>JAMJFZ010000116.1:18500000-19120774 GCA_026225945.1 Cricetomys ansorgei | reverse complement strand
AGCAGGACAAGAAACCCGAGTGCCGGGGCCTGGAACCCATACCCGTCGTCCCTGCAGCTCTGGGGTGTGTGAGGACGGCTGATGCCCCCGAGGTGGAAAGGCGGTGCCAGCATAGAGCCAGCTGGAGTCTTGAGACCTTGGCCTGCCTCTAGCTCAGAGTGCTTCCCAAATTCCAGTAGATCCCCACCTTGTGGACTAGACCCACGCCCCCTCTGGGAACTGGCTTGGGTCGCCTCTGCCGGGTGCACGGGTCTCCCTGTCACTCTGTCTCCGAGGCCCTTCTCCTCTTCCAGCTGGCCGCTTGGCCCGTCTCTCCTCCTGAGCCGTGGCCTTCTCTGAGGCTAATCAAAGGCTGACTTCTCAGGAGGCTGGCTCAGAGGTCCCATGGGAAACATCCAGGAAAGAAGATGAACCCAACTCCTTCCCGTGGGGTGATGGATCCCAGGAGCCCTTTCGAAGCGCGGTGAGCCGGACACGGTGGCATAAGACGGTCAAGCCATCACGGGGCAGGGCAGGGCCAGGATGCCTGCTCGCCTGCGGGTCCAGGCCCATCCGGGACGGGGCAACTCTCTCCTGGCAGGTGCCCTCCCGGCCCCTGAGTAGGGCGCCTAGAGGGGTGGCCTCCCAGGGCAGAACCACTCCTTCTACCCATCACCTAACTGTCTCGGCACTCGTCAACGGAGTAGATGCCTTCTCAGCACTTGGTTTCCTCAAGAGTCCCTGCAGCCAGAGGGCAGCAGGTGGTGTGGACGACTCCAGGATGCAGCGTCCTGGGTCCTTGTTGGGGCTTTCAGTGAGCCGGGGCGACATGAGAGCACACACTGGGCTTGGTCCCGGTGTGCAAGCCCCGGGGAGGCAGAGGCGGAGGCGGAGGCAGAGGCGGAGGCTTCCCTCGGGGATCCAGACCCGCATGGTCTGTGAATGGAGGTCTAGGAGAGGCCAGGCTTCACCGTGGGAACTTTCCAAAAACCCACCAAAAAACCATCTGAAAAGGCATGGCCGAGCCAAAGAAAGTCTTCCCAAACGGACCCCTGTCTGTGCACAGTGGTCCTGGGGTCGTTGGCACCCAAGAGAGTGGTCCTGGCGGCCTCTGGAGTCCCAGGCAGCGCCTTTCTGAGAAGCCTGAGCCAGAGGCTGCAGCAGGCTGGCGTTACACCCCTCTCAGCTCGGTGCTAGGGGACCCATTTTGCTCCAGCGCCTGTGCGCATGCGCGCGGCCCAAGCCCACATTTGAAAAAGAAAGAAGCTCCTTCCAGCTCAGCCTGGGGCCTGGCGGCTGGCAACTAGCCCTTGCAGGGACCCGGAGCCGGCAGGGCAAAACTTACTTTAGGGCACGCCAGGGCTACACGGTGGGTTTTTGGTCGGCCCAGCCCGGCGAGACCCTGTCCGCTGGGACCCAGCAAGGGCGACGCACTTCCCCAGAGGCAAGTCCCTCCTGTTGAGGGCTGGGAAAAGGGACACGGGCTGCCATGGGGACACGGGTCCCCGCCCGGGGCTTCGGACTCTCTCCGGGGCGGAGGCCAAGAGGTCCTGCCCGGTCACCGTGGGGGGGGTGGGCATTGAGCCCTGGAGCCTCCTGTTTCGCACTGCCGCCTGTGGGCTTTTCAGGCAAAAGACCTTCTCCCTGGTCCTTCCAGCCCTGCCCTTTGTGATTAGCTCTCTCCCTCTCTCTCCCTCTCTCCACCCCCCACTCTATCCCTCTCTCTGTCTCTCTCTCTGTCTCTCTCTCTCTCCATGACCCCTGAGAGACCTTAGTGTCCGTGGACTGTCGCCCTAAGCAACTCGGGAGGGTCTTCTCCAAGCCAGCCCGTCCGGGTCTCCAGTCTCAGCCTCCCACCTTCTTCACGCCTGTAATCGAGTAAGAATCACACAGGCATGTTGAGGGCTGGCCTGGCCTGGCCAGGCCACAGCATGTCATGCCTCCACGGAAAGACCTCGACCTCACCGAGCCTCCTCCGCGCCTTTCCACTCTCGTTTTCTCCCTTTGCTCTGGTTTTGCACCAAGCTCGTCCATTTCCCACCCTGCAGTAACAGTCCGAGGACGGTGCTCCTAACTTCTGGAAGGGCTTGGCCTCTCCAAGCCAAACCCTGGGATTACGGTGGCCAGGGCCGACTCCCCCTAGAAGGACCGCTGCAGGAGGGCTAGGGCCTTGGAGTGGGAGGATTCTTCAACCTAGAAGGAAGGCTGGCTTGCCCTGAGGCCCGGACCCTCGGAGAGATGCTCTATGATGACCCTTCCCGGGGTGGCAACCCTCCCGTTTCTGGAAAAGAGAGAGTTGGCTTCTGCAGAGGATGTCTGAAATCAGAGTGGCGACGGGAGGCCTTCCCTCTCCCCCTACCTTCTGCCAAACCCAAGGAGAGGCCGGGGCCTGTAGTCCCTCCGGAGTCCCCTCCTTGCTGAGCGATGGAATGACCCAAGTGCCTGCCAGCACAACTGGCGCAGGTCAGCTACCCAGACCCCGCTCAGGCCTCTGGACCACCCCAGAGTCCCTTCCTTGCCTCCCGCCCTCCCTCCCCCCCCCCAATTCGGTTTTTCCCAGGGAGCAGCCCCACGTGGGCAAAGGGCCAGACAAAGAGACCGTCTCCAATGGACCCAGACAGCCTCTCGTGCTGCTTCTTCCCCTTGGCTTCTTCAGAGGGCTGGTGCTTTGCTCAGCAGGACAAGAAACCCGAGTGCCGGGGCCTGGAACCCATACCCGTCGTCCTGCAGCTCTGGGGTGTGTGAGGACCGGCTGATGCCCCGAGGTGGAAAGGCGGTGCCAGCATGAGCCAGCTGGAGTCTTGAGACCTTGGCCTGCCTCTAGCTCAGAGTGCTTCCCAAATTCCAGTAGATCCCCACCTTGTGGACTAGACCCACGCCCCCTCTGGGAAGCTGGCTTGGGTCGCCTCTGCCGGGTGCACGGGTCTCCCTGTCACTCTGTCTCCGAGGCCCTTCCTCTTTCCAGCTGGCCGCTTGGCCCGTCTCTCCTCCTGAGCCGTGGCCTTCTCTGAGGCTAATCAAAGGCTGACTTCTCAGGAGGCTGGGTCAGAGGTCCCATGGGAAACATCCAGGGAAAGAAGATGAACCCAACTCCTTCCCGTGGGTGATGGATCCCAGGAGCCCTTTCGAAGGCGCGGTGAGCCGGACACGGTGGCATAAGACGGTCAAGCCATCACGGGGCAGGGCAGGGCCAGGATGCCTGCTCGCCTGCGGGTCCAGGCCATCCGGGACGGGGCAACTCTCTCCTGGCAGGTGCCCTCCCGGCCCCTGAGTAGGGCGCCTAGAGGGTGGCCTCCCAGGGCAGAACCACTCCTTCTACCCATCACCTAACTGTCTCGGCACTCGTCAACGGAGTAGATGCCTTCTCAGCACTTGGTTTCCTCAAGAGTCCCTGCAGCCAGAGGGCAGAGGTGGTGTGGACGACTCCAGGATGCAGCGTCCTGGGTCCTTGTTGGGCTTTCAGTGAGCCGGGGCGACATGAGAGCACACACTGGGCTTGGTCCCGGTGTGCAAGCCCCGGGGAGGCAGAGGCGGAGGCGGAGGCAGAGGCGGAGGCTTCCCTCGGGGATCCAGACCCGCATGGTCTGTGAATGGAGGTCTAGGAGAGGCCAGGCTTCACCGTGGGAACTTTCCAAAACCCACCAAAAAACCATCTGAAAAGGCATGGCCGAGCCAAAGAAAGTCTTCCCAAACGGACCCCTGTCTGTGCACAGTGGTCCTGGGGTCGTTGGCACCCAAGAGAGTGGTCCTGGCGGCCTCTGGAGTCCCAGGCAGCGCCTTTCTGAGAAGCCTGAGCCAGAGGCTGCAGCAGGCTGGCGTTACACCCCTCTCAGCTCGGTGCTAGGGACCCATTTTGCTCCAGCGCCTGTGCGCATGCGCGCGGCCCAAGCCCACATTTGAAAAAGAAAGAAGCTCCTTCCAGCTCAGCCTGGGCCTGGCGGCTGGCAACTAGCCCTTGCAGGGACCCGGAGCCGGCAGGGCAAAACTTACTTTAGGGCACGCCAGGGCTACACGGTGGGTTTTTGGTCGGCCCAGCCCGGCGAGACCCTGTCCGCTGGGACCCAGCAAGGGCGACGCACTTCCCCAGAGGCAAGTCCCTCCTGTTGAGGGCTGGGAAAAGGGACACGGGCTGCCATGGGGACACGGGTCCCGCCCGGGGCTTCGGACTCTCTCCGGGGCGGAGGCCAAGAGGTCCTGCCCGGGTCACCGTGGGGGGGTGGGCATTGAGCCCTGGAGCCTCCTGTTTCGCACTGCCGCCTGTGGGCTTTTCAGGCAAAAGACCTTCTCCCTGGTCCTTCCAGCCCTGCCCTTTGTGATTAGCTCTCTCCCTCTCTCTCCCTCTCCACCCCCCACTCTATCCCTCTCTCTGTCTCTCTCTCTGTCTCTCTCTCTCTCCATGACCCCTGAGAGACCTTAGTGTCCGTGGACTGTCGCCCTAAGCAACTCGGGAGGGTCTTCTCCAAGCCAGCCCGTCCGGGTCTCCAGTCTCAGCCTCCCACCTTCTTCACGCCTGTAATCGAGTAAGAATCACACAGGCATGTTGAGGGCTGGCCTGGCCTGGCCAGGCCACAGCATGTCATGCCTCCACGGAAGACCTCGACCTCACCACCGAGCCTCCTCCGCGCCTTTCCACTCTCGGTTTTTCTCCCTTTGCTCTGGTTTTGCACCAAGCTCGTCCATTTCCCACCCTGCAGTAACAGTCCGAGGACGGTGCTCCTAACTTCTGGAAGGGCTTGGCCTCTCCAAGCCAAACCCTGGGATTACGGTGGCCAGGGCCGACAACCCCTAGAAGGACCGCTGCAGGAGGGGCTAGGGCCTTGGAGTGGGAGGATTCTTCAACCTAGAAGGAAGGCTGGCTTGCCCTGAGGCCCGGACCCTCGGAGAGATGCTCTATGATGACCCTTCCCGGGGTGGCAACCCTCCCGTTTCTGGAAAAGAGAGAGTTGGCTTCTGCAGAGGATGTCTGAAATCAGAGTGGCGACGGGAGGCCTTCCCTCTCCCCCTACCTTCTGCCAAACCCAAGGAGAGGCCGGGGCCTGTAGTCCCTCCGGAGTCCCCTCCTTGCTGAGCGATGGAATGACCCAAGTGCCTGCCAGCACAACTGGCGCAGGGTCAGCTACCCAGACCCCCCTCAGGCCTCTGGACCACCCCAGAGTCCCTTCCTTGCCTCCCGCCCTCCCCCCCCCCAATTCGGTTTTTTCCAGGGGAGCAGCCCCACGTGGGCAAAGGGCCAGACAAAGAGACCGTCTCCAATGGACCCAGACAGCCTCTCGTGCTGCTTCTTCCCCTTGGCTTCTTCAGAGGGCTGGTGCTTTGCTCAGCAGGACAAGAAACCCGAGTGCCGGGGCCTGGAACCCATACCCGTCGTCCTGCAGCTCTGGGGTGTGTGAGGACGGCTGATGCCCCGAGGTGGAAAGGCGGTGCCAGCATGAGCCAGCTGGAGTCTTGAGACCTTGGCCTGCCTCTAGCTCAGAGTGCTTCCCAAATTCCAGTAGATCCCCACCTTGTGGACTAGACCCACGCCCCCTCTGGGAAGCTGGCTTGGGTCGCCTCTGCCGGGTGCACGGGTCTCCCTGTCACTCTGTCTCCGAGGCCCTTCCTCTTCCAGCTGGCCGCTTGGCCCGTCTCTCCTCCTGAGCCGTGGCCTTCTCTGAGGCTAATCAAAGGCTGACTTCTCAGGAGGCTGGCTCAGAGGTCCCATGGGAAACATCCAGGGAAAGAAGATGAACCCAACTCCTTCCCGTGGGGTGATGGATCCCAGGAGCCCTTTCGAAGGCGCGGTGAGCCGGACACGGTGGCATAAGACGGTCAAGCCATCACGGGGCAGGGCAGGGCCAGGATGCCTGCTCGCCTGCGGGTCCAGGCCATCCGGGACGGGGCAACTCTCTCCTGGCAGGTGCCCTCCCGGCCCCTGAGTAGGGCGCCTAGAGGGGTGGCCTCCCAGGGCAGAACCACTCCTTCTACCCATCACCTAACTGTCTCGGCACTCGTCAACGGAGTAGATGCCTTCTCAGCACTTGGTTTCCTCAAGAGTCCCTGCAGCCAAGGGCAGAGGTGGTGTGGACGACTCCAGGATGCAGCGTCCTGGGTCCTTGTTGGGGCTTTCAGTGAGCCGGGGCGACATGAGAGCACACACTGGGCTTGGTCCCGGTGTGCAAGCCCCGGGGAGGCAGAGGCGGAGGCGGAGGCAGAGGCGGAGGCTTCCCTCGGGGATCCAGACCCGCATGGTCTGTGAATGGAGGTCTAGGAGAGGCCAGGCTTCACCGTGGGAACTTTCCAAAACCCACCAAAAAACCATCTGAAAAGGCATGGCCGAGCCAAAGAAAGTCTTCCCAAACGGACCCCTGTCTGTGCACAGTGGTCCTGGGGTCGTTGGCACCCAAGAGAGTGGTCCTGGCGGCCTCTGGAGTCCCAGGCAGCGCCTTTCTGAGAAGCCTGAGCCAGAGGCTGCAGCAGGCTGGCGTTACACCCCTCTCAGCTCGGTGCTAGGGACCCATTTTGCTCCAGCGCCTGTGCGCATGCGCGCGGCCCAAGCCCACATTTGAAAAAGAAAGAAGCTCCTTCCAGCTCAGCCTGGGGCCTGGCGGCTGGCAACTAGCCCTTGCAGGGACCCGGAGCGGGCAGGGCAAAACTTACTTTAGGGCACGCCAGGGCTACACGGTGGGTTTTTGGTCGGCCCAGCCCGGCGAGACCCTGTCCGCTGGGACCCAGCAAGGGCGACGCACTTCCCCAGAGGCAAGTCCCTCCTGTTGAGGGCTGGGAAAAGGGACACGGGCTGCCATGGGGACACGGGTCCCGCCCGGGGCTTCGGACTCTCTCCGGGGCGGAGGCCAAGAGGTCCTGCCCGGGTCACCGTGGGGGGGTGGGCATTGAGCCCTGGAGCCTCCTGTTTCGCACTGCCGCCTGTGGGCTTTTCAGGCAAAAGACCTTCTCCCTGGTCCTTCCAGCCCTGCCCTTTGTGATTAGCTCTCTCCCTCTCTCTCCCTCTCCTCCCCCCACTCTATCCCTCTCTCTGTCTCTCTCTCTGTCTCTCTCTCTCTCCATGACCCCTGAGAGACCTTAGTGTCCGTGGACTGTCGCCCTAAGCAACTCGGGAGGGTCTTCTCCAAGCCAGCCGTCCGGGTCTCCAGTCTCAGCCTCCCACCTTCTTCACGCCTGTAATGGAGTAAGAATCACACAGGCATGTTGAGGGCTGGCCTGGCCTGGCCAGGCCACAGCATGTCATGCCTCCACGGAAAGACCTCGACCTCACCGAGCCTCCTCCGCGCCTTTCCACTCTCGGTTTCTCCCTTTGCTCTGGTTTTGCACCAAGCTCGTCCATTTCCCACCCTGCAGTAACAGTCCGAGGACGGTGCTCCTAACTTCTGGAAGGGCTTGGCCTCTCCAAGCCAAACCCTGGGATTACGGTGGCCAGGGCCGACGACCCCCTAGAAGGACCGCTGCAGGAGGGGCTAGGGCCTTGGAGTGGGAGGATTCTTCAACCTAGAAGGAAGGCTGGCTTGCCCTGAGGCCCGGACCCTCGAGAGATGCTCTATGATGACCCTTCCCGGGGTGGCAACCCTCCCCGTTTCTGGAAAAGAGAGAGTTGGCTTCTGCAGAGGATGTCTGAAATCAGAGTGGCGACGGGAGGCCTTCCCTCTCCCCCTACCTTCTGCCAAACCCAAGGAGAGGCCGGGCCTGTAGTCCCTCCGGAGTCCCCTCCTTGCTGAGCGATGGAATGACCCAAGTGCCTGCCAGCACAACTGGCGCAGGGTCAGCTACCCAGACCCCCGCTCAGGCCTCTGGACCACCCCAGAGTCCCTTCCTTGCCTCCCCCCTCCCCCCCCCCCCCATTCGGTTTTTCCAGGGGAGCAGCCCCACGTGGGCAAAGGGCCAGACAAAGAGACCGTCTCCAATGGACCCAGACAGCCTCTCGTGCTGCTTCTTCCCCTTGGCTTCTTCAGAGGGCTGGTGCTTTGCTCAGCAGGACAAGAAACCCGAGTGCCGGGGCCTGGAACCCATACCCGTCGTCCTGCAGCTCTGGGGTTGTGAGGACGGGCTGATGCCCCGAGGTGGAAAGGCGGTGCCAGCATGAGCCAGCTGGAGTCTTGAGACCTTGGCCTGCCTCTAGCTCAGAGTGCTTCCCAAATTCCAGTAGATCCCCACCTTGTGGACTAGACCCACGCCCCCTCTGGGAAGCTGGCTTGGGTCGCCTCTGCCGGGTGCACGGGTCTCCCTGTCACTCTGTCTCCGAGGCCCTTCCTCTTCCAGCTGGCCGCTTGGCCCGTCTCTCCTCCTGAGCCGTGGCCTTCTCTGAGGCTAATCAAAGGCTGACTTCTCAGGAGGCTGGCTCAGAGGTCCCATGGGAAACATCCAGGGAAAGAAGATGAACCCAACTCCTTCCCGTGGGGTGATGGATCCCAGGAGCCCTTTCGAAGGCGCGGTGAGCCGGACACGGTGGCATAAGACGGTCAAGCCATCACGGGGCAGGGCAGGGCCAGGATGCCTGCTCGCCTGCGGGTCCAGGCCATCCGGGACGGGGCAACTCTCTCCTGGCAGGTGCCCTCCCGGCCCCTGAGTAGGGCGCCTAGAGGGGTGGCCTCCCAGGGCAGAACCACTCCTTCTACCCATCACCTAACTGTCTCGGCACTCGTCAACGGAGTAGATGCCTTCTCAGCACTTGGTTTCCTCAAGAGTCCCTGCAGCCAGAGGGCAGAGGTGGTGTGGACGACTCCAGGATGCAGCGTCCTGGGTCCTTGTTGGGGCTTTCAGTGAGCCGGGGCGACATGAGAGCACACACTGGGCTTGGTCCCGGTGTGCAAGCCCCGGGGAGGCAGAGGCGGAGGCGGAGGCAGAGGCGGAGGCTTCCCTCGGGGATCCAGACCCGCATGGTCTGTGAATGGAGGTCTAGGAGAGGCCAGGCTTCACCGTGGGAACTTTCCAAAACCCACCAAAAAACCATCTGAAAAGGCATGGCCGAGCCAAAGAAAGTCTTCCCAAACGGACCCCTGTCTGTGCACAGTGGTCCTGGGGTCGTTGGCACCCAAGAGAGTGGTCCTGGCGGCCTCTGGAGTCCCAGGCAGCGCCTTTCTGAGAAGCCTGAGCCAGAGGCTGCAGCAGGCTGGCGTTACACCCCCTCTCAGCTCGGTGCTAGGGACCCATTTTGCTCCAGCGCCTGTGCGCATGCGCGCGGCCCAAGCCCACATTTGAAAAAGAAAGAAGCTCCTTCCAGCTCAGCCTGGGGCCTGGCGGCTGGCAACTAGCCCTTGCAGGGACCCGGAGCGGCAGGGCAAAACTTACTTTAGGGCACGCCAGGGCTACACGGTGGGTTTTTGGTCGGCCCAGCCCGGCGAGACCCTGTCCGCTGGGACCCAGCAAGGGCGACGCACTTCCCCAGAGGCAAGTCCCTCCTGTTGAGGCTGGGAAAAGGGACACGGGCTGCCATGGGGACACGGTCCCGCCCGGGGCTTCGGACTCTCTCCGGGGCGGAGGCCAAGAGGTCCTGCCCGGGTCACCGTGGGGGGGTGGGCATTGAGCCCTGGAGCCTCCTGTTTCGCACTGCCGCCTGTGGGCTTTTCAGGCAAAAGACCTTCTCCCTGGTCCTTCCAGCCCTGCCCTTTGTGATTAGCTCTCTCCCTCTCTCTCCCTCTCCACCCCCCCACTCTATCCCTCTCTCTGTCTCTCTCTCTGTCTCTCTCTCTCTCCATGACCCCTGAGAGACCTTAGTGTCCGTGGACTGTCGCCCTAAGCAACTCGGGAGGGTCTTCTCCAAGCCAGCCCGTCCGGGTCTCCAGTCTCAGCCTCCCACCTTCTTCACGCCTGTAATCGAGTAAGAATCACACAGGCATGTTGAGGGCTGGCCTGGCCTGGCCAGGCCACAGCATGTCATGCCTCCACGGAAAGACCTCGACCTCACCGAGCCTCCTCCGCGCCTTTCCACTCTCGGTTTCTCCCTTTGCTCTGGTTTTGCACCAAGCTCGTCCATTTCCCACCCTGCAGTAACAGTCCGAGGACGGTGCTCCTAACTTCTGGAAGGGCTTGGCCTCTCCAAGCCAAACCCTGGGATTACGGTGGCCAGGGCCGACAACCCCTAGAAGGACCGCTGCAGGAGGGGCTAGGGCCTTGGAGTGGGAGGATTCTTCAACCTAGAAGGAAGGCTGGCTTGCCCTGAGGCCCGGACCCTCGGAGAGATGCTCTATGATGACCCTTCCCGGGGTGGCAACCCTCCCGTTTCTGGAAAAGAGAGAGTTGGCTTCTGCAGAGGATGTCTGAAATCAGAGTGGCGACGGAGGCCTTCCCTCTCCCCCTACCTTCTGCCAAACCCAAGGAGAGGCCGGGGCCTGTAGTCCCTCCGGAGTCCCCTCCTTGCTGAGCGATGGAATGACCCAAGTGCCTGCCAGCACAACTGGCGCAGGGTCAGCTACCCAGACCCCGCTCAGGCCTCTGGACCACCCCAGAGTCCCTTCCTTGCCTCCCGCCCTCCCCCCCCCCCCAATTCGGTTTTTTCAGGGGAGCAGCCCCACGTGGGCAAAGGGCCAGACAAAGAGACCGTCTCCAATGGACCCAGACAGCCTCTCGTGCTGCTTCTTCCCCTTGGCTTCTTCAGAGGGCTGGTGCTTTGCTCAGCAGGACAAGAAAACCGAGTGCCGGGGCCTGGAACCCATACCCGTCGTCCTGCAGCTCTGGGGTGTGTGAGGACGGGCTGATGCCCCGAGGTGGAAAGGCGGTGCCAGCATGAGCCAGCTGGAGTCTTGAGACCTTGGCCTGCCTCTAGCTCAGAGTGCTTCCCAAATTCCAGTAGATCCCCACCTTGTGGACTAGACCCACGCCCCCTCTGGGAAGCTGGCTTGGGTCGCCTCTGCCGGGTGCACGGGTCTCCCTGTCACTCTGTCTCCGAGGCCCTTCCTCTTCCAGCTGGCCGCTTGGCCCGTCTCTCCTCCTGAGCCGTGGCCTTCTCTGAGGCTAATCAAAGGCTGACTTCTCAGGAGGCTGGGTCAGAGGTCCCATGGGAAACATCCAGGGAAAGAAGATGAACCCAACTCCTTCCCGTGGGGTGATGGATCCCAGGAGCCCTTTCGAAGGCGCGGTGAGCCGGACACGGTGGCATAAGACGGTCAAGCCATCACGGGGCAGGGCAGGGCCAGGATGCCTGCTCGCCTGCGGGTCCAGGCCATCCGGGACGGGGCAACTCTCTCCTGGCAGGTGCCCTCCCGGCCCCTGAGTAGGGCGCCTAGAGGGGTGGCCTCCCAGGGCAGAACCACTCCTTCTACCCATCACCTAACTGTCTCGGCACTCGTCAACGGAGTAGATGCCTTCTCAGCACTTGGTTTCCTCAAGAGTCCCTGCAGCCAGAGGGCAGAGGTGGTGTGGACGACTCCAGGATGCAGCGTCCTGGGTCCTTGTTGGGGCTTTCAGTGAGCCGGGGCGACATGAGAGCACACACTGGGCTTGGTCCCGGTGTGCAAGCCCCGGGGAGGCAGAGGCGGAGGCGGAGGCAGAGGCGGAGGCTTCCCTCGGGGATCCAGACCCGCATGGTCTGTGAATGGAGGTCTAGGAGAGGCCAGGCTTCACCGTGGGAACTTTCCAAAACCCACCAAAAAACCATCTGAAAAGGCATGGCCGAGCCAAAGAAAGTCTTCCCAAACGGACCCCTGTCTGTGCACAGTGGTCCTGGGGTCGTTGGCACCCAAGAGAGTGGTCCTGGCGGCCTCTGGAGTCCCAGGCAGCGCCTTTCTGAGAAGCCTGAGCCAGAGGCTGCAGCAGGCTGGCGTTACACCCCTCTCAGCTCGGTGCTAGGGACCCATTTTGCTCCAGCGCCTGTGCGCATGCGCGCGGCCCAAGCCCACATTTGAAAAAGAAAGAAGCTCCTTCCAGCTCAGCCTGGGGCCTGGCGGCTGGCAACTAGCCCTTGCAGGGACCCGGAGCCGGCAGGGAAAAACTTACTTTAGGGCACGCCAGGGCTACACGGTGGGTTTTTGGTCGGCCCAGCCCGGCGAGACCCTGTCCGCTGGGACCCAGCAAGGGCGACGCACTTCCCCAGAGGCAAGTCCCTCCTGTTGAGGGCTGGGAAAAGGGACACGGGCTGCCATGGGGACACGGGTCCCGCCCGGGGCTTCGGACTCTCTCCGGGGCGGAGGCCAAGAGGTCCTGCCCGGGTCACCGTGGGGGGGTGGGCATTGAGCCCTGGAGCCTCCTGTTTCGCACTGCCGCCTGTGGGCTTTTCAGGCAAAAGACCTTCTCCCTGGTCCTTCCAGCCCTGCCCTTTGTGATTAGCTCTCTCCCTCTCTCTCCCTCTCCACCCCCCACTCTATCCCTCTCTCTGTCTCTCTCTCTGTCTCTCTCTCTCTCCATGACCCCTGAGAGACCTTACTGTCCGTGGACTGTCGCCCTAAGCAACTCGGGAGGGTCTTCTCCAAGCCAGCCCGTCCGGGTCTCCAGTCTCAGCCTCCCACCTTCTTCACGCCTGTAATCGAGTAAGATCACACAGGCATGTTGAGGGCTGGCCTGGCCTGGCCAGGCCACAGCATGTCATGCCTCCACGGAAAGACCTCGACCTCACCGAGCCTCCTCCGCGCCTTTCCACTCTCGGTTTCTCCCTTTGCTCTGGTTTTGCACCAAGCTCGTCCATTTCCCACCCTGCAGTAACAGTCCGAGGACGGTGCTCCTAACTTCTGGAAGGGCTTGGCCTCTCCAAGCCAAACCCTGGGATTACGGTGGCCAGGGCCGACTCCCCCTAGAAGGACCGCTGCAGGAGGGGCTAGGGCCTGGAGTGGGAGGATTCTTCAACCTAGAAGGAAGGCTGGCTTGCCCTGAGGCCCGGACCCTCGGAGAGATGCTCTATGATGACCCTTCCCGGGGTGGCAACCCTCCCGTTTCTGGAAAAGAGAGAGTTGGCTTCTGCAGAGGATGTCTGAAATCAGAGTGGCGACGGGAGGCCTTCCCTCTCCCCCTACCTTCTGCCAAACCCAAGGAGAGGCCGGGGCCTGTAGTCCCTCCGGAGTCCCCTCCTTGCTGAGCGATGGAATGACCCAAGTGCCTGCCAGCACAACTGGCGCAGGGTCAGCTACCCAGACCCCGCTCAGGCCTCTGGACCACCCCAGAGTCCCTTCCTTGCCTCCCGCCCTCCCCCCCCCCCAATTCGGTTTTTCCAGGGGAGCAGCCCCACGTGGGCAAAGGGCCAGACAAAGAGACCGTCTCCAATGGACCCAGACAGCCTCTCGTGCTGCTTCTTCCCCTTGGCTTCTTCAGAGGGCTGGTGCTTTGCTCAGCAGGACAAGAAACCCGAGTGCCGGGGCCTGGAACCCATACCCGTCGTCCTGCAGCTCTGGGGTGTGTGAGGACGGCTGATGCCCCGAGGTGGAAAGGCGGTGCCAGCATGAGCCAGCTGGAGTCTTGAGACCTTGGCCTGCCTCTAGCTCAGAGTGCTTCCCAAATTCCAGTAGATCCCCACCTTGTGACTAGACCCACGCCCCCTCCTCTGGGAAGCTGGCTTGGGTCGCCTCTGCCGCGGTGCACGGGTCTCCCTGTCACTCTGTCTCCGAGGCCCTTCCTCTTCCAGCTGGCCGCTTGGCCCGTCTCTCCTCCTGAGCCGTGGCCTTCTCTGAGGCTAATCAAAGGCTGACTTCTCAGGAGGCTGGGTCAGAGGTCCCATGGGAAACATCCAGGGAAAGAAGATGAACCCAACTCCTTCCCGTGGGGTGATGGATCCCAGGAGCCCTTTCGAAGGCGCGGTGAGCCGGACACGGTGGCATAAGACGGTCAAGCCATCACGGGGCAGGGCAGGGCCAGGATGCCTGCTCGCCTGCGGGTCCAGGCCATCCGGGACGGGGCAACTCTCTCCTGGCAGGTGCCCTCCCGGCCCCTGAGTAGGGCGCCTAGAGGGGTGGCCTCCCAGGGCAGAACCACTCCTTCTACCCATCACCTAACTGTCTCGGCACTCGTCAACGGAGTAGATGCCTTCTCAGCACTTGGTTTCCTCAAGAGTCCCTGCAGCCAGAGGGCAGAGGTGGTGTGGACGACTCCAGGATGCAGCGTCCTGGGTCCTTGTTGGGGCTTTCAGTGAGCCGGGGCGACATGAGAGCACACACTGGGCTTGGTCCCGGTGTGCAAGCCCCGGGGAGGCAGAGGCGGAGGCGGAGGCAGAGGCGGAGGCTTCCCTCGGGGATCCAGACCCGCATGGTCTGTGAATGGAGGTCTAGGAGAGGCCAGGCTTCACCGTGGGAACTTTCCAAAACCCACCAAAAAACCATCTGAAAAGGCATGGCCGAGCCAAAGAAAGTCTTCCCAAACGGACCCCTGTCTGTGCACAGTGGTCCTGGGGTCGTTGGCACCCAAGAGAGTGGTCCTGGCGGCCTCTGGAGTCCCAGGCAGCGCCTTTCTGAGAAGCCTGAGCCAGAGGCTGCAGCAGGCTGGCGTTACACCCCTCTCAGCTCGGTGCTAGGGACCCATTTTGCTCCAGCGCCTGTGCGCATGCGCGCGGCCCAAGCCCACATTTGAAAAAGAAAGAAGCTCCTTCCAGCTCAGCCTGGGGCCTGGCGGCTGGCAACTAGCCCTTGCAGGGACCCGGAGCGGGCAGGGCAAAACTTACTTTAGGGCACGCCAGGGCTACACGGTGGGTTTTTGGTCGGCCCAGCCCGGCGAGACCCTGTCCGCTGGGACCCAGCAAGGGCGACGCACTTCCCCAGAGGCAAGTCCCTCCTGTTGAGGGCTGGGAAAAGGGACACGGGCTGCCATGGGGACACGGGTCCCGCCCGGGGCTTCGGACTCTCTCCGGGCGGAGGCCAAGAGGTCCTGCCCGGGTCACCGTGGGGGGGTGGGCATTGAGCCCTGGAGCCTCCTGTTTCGCACTGCCGCCTGTGGGCTTTTCAGGCAAAAGACCTTCTCCCTGGTCCTTCCAGCCCTGCCCTTTGTGATTAGCTCTCTCCCTCTCTCTCCCTCTCCACCCCCCACTCTATCCCTCTCTCTGTCTCTCTCTCTGTCTCTCTCTCTCTCCATGACCCCTGAGAGACCTTAGTGTCCGTGGACTGTCGCCCTAAGCAACTCGGGAGGGTCTTCTCCAAGCCAGCCCGTCCGGGTCTCCAGTCTCAGCCTCCCACCTTCTTCACGCCTGTAATGAGTAAGAATCACACAGGCATGTTGAGGGCTGGCCTGGCCTGGCCAGGCCACAGCATGTCATGCCTCCACGGAAAGACCTCGACCTCACCGAGCCTCCTCCGCGCCTTTCCACTCTCGGTTTCTCCCTTTGCTCTGGTTTTGCACCAAGCTCGTCCATTTCCCACCCTGCAGTAACAGTCCGAGGACGGTGCTCCTAACTTCTGGAAGGGCTTGGCCTCTCCAAGCCAAACCCTGGGATTACGGTGGCCAGGGCCGACTCCCCCTAGAAGGACCGCTGCAGGAGGGGCTAGGGCCTTGGAGTGGGAGGATTCTTCAACCTAGAAGGAAGGCTGGCTTGCCCTGAGGCCCGGACCCTCGGAGAGATGCTCTATGATGACCCTTCCCGGGGTGGCAACCCTCCGTTTCTGGAAAAGAGAGAGTTGGCTTCTGCAGAGGATGTCTGAAATCAGAGTGGCGACGGGAGGCCTTCCCTCTCCCCCTACCTTCTGCCAAACCCAAGGAGAGGCCGGGGCCTGTAGTCCCTCCGGAGTCCCCTCCCCTTGCTGAGCGATGGAATGACCCAAGTGCCTGCCAGCACAACTGGCGCAGGGTCAGCTACCCAGACCCCGCTCAGGCCTCTGGACCACCCCAGAGTCCCTTCCTTGCCTCCCGCCCTCCCCCCCCCCCAATTCGGTTTTTCCAGGGGAGCAGCCCCACGTGGGCAAAGGGCCAGACAAAGAGACCGTCTCCAATGGACCCAGACAGCCTCTCGTGCTGCTTCTTCCCCTTGGCTTCTTCAGAGGGCTGGTGCTTTGCTCAGCAGGACAAGAAACCCGAGTGCCGGGGCCTGGAACCCATACCCGTCGTCCTGCAGCTCTGGGGTGTGTGAGGACGGGCTGATGCCCCGAGGTGGAAAGGCGGTGCCAGCATGAGCCAGCTGGAGTCTTGAGACCTTGGCCTGCCTCTAGCTCAGAGTGCTTCCCAAATTCCAGTAGATCCCCACCTTGTGGACTAGACCCACGCCCCCTCTGGGAAGCTGGCTTGGGTCGCCTCTGCCGGTGCACGGGTCTCCCTGTCACTCTGTCTCCGAGGCCCTTCCTCTTCCAGCTGGCCGCTTGGCCCGTCTCTCCTCCTGAGCCGTGGCCTTCTCTGAGGCTAATCAAAGGCTGACTTCTCAGGAGGCTGGGTCAGAGGTCCCATGGGAAACATCCAGGGAAAGAAGATGAACCCAACTCCTTCCCGTGGGGTGATGGATCCCAGGAGCCCTTTCGAAGGCGCGGTGAGCCGGACACGGTGGCATAAGACGGTCAAGCCATCACGGGGCAGGGCAGGGCCAGGATGCCTGCTCGCCTGCGGGTCCAGGCCATCCGGGACGGGGCAACTCTCTCCTGGCAGGTGCCCTCCCGGCCCCTGAGTAGGGCGCCTAGAGGGGTGGCCTCCCAGGGCAGAACCACTCCTTCTACCCCATCACTAACTGTCTCGGCACTCGTCAACGGAGTAGATGCCTTCTCAGCACTTGGTTTCCTCAAGAGTCCCTGCAGCCAGAGGGCAGAGGTGGTGTGGACGACTCCAGGATGCAGCGTCCTGGGTCCTTGTTGGGGCTTTCAGTGAGCCGGGGCGACATGAGAGCACACACTGGGCTTGGTCCCCGGTGTGCAAGCCCCGGGGAGGCAGAGGCGGAGGCGGAGGCAGAGGCGGAGGCTTCCCTCGGGGATCCAGACCCGCATGGTCTGTGAATGGAGGTCTAGGAGAGGCCAGGCTTCACCGTGGGAACTTTCCAAAACCCACCAAAAAACCATCTGAAAAGGCATGGCCGAGCCAAAGAAAGTCTTCCCAAACGGACCCCTGTCTGTGCACAGTGGTCCTGGGGTCGTTGGCACCCAAGAGAGTGGTCCTGGCGGCCTCTGGAGTCCCAGGCAGCGCCTTTCTGAGAAGCCTGAGCCAGAGGCTGCAGCAGGCTGGCGTTACACCCCTCTCAGCTCGGTGCTAGGGACCCATTTTGCTCCAGCGCCTGTGCGCATGCGCGCGGCCCAAGCCCACATTTGAAAAAGAAAGAAGCTCCTTCCAGCTCAGCCTGGGGCCTGGCGGCTGGCAACTAGCCCTTGCAGGGACCCGGAGCGGGCAGGGCAAAACTTACTTTAGGGCACGCCAGGGCTACACGGTGGGTTTTGGTCGGCCCAGCCCGGCGAGACCCTGTCCGCTGGGACCCAGCAAGGGCGACGCACTTCCCCAGAGGCAAGTCCCTCCTGTTGAGGGCTGGGAAAAGGGACACGGGCTGCCATGGGGACACGGGTCCCGCCCGGGGCTTCGGACTCTCTCCGGGCGGAGGCCAAGAGGTCCTGCCCGGGTCACCGTGGGGGGGTGGGCATTGAGCCCTGGAGCCTCCTGTTTCGCACTGCCGCCTGTGGGCTTTTCAGGCAAAAGACCTTCTCCCTGGTCCTTCCAGCCCTGCCCTTTGTGATTAGCTCTCTCCCTCTCTCTCCCTCTCCACCCCCCACTCTATCCCTCTCTCTGTCTCTCTCTCTGTCTCTCTCTCTCTCCATGACCCCTGAGAGACCTTACTGTCCGTGGACTGTCGCCCTAAGCAACTCGGGAGGGTCTTCTCCAAGCCAGCCCGTCCGGGTCTCCAGTCTCAGCCTCCCACCTTCTTCACGCCTGTAATGGAGTAAGAATCACACAGGCATGTTGAGGGCTGGCCTGGCCTGGCCAGGCCACAGCATGTCATGCCTCCACGGAAAGACCTCGACCTCACCGAGCCTCCTCCGCGCCTTTCCACTCTCGGTTTCTCCCTTTGCTCTGGTTTTGCACCAAGCTCGTCCATTTCCCACCCTGCAGTAACAGTCCGAGGACGGTGCTCCCTAACTTCTGGAAGGGCTTGGCCTCTCCAAGCCAAACCTGGGATTACGGTGGCCAGGGCCGACAACCCCTAGAAGGACCGCTGCAGGAGGGGCTAGGGCCTTGGAGTGGGAGGATTCTTCAACCTAGAAGGAAGGCTGGCTTGCCCTGAGGCCCGGACCCTCGGAGAGATGCTCTATGATGACCCTTCCCGGGGTGGCAACCCTCCCGTTTCTGGAAAAGAGAGAGTTGGCTTCTGCAGAGGATGTCTGAAATCAGAGTGGCGACGGGAGGCCTTCCCTCTCCCCCTACCTTCTGCCAAACCCAAGGAGAGGCCGGGGCCTGTAGTCCCTCCGGAGTCCCCTCCTTGCTGAGCGATGGAATGACCCAAGTGCCTGCCAGCACAACTGGCGCAGGGTCAGCTACCCAGACCCCGCTCAGGCCCTCTGGACCACCCCAGAGTCCCTTCCTTGCCTCCCCCCTCCCCCCCCCCCCCAATTCGGTTTTTCCAGGGGAGCAGCCCCACGTGGGCAAAGGGCCAGACAAAGAGACCGTCTCCAATGGACCCAGACAGCCTCTCGTGCTGCTTCTTCCCCTTGGCTTCTTCAGAGGGCTGGTGCTTTGCTCAGCAGGACAAGAAACCCGAGTGCCGGGCCTGGAACCCATACCCGTCGTCCTGCAGCTCTGGGGTGTGTGAGGACGGCTGATGCCCCGAGGTGGAAAGGCGGTGCCAGCATGAGCCAGCTGGAGTCTTGAGACCTTGGCCTGCCTCTAGCTCAGAGTGCTTCCCAAATTCCAGTAGATCCCCACCTTGTGGACTAGACCCACGCCCCCTCTGGGAAGCTGGCTTGGGTCGCCTCTGCCGGGTGCACGGGTCTCCCTGTCACTCTGTCTCCGAGGCCCTTCCTCTTCCAGCTGGCCGCTTGGCCCGTCTCTCCTCCTGAGCCGTGGCCTTCTCTGAGGCTAATCAAAGGCTGACTTCTCAGGAGGCTGGTCAGAGGTCCCATGGGAAACATCCAGGGAAAGAAGATGAACCCAACTCCTTCCCGTGGGTGATGGATCCCAGGAGCCCTTTCGAAGGCGCGGTGAGCCGGACACGGTGGCATAAGACGGTCAAGCCATCACGGGGCAGGGCAGGGCCAGGATGCCTGCTCGCCTGCGGGTCCAGGCCATCCGGGACGGGGCAACTCTCTCCTGGCAGGTGCCCTCCCGGCCCCTGAGTAGGGCGCCTAGAGGGGTGGCCTCCCAGGGCAGAACCACTCCTTCTACCCATCACCTAACTGTCTCGGCACTCGTCAACGGAGTAGATGCCTTCTCAGCACTTGGTTTCCTCAAGAGTCCCTGCAGCCAGAGGGCAGAGGTGGTGTGGACGACTCCAGGATGCAGCGTCCTGGGTCCTTGTTGGGGCTTTCAGTGAGCCGGGGCGACATGAGAGCACACACTGGGCTTGGTCCCGGTGTGCAAGCCCCGGGGAGGCAGAGGCGGAGGCGGAGGCAGAGGCGGAGGCTTCCCTCGGGGATCCAGACCCGCATGGTCTGTGAATGGAGGTCTAGGAGAGGCCAGGCTTCACCGTGGGAACTTTCCAAAACCCACCAAAAAACCATCTGAAAAGGCATGGCCGAGCCAAAGAAAGTCTTCCCAAACGGACCCCTGTCTGTGCACAGTGGTCCTGGGTCGTTGGCACCCAAGAGAGTGGTCCTGGCGGCCTCTGGAGTCCCAGGCAGCGCCTTTCTGAGAAGCCTGAGCCAGAGGCTGCAGCAGGCTGGCGTTACACCCCTCTCAGCTCGGTGCTAGGGACCCATTTTGCTCCAGCGCCTGTGCGCATGCGCGCGGCCCAAGCCCACATTTGAAAAAGAAAGAAGCTCCTTCCAGCTCAGCCTGGGGCCTGGCGGCTGGCAACTAGCCCTTGCAGGGACCCGGAGCGGGCAGGGCAAAACTTACTTTAGGGCACGCCAGGGCTACACGGTGGGTTTTTGGTCGGCCCAGCCCGGCGAGACCCTGTCCGCTGGGACCCAGCAAGGGCGACGCACTTCCCCAAGGCAAGTCCCTCCTGTTGAGGGCTGGGAAAAGGGACACGGGCTGCCATGGGGACACGGGTCCCGCCCGGGGCTTCGGACTCTCTCCGGGCGGAGGCCAAGAGGTCCTGCCCGGGTCACCGTGGGGGGGGTGGGCATTGAGCCCTGGAGCCTCCTGTTTCGCACTGCCGCCTGTGGGCTTTTCAGGCAAAAGACCTTCTCCCTGGTCCTTCCAGCCCTGCCCTTTGTGATTAGCTCTCTCCCCTCTCTCCCTCTCCACCCCCCACTCTATCCCTCTCTCTGTCTCTCTCTCTGTCTCTCTCTCTCTCCATGACCCCTGAGAGACCTTAGTGTCCGTGGACTGTCGCCCTAAGCAACTCGGGAGGGTCTTCTCCAAGCCAGCCCGTCCGGGTCTCCAGTCTCAGCCTCCCACCTTCTTCACGCCTGTAATGGAGTAAGAATCACACAGGCATGTTGAGGGCTGGCCTGGCCTGGCCAGGCCACAGCATGTCATGCCTCCACGGAAAGACCTCGACCTCACCGAGCCTCCTCCGCGCCTTTCCACTCTCGGTTTCTCCCTTTGCTCTGGTTTTGCACCAAGCTCGTCCATTTCCCACCCTGCAGTAACAGTCCGAGGACGGTGCTCCTAACTTCTGGAAGGGCTTGGCCTCTCCAAGCCAAACCCTGGGATTACGGTGGCCAGGGCCGACTCCCCCTAGAAGGACCGCTGCAGGAGGGCTAGGGCCTTGGAGTGGGAGGATTCTTCAACCTAGAAGGAAGGCTGGCTTGCCCTGAGGCCCGGACCCTCGGAGAGATGCTCTATGATGACCCTTCCCGGGTGGCAACCCTCCCGTTTCTGGAAAAGAGAGAGTTGGCTTCTGCAGAGGATGTCTGAAATCAGAGTGGCGACGGGAGGCCTTCCCTCTCCCCCTACCTTCTGCCAAACCCAAGGAGAGGCCGGGGCCTGTAGTCCCTCCGGAGTCCCCTCCTTGCTGAGCGATGGAATGACCCAAGTGCCTGCCAGCACAACTGGCGCAGGGTCAGCTACCCAGACCCCGCTCAGGCCTCTGGACCACCCCAGAGTCCCTTCCTTGCCTCCCGCCCTCCCCCCCCCCCAATTCGGTTTTTCCAGGGGAGCAGCCCCACGTGGGCAAAGGGCCAGACAAAGAGACCGTCTCCAATGGACCCAGACAGCCTCTCGTGCTGCTTCTTCCCCTTGGCTTCTTCAGAGGGCTGGTGCTTTGCTCAGCAGGACAAGAAACCCGAGTGCCGGGGCCTGGAACCCATACCCGTCGTCCTGCAGCTCTGGGGTGTGTGAGGACCGGCTGATGCCCCGAGGTGGAAAGGCGGTGCCAGCATGAGCCAGCTGGAGTCTTGAGACCTTGGCCTGCCTCTAGCTCAGAGTGCTTCCCAAATTCCAGTAGATCCCCACCTTGTGGACTAGACCCACGCCCCCTCTGGGAAGCTGGCTTGGGTCGCCTCTGCCGGGTGCACGGGTCTCCCTGTCACTCTGTCTCCGAGGCCCTTCCTCTTCCAGCTGGCCGCTTGGCCCGTCTCTCCTCCTGAGCCGTGGCCTTCTCTGAGGCTAATCAAAGGCTGACTTCTCAGGAGGCTGGGTCAGAGGTCCCATGGGAAACATCCAGGGAAAGAAGATGAACCCAACTCCTTCCCGTGGGGTGATGGATCCCAGGAGCCCTTTCGAAGGCGCGGTGAGCCGGACACGGTGGCATAAGACGGTCAAGCCATCACGGGGCAGGGCAGGGCCAGGATGCCTGCTCGCCTGCGGGTCCAGGCCATCCGGGACGGGGCAACTCTCTCCTGGCAGGTGCCCTCCCGGCCCCTGAGTAGGGCGCCTAGAGGGGTGGCCTCCCAGGGCAGAACCACTCCTTCTACCCATCACCTAACTGTCTCGGCACTCGTCAACGAGTAGATGCCTTCTCAGCACTTGGTTTCCTCAAGAGTCCCTGCAGCCAGAGGGCAGAGGTGGTGTGGACGACTCCAGGATGCAGCGTCCTGGGTCCTTGTTGGGGCTTTCAGTGAGCCGGGGCGACATGAGAGCACACACTGGGCTTGGTCCCGGTGTGCAAGCCCCGGGGAGGCAGAGGCGGAGGCGGAGGCAGAGGCGGAGGCTTCCCTCGGGGATCCAGACCCGCATGGTCTGTGAATGGAGGTCTAGGAGAGGCCAGGCTTCACCGTGGGAACTTTCCAAAACCCACCAAAAAACCATCTGAAAAGGCATGGCCGAGCCAAAGAAAGTCTTCCCAAACGGACCCCTGTCTGTGCACAGTGTCCTGGGGTCGTTGGCACCCAAGAGAGTGGTCCTGGCGGCCTCTGGAGTCCCAGGCAGCGCCTTTCTGAGAAGCCTGAGCCAGAGGCTGCAGCAGGCTGGCGTTACACCCCTCTCAGCTCGGTGCTAGGGACCCATTTTGCTCCAGCGCCTGTGCGCATGCGCGCGGCCCAAGCCCACATTTGAAAAAGAAAGAAGCTCCTTCCAGCTCAGCCTGGGGCCTGGCGGCTGGCAACTAGCCCTTGCAGGGACCCGGAGCGGGCAGGGCAAAACTTACTTTAGGGCACGCCAGGGCTACACGGTGGGTTTTTGGTCGGCCCAGCCCGGCGAGACCCTGTCCGCTGGGACCCAGCAAGGGCGACGCACTTCCCCAGAGGCAAGTCCCTCCTGTTGAGGGCTGGGAAAAGGGACACGGGCTGCCATGGGGACACGGGTCCCGCCCGGGGCTTCGGACTCTCTCCGGGGCGGAGGCCAAGAGGTCCTGCCCGGTCACCGTGGGGGGTGGGCATTGAGCCCTGGAGCCTCCTGTTTCGCACTGCCGCCTGTGGGCTTTTCAGGCAAAAGACCTTCTCCCTGGTCCTTCCAGCCCTGCCCTTTGTGATTAGCTCTCTCCCTCTCTCTCCCTCTCCACCCCCCACTCTATCCCTCTCTCTGTCTCTCTCTCTGTCTCTCTCTCTCTCCATGACCCCTGAGAGACCTTAGTGTCCGTGGACTGTCGCCCTAAGCAACTCGGGAGGGTCTTCTCCAAGCCAGCCCGTCCGGGTCTCCAGTCTCAGCCTCCCACCTTCTTCACGCCTGTAATGGAGTAAGAATCACACAGGCATGTTGAGGGCTGGCCTGGCCTGGCCAGGCCACAGCATGTCATGCCTCCACGGAAAGACCTCGACCTCACCGAGCCTCCTCCGCGCCTTTCCACTCTCGGTTTCTCCCTTTGCTCTGGTTTTGCACCAAGCTCGTCCATTTCCCACCCTGCAGTAACAGTCCGAGGACGGTGCTCCTAACTTCTGGAAGGGCTTGGCCTCTCCAAGCCAAACCCTGGGATTACGGTGGCCAGGGCCGACTCCCCCTAGAAGGACCGCTGCAGGAGGGGCTAGGGCCTTGGAGTGGGAGGATTCTTCAACCTAGAAGGAAGGCTGGCTTGCCCTGAGGCCCGGACCCTCGGAGAGATGCTCTATGATGACCCTTCCCGGGGTGGCAACCCTCCCGTTTCTGGAAAAGAGAGAGTTGGCTTCTGCAGAGAGATGTCTGAAATCAGAGTGGCGACGGGAGGGCCTTCCCTCTCCCCCTACCTTCTGCCAAACCCAAGAGAGGCCGGGGCCTGTAGTCCCTCCGGAGTCCCCTCCTTGCTGAGCGATGGAATGACCCAAGTGCCTGCCAGCACAACTGGCGCAGGTCAGCTACCCAGACCCCGCTCAGGCCTCTGGACCACCCCAGAGTCCCTTCCTTGCCTCCCGCCCTCCCCCCCCCCCCCCCAATTCGGTTTTTCCCAGGGAGCAGCCCCACGTGGGCAAAGGGCCAGACAAAGAGACCGTCTCCAATGGACCCAGACAGCCTCTCGTGCTGCTTCTTCCCCTTGGCTTCTTCAGAGGGCTGGTGCTTTGCTCAGCAGGACAAGAAACCCGAGTGCCGGGCCTGGAACCCATACCCGTCGTCCTGCAGCTCTGGGGTGTGTGAGGACGGGCTGATGCCCCGAGGTGGAAAGGCGGTGCCAGCATGAGCCAGCTGGAGTCTTGAGACCTTGGCCTGCCTCTAGCTCAGAGTGCTTCCCAAATTCCAGTAGATCCCCACCTTGTGGACTAGACCCACGCCCCCTCTGGGAAGCTGGCTTGGGTCGCCTCTGCCGGGTGCACGGGTCTCCCTGTCACTCTGTCTCCGAGGCCCTTCCTCTTCCAGCTGGCCGCTTGGCCCGTCTCTCCTCCTGAGCCGTGGCCTTCTCTGAGGCTAATCAAAGGCTGACTTCTCAGGAGGCTGGGTCAGAGGTCCCATGGGAAACATCCAGGGAAAGAAGATGAACCCAACTCCTTCCCGTGGGGTGATGGATCCCAGGAGCCCTTTCGAAGGCGCGGTGAGCCGGACACGGTGGCATAAGACGGTCAAGCCATCACGGGGCAGGGCAGGGCCAGGATGCCTGCTCGCCTGCGGGTCCAGGCCATCCGGGACGGGGCAACTCTCTCCTGGCAGGTGCCCTCCCGGCCCCTGAGTAGGGCGCCTAGAGGGGTGGCCTCCCAGGGCAGAACCACTCCTTCTACCCATCACCTAACTGTCTCGGCACTCCGTCAACGGAGTAGATGCCTTCTCAGCACTTGGTTTCCTCAAGAGTCCCTGCAGCCAGAGGGCAGAGGTGGTGTGGACGACTCCAGGATGCAGCGTCCTGGGTCCTTGTTGGGGCTTTCAGTGAGCCGGGGCGACATGAGAGCACACACTGGGCTTGGTCCCGGTGTGCAAGCCCCGGGGAGGCAGAGGCGGAGGCGGAGGCAGAGGCGGAGGCTTCCCTCGGGATCCAGACCCGCATGGTCTGTGAATGGAGGTCTAGGAGAGGCCAGGCTTCACCGTGGGAACTTTCCAAAACCCACCAAAAAACCATCTGAAAAGGCATGGCCGAGCCAAAGAAAGTCTTCCCAAACGGACCCCTGTCTGTGCACAGTGGTCCTGGGGTCGTTGGCACCCAAGAGAGTGGTCCTGGCGGCCTCTGGAGTCCCAGGCAGCGCCTTTCTGAGAAGCCTGAGCCAGAGGCTGCAGCAGGCTGGCGTTACACCCCTCTCAGCTCGGTGCTAGGGACCCATTTTGCTCCAGCGCCTGTGCGCATGCGCGCGGCCCAAGCCCACATTTGAAAAAGAAAGAAGCTCCTTCCAGCTCAGCCTGGGGCCTGGCGGCTGGCAACTAGCCCTTGCAGGGACCCGGAGCGGGCAGGGCAAAACTTACTTTAGGGCACGCCAGGGCTACACGGTGGGTTTTTGGTCGGCCCAGCCCGGCGAGACCCTGTCCGCTGGGACCCAGCAAGGGCGACGCACTTCCCCAGAGGCAAGTCCCTCCTGTTGAGGGCTGGGAAAAGGGACACGGGCTGCCATGGGGACACGGGTCCCGCCCGGGGCTTCGGACTCTCTCCGGGCGGAGGCCAAGAGGTCCTGCCCGGGTCACCGTGGGGGGGTGGGCATTGAGCCCTGGAGCCTCCTGTTTCGCACTGCCGCCTGTGGGCTTTTCAGGCAAAAGACCTTCTCCCTGGTCCTTCCAGCCCTGCCCTTTGTGATTAGCTCTCTCCCTCTCTCTCCCTCTCCACCCCCCACTCTATCCCTCTCTCTGTCTCTCTCTCTGTCTCTCTCTCTCTCCATGACCCCTGAGAGACCTTAGTGTCCGTGGACTGTCGCCCTAAGCAACTCGGGAGGGTCTTCTCCCAAGCCAGCCCGTCCGGGTCTCCAGTCTCAGCCTCCCACCTTCTTCACGCCTGTAATGGAGTAAGAATCACACAGGCATGTTGAGGGCTGGCCTGGCCTGGCCAGGCCACAGCATGTCATGCCTCCACGGAAAGACCTCGACCTCACCGAGCCTCCTCCGCGCCTTTCCACTCTCGGTTTCTCCCTTTGCTCTGGTTTTGCACCAAGCTCGTCCATTTCCCACCCTGCAGTAACAGTCCGAGGACGGTGCTCCTAACTTCTGGAAGGGCTTGGCCTCTCCAAGCCAAACCCTGGGATTACGGTGGCCAGGGCCGACTCCCCCTAGAAGACCGCTGCAGGAGGGGCTAGGGCCTTGGAGTGGGAGGATTCTTCAACCTAGAAGGAAGGCTGGCTTGCCCTGAGGCCCGGACCCTCGGAGAGATGCTCTATGATGACCCTTCCCGGGGTGGCAACCCTCCCGTTTCTGAAAAGAGAGAGTTGGCTTCTGCAGAGGATGTCTGAAATCAGAGTGGCGACGGGAGGCCTTCCCTCTCCCCCTACCTTCTGCCAAACCCAAGGAGAGGCCGGGGCCTGTAGTCCCTCCGGAGTCCCCTCCTTGCTGAGCGATGGAATGACCCAAGTGCCTGCCAGCACAACTGGCGCAGGGTCAGCTACCCAGACCCCGCTCAGGCCTCTGGACCACCCCAGAGTCCCTTCCTTGCCTCCCGCCCTCCCCCCCCCCCAATTCGGTTTTTCCAGGGAGCAGCCCCACGTGGGCAAAGGGCCAGACAAAGAGACCGTCTCCAATGGACCCAGACAGCCTCTCGTGCTGCTTCTTCCCCTTGGCTTCTTCAGAGGGCTGGTGCTTTGCTCAGCAGGACAAGAAACCCGAGTGCCGGGGCCTGGAACCCATACCCGTCGTCCTGCAGCTCTGGGGTGTGTGAGGACCGGCTGATGCCCCGAGGTGGAAAGGCGGTGCCAGCATGAGCCAGCTGGAGTCTTGAGACCTTGCCTGCCTCTAGCTCAGAGTGCTTCCCAAATTCCAGTAGATCCCCACCTTGTGGACTAGACCCACGCCCCCTCTGGGAAGCTGGCTTGGGTCGCCTCTGCCGGGTGCACGGGTCTCCCTGTCACTCTGTCTCCGAGGCCCTTCCTCTTCCAGCTGGCCGCTTGGCCCGTCTCTCCTCCTGAGCCGTGGCCTTCTCTGAGGCTAATCAAAGGCTGACTTCTCAGGAGGCTGGGTCAGAGGTCCCATGGGAAACATCCAGGAAAGAAGATGAACCCAACTCCTTCCCGTGGGGTGATGGATCCCAGGAGCCCTTTCGAAGCGCGGTGAGCCGGACACGGTGGCATAAGACGGTCAAGCCATCACGGGGCAGGGCAGGGCCAGATGCCTGCTCGCCTGCGGTCCAGGCCATCCGGGACGGGGCAACTCTCTCCTGGCAGGTGCCCTCCCGGCCCCTGAGTAGGGCGCCTAGAGGGGTGGCCTCCCAGGGCAGAACCACTCCTTCTACCCATCACCTAACTGTCTCGGCACTCGTCAACGGAGTAGATGCCTTCTCAGCACTTGGTTTCCTCAAGAGTCCCTGCAGCCAGAGGGCAGAGTGGTGTGGGACGACTCCAGGATGCAGCGTCCTGGGTCCTTGTTGGGGCTTTCAGTGAGCCGGGGCGACATGAGAGCACACACTGGGCTTGGTCCCGTGTGCAAGCCCCGGGGAGGCAGAGGCGGAGGCGGAGGCAGAGGCGGAGGCTTCCCTCGGGGATCCAGACCCGCATGGTCTGTGAATGGAGGTCTAGGAGAGGCCAGGCTTCACCGTGGGAACTTTCCAAAACCCACCAAAAAACCATCTGAAAAGGCATGGCCGAGCCAAAGAAAGTCTTCCCAAACGGACCCCTGTCTGTGCACAGTGGTCCTGGGGTCGTTGGCACCCAAGAGAGTGTCCTGGCGGCCTCTGGAGTCCCAGGCAGCGCCTTTCTGAGAAGCCTGAGCCAGAGGCTGCAGCAGGCTGGCGTTACACCCCTCTCAGCTCGGTGCTAGGGACCCATTTTGCTCCAGCGCCTGTGCGCATGCGCGCGGCCCAAGCCCACATTTGAAAAAGAAAGAAGCTCCTTCCAGCTCAGCCTGGGCCTGGCGGCTGGCAACTAGCCCTTGCAGGGACCCGGAGCCGGCAGGGCACAAAACTTACTTTAGGGCACGCCAGGGCTACACGGTGGGTTTTTGGTCGGCCCAGCCCGGCGAGACCCTGTCCGCTGGGACCCAGCAAGGGCGACGCACTTCCCAGAGGCAAGTCCCTCCTGTTGAGGGCTGGGAAAAGGGACACGGGCTGCCATGGGGACACGGGTCCCGCCCGGGGCTTTCGGACTCTCTCCCGGGGCGGAGGCCAAGAGGTCCTGCCCGGGTCACCGTGGGGGGGTGGGCATTGAGCCCTGGAGCCTCCTGTTTCGCACTGCCGCCTGTGGGCTTTTCAGGCAAAAGACCTTCTCCCTGGTCCTTCCAGCCCTGCCCTTTGTGATTAGCTCTCTCCCTCTCTCTCCCTCTCCACCCCCCACTCTATCCCTCTCTCTGTCTCTCTCTCTGTCTCTCTCTCTCTCCATGACCCCTGAGAGACCTTAGTGTCCGTGACTGTCGCCCTAAGCAACTCGGGAGGGTCTTCTCCAAGCCAGCCCGTCCGGGTCTCCAGTCTCAGCCTCCCACCTTCTTCACGCCTGTAATCGAGTAAGAATCACACAGGCATGTTGAGGGCTGGCCTGGCCTGGCCAGGCCACAGCATGTCATGCCTCCACGGAAAGACCTCGACCTCACCGAGCCTCCTCCGCGCCTTTCCACTCTCGGTTTCTCCCTTTGCTCTGGTTTTGCACCAAGCTCGTCCATTTCCCACCCTGCAGTAACAGTCCGAGGACGGTGCTCCTAACTTCTGGAAGGGCTTGGCCTCTCCAAGCCAAACCCTGGATTACGGTGGCCAGGGCCGACTCCCCCTAGAAGGACCGCTGCAGGAGGGGCTAGGGCCTTGGAGTGGGAGGATTCTTCAACCTAGAAGGAAGGCTGGCTTGCCCTGAGGCCCGGACCCTCGGAGAGATGCTCTATGATGACCCTTCCCGGGGTGGCAACCCTCCCGTTTCTGAAAAGAGAGAGTTGGCTTCTGCAGAGGATGTCTGAAATCAGAGTGGCGACGGGAGGCCTTCCCTCTCCCCCTACCTTCTGCCAAACCCAAGGAGAGGCCGGGGCCTGTAGTCCCTCCGGAGTCCCCTCCTTGCTGAGCGATGGAATGACCCAAGTGCCTGCCAGCACAACTGGCGCAGGGTCAGCTACCCAGACCCCGCTCAGGCCTCTGGACCACCCCAGAGTCCCTTCCTTGCCTCCCCCGCCCTCCCCCCCCCCAATTCGGTTTTTTCCAGGGGAGCAGCCCCACGTGGGCAAAGGGCCAGACAAAGAGACCGTCTCCAATGGACCCAGACAGCCTCTCGTGCTGCTTCTTCCCCTTGGCTTCTTCAGAGGGCTGGTGCTTTGCTCAGCAGGACAAGAAACCCGAGTGCCGGGGCCTGGAACCCATACCCGTCGTCCTGCAGCTCTGGGTGTGTGAGGACCGGATGATGCCCTGAGGAGGAAATGCCATGCCAGCGTGAGCCAGCTGGAGTCTTGAGACCTTGGCCTGCCTCTAGCTCAGAGTGCTTCCCAAATTCCAGTAGATCCCCACCTTGTGGACTAGACCCACGCCCCCTCTGGGAAGCTGGCTTGGGTCGCCTCTGCCGGGTGCACGGGTCTCCCTGTCACTCTGTCTCCGAGGCCCTTCCTCTTCCAGCTGGCCGCTTGGCCCGTCTCTCCTCCTGAGCCGTGGCCTTCTCTGAGGCTAATCAAAGGCTGACTTCTCAGGAGGCTGGGTCAGAGGTCCCATGGGAAACATCCAGGGAAAGAAGATGAACCCAACTCCTTCCCGTGGGGTGATGGATCCCAGGAGCCCTTTCGAAGGCGCGGTGAGCCGGACACGGTGGCATAAGACGTTCAAGCCATCACGGGGCAGGGCAGGGCCAGGATGCCTGCTCGCCTGCGGGTCCAGGCCATCCGGGACGGGGCAACTCTCTCCTGGCAGGTGCCCTCCCGGCCCCTGAGTAGGGCGCCTAGAGGGGTGGCCTCCCAGGGCAGAACCACTCCTTCTACCCATCACCTAACTGTCTCGGCACTCGTCAACGGAGTAGATGCCTTCTCAGCACTTGGTTTCCTCAAGAGTCCCTGCAGCCAGAGGGCAGAGGTGGTGTGGACGACTCCAGGATGCAGCGTCCTGGGTCCTTGTTGGGGCTTTCAGTGAGCCGGGGCGACATGAGAGCACACACTGGGCTTGGTCCCGGTGTGCAAGCCCCGGGGAGGCAGAGGCGGAGGCGGAGGCAGAGGCGGAGGCTTCCCTCGGGGATCCAGACCCGCATGGTCTGTGAATGGAGGTCTAGGAGAGGCCAGGCTTCACCGTGGGAACTTTCCAAAACCCACCAAAAAACCATCTGAAAAGGCATGGCCGAGCCAAAGAAAGTCTTCCCAAACGGACCCCTGTCTGTGCACAGTGGTCCTGGGGTCGTTGGCACCCAAGAGAGTGGTCCTGGCGGCCTCTGGAGTCCCAGGCAGCGCCTTTCTGAGAAGCCTGAGCCAGAGGCTGCAGCAGGCTGGCGTTACACCCCTCTCAGCTCGGTGCTAGGGACCCATTTTGCTCCAGCGCCTGTGCGCATGCGCGCGGCCCAAGCCCACATTTGAAAAAGAAAGAAGCTCCTTCCAGCTCAGCCTGGGGCCTGGCGGCTGGCAACTAGCCCTTGCAGGGACCCGGAGCGGGCAGGGCAAAACTTACTTTAGGGCACGCCAGGGCTACACGGTGGGTTTTTGGTCGGCCCAGCCCGGCGAGACCCTGTCCGCTGGGACCCAGCAAGGGCGACGCACTTCCCCAGAGGCAAGTCCCTCCTGTTGAGGGCTGGGAAAAGGGACACGGGCTGCCATGGGGACACGGGTCCCGCCCGGGGCTTTGGACTCTCTCCCTGGGCGGAGGCCAAGAGGTCCTGCCCGGGTCACCGTGGGGGGGGGGCATTGAGCCCTGGAGCCTCCTGTTTCGCACTGCCGCCTGTGGGCTTTTCAGGCAAAAGACCTTCTCCCTGGTCCTTCCAGCCCTGCCCTTTGTGATTAGCTCTCTCCCTCTCTCTCCCTCTCCACCCCCCCCACTCTATCCCTCTCTCTGTCTCTCTCTCTCTCTCTATCTCTCTCTCCATGACCCCTTAGAGACCTTACTGTCCGTGGACTGTCGCCCTAAGCAACTCGGGAGGTATTTCTCCAAGCCAGTCCGTCCGGGTCTCCAGTCTCAGCCTCCCACCCTCTTCACGCCTGTAATCGAGTAAGAATCACACAGGCATGTTGAGGACTGGCCTGGCCTGGCCTGGCCACAGCATGTCATGCCTCCACGGAAAGACCTCGCCCTCACCGAGCCTCCTCCGCGCCTTTCCACTCTCGGTTTCTCCCTTTGCTCTGGTTTCGCACCAAGCTCGTCCATTTCCCACCCTGCAGTAACAGTCCGAGGACGGTGCTCCTAATTGCTGGAAGGGCTTGGCCTCTCCAAGCCAAACCCTGGGATTACGGTGGCCAGGGCCGACTCCCCTAGAAGGACTGCTGCAGGAGGGGCTAGGGCCTTGGAGTGGGAGGATTCTTCAACCTAGAAGAAGGCTGGCTTGCCCTGAGGCCCGGACCCTCGGAGAGATGCTCTATGATGACCCTTCCCGGGGTGGCAACCCTCCCGTTTCTGGAAAAGAGAGTTGGCTTCTGCAGAGGATGTCTGAAATCAGAGTGGCGACGGGAGGCCTTCCCTCTCCCCTACCTTCTGCCAAACCCAAGGAGAGGCCGGGGCCTGTAGTCCCTCTGGAGTCCCCTCCTTGCTGAGCGATGGAATGACCCAAGTGCCTGCCAGCACAACTGGCGCAGGGTCAGCTACCCAGACCCCCTCTCAGGCCTCTGGACCACCCCAGAGTCCCTTCCTTGCCTCCCGCCCCCCCCCCAATTCGGTTTTTCCAGGGGAGCAGCCCCACGTGGGCAAAGGGCCAGACAAAGAGACCGTCTCCAATGGACCCAGACAGCCTCTCGTGCTGCTTCTTCCCCTTGGCTTCTTCAGAGGGCTGGTGCTTTGCTCAGCAGGACAAGAATCCCGAGTGCCGGGGCCTGGAACCCATACCCGTCATCCTGCAGCTCTGGGGTGTGTGAGGACCGGCTGATGCCCCGAGGTGGAAAGGCGGTGCCAGCATGAGCCAGCTGGAGTCTTGAGACCTTGGCCTGCCTCTAGCTCAGAGTGCTTCCCAAATTCCAGTAGATCCCCACCTTGTGGACTAGACCCACGCCCCCTCTGGGAAGCTGGCTTGGGTCGCCTCTGCCGGGTGCACGGGTCTCCCTGTCACTCTGTCTCCGAGGCCCTTCCTCTTCCAGCTGGCCGCTTGGCCCGTCTCTCCTCCTGAGCCGTGGCCTTCTCTGAGGCTAATCAAAGGCTGACTTCTCAGGAGGCTGGGTCAGAGGTCACATGGGAAACATCCAGGGAAAGAAGATGAACCAACTCCTTCCCGTGGGGTGATGGATCCCAGGAGCCCTTTCCTGAAGGCGCGGTGAGGCCTGGACACGGTGGCATAAGAAGTTTTTCTCAGCACTTGGTTTCCTCAAGAGTCCCTGCAGCCAGAGGGCAGAGGTGGTGTGGACGACTCCAGGATGCAGCGTCCTGGGTCCTTGTTGGGGCTTTCAGTGAGCCGGGGCGACATGAGAGCACACACTGGGCTTGGTCCCGGTGTGCAAGCCCCGGGGAGGCAGAGGCGGAGGCGGAGGCAGAGGCGGAGGCTTCCCTCGGGGATCCAGACCCGCATGGTCTGTGAATGGAGGTCTAGGAGAGGCCAGGCTTCACCGTGGGAACTTTCCAAACCCACCAAAAAACCATCTGAAAAGGCATGGCCGAGCCAAAGAAAGTCTTCCCAAACGGACCCCTGTCTGTGCACAGTGGTCCTGGGGTCGTTGGCACCCAAGAGAGTGGTCCTGGCGGCCTCTGGAGTCCCAGGCAGCGCCTTTCTGAGAAGCCTGAGCCAGAGGCTGCAGCAGGCTGGCGTTACACCCCTCTCAGCTCGGTGCTAGGGACCCATTTTGCTCCAGCGCCTGTGCGCATGCGCGCGGCCCAAGCCCACATTTGAAAAAGAAAGAAGCTCCTTCCAGCTCAGCCTGGGGCCTGGCGGCTGGCAACTAGCCCTTGCAGGGACCCGGAGCGGGCAGGGCAAAACTTACTTTAGGGCACGCCAGGGCTACACGGTGGGTTTTTGGTCGGCCCAGCCCGGCGAGACCCTGTCCGCTGGGACCCAGCAAGGGCGACGCACTTCCCCAGAGGCAAGTCCCTCCTGTTGAGGGCTGGGAAAAGGGACACGGGCTGCCATGGGGACACGGGTCCCGCCCGGGGCTTTGGACTCTCTCCGGGCGGAGGCCAAGAGGTCCTGCCCGGGTCACCGTGGGGGGGGGGCATTGAGCCCTGGAGCCTCCTGTTTCGCACTGCCGCCTGTGGGCTTTTCAGGCAAAAGACCTTCTCCCTGGTCCTTCCAGCCCTGCCCTTTGTGATTAGCTCTCTCCCTCTCTCTCCCTCTCCACCCCCCCACTCTATCCCTCTCTCTGTCTCTCTCTCTCTCTATCTCTCTCTCCATGACCCCTTAGAGACCTTACTGTCCGTGGACTGTCGCCCTAAGCAACTCGGGAGGTATTTCTCCAAGCCAGTCCGTCCGGGTCTCCAGTCTCAGCCTCCCACCCTCTTCACGCCTGTAATCGAGTAAGAATCACACAGGCATGTTGAGGGCTGGCCTGGCCTGGCCTGGCCACAGCATGTCATGCCTCCACGGAAAGACCTCGCCCTCACCGAGCCTCCTCCGCGCCTTTCCACTCTCGGTTTCTCCCTTTGCTCTGGTTTCGCACCAAGCTCGTCCATTTCCCACCCTGCAGTAACAGTCCGAGGACGGTGCTCCTAATTGCTGGAAGGGCTTGGCCTCTCCAAGCCAAACCCTGGGATTACGGTGGCCAGGGCCGACTCCCCCTAGAAGGACTGCTGCAGGAGGGGCTAGGGCCTTGGAGTGGGAGGATTCTTCAACCTAGAAGGAAGGCTGGCTTGCCCTGAGGCCCGGACCCTCGGAGAGATGCTCTATGATGACCCTTCCCCGGGGTGGCAACCCTCCCGTTTCTGGAAAGAGAGTTGGCTTCTGCAGAGGATGTCTGAAATCAGAGTGGCGACGGGAGGCCTTCCCTCTCCCCTACCTTCTGCCAAACCCAAGGAGAGGCCGGGGCCTGTAGTCCCTCTGGAGTCCCCTCCTTGCTGAGCGATGGAATGACCCAAGTGCCTGCCAGCACAACTGGCGCAGGGTCAGCTACCCAGACCCCGCTCAGGCCTCTGGACCACCCCAGAGTCCCTTCCTTGCCTCCCGCCCCCCCCCCCCCAATTCGGTTTTTCCAGGGGAGCAGCCCCACGTGGGCAAAGGGCCAGACAAAGAGACCGTCTCCAATGGACCCAGACAGCCTCTCGTGCTGCTTCTTCCCCTTGGCTTCTTCAGAGGGCTGGTGCTTTGCTCAGCAGGACAAGAATCCCGAGTGCCGGGGCCTGGAACCCATACCCGTCATCCTGCAGCTCTGGGGTGTGTGAGGACCGGCTGATGCCCCGAGGTGGAAAGGCGGTGCCAGCATGAGCCAGCTGGAGTCTTGAGACCTTGGCCTGCCTCTAGCTCAGAGTGCTTCCCAAATTCCAGTAGATCCCCACCTTGTGGACTAGACCCACGCCCCCTCTGGGAAGCTGGCTTGGGTCGCCTCTGCCGGGTGCACGGGTCTCCCTGTCACTCTGTCTCCGAGGCCCTTCCTCTTCCAGCTGGCCGCTTGGCCCGTCTCTCCTCCTGAGCCGTGGCCTTCTCTGAGGCTAATCAAAGGCTGACTTCTCAGGAGGCTGGGTCAGAGGTCACATGGGAAACATCCAGGGAAAGAAGATGAACCCAACTCCTTCCCGTGGGGTGATGGATCCCAGGAGCCCTTTCGAAGGCGCGGTGAGCCGGGACACGGTGGGCATAAGACGTTCTTCTCAGCACTTGGTTTCCTCAAGAGTCCCTGCAGCCAGAGGGCAGAGGTGGTGTGGACGACTCCAGGATGCAGCGTCCTGGGTCCTTGTTGGGGCTTTCAGTGAGCCGGGGCGACATGAGAGCACACACTGGGCTTGGTCCCGGTGTGCAAGCCCCGGGGAGGCAGAGGCGGAGGCGGAGGCAGAGGCGGAGGCTTCCCTCGGGGATCCAGACCCGCATGGTCTGTGAATGGAGGTCTAGGAGAGGCCAGGCTTCACCGTGGGAACTTTCCAAAACCCACCAAAAAACCATCTGAAAAGGCATGGCCGAGCCAAAGAAAGTCTTCCCAAACGGACCCCTGTCTGTGCACAGTGGTCCTGGGGTCGTTGGCACCCAAGAGAGTGGTCCTGGCGGCCTCTGGAGTCCCAGGCAGCGCCTTTCTGAGAAGCCTGAGCCAGAGGCTGCAGCAGGCTGGCGTTACACCCCTCTCAGCTCGGTGCTAGGGACCCATTTTGCTCCAGCGCCTGTGCGCATGCGCGCGGCCCAAGCCCACATTTGAAAAAGAAAGAAGCTCCTTCCAGCTCAGCCTGGGGCCTGGCGGCTGGCAACTAGCCCTTGCAGGGACCCGGAGCGGGCAGGGCAAAACTTACTTTAGGGCACGCCAGGGCTACACGGTGGGTTTTTGGTCGGCCCAGCCCGGCGAGACCCTGTCCGCTGGGACCCAGCAAGGGCGACGCACTTCCCCAGAGGCAAGTCCCTCCTGTTGAGGGCTGGGAAAAGGGACACGGGCTGCCATGGGGACACGGGTCCCGCCCGGGGCTTTGGACTCTCTCCGGGGCGGAGGCCAAGAGGTCCTGCCCGGGTCACCGTGGGGGGGGGGGGCATTGAGCCCTGGAGCCTCCTGTTTCGCACTGCCGCCTGTGGGCTTTTCAGGCAAAAGACCTTCTCCCTGGTCCTTCCAGCCCTGCCCTTTGTGATTAGCTCTCTCCCTCTCTCTCCCTCTCCACCCCCCCACTCTATCCCTCTCTCTGTCTCTCTCTCTCTCTATCTCTCTCTCCATGACCCCTTAGAGACCTTACTATCCGTGGACTGTCGCCCTAAGCAACTCGGGAGGGTCTTCCCCAAGCCAGCCGGTCGGGGTCTACAGTCTCAGCCTCCCATCCTCTTCACGCCTGTAATTGAGGACCGGATGATGCCCTGAGGAGGAAATGCCATGCCAGCGTGAGCCAGCTGGAGTCTTTGAGACCTTGGCCTGCCTCTAGCTCAGAGTGCTTCCCAAATTCCAGTAGATCCCCACCTTGTGGACTAGACCCACGCCCCCTCTGGGAAGCTGGCTTGGGTCGCCTCTGCCGGGTGCACGGGTCTCCCTGTCACTCTGTCTCCGAGGCCCTTCCTCTTCCAGCTGGCCGCTTGGCCCGTCTCTCCTCCTGAGCCGTGGCCTTCTCTGAGGCTAATCAAAGGCTGACTTCTCAGGAGGCTGGGTCAGAGGTCCCATGGGAAACATCCAGGGAAAGAAGATGAACCCAACTCCTTCCCGTGGGGTGATGGATCCCAGGAGCCCTTTCGAAGGCGCGGTGAGCCGGACACGGTGGCATAAGACGTTCAAGCCATCACGGGGCAGGGCAGGGCCAGGATGCCTGCTCGCCTGCGGGTCCAGGCCATCCGGGACGGGGCAACTCTCTCCTGGCAGGTGCCCTCCCGGCCCCTGAGTAGGGCGCCTAGAGGGGTGGCCTCCCAGGGCAGAACCACTCCTTCTACCCATCACCTAACTGTCTCGGCACTCGTCAACGGAGTAGATGCCTTCTCAGCACTTGGTTTCCTCAAGAGTCCCTGCAGCCAGAGGGCAGAGGTGGTGTGGACGACTCCAGGATGCAGCGTCCTGGGTCCTTGTTGGGGCTTTCAGTGAGCCGGGGCGACATGAGAGCACACACTGGGCTTGGTCCCGGTGTGCAAGCCCCGGGGAGGCAGAGGCGGAGGCGGAGGCAGAGGCGGAGGCTTCCCTCGGGGATCCAGACCCGCATGGTCTGTGAATGGAGGTCTAGGAGAGGCCAGGCTTCACCGTGGGAACTTTCCAAAACCCACCAAAAAACCATCTGAAAAGGCATGGCCGAGCCAAAGAAAGTCTTCCCAAACGGACCCCTGTCTGTGCACAGTGGTCCTGGGGTCGTTGGCACCCAAGAGAGTGGTCCTGGCGGCCTCTGGAGTCCCAGGCAGCGCCTTTCTGAGAAGCCTGAGCCAGAGGCTGCAGCAGGCTGGCGTTACACCCCTCTCAGCTCGGTGCTAGGGACCCATTTTGCTCCAGCGCCTGTGCGCATGCGCGCGGCCCAAGCCCACATTTGAAAAAGAAAGAAGCTCCTTCCAGCTCAGCCTGGGGCCTGGCGGCTGGCAACTAGCCCTTGCAGGGACCCGGAGCGGGCAGGGCAAAACTTACTTTAGGGCACGCCAGGGCTACACGGTGGGTTTTTGGTCGGCCCAGCCCGGCGAGACCCTGTCCGCTGGGACCCAGCAAGGGCGACGCACTTCCCCAGAGGCAAGTCCCTCCTGTTGAGGGCTGGGAAAAGGGACACGGGCTGCCATGGGGACACGGGTCCCGCCCGGGGCTTTGGACTCTCTCCGGGGCGGAGGCCAAGAGGTCCTGCCCGGGTCACCGTGGGGGGGTGGGCATTGAGCCCTGGAGCCTCCTGTTTCGCACTGCCGCCTGTGGGCTTTTCAGGCAAAAGACCTTCTCCCTGGTCCTTCCAGCCCTGCCCTTTGTGATTAGCTCTCTCCCTCTCTCTCCCTCTCCACCCCCCCACTCTATCCCTCTCTCTGTCTCTCTCTCTCTCTATCTCTCTCTCCATGACCCCTTAGAGACCTTACTATCCGTGGACTGTCGCCCTAAGCAACTCGGGAGGGTCTTCCCCAAGCCAGCCGGTCGGGGTCTACAGTCTCAGCCTCCCATCCTCTTCACGCCTGTAATTGAGGACCGGATGATGCCCTGAGGAGGAAATGCCATGCCAGCGTGAGCCAGCTGGAGTCTTGAGACCTTGGCCTGCCTCTAGCTCAGAGTGCTTCCCAAATTCCAGTAGATCCCCACCTTGTGGACTAGACCCACGCCCCCTCTGGGAAGCTGGCTTGGGTCGCCTCTGCCGGGTGCACGGGTCTCCCTGTCACTCTGTCTCCGAGGCCCTTCCTCTTCCAGCTGGCCGCTTGGCCCGTCTCTCCTCCTGAGCCGTGGCCTTCTCTGAGGCTAATCAAAGGCTGACTTCTCAGGAGGCTGGGTCAGAGGTCCCATGGGAAACATCCAGGGAAAGAAGATGAACCCAACTCCTTCCCGTGGGGTGATGGATCCCAGGAGCCCTTTCGAAGGCGCGGTGAGCCGGACACGGTGGCATAAGACGTTCAAGCCATCACGGGGCAGGGCAGGGCCAGGATGCCTGCTCGCCTGCGGGTCCAGGCCATCCGGGACGGGGCAACTCTCTCCTGGCAGGTGCCCTCCCGGCCCCTGAGTAGGGCGCCTAGAGGGGTGGCCTCCCAGGGCAGAACCACTCCTTCTACCCATCACCTAACTGTCTCGGCACTCGTCAACGGAGTAGATGCCTTCTCAGCACTTGGTTTCCTCAAGAGTCCCTGCAGCCAGAGGGCAGAGGTGGTGTGGACGACTCCAGGATGCAGCGTCCTGGGTCCTTGTTGGGGCTTTCAGTGAGCCGGGGCGACATGAGAGCACACACTGGGCTTGGTCCCGGTGTGCAAGCCCCGGGGAGGCAGAGGCGGAGGCGGAGGCAGAGGCGGAGGCTTCCCTCGGGGATCCAGACCCGCATGGTCTGTGAATGGAGGTCTAGGAGAGGCCAGGCTTCACCGTGGGAACTTTCCAAAACCCACCAAAAAACCATCTGAAAAGGCATGGCCGAGCCAAAGAAAGTCTTCCCAAACGGACCCCTGTCTGTGCACAGTGGTCCTGGGGTCGTTGGCACCCAAGAGAGTGGTCCTGGCGGCCTCTGGAGTCCCAGGCAGCGCCTTTCTGAGAAGCCTGAGCCAGAGGCTGCAGCAGGCTGGCGTTACACCCCTCTCAGCTCGGTGCTAGGGACCCATTTTGCTCCAGCGCCTGTGCGCATGCGCGCGGCCCAAGCCCACATTTGAAAAAGAAAGAAGCTCCTTCCAGCTCAGCCTGGGGCCTGGCGGCTGGCAACTAGCCCTTGCAGGGACCCGGAGCGGGCAGGGCAAAACTTACTTTAGGGCACGCCAGGGCTACACGGTGGGTTTTTGGTCGGCCCAGCCCGGCGAGACCCTGTCCGCTGGGACCCAGCAAGGGCGACGCACTTCCCCAGAGGCAAGTCCCTCCTGTTGAGGGCTGGGAAAAGGGACACGGGCTGCCATGGGGACACGGGTCCCGCCCGGGGCTTTGGACTCTCTCCGGGGCGGAGGCCAAGAGGTCCTGCCCGGGTCACCGTGGGGGGGGGGGGCATTGAGCCCTGGAGCCTCCTGTTTCGCACTGCCGCCTGTGGGCTTTTCAGGCAAAAGACCTTCTCCCTGGTCCTTCCAGCCCTGCCCTTTGTGATTAGCTCTCTCCCTCTCTCTCCCTCTCCACCCCCCCACTCTATCCCTCTCTCTGTCTCTCTCTCTCTCTATCTCTCTCTCCATGACCCCTTAGAGACCTTACTATCCGTGGACTGTCGCCCTAAGCAACTCGGGAGGGTCTTCCCCAAGCCAGCCGGTCGGGGTCTACAGTCTCAGCCTCCCATCCTCTTCACGCCTGTAATTGAGGACCGGATGATGCCCTGAGGAGGAAATGCCATGCCAGCGTGAGCCAGCTGGAGTCTTGAGACCTTGGCCTGCCTCTAGCTCAGAGTGCTTCCCAAATTCCAGTAGATCCCCACCTTGTGGACTAGACCCACGCCCCCTCTGGGAAGCTGGCTTGGGTCGCCTCTGCCGGGTGCACGGGTCTCCCTGTCACTCTGTCTCCGAGGCCCTTCCTCTTCCAGCTGGCCGCTTGGCCCGTCTCTCCTCCTGAGCCGTGGCCTTCTCTGAGGCTAATCAAAGGCTGACTTCTCAGGAGGCTGGGTCAGAGGTCCCATGGGAAACATCCAGGGAAAGAAGATGAACCCAACTCCTTCCCGTGGGGTGATGGATCCCAGGAGCCCTTTCGAAGGCGCGGTGAGCCGGACACGGTGGCATAAGACGTTCAAGCCATCACGGGGCAGGGCAGGGCCAGGATGCCTGCTCGCCTGCGGGTCCAGGCCATCCGGGACGGGGCAACTCTCTCCTGGCAGGTGCCCTCCCGGCCCCTGAGTAGGGCGCCTAGAGGGGTGGCCTCCCAGGGCAGAACCACTCCTTCTACCCATCACCTAACTGTCTCGGCACTCGTCAACGGAGTAGATGCCTTCTCAGCACTTGGTTTCCTCAAGAGTCCCTGCAGCCAGAGGGCAGAGGTGGTGTGGACGACTCCAGGATGCAGCGTCCTGGGTCCTTGTTGGGGCTTTCAGTGAGCCGGGGCGACATGAGAGCACACACTGGGCTTGGTCCCGGTGTGCAAGCCCCGGGGAGGCAGAGGCGGAGGCGGAGGCAGAGGCGGAGGCTTCCCTCGGGGATCCAGACCCGCATGGTCTGTGAATGGAGGTCTAGGAGAGGCCAGGCTTCACCGTGGGAACTTTCCAAAACCCACCAAAAAACCATCTGAAAAGGCATGGCCGAGCCAAAGAAAGTCTTCCCAAACGGACCCCTGTCTGTGCACAGTGGTCCTGGGGTCGTTGGCACCCAAGAGAGTGGTCCTGGCGGCCTCTGGAGTCCCAGGCAGCGCCTTTCTGAGAAGCCTGAGCCAGAGGCTGCAGCAGGCTGGCGTTACACCCCTCTCAGCTCGGTGCTAGGGACCCATTTTGCTCCAGCGCCTGTGCGCATGCGCGCGGCCCAAGCCCACATTTGAAAAAGAAAGAAGCTCCTTCCAGCTCAGCCTGGGGCCTGGCGGCTGGCAACTAGCCCTTGCAGGGACCCGGAGCGGGCAGGGCAAAACTTACTTTAGGGCACGCCAGGGCTACACGGTGGGTTTTTGGTCGGCCCAGCCCGGCGAGACCCTGTCCGCTGGGACCCAGCAAGGGCGACGCACTTCCCCAGAGGCAAGTCCCTCCTGTTGAGGGCTGGGAAAAGGGACACGGGCTGCCATGGGGACACGGGTCCCGCCCGGGGCTTTGGACTCTCTCCGGGCGGAGGCCAAGAGGTCCTGCCCGGGTCACCGTGGGGGGGTGGGCATTGAGCCCTGGAGCCTCCTGTTTCGCACTGCCGCCTGTGGGCTTTTCAGGCAAAAGACCTTCTCCCTGGTCCTTCCAGCCCTGCCCTTTGTGATTAGCTCTCTCCCTCTCTCTCCCTCTCCACCCCCCACTCTATCCCTCTCTCTGTCTCTCTCTCTCTCTATCTCTCTCTCCATGACCCCTTAGAGACCTTACTGTCCGTGGACTGTCGCCCTAAGCAACTCGGGAGGTATTTCTCCAAGCCAGTCCGTCCGGGTCTCCAGTCTCAGCCTCCCACCCTCTTCACGCCTGTAATCGAGTAAGAATCACACAGGCATGTTGAGGACTGGCCTGGCCTGGCCTGGCCACAGCATGTCATGCCTCCACGGAAAGACCTCGCCCTCACCGAGCCTCCTCCGCGCCTTTCCACTCTCGGTTTCTCCCTTTGCTCTGGTTTCGCACCAAGCTCGTCCATTTCCCACCCTGCAGTAACAGTCCGAGGACGGTGCTCCTAATTGCTGGAAGGGCTTGGCCTCTCCAAGCCAAACCCTGGGATTACGGTGGCCAGGGCCGACTCCCCCTAGAAGGACTGCTGCAGGAGGGGCTAGGGCCTTGGAGTGGGAGGATTCTTCAACCTAGAAGGAAGGCTGGCTTGCCCTGAGGCCCGGACCCTCGGAGAGATGCTCTATGATGACCCTTCCCGGGGTGGCAACCCTCCCGTTTCTGGAAAAGAGAGTTGGCTTCTGCAGAGGATGTCTGAAATCAGAGTGGCGACGGGAGGCCTTCCCTCTCCCCCTACCTTCTGCCAAACCCAAGGAGAGGCCGGGGCCTGTAGTCCCTCTGGAGTCCCCTCCTTGCTGAGCGATGGAATGACCCAAGTGCCTGCCAGCACAACTGGCGCAGGGTCAGCTACCCAGACCCCGCTCAGGCCTCTGGACCACCCCAGAGTCCCTTCCTTGCCTCCCGCCCCCCCCCCAATTCGGTTTTTCCAGGGGAGCAGCCCCACGTGGGCAAAGGGCCAGACAAAGAGACCGTCTCCAATGGACCCAGACAGCCTCTCGTGCTGCTTCTTCCCCTTGGCTTCTTCAGAGGGCTGATGCTTTGCTCAGCAGGACAAGAATCCCGAGTGCCGGGGCCTGGAACCCATACCCGTCATCCTGCAGCTCTGGGGTGTGTGAGGACCGGCTGATGCCCCGAGGTGGAAAGGCGGTGCCAGCATGAGCCAGCTGGAGTCTTGAGACCTTGGCCTGCCTCTAGCTCAGAGTGCTTCCCAAATTCCAGTAGATCCCCACCTTGTGGACTAGACCCACGCCCCCTCTGGGAAGCTGGCTTGGGTCGCCTCTGCCGGGTGCACGGGTCTCCCTGTCACTCTGTCTCCGAGGCCCTTCCTCTTCCAGCTGGCCGCTTGGCCCGTCTCTCCTCCTGAGCCGTGGCCTTCTCTGAGGCTAATCAAAGGCTGACTTCTCAGGAGGCTGGGTCAGAGGTCCCATGGGAAACATCCAGGGAAAGAAGATGAACCCAACTCCTTCCCGTGGGGTGATGGATCCCAGGAGCCCTTTCGAAGGCGCGGTGAGCCGGACACGGTGGCATAAGACGTTCAAGCCATCACGGGGCAGGGCAGGGCCAGGATGCCTGCTCGCCTGCGGGTCCAGGCCATCCGGGACGGGGCAACTCTCTCCTGGCAGGTGCCCTCCCGGCCCCTGAGTAGGGCGCCTAGAGGGGTGGCCTCCCAGGGCAGAACCACTCCTTCTACCCATCACCTAACTGTCTCGGCACTCGTCAACGGAGTAGATGCCTTCTCAGCACTTGGTTTCCTCAAGAGTCCCTGCAGCCAGAGGGCAGAGGTGGTGTGGACGACTCCAGGATGCAGCGTCCTGGGTCCTTGTTGGGGCTTTCAGTGAGCCGGGGCGACATGAGAGCACACACTGGGCTTGGTCCCGGTGTGCAAGCCCCGGGGAGGCAGAGGCGGAGGCGGAGGCAGAGGCGGAGGCTTCCCTCGGGGATCCAGACCCGCATGGTCTGTGAATGGAGGTCTAGGAGAGGCCAGGCTTCACCGTGGGAACTTTCCAAAACCCACCAAAAAACCATCTGAAAAGGCATGGCCGAGCCAAAGAAAGTCTTCCCAAACGGACCCCTGTCTGTGCACAGTGGTCCTGGGGTCGTTGGCACCCAAGAGAGTGGTCCTGGCGGCCTCTGGAGTCCCAGGCAGCGCCTTTCTGAGAAGCCTGAGCCAGAGGCTGCAGCAGGCTGGCGTTACACCCCTCTCAGCTCGGTGCTAGGGACCCATTTTGCTCCAGCGCCTGTGCGCATGCGCGCGGCCCAAGCCCACATTTGAAAAAGAAAGAAGCTCCTTCCAGCTCAGCCTGGGGCCTGGCGGCTGGCAACTAGCCCTTGCAGGGACCCGGAGCGGGCAGGGCAAAACTTACTTTAGGGCACGCCAGGGCTACACGGTGGGTTTTTGGTCGGCCCAGCCCGGCGAGACCCTGTCCGCTGGGACCCAGCAAGGGCGACGCACTTCCCCAGAGGCAAGTCCCTCCTGTTGAGGGCTGGGAAAAGGGACACGGGCTGCCATGGGGACACGGGTCCCGCCCGGGGCTTTGGACTCTCTCCCGGGCGGAGGCCAAGAGGTCCTGCCCGGGTCACCGTGGGGGGGGGGGGCATTGAGCCCTGGAGCCTCCTGTTTCGCACTGCCGCCTGTGGGCTTTTCAGGCAAAAGACCTTCTCCCTGGTCCTTCCAGCCCTGCCCTTTGTGATTAGCTCTCTCCCTCTCTCTCCCTCTCCACCCCCCCACTCTATCCCTCTCTCTGTCTCTCTCTCTCTCTATCTCTCTCTCCATGACCCCTTAGAGACCTTACTGTCCGTGGACTGTCGCCCTAAGCAACTCGGGAGGGTCTTCCCCAAGCCAGCCGGTCGGGGTCTACAGTCTCAGCCTCCCATCCTCTTCACGCCTGTAATTGAGGACCGGATGATGCCCTGAGGAGGAAATGCCATGCCAGCGTGAGCCAGCTGGAGTCTTGAGACCTTGGCCTGCCTCTAGCTCAGAGTGCTTCCCAAATTCCAGTAGATCCCCACCTTGTGGACTAGACCCACGCCCCCTCTGGGAAGCTGGCTTGGGTCGCCTCTGCCGGGTGCACGGGTCTCCCTGTCACTCTGTCTCCGAGGCCCTTCCTCTTCCAGCTGGCCGCTTGGCCCGTCTCTCCTCCTGAGCCGTGGCCTTCTCTGAGGCTAATCAAAGGCTGACTTCTCAGGAGGCTGGGTCAGAGGTCACATGGGAAACATCCAGGGAAAGAAGATGAACCCAACTCCTTCCCGTGGGGTGATGGATCCCAGGAGCCCTTTCGAAGGCGCGGTGAGCCGGACACGGTGGCATAAGACGTTCAAGCCATCACGGGGCAGGGCAGGGCCAGGATGCCTGCTCGCCTGCGGGTCCAGGCCATCCGGGACGGGGCAACTCTCTCCTGGCAGGTGCCCTCCCGGCCCCTGAGTAGGGCGCCTAGAGGGGTGGCCTCCCAGGGCAGAACCACTCCTTCTACCCATCACCTAACTGTCTCGGCACTCGTCAACGGAGTAGATGCCTTCTCAGCACTTGGTTTCCTCAAGAGTCCCTGCAGCCAGAGGGCAGAGGTGGTGTGGACGACTCCAGGATGCAGCGTCCTGGGTCCTTGTTGGGGCTTTCAGTGAGCCGGGGCGACATGAGAGCACACACTGGGCTTGGTCCCGGTGTGCAAGCCCCGGGGAGGCAGAGGCGGAGGCGGAGGCAGAGGCGGAGGCTTCCCTCGGGGATCCAGACCCGCATGGTCTGTGAATGGAGGTCTAGGAGAGGCCAGGCTTCACCGTGGGAACTTTCCAAAACCCACCAAAAAACCATCTGAAAAGGCATGGCCGAGCCAAAGAAAGTCTTCCCAAACGGACCCCTGTCTGTGCACAGTGGTCCTGGGGTCGTTGGCACCCAAGAGAGTGGTCCTGGCGGCCTCTGGAGTCCCAGGCAGCGCCTTTCTGAGAAGCCTGAGCCAGAGGCTGCAGCAGGCTGGCGTTACACCCCTCTCAGCTCGGTGCTAGGGACCCATTTTGCTCCAGCGCCTGTGCGCATGCGCGCGGCCCAAGCCCACATTTGAAAAAGAAAGAAGCTCCTTCCAGCTCAGCCTGGGGCCTGGCGGCTGGCAACTAGCCCTTGCAGGGACCCGGAGCGGGCAGGGCAAAACTTACTTTAGGGCACGCCAGGGCTACACGGTGGGTTTTTGGTCGGCCCAGCCCGGCGAGACCCTGTCCGCTGGGACCCAGCAAGGGCGACGCACTTCCCCAGAGGCAAGTCCCTCCTGTTGAGGGCTGGGAAAAGGGACACGGGCTGCCATGGGGACACGGGTCCCGCCCGGGGCTTTGGACTCTCTCCCGGGCGGAGGCCAAGAGGTCCTGCCCGGGTCACCGTGGGGGGGGGGGCATTGAGCCCTGGAGCCTCCTGTTTCGCACTGCCGCCTGTGGGCTTTTCAGGCAAAAGACCTTCTCCCTGGTCCTTCCAGCCCTGCCCTTTGTGATTAGCTCTCTCCCTCTCTCTCCCTCTCCACCCCCCCACTCTATCCCTCTCTCTGTCTCTCTCTCTCTCTCTATCTCTCTCTCCATGACCCCTTAGAGACCTTACTGTCCGTGGACTGTCGCCCTAAGCAACTCGGGAGGTATTTCTCCAAGCCAGTCCGTCCGGGTCTCCAGTCTCAGCCTCCCACCCTCTTCACGCCTGTAATCGAGTAAGAATCACACAGGCATGTTGAGGGCTGGCCTGGCCTGGCCTGGCCACAGCATGTCATGCCTCCACGGAAAGACCTCGCCCTCACCGAGCCTCCTCCGCGCCTTTCCACTCTCGGTTTCTCCCTTTGCTCTGGTTTCGCACCAAGCTCGTCCATTTCCCACCCTGCAGTAACAGTCCGAGGACGGTGCTCCTAATTGCTGGAAGGGCTTGGCCTCTCCAAGCCAAACCCTGGGATTACGGTGGCCAGGGCCGACTCCCCCTAGAAGGACTGCTGCAGGAGGGGCTAGGGCCTTGGAGTGGGAGGATTCTTCAACCTAGAAGGAAGGCTGGCTTGCCCTGAGGCCCGGACCCTCGGAGAGATGCTCTATGATGACCCTTCCCGGGGTGGCAACCCTCCCGTTTCTGGAAAAGAGAGTTGGCTTCTGCAGAGGATGTCTGAAATCAGAGTGGCGACGGGAGGCCTTCCCTCTCCCCCTACCTTCTGCCAAACCCAAGGAGAGGCCGGGGCCTGTAGTCCCTCCGGAGTCCCCTCCTTGCTGAGCGATGGAATGACCCAAGTGCCTGCCAGCACAACTGGCGCAGGGTCAGCTACCCAGACCCCGCTCAGGCCTCTGGACCACCCCAGAGTCCCTTCCTTGCCTCCCGCCCCCCCCCCCAATTCGGTTTTTCCAGGGGAGCAGCCCCACGTGGGCAAAGGGCCAGACAAAGAGACCGTCTCCAATGGACCCAGACAGCCTCTCGTGCTGCTTCTTCCCCTTGGCTTCTTCAGAGGGCTGATGCTTTGCTCAGCAGGACAAGAAACCCGAGTGCCGGGGCCTGGAACCCATACCCGTCATCCTGCAGCTCTGGGGTGTGTGAGGACCGGCTGATGCCCCGAGGTGGAAAGGCGGTGCCAGCATGAGCCAGCTGGAGTCTTGAGACCTTGGCCTGCCTCTAGCTCAGAGTGCTTCCCAAATTCCAGTAGATCCCCACCTTGTGGACTAGACCCACGCCCCCTCTGGGAAGCTGGCTTGGGTCGCCTCTGCCGGGTGCACGGGTCTCCCTGTCACTCTGTCTCCGAGGCCCTTCCTCTTCCAGCTGGCCGCTTGGCCCGTCTCTCCTCCTGAGCCGTGGCCTTCTCTGAGGCTAATCAAAGGCTGACTTCTCAGGAGGCTGGGTCAGAGGTCACATGGGAAACATCCAGGGAAAGAAGATGAACCCAACTCCTTCCCGTGGGGTGATGGATCCCAGGAGCCCTTTCGAAGGCGCGGTGAGCCGGACACGGTGGCATAAGACGTTCTTCTCAGCACTTGGTTTCCTCAAGAGTCCCTGCAGCCAGAGGGCAGAGGTGGTGTGGACGACTCCAGGATGCAGCGTCCTGGGTCCTTGTTGGGGCTTTCAGTGAGCCGGGGCGACATGAGAGCACACACTGGGCTTGGTCCCGGTGTGCAAGCCCCGGGGAGGCAGAGGCGGAGGCGGAGGCAGAGGCGGAGGCTTCCCTCGGGGATCCAGACCCGCATGGTCTGTGAATGGAGGTCTAGGAGAGGCCAGGCTTCACCGTGGGAACTTTCCAAAACCCACCAAAAAACCATCTGAAAAGGCATGGCCGAGCCAAAGAAAGTCTTCCCAAACGGACCCCTGTCTGTGCACAGTGGTCCTGGGGTCGTTGGCACCCAAGAGAGTGGTCCTGGCGGCCTCTGGAGTCCCAGGCAGCGCCTTTCTGAGAAGCCTGAGCCAGAGGCTGCAGCAGGCTGGCGTTACACCCCTCTCAGCTCGGTGCTAGGGACCCATTTTGCTCCAGCGCCTGTGCGCATGCGCGCGGCCCAAGCCCACATTTGAAAAAGAAAGAAGCTCCTTCCAGCTCAGCCTGGGGCCTGGCGGCTGGCAACTAGCCCTTGCAGGGACCCGGAGCGGGCAGGGCAAAACTTACTTTAGGGCACGCCAGGGCTACACGGTGGGTTTTTGGTCGGCCCAGCCCGGCGAGACCCTGTCCGCTGGGACCCAGCAAGGGCGACGCACTTCCCCAGAGGCAAGTCCCTCCTGTTGAGGGCTGGGAAAAGGGACACGGGCTGCCATGGGGACACGGGTCCCGCCCGGGGCTTTGGACTCTCTCCGGGCGGAGGCCAAGAGGTCCTGCCCGGGTCACCGTGGGGGGGGGGCATTGAGCCCTGGAGCCTCCTGTTTCGCACTGCCGCCTGTGGGCTTTTCAGGCAAAAGACCTTCTCCCTGGTCCTTCCAGCCCTGCCCTTTGTGATTAGCTCTCTCCCTCTCTCTCCCTCTCCACCCCCCACTCTATCCCTCTCTCTGTCTCTCTCTCTCTCTATCTCTCTCTCCATGACCCCTTAGAGACCTTACTGTCCGTGGACTGTCGCCCTAAGCAACTCGGGAGGTATTTCTCCAAGCCAGTCCGTCCGGGTCTCCAGTCTCAGCCTCCCACCCTCTTCACGCCTGTAATCGAGTAAGAATCACACAGGCATGTTGAGGACTGGCCTGGCCTGGCCTGGCCACAGCATGTCATGCCTCCACGGAAAGACCTCGCCCTCACCGAGCCTCCTCCGCGCCTTTCCACTCTCGGTTTCTCCCTTTGCTCTGGTTTCGCACCAAGCTCGTCCATTTCCCACCCTGCAGTAACAGTCCGAGGACGGTGCTCCTAATTGCTGGAAGGGCTTGGCCTCTCCAAGCCAAACCCTGGGATTACGGTGGCCAGGGCCGACTCCCCCTAGAAGGACTGCTGCAGGAGGGGCTAGGGCCTTGGAGTGGGAGGATTCTTCAACCTAGAAGGAAGGCTGGCTTGCCCTGAGGCCCGGACCCTCGGAGAGATGCTCTATGATGACCCTTCCCGGGGTGGCAACCCTCCCGTTTCTGGAAAAGAGAGTTGGCTTCTGCAGAGGATGTCTGAAATCAGAGTGGCGACGGGAGGCCTTCCCTCTCCCCCTACCTTCTGCCAAACCCAAGGAGAGGCCGGGGCCTGTAGTCCCTCCGGAGTCCCCTCCTTGCTGAGCGATGGAATGACCCAAGTGCCTGCCAGCACAACTGGCGCAGGGTCAGCTACCCAGACCCCGCTCAGGCCTCTGGACCACCCCAGAGTCCCTTCCTTGCCTCCCGCCCCCCCCCCAATTCGGTTTTTCCAGGGGAGCAGCCCCACGTGGGCAAAGGGCCAGACAAAGAGACCGTCTCCAATGGACCCAGACAGCCTCTCGTGCTGCTTCTTCCCCTTGGCTTCTTCAGAGGGCTGGTGCTTTGCTCAGCAGGACAAGAATCCCGAGTGCCGGGGCCTGGAACCCATACCCGTCATCCTGCAGCTCTGGGGTGTGTGAGGACCGGCTGATGCCCCGAGGTGGAAAGGCGGTGCCAGCATGAGCCAGCTGGAGTCTTGAGACCTTGGCCTGCCTCTAGCTCAGAGTGCTTCCCAAATTCCAGTAGATCCCCACCTTGTGGACTAGACCCACGCCCCCTCTGGGAAGCTGGCTTGGGTCGCCTCTGCCGGGTGCACGGGTCTCCCTGTCACTCTGTCTCCGAGGCCCTTCCTCTTCCAGCTGGCCGCTTGGCCCGTCTCTCCTCCTGAGCCGTGGCCTTCTCTGAGGCTAATCAAAGGCTGACTTCTCAGGAGGCTGGGTCAGAGGTCCCATGGGAAACATCCAGGGAAAGAAGATGAACCCAACTCCTTCCCGTGGGGTGATGGATCCCAGGAGCCCTTTCGAAGGCGCGGTGAGCCGGACACGGTGGCATAAGACGTTCAAGCCATCACGGGGCAGGGCAGGGCCAGGATGCCTGCTCGCCTGCGGGTCCAGGCCATCCGGGACGGGGCAACTCTCTCCTGGCAGGTGCCCTCCCGGCCCCTGAGTAGGGCGCCTAGAGGGGTGGCCTCCCAGGGCAGAACCACTCCTTCTACCCATCACCTAACTGTCTCGGCACTCGTCAACGGAGTAGATGCCTTCTCAGCACTTGGTTTCCTCAAGAGTCCCTGCAGCCAGAGGGCAGAGGTGGTGTGGACGACTCCAGGATGCAGCGTCCTGGGTCCTTGTTGGGGCTTTCAGTGAGCCGGGGCGACATGAGAGCACACACTGGGCTTGGTCCCGGTGTGCAAGCCCCGGGGAGGCAGAGGCGGAGGCGGAGGCAGAGGCGGAGGCTTCCCTCGGGGATCCAGACCCGCATGGTCTGTGAATGGAGGTCTAGGAGAGGCCAGGCTTCACCGTGGGAACTTTCCAAAACCCACCAAAAAACCATCTGAAAAGGCATGGCCGAGCCAAAGAAAGTCTTCCCAAACGGACCCCTGTCTGTGCACAGTGGTCCTGGGGTCGTTGGCACCCAAGAGAGTGGTCCTGGCGGCCTCTGGAGTCCCAGGCAGCGCCTTTCTGAGAAGCCTGAGCCAGAGGCTGCAGCAGGCTGGCGTTACACCCCTCTCAGCTCGGTGCTAGGGACCCATTTTGCTCCAGCGCCTGTGCGCATGCGCGCGGCCCAAGCCCACATTTGAAAAAGAAAGAAGCTCCTTCCAGCTCAGCCTGGGGCCTGGCGGCTGGCAACTAGCCCTTGCAGGGACCCGGAGCGGGCAGGGCAAAACTTACTTTAGGGCACGCCAGGGCTACACGGTGGGTTTTTGGTCGGCCCAGCCCGGCGAGACCCTGTCCGCTGGGACCCAGCAAGGGCGACGCACTTCCCCAGAGGCAAGTCCCTCCTGTTGAGGGCTGGGAAAAGGGACACGGGCTGCCATGGGGACACGGGTCCCGCCCGGGGCTTTGGACTCTCTCCCGGGCGGAGGCCAAGAGGTCCTGCCCGGGTCACCGTGGGGGGGGGGGCATTGAGCCCTGGAGCCTCCTGTTTCGCACTGCCGCCTGTGGGCTTTTCAGGCAAAAGACCTTCTCCCTGGTCCTTCCAGCCCTGCCCTTTGTGATTAGCTCTCTCCCTCTCTCTCCCTCTCCACCCCCCCACTCTATCCCTCTCTCTGTCTCTCTCTCTCTCTATCTCTCTCTCCATGACCCCTTAGAGACCTTACTGTCCGTGGACTGTCGCCCTAAGCAACTCGGGAGGGTCTTCCCCAAGCCAGCCGGTCGGGGTCTACAGTCTCAGCCTCCCATCCTCTTCACGCCTGTAATTGAGGACCGGATGATGCCCTGAGGAGGAAATGCCATGCCAGCGTGAGCCAGCTGGAGTCTTGAGACCTTGGCCTGCCTCTAGCTCAGAGTGCTTCCCAAATTCCAGTAGATCCCCACCTTGTGGACTAGACCCACGCCCCCTCTGGGAAGCTGGCTTGGGTCGCCTCTGCCGGGTGCACGGGTCTCCCTGTCACTCTGTCTCCGAGGCCCTTCCTCTTCCAGCTGGCCGCTTGGCCCGTCTCTCCTCCTGAGCCGTGGCCTTCTCTGAGGCTAATCAAAGGCTGACTTCTCAGGAGGCTGGGTCAGAGGTCACATGGGAAACATCCAGGGAAAGAAGATGAACCCAACTCCTTCCCGTGGGGTGATGGATCCCAGGAGCCCTTTCGAAGGCGCGGTGAGCCGGACACGGTGGCATAAGACGTTCAAGCCATCACGGGGCAGGGCAGGGCCAGGATGCCTGCTCGCCTGCGGGTCCAGGCCATCCGGGACGGGGCAACTCTCTCCTGGCAGGTGCCCTCCCGGCCCCTGAGTAGGGCGCCTAGAGGGGTGGCCTCCCAGGGCAGAACCACTCCTTCTACCCATCACCTAACTGTCTCGGCACTCGTCAACGGAGTAGATGCCTTCTCAGCACTTGGTTTCCTCAAGAGTCCCTGCAGCCAGAGGGCAGAGGTGGTGTGGACGACTCCAGGATGCAGCGTCCTGGGTCCTTGTTGGGGCTTTCAGTGAGCCGGGGCGACATGAGAGCACACACTGGGCTTGGTCCCGGTGTGCAAGCCCCGGGGAGGCAGAGGCGGAGGCGGAGGCAGAGGCGGAGGCTTCCCTCGGGGATCCAGACCCGCATGGTCTGTGAATGGAGGTCTAGGAGAGGCCAGGCTTCACCGTGGGAACTTTCCAAAACCCACCAAAAAACCATCTGAAAAGGCATGGCCGAGCCAAAGAAAGTCTTCCCAAACGGACCCCTGTCTGTGCACAGTGGTCCTGGGGTCGTTGGCACCCAAGAGAGTGGTCCTGGCGGCCTCTGGAGTCCCAGGCAGCGCCTTTCTGAGAAGCCTGAGCCAGAGGCTGCAGCAGGCTGGCGTTACACCCCTCTCAGCTCGGTGCTAGGGACCCATTTTGCTCCAGCGCCTGTGCGCATGCGCGCGGCCCAAGCCCACATTTGAAAAAGAAAGAAGCTCCTTCCAGCTCAGCCTGGGGCCTGGCGGCTGGCAACTAGCCCTTGCAGGGACCCGGAGCGGGCAGGGCAAAACTTACTTTAGGGCACGCCAGGGCTACACGGTGGGTTTTTGGTCGGCCCAGCCCGGCGAGACCCTGTCCGCTGGGACCCAGCAAGGGCGACGCACTTCCCCAGAGGCAAGTCCCTCCTGTTGAGGGCTGGGAAAAGGGACACGGGCTGCCATGGGGACACGGGTCCCGCCCGGGGCTTTGGACTCTCTCCCGGGCGGAGGCCAAGAGGTCCTGCCCGGGTCACCGTGGGGGGGGGGGCATTGAGCCCTGGAGCCTCCTGTTTCGCACTGCCGCCTGTGGGCTTTTCAGGCAAAAGACCTTCTCCCTGGTCCTTCCAGCCCTGCCCTTTGTGATTAGCTCTCTCCCTCTCTCTCCCTCTCCACCCCCCCACTCTATCCCTCTCTCTGTCTCTCTCTCTCTCTATCTCTCTCTCCATGACCCCTTAGAGACCTTACTGTCCGTGGACTGTCGCCCTAAGCAACTCGGGAGGGTCTTCCCCAAGCCAGCCGGTCGGGGTCTACAGTCTCAGCCTCCCATCCTCTTCACGCCTGTAATTGAGGACCGGATGATGCCCTGAGGAGGAAATGCCATGCCAGCGTGAGCCAGCTGGAGTCTTGAGACCTTGGCCTGCCTCTAGCTCAGAGTGCTTCCCAAATTCCAGTAGATCCCCACCTTGTGGACTAGACCCACGCCCCCTCTGGGAAGCTGGCTTGGGTCGCCTCTGCCGGGTGCACGGGTCTCCCTGTCACTCTGTCTCCGAGGCCCTTCCTCTTCCAGCTGGCCGCTTGGCCCGTCTCTCCTCCTGAGCCGTGGCCTTCTCTGAGGCTAATCAAAGGCTGACTTCTCAGGAGGCTGGGTCAGAGGTCACATGGGAAACATCCAGGGAAAGAAGATGAACCCAACTCCTTCCCGTGGGGTGATGGATCCCAGGAGCCCTTTCGAAGGCGCGGTGAGCCGGACACGGTGGCATAAGACGTTCAAGCCATCACGGGGCAGGGCAGGGCCAGGATGCCTGCTCGCCTGCGGGTCCAGGCCATCCGGGACGGGGCAACTCTCTCCTGGCAGGTGCCCTCCCGGCCCCTGAGTAGGGCGCCTAGAGGGGTGGCCTCCCAGGGCAGAACCACTCCTTCTACCCATCACCTAACTGTCTCGGCACTCGTCAACGGAGTAGATGCCTTCTCAGCACTTGGTTTCCTCAAGAGTCCCTGCAGCCAGAGGGCAGAGGTGGTGTGGACGACTCCAGGATGCAGCGTCCTGGGTCCTTGTTGGGGCTTTCAGTGAGCCGGGGCGACATGAGAGCACACACTGGGCTTGGTCCCGGTGTGCAAGCCCCGGGGAGGCAGAGGCGGAGGCGGAGGCAGAGGCGGAGGCTTCCCTCGGGGATCCAGACCCGCATGGTCTGTGAATGGAGGTCTAGGAGAGGCCAGGCTTCACCGTGGGAACTTTCCAAAACCCACCAAAAAACCATCTGAAAAGGCATGGCCGAGCCAAAGAAAGTCTTCCCAAACGGACCCCTGTCTGTGCACAGTGGTCCTGGGGTCGTTGGCACCCAAGAGAGTGGTCCTGGCGGCCTCTGGAGTCCCAGGCAGCGCCTTTCTGAGAAGCCTGAGCCAGAGGCTGCAGCAGGCTGGCGTTACACCCCTCTCAGCTCGGTGCTAGGGACCCATTTTGCTCCAGCGCCTGTGCGCATGCGCGCGGCCCAAGCCCACATTTGAAAAAGAAAGAAGCTCCTTCCAGCTCAGCCTGGGGCCTGGCGGCTGGCAACTAGCCCTTGCAGGGACCCGGAGCGGGCAGGGCAAAACTTACTTTAGGGCACGCCAGGGCTACACGGTGGGTTTTTGGTCGGCCCAGCCCGGCGAGACCCTGTCCGCTGGGACCCAGCAAGGGCGACGCACTTCCCCAGAGGCAAGTCCCTCCTGTTGAGGGCTGGGAAAAGGGACACGGGCTGCCATGGGGACACGGGTCCCGCCCGGGGCTTTGGACTCTCTCCCGGGCGGAGGCCAAGAGGTCCTGCCCGGGTCACCGTGGGGGGGGGGGCATTGAGCCCTGGAGCCTCCTGTTTCGCACTGCCGCCTGTGGGCTTTTCAGGCAAAAGACCTTCTCCCTGGTCCTTCCAGCCCTGCCCTTTGTGATTAGCTCTCTCCCTCTCTCTCCCTCTCCACCCCCCCACTCTATCCCTCTCTCTGTCTCTCTCTCTCTCTCTATCTCTCTCTCCATGACCCCTTAGAGACCTTACTGTCCGTGGACTGTCGCCCTAAGCAACTCGGGAGGTATTTCTCCAAGCCAGTCCGTCCGGGTCTCCAGTCTCAGCCTCCCACCCTCTTCACGCCTGTAATCGAGTAAGAATCACACAGGCATGTTGAGGGCTGGCCTGGCCTGGCCTGGCCACAGCATGTCATGCCTCCACGGAAAGACCTCGCCCTCACCGAGCCTCCTCCGCGCCTTTCCACTCTCGGTTTCTCCCTTTGCTCTGGTTTCGCACCAAGCTCGTCCATTTCCCACCCCCTGCAGTAACAGTCCGAGGACGGTGCTCCTAATTGCTGGAAGGGCTTGGCCTCTCCAAGCCAAACCCTGGGATTACGGTGGCCAGGGCCGACTCCCCCTAGAAGGACTGCTGCAGGAGGGGCTAGGGCCTTGGAGTGGGAGGATTCTTCAACCTAGAAGGAAGGCTGGCTTGCCCTGAGGCCCGGACCCTCGGAGAGATGCTCTATGATGACCCTTCCCGGGGTGGCAACCCTCCCGTTTCTGGAAAAGAGAGTTGGCTTCTGCAGAGGATGTCTGAAATCAGAGTGGCGACGGGAGGCCTTCCCTCTCCCCCTACCTTCTGCCAAACCCAAGGAGAGGCCGGGGCCTGTAGTCCCTCCGGAGTCCCCTCCTTGCTGAGCGATGGAATGACCCAAGTGCCTGCCAGCACAACTGGCGCAGGGTCAGCTACCCAGACCCCGCTCAGGCCTCTGGACCACCCCAGAGTCCCTTCCTTGCCTCCCGCCCCCCCCCAATTCGGTTTTTCCAGGGGAGCAGCCCCACGTGGGCAAAGGGCCAGACAAAGAGACCGTCTCCAATGGACCCAGACAGCCTCTCGTGCTGCTTCTTCCCCTTGGCTTCTTCAGAGGGCTGGTGCTTTGCTCAGCAGGACAAGAATCCCGAGTGCCGGGGCCTGGAACCCATACCCGTCATCCTGCAGCTCTGGGGTGTGTGAGGACCGGCTGATGCCCCGAGGTGGAAAGGCGGTGCCAGCATGAGCCAGCTGGAGTCTTGAGACCTTGGCCTGCCTCTAGCTCAGAGTGCTTCCCAAATTCCAGTAGATCCCCACCTTGTGGACTAGACCCACGCCCCCTCTGGGAAGCTGGCTTGGGTCGCCTCTGCCGGGTGCACGGGTCTCCCTGTCACTCTGTCTCCGAGGCCCTTCCTCTTCCAGCTGGCCGCTTGGCCCGTCTCTCCTCCTGAGCCGTGGCCTTCTCTGAGGCTAATCAAAGGCTGACTTCTCAGGAGGCTGGGTCAGAGGTCACATGGGAAACATCCAGGGAAAGAAGATGAACCCAACTCCTTCCCGTGGGGTGATGGATCCCAGGAGCCCTTTCGAAGGCGCGGTGAGCCGGACACGGTGGCATAAGACGTTCTTCTCAGCACTTGGTTTCCTCAAGAGTCCCTGCAGCCAGAGGGCAGAGGTGGTGTGGACGACTCCAGGATGCAGCGTCCTGGGTCCTTGTTGGGGCTTTCAGTGAGCCGGGGCGACATGAGAGCACACACTGGGCTTGGTCCCGGTGTGCAAGCCCCGGGGAGGCAGAGGCGGAGGCGGAGGCAGAGGCGGAGGCTTCCCTCGGGGATCCAGACCCGCATGGTCTGTGAATGGAGGTCTAGGAGAGGCCAGGCTTCACCGTGGGAACTTTCCAAAACCCACCAAAAAACCATCTGAAAAGGCATGGCCGAGCCAAAGAAAGTCTTCCCAAACGGACCCCTGTCTGTGCACAGTGGTCCTGGGGTCGTTGGCACCCAAGAGAGTGGTCCTGGCGGCCTCTGGAGTCCCAGGCAGCGCCTTTCTGAGAAGCCTGAGCCAGAGGCTGCAGCAGGCTGGCGTTACACCCCTCTCAGCTCGGTGCTAGGGACCCATTTTGCTCCAGCGCCTGTGCGCATGCGCGCGGCCCAAGCCCACATTTGAAAAAGAAAGAAGCTCCTTCCAGCTCAGCCTGGGGCCTGGCGGCTGGCAACTAGCCCTTGCAGGGACCCGGAGCGGGCAGGGCAAAACTTACTTTAGGGCACGCCAGGGCTACACGGTGGGTTTTTGGTCGGCCCAGCCCGGCGAGACCCTGTCCGCTGGGACCCAGCAAGGGCGACGCACTTCCCCAGAGGCAAGTCCCTCCTGTTGAGGGCTGGGAAAAGGGACACGGGCTGCCATGGGGACACGGGTCCCGCCCGGGGCTTTGGACTCTCTCCGGGGCGGAGGCCAAGAGGTCCTGCCCGGGTCACCGTGGGGGGGGGGGCATTGAGCCCTGGAGCCTCCTGTTTCGCACTGCCGCCTGTGGGCTTTTCAGGCAAAAGACCTTCTCCCTGGTCCTTCCAGCCCTGCCCTTTGTGATTAGCTCTCTCCCTCTCTCTCCCTCTCCACCCCCCCACTCTATCCCTCTCTCTGTCTCTCTCTCTCTCTATCTCTCTCTCCATGACCCCTTAGAGACCTTACTGTCCGTGGACTGTCGCCCTAAGCAACTCGGGAGGGTCTTCCCCAAGCCAGCCGGTCGGGGTCTACAGTCTCAGCCTCCCATCCTCTTCACGCCTGTAATTGAGGACCGGATGATGCCCTGAGGAGGAAATGCCATGCCAGCGTGAGCCAGCTGGAGTCTTGAGACCTTGGCCTGCCTCTAGCTCAGAGTGCTTCCCAAATTCCAGTAGATCCCCACCTTGTGGACTAGACCCACGCCCCCTCTGGGAAGCTGGCTTGGGTCGCCTCTGCCGGGTGCACGGGTCTCCCTGTCACTCTGTCTCCGAGGCCCTTCCTCTTCCAGCTGGCCGCTTGGCCCGTCTCTCCTCCTGAGCCGTGGCCTTCTCTGAGGCTAATCAAAGGCTGACTTCTCAGGAGGCTGGGTCAGAGGTCCCATGGGAAACATCCAGGGAAAGAAGATGAACCCAACTCCTTCCCGTGGGGTGATGGATCCCAGGAGCCCTTTCGAAGGCGCGGTGAGCCGGACACGGTGGCATAAGACGTTCAAGCCATCACGGGGCAGGGCAGGGCCAGGATGCCTGCTCGCCTGCGGGTCCAGGCCATCCGGGACGGGGCAACTCTCTCCTGGCAGGTGCCCTCCCGGCCCCTGAGTAGGGCGCCTAGAGGGGTGGCCTCCCAGGGCAGAACCACTCCTTCTACCCATCACCTAACTGTCTCGGCACTCGTCAACGGAGTAGATGCCTTCTCAGCACTTGGTTTCCTCAAGAGTCCCTGCAGCCAGAGGGCAGAGGTGGTGTGGACGACTCCAGGATGCAGCGTCCTGGGTCCTTGTTGGGGCTTTCAGTGAGCCGGGGCGACATGAGAGCACACACTGGGCTTGGTCCCGGTGTGCAAGCCCCGGGGAGGCAGAGGCGGAGGCGGAGGCAGAGGCGGAGGCTTCCCTCGGGGATCCAGACCCGCATGGTCTGTGAATGGAGGTCTAGGAGAGGCCAGGCTTCACCGTGGGAACTTTCCAAAACCCACCAAAAAACCATCTGAAAAGGCATGGCCGAGCCAAAGAAAGTCTTCCCAAACGGACCCCTGTCTGTGCACAGTGGTCCTGGGGTCGTTGGCACCCAAGAGAGTGGTCCTGGCGGCCTCTGGAGTCCCAGGCAGCGCCTTTCTGAGAAGCCTGAGCCAGAGGCTGCAGCAGGCTGGCGTTACACCCCTCTCAGCTCGGTGCTAGGGACCCATTTTGCTCCAGCGCCTGTGCGCATGCGCGCGGCCCAAGCCCACATTTGAAAAAGAAAGAAGCTCCTTCCAGCTCAGCCTGGGGCCTGGCGGCTGGCAACTAGCCCTTGCAGGGACCCGGAGCGGGCAGGGCAAAACTTACTTTAGGGCACGCCAGGGCTACACGGTGGGTTTTTGGTCGGCCCAGCCCGGCGAGACCCTGTCCGCTGGGACCCAGCAAGGGCGACGCACTTCCCCAGAGGCAAGTCCCTCCTGTTGAGGGCTGGGAAAAGGGACACGGGCTGCCATGGGGACACGGGTCCCGCCCGGGGCTTTGGACTCTCTCCCGGGCGGAGGCCAAGAGGTCCTGCCCGGGTCACCGTGGGGGGGGGGGCATTGAGCCCTGGAGCCTCCTGTTTCGCACTGCCGCCTGTGGGCTTTTCAGGCAAAAGACCTTCTCCCTGGTCCTTCCAGCCCTGCCCTTTGTGATTAGCTCTCTCCCTCTCTCTCCCTCTCCACCCCCCCACTCTATCCCTCTCTCTGTCTCTCTCTCTCTCTATCTCTCTCTCCATGACCCCTTAGAGACCTTACTGTCCGTGGACTGTCGCCCTAAGCAACTCGGGAGGTATTTCTCCAAGCCAGTCCGTCCGGGTCTCCAGTCTCAGCCTCCCACCCTCTTCACGCCTGTAATCGAGTAAGAATCACACAGGCATGTTGAGGGCTGGCCTGGCCTGGCCTGGCCACAGCATGTCATGCCTCCACGGAAAGACCTCGCCCTCACCGAGCCTCCTCCGCGCCTTTCCACTCTCGGTTTCTCCCTTTGCTCTGGTTTCGCACCAAGCTCGTCCATTTCCCACCCTGCAGTAACAGTCCGAGGACGGTGCTCCTAATTGCTGGAAGGGCTTGGCCTCTCCAAGCCAAACCCTGGGATTACGGTGGCCAGGGCCGACTCCCCCTAGAAGGACTGCTGCAGGAGGGGCTAGGGCCTTGGAGTGGGAGGATTCTTCAACCTAGAAGGAAGGCTGGCTTGCCCTGAGGCCCGGACCCTCGGAGAGATGCTCTATGATGACCCTTCCCGGGGTGGCAACCCTCCCGTTTCTGGAAAAGAGAGTTGGCTTCTGCAGAGGATGTCTGAAATCAGAGTGGCGACGGGAGGCCTTCCCTCTCCCCCTACCTTCTGCCAAACCCAAGGAGAGGCCGGGGCCTGTAGTCCCTCCGGAGTCCCCTCCTTGCTGAGCGATGGAATGACCCAAGTGCCTGCCAGCACAACTGGCGCAGGGTCAGCTACCCAGACCCCGCTCAGGCCTCTGGACCACCCCAGAGTCCCTTCCTTGCCTCCCGCCCCCCCCCCCAATTCGGTTTTTCCAGGGGAGCAGCCCCACGTGGGCAAAGGGCCAGACAAAGAGACCGTCTCCAATGGACCCAGACAGCCTCTCGTGCTGCTTCTTCCCCTTGGCTTCTTCAGAGGGCTGGTGCTTTGCTCAGCAGGACAAGAAACCCGAGTGCCGGGGCCTGGAACCCATACCCGTCATCCTGCAGCTCTGGGGTGTGTGAGGACCGGCTGATGCCCCGAGGTGGAAAGGCGGTGCCAGCATGAGCCAGCTGGAGTCTTGAGACCTTGGCCTGCCTCTAGCTCAGAGTGCTTCCCAAATTCCAGTAGATCCCCACCTTGTGGACTAGACCCACGCCCCCTCTGGGAAGCTGGCTTGGGTCGCCTCTGCCGGGTGCACGGGTCTCCCTGTCACTCTGTCTCCGAGGCCCTTCCTCTTCCAGCTGGCCGCTTGGCCCGTCTCTCCTCCTGAGCCGTGGCCTTCTCTGAGGCTAATCAAAGGCTGACTTCTCAGGAGGCTGGGTCAGAGGTCACATGGGAAACATCCAGGGAAAGAAGATGAACCCAACTCCTTCCCGTGGGGTGATGGATCCCAGGAGCCCTTTCGAAGGCGCGGTGAGCCGGACACGGTGGCATAAGACGTTCTTCTCAGCACTTGGTTTCCTCAAGAGTCCCTGCAGCCAGAGGGCAGAGGTGGTGTGGACGACTCCAGGATGCAGCGTCCTGGGTCCTTGTTGGGGCTTTCAGTGAGCCGGGGCGACATGAGAGCACACACTGGGCTTGGTCCCGGTGTGCAAGCCCCGGGGAGGCAGAGGCGGAGGCGGAGGCAGAGGCGGAGGCTTCCCTCGGGGATCCAGACCCGCATGGTCTGTGAATGGAGGTCTAGGAGAGGCCAGGCTTCACCGTGGGAACTTTCCAAAACCCACCAAAAAACCATCTGAAAAGGCATGGCCGAGCCAAAGAAAGTCTTCCCAAACGGACCCCTGTCTGTGCACAGTGGTCCTGGGGTCGTTGGCACCCAAGAGAGTGGTCCTGGCGGCCTCTGGAGTCCCAGGCAGCGCCTTTCTGAGAAGCCTGAGCCAGAGGCTGCAGCAGGCTGGCGTTACACCCCTCTCAGCTCGGTGCTAGGGACCCATTTTGCTCCAGCGCCTGTGCGCATGCGCGCGGCCCAAGCCCACATTTGAAAAAGAAAGAAGCTCCTTCCAGCTCAGCCTGGGGCCTGGCGGCTGGCAACTAGCCCTTGCAGGGACCCGGAGCGGGCAGGGCAAAACTTACTTTAGGGCACGCCAGGGCTACACGGTGGGTTTTTGGTCGGCCCAGCCCGGCGAGACCCTGTCCGCTGGGACCCAGCAAGGGCGACGCACTTCCCCAGAGGCAAGTCCCTCCTGTTGAGGGCTGGGAAAAGGGACACGGGCTGCCATGGGGACACGGGTCCCGCCCGGGGCTTTGGACTCTCTCCGGGGCGGAGGCCAAGAGGTCCTGCCCGGGTCACCGTGGGGGGGGCGGCATTGAGCCCTGGAGCCTCCTGTTTCGCACTGCCGCCTGTGGGCTTTTCAGGCAAAAGACCTTCTCCCTGGTCCTTCCAGCCCTGCCCTTTGTGATTAGCTCTCTCCCTCTCTCTCCCTCTCCACCCCCCCACTCTATCCCTCTCTCTGTCTCTCTCTCTCTCTATCTCTCTCTCCATGACCCCTTAGAGACCTTACTGTCCGTGGACTGTCGCCCTAAGCAACTCGGGAGGGTCTTCCCCAAGCCAGCCGGTCGGGGTCTACAGTCTCAGCCTCCCATCCTCTTCACGCCTGTAATTGAGGACCGGATGATGCCCTGAGGAGGAAATGCCATGCCAGCGTGAGCCAGCTGGAGTCTTGAGACCTTGGCCTGCCTCTAGCTCAGAGTGCTTCCCAAATTCCAGTAGATCCCCACCTTGTGGACTAGACCCACGCCCCCTCTGGGAAGCTGGCTTGGGTCGCCTCTGCCGGGTGCACGGGTCTCCCTGTCACTCTGTCTCCGAGGCCCTTCCTCTTCCAGCTGGCCGCTTGGCCCGTCTCTCCTCCTGAGCCGTGGCCTTCTCTGAGGCTAATCAAAGGCTGACTTCTCAGGAGGCTGGGTCAGAGGTCCCATGGGAAACATCCAGGGAAAGAAGATGAACCCAACTCCTTCCCGTGGGGTGATGGATCCCAGGAGCCCTTTCGAAGGCGCGGTGAGCCGGACACGGTGGCATAAGACGTTCAAGCCATCACGGGGCAGGGCAGGGCCAGGATGCCTGCTCGCCTGCGGGTCCAGGCCATCCGGGACGGGGCAACTCTCTCCTGGCAGGTGCCCTCCCGGCCCCTGAGTAGGGCGCCTAGAGGGGTGGCCTCCCAGGGCAGAACCACTCCTTCTACCCATCACCTAACTGTCTCGGCACTCGTCAACGGAGTAGATGCCTTCTCAGCACTTGGTTTCCTCAAGAGTCCCTGCAGCCAGAGGGCAGAGGTGGTGTGGACGACTCCAGGATGCAGCGTCCTGGGTCCTTGTTGGGGCTTTCAGTGAGCCGGGGCGACATGAGAGCACACACTGGGCTTGGTCCCGGTGTGCAAGCCCCGGGGAGGCAGAGGCGGAGGCGGAGGCAGAGGCGGAGGCTTCCCTCGGGGATCCAGACCCGCATGGTCTGTGAATGGAGGTCTAGGAGAGGCCAGGCTTCACCGTGGGAACTTTCCAAAACCCACCAAAAAACCATCTGAAAAGGCATGGCCGAGCCAAAGAAAGTCTTCCCAAACGGACCCCTGTCTGTGCACAGTGGTCCTGGGGTCGTTGGCACCCAAGAGAGTGGTCCTGGCGGCCTCTGGAGTCCCAGGCAGCGCCTTTCTGAGAAGCCTGAGCCAGAGGCTGCAGCAGGCTGGCGTTACACCCCTCTCAGCTCGGTGCTAGGGACCCATTTTGCTCCAGCGCCTGTGCGCATGCGCGCGGCCCAAGCCCACATTTGAAAAAGAAAGAAGCTCCTTCCAGCTCAGCCTGGGGCCTGGCGGCTGGCAACTAGCCCTTGCAGGGACCCGGAGCGGGCAGGGCAAAACTTACTTTAGGGCACGCCAGGGCTACACGGTGGGTTTTTGGTCGGCCCAGCCCGGCGAGACCCTGTCCGCTGGGACCCAGCAAGGGCGACGCACTTCCCCAGAGGCAAGTCCCTCCTGTTGAGGGCTGGGAAAAGGGACACGGGCTGCCATGGGGACACGGGTCCCGCCCGGGGCTTTGGACTCTCTCCCGGGCGGAGGCCAAGAGGTCCTGCCCGGGTCACCGTGGGGGGGGGGGCATTGAGCCCTGGAGCCTCCTGTTTCGCACTGCCGCCTGTGGGCTTTTCAGGCAAAAGACCTTCTCCCTGGTCCTTCCAGCCCTGCCCTTTGTGATTAGCTCTCTCCCTCTCTCTCCCTCTCCACCCCCCCCACTCTATCCCTCTCTCTGTCTCTCTCTCTCTCTCTATCTCTCTCTCCATGACCCCTTAGAGACCTTACTGTCCGTGGACTGTCGCCCTAAGCAACTCGGGAGGTATTTCTCCAAGCCAGTCCGTCCGGGTCTCCAGTCTCAGCCTCCCACCCTCTTCACGCCTGTAATCGAGTAAGAATCACACAGGCATGTTGAGGACTGGCCTGGCCTGGCCTGGCCACAGCATGTCATGCCTCCACGGAAAGACCTCGCCCTCACCGAGCCTCCTCCGCGCCTTTCCACTCTCGGTTTCTCCCTTTGCTCTGGTTTCGCACCAAGCTCGTCCATTTCCCACCCTGCAGTAACAGTCCGAGGACGGTGCTCCTAATTGCTGGAAGGGCTTGGCCTCTCCAAGCCAAACCCTGGGATTACGGTGGCCAGGGCCGACTCCCCCTAGAAGGACTGCTGCAGGAGGGGCTAGGGCCTTGGAGTGGGAGGATTCTTCAACCTAGAAGGAAGGCTGGCTTGCCCTGAGGCCCGGACCCTCGGAGAGATGCTCTATGATGACCCTTCCCGGGGTGGCAACCCTCCCGTTTCTGGAAAAGAGAGTTGGCTTCTGCAGAGGATGTCTGAAATCAGAGTGGCGACGGGAGGCCTTCCCTCTCCCCCTACCTTCTGCCAAACCCAAGGAGAGGCCGGGGCCTGTAGTCCCTCCGGAGTCCCCTCCTTGCTGAGCGATGGAATGACCCAAGTGCCTGCCAGCACAACTGGCGCAGGGTCAGCTACCCAGACCCCGCTCAGGCCTCTGGACCACCCCAGAGTCCCTTCCTTGCCTCCCGCCCCCCCCCCAATTCGGTTTTTCCAGGGGAGCAGCCCCACGTGGGCAAAGGGCCAGACAAAGAGACCGTCTCCAATGGACCCAGACAGCCTCTCGTGCTGCTTCTTCCCCTTGGCTTCTTCAGAGGGCTGGTGCTTTGCTCAGCAGGACAAGAAACCCGAGTGCCGGGGCCTGGAACCCATACCCGTCATCCTGCAGCTCTGGGGTGTGTGAGGACCGGCTGATGCCCCGAGGTGGAAAGGCGGTGCCAGCATGAGCCAGCTGGAGTCTTGAGACCTTGGCCTGCCTCTAGCTCAGAGTGCTTCCCAAATTCCAGTAGATCCCCACCTTGTGGACTAGACCCACGCCCCCTCTGGGAAGCTGGCTTGGGTCGCCTCTGCCGGGTGCACGGGTCTCCCTGTCACTCTGTCTCCGAGGCCCTTCCTCTTCCAGCTGGCCGCTTGGCCCGTCTCTCCTCCTGAGCCGTGGCCTTCTCTGAGGCTAATCAAAGGCTGACTTCTCAGGAGGCTGGGTCAGAGGTCCCATGGGAAACATCCAGGGAAAGAAGATGAACCCAACTCCTTCCCGTGGGGTGATGGATCCCAGGAGCCCTTTCGAAGGCGCGGTGAGCCGGACACGGTGGCATAAGACGTTCAAGCCATCACGGGGCAGGGCAGGGCCAGGATGCCTGCTCGCCTGCGGGTCCAGGCCATCCGGGACGGGGCAACTCTCTCCTGGCAGGTGCCCTCCCGGCCCCTGAGTAGGGCGCCTAGAGGGGTGGCCTCCCAGGGCAGAACCACTCCTTCTACCCATCACCTAACTGTCTCGGCACTCGTCAACGGAGTAGATGCCTTCTCAGCACTTGGTTTCCTCAAGAGTCCCTGCAGCCAGAGGGCAGAGGTGGTGTGGACGACTCCAGGATGCAGCGTCCTGGGTCCTTGTTGGGGCTTTCAGTGAGCCGGGGCGACATGAGAGCACACACTGGGCTTGGTCCCGGTGTGCAAGCCCCGGGGAGGCAGAGGCGGAGGCGGAGGCAGAGGCGGAGGCTTCCCTCGGGGATCCAGACCCGCATGGTCTGTGAATGGAGGTCTAGGAGAGGCCAGGCTTCACCGTGGGAACTTTCCAAAACCCACCAAAAAACCATCTGAAAAGGCATGGCCGAGCCAAAGAAAGTCTTCCCAAACGGACCCCTGTCTGTGCACAGTGGTCCTGGGGTCGTTGGCACCCAAGAGAGTGGTCCTGGCGGCCTCTGGAGTCCCAGGCAGCGCCTTTCTGAGAAGCCTGAGCCAGAGGCTGCAGCAGGCTGGCGTTACACCCCTCTCAGCTCGGTGCTAGGGACCCATTTTGCTCCAGCGCCTGTGCGCATGCGCGCGGCCCAAGCCCACATTTGAAAAAGAAAGAAGCTCCTTCCAGCTCAGCCTGGGGCCTGGCGGCTGGCAACTAGCCCTTGCAGGGACCCGGAGCGGGCAGGGCAAAACTTACTTTAGGGCACGCCAGGGCTACACGGTGGGTTTTTGGTCGGCCCAGCCCGGCGAGACCCTGTCCGCTGGGACCCAGCAAGGGCGACGCACTTCCCCAGAGGCAAGTCCCTCCTGTTGAGGGCTGGGAAAAGGGACACGGGCTGCCATGGGGACACGGGTCCCGCCCGGGCTTTGGACTCTCTCCCGGGCGGAGGCCAAGAGGTCCTGCCCGGGTCACCGTGGGGGGGGGGGCATTGAGCCCTGGAGCCTCCTGTTTCGCACTGCCGCCTGTGGGCTTTTCAGGCAAAAGACCTTCTCCCTGGTCCTTCCAGCCCTGCCCTTTGTGATTAGCTCTCTCCCTCTCTCTCCCTCTCCACCCCCCCACTCTATCCCTCTCTCTGTCTCTCTCTCTCTCTCTATCTCTCTCTCCATGACCCCTTAGAGACCTTACTGTCCGTGGACTGTCGCCCTAAGCAACTCGGGAGGTATTTCTCCAAGCCAGTCCGTCCGGGTCTCCAGTCTCAGCCTCCCACCCTCTTCACGCCTGTAATCGAGTAAGAATCACACAGGCATGTTGAGGGCTGGCCTGGCCTGGCCTGGCCACAGCATGTCATGCCTCCACGGAAAGACCTCGCCCTCACCGAGCCTCCTCCGCGCCTTTCCACTCTCGGTTTCTCCCTTTGCTCTGGTTTCGCACCAAGCTCGTCCATTTCCCACCCTGCAGTAACAGTCCGAGGACGGTGCTCCTAATTGCTGGAAGGGCTTGGCCTCTCCAAGCCAAACCCTGGGATTACGGTGGCCAGGGCCGACTCCCCCTAGAAGGACTGCTGCAGGAGGGGCTAGGGCCTTGGAGTGGGAGGATTCTTCAACCTAGAAGGAAGGCTGGCTTGCCCTGAGGCCCGGACCCTCGGAGAGATGCTCTATGATGACCCTTCCCGGGGTGGCAACCCTCCCGTTTCTGGAAAAGAGAGTTGGCTTCTGCAGAGGATGTCTGAAATCAGAGTGGCGACGGGAGGCCTTCCCTCTCCCCCTACCTTCTGCCAAACCCAAGGAGAGGCCGGGGCCTGTAGTCCCTCTGGAGTCCCCTCCTTGCTGAGCGATGGAATGACCCAAGTGCCTGCCAGCACAACTGGCGCAGGGTCAGCTACCCAGACCCCGCTCAGGCCTCTGGACCACCCCAGAGTCCCTTCCTTGCCTCCCGCCCCCCCCCCAATTCGGTTTTTCCAGGGGAGCAGCCCCACGTGGGCAAAGGGCCAGACAAAGAGACCGTCTCCAATGGACCCAGACAGCCTCTCGTGCTGCTTCTTCCCCTTGGCTTCTTCAGAGGGCTGGTGCTTTGCTCAGCAGGACAAGAAACCCGAGTGCCGGGGCCTGGAACCCATACCCGTCATCCTGCAGCTCTGGGGTGTGTGAGGACCGGCTGATGCCCCGAGGTGGAAAGGCGGTGCCAGCATGAGCCAGCTGGAGTCTTGAGACCTTGGCCTGCCTCTAGCTCAGAGTGCTTCCCAAATTCCAGTAGATCCCCACCTTGTGGACTAGACCCACGCCCCCTCTGGGAAGCTGGCTTGGGTCGCCTCTGCCGGGTGCACGGGTCTCCCTGTCACTCTGTCTCCGAGGCCCTTCCTCTTCCAGCTGGCCGCTTGGCCCGTCTCTCCTCCTGAGCCGTGGCCTTCTCTGAGGCTAATCAAAGGCTGACTTCTCAGGAGGCTGGGTCAGAGGTCACATGGGAAACATCCAGGGAAAGAAGATGAACCCAACTCCTTCCCGTGGGGTGATGGATCCCAGGAGCCCTTTCGAAGGCGCGGTGAGCCGGACACGGTGGCATAAGACGTTCAAGCCATCACGGGGCAGGGCAGGGCCAGGATGCCTGCTCGCCTGCGGGTCCAGGCCATCCGGGACGGGGCAACTCTCTCCTGGCAGGTGCCCTCCCGGCCCCTGAGTAGGGCGCCTAGAGGGGTGGCCTCCCAGGGCAGAACCACTCCTTCTACCCATCACCTAACTGTCTCGGCACTCGTCAACGGAGTAGATGCCTTCTCAGCACTTGGTTTCCTCAAGAGTCCCTGCAGCCAGAGGGCAGAGGTGGTGTGGACGACTCCAGGATGCAGCGTCCTGGGTCCTTGTTGGGGCTTTCAGTGAGCCGGGGCGACATGAGAGCACACACTGGGCTTGGTCCCGGTGTGCAAGCCCCGGGGAGGCAGAGGCGGAGGCGGAGGCAGAGGCGGAGGCTTCCCTCGGGGATCCAGACCCGCATGGTCTGTGAATGGAGGTCTAGGAGAGGCCAGGCTTCACCGTGGGAACTTTCCAAAACCCACCAAAAAACCATCTGAAAAGGCATGGCCGAGCCAAAGAAAGTCTTCCCAAACGGACCCCTGTCTGTGCACAGTGGTCCTGGGGTCGTTGGCACCCAAGAGAGTGGTCCTGGCGGCCTCTGGAGTCCCAGGCAGCGCCTTTCTGAGAAGCCTGAGCCAGAGGCTGCAGCAGGCTGGCGTTACACCCCTCTCAGCTCGGTGCTAGGGACCCATTTTGCTCCAGCGCCTGTGCGCATGCGCGCGGCCCAAGCCCACATTTGAAAAAGAAAGAAGCTCCTTCCAGCTCAGCCTGGGGCCTGGCGGCTGGCAACTAGCCCTTGCAGGGACCCGGAGCGGGCAGGGCAAAACTTACTTTAGGGCACGCCAGGGCTACACGGTGGGTTTTTGGTCGGCCCAGCCCGGCGAGACCCTGTCCGCTGGGACCCAGCAAGGGCGACGCACTTCCCCAGAGGCAAGTCCCTCCTGTTGAGGGCTGGGAAAAGGGACACGGGCTGCCATGGGGACACGGGTCCCGCCCGGGGCTTTGGACTCTCTCCCGGGCGGAGGCCAAGAGGTCCTGCCCGGGTCACCGTGGGGGGGGGGGGGCATTGAGCCCTGGAGCCTCCTGTTTCGCACTGCCGCCTGTGGGCTTTTCAGGCAAAAGACCTTCTCCCTGGTCCTTCCAGCCCTGCCCTTTGTGATTAGCTCTCTCCCTCTCTCTCCCTCTCCACCCCCCACTCTATCCCTCTCTCTGTCTCTCTCTCTCTCTATCTCTCTCTCCATGACCCCTTAGAGACCTTACTGTCCGTGGACTGTCGCCCTAAGCAACTCGGGAGGGTCTTCCCCAAGCCAGCCGGTCGGGGTCTCCAGTCTCAGCCTCCCATCCTCTTCACGCCTGTAATTGAGGACCGGATGATGCCCTGAGGAGGAAATGCCATGCCAGCGTGAGCCAGCTGGAGTCTTGAGACCTTGGCCTGCCTCTAGCTCAGAGTGCTTCCCAAATTCCAGTAGATCCCCACCTTGTGGACTAGACCCACGCCCCCTCTGGGAAGCTGGCTTGGGTCGCCTCTGCCGGGTGCACGGGTCTCCCTGTCACTCTGTCCCCGAGGCCCTTCCTCTTCCAGCTGGCCGCTTGGCCCGTCTCTCCTCCTGAGCCGTGGCCTTCTCTGAGGCTAATCAAAGGCTGACTTCTCAGGAGGCTGGGTCAGAGGTCACATGGGAAACATCCAGGGAAAGAAGATGAACCCAACTCCTTCCCGTGGGGTGATGGATCCCAGGAGCCCTTTCGAAGGCGCGGTGAGCCGGACACGGTGGCATAAGACGTTCAAGCCATCACGGGGCAGGGCAGGGCCAGGATGCCTGCTCGCCTGCGGGTCCAGGCCATCCGGGACGGGCAACTCTCTCCTGGCAGGTGCCCTCCCGGCCCCTGAGTAGGGCGCCTAGAGGGGTGGCCTCCCAGGGCAGAACCACTCCTTCTACCCATCACCTAACTGTCTCGGCACTCGTCAACGGAGTAGATGCCTTCTCAGCACTTGGTTTCCTCAAGAGTCCCTGCAGCCAGAGGGCAGAGGTGGTGTGGACGACTCCAGGATGCAGCGTCCTGGGTCCTTGTTGGGGCTTTCAGTGAGCCGGGGCGACATGAGAGCACACACTGGGCTTGGTCCCGGTGTGCAAGCCCCGGGGAGGCAGAGGCGGAGGCGGAGGCAGAGGCGGAGGCTTCCCTCGGGGATCCAGACCCGCATGGTCTGTGAATGGAGGTCTAGGAGAGGCCAGGCTTCACCGTGGGAACTTTCCAAAACCCACCAAAAAACCATCTGAAAAGGCATGGCCGAGCCAAAGAAAGTCTTCCCAAACGGACCCCTGTCTGTGCACAGTGGTCCTGGGGTCGTTGGCACCCAAGAGAGTGGTCCTGGCGGCCTCTGGAGTCCCAGGCAGCGCCTTTCTGAGAAGCCTGAGCCAGAGGCTGCAGCAGGCTGGCGTTACACCCCTCTCAGCTCGGTGCTAGGGACCCATTTTGCTCCAGCGCCTGTGCGCATGCGCGCGGCCCAAGCCCACATTTGAAAAAGAAAGAAGCTCCTTCCAGCTCAGCCTGGGGCCTGGCGGCTGGCAACTAGCCCTTGCAGGGACCCGGAGCGGGCAGGGCAAAACTTACTTTAGGGCACGCCAGGGCTACACGGTGGGTTTTTGGTCGGCCCAGCCCGGCGAGACCCTGTCCGCTGGGACCCAGCAAGGGCGACGCACTTCCCCAGAGGCAAGTCCCTCCTGTTGAGGGCTGGGAAAAGGGACACGGGCTGCCATGGGGACACGGGTCCCGCCCGGGGCTTTGGACTCTCTCCCGGGCGGAGGCCAAGAGGTCCTGCCCGGGTCACCGTGGGGGGGGGGGCATTGAGCCCTGGAGCCTCCTGTTTCGCACTGCCGCCTGTGGGCTTTTCAGGCAAAAGACCTTCTCCCTGGTCCTTCCAGCCCTGCCCTTTGTGATTAGCTCTCTCCCTCTCTCTCCCTCTCCACCCCCCCACTCTATCCCTCTCTCTGTCTCTCTCTCTCTCTATCTCTCTCTCCATGACCCCTTAGAGACCTTAATGTCCGTGGACTGTCGCCCTAAGCAACTCGGGAGGGTCTTCCCCAAGCCAGCCGGTCGGGGTCTCCAGTCTCAGCCTCCCATCCTCTTCACGCCTGTAATTGAGGACCGGATGATGCCCTGAGGAGGAAATGCCATGCCAGCGTGAGCCAGCTGGAGTCTTGAGACCTTGGCCTGCCTCTAGCTCAGAGTGCTTCCCAAATTCCAGTAGATCCCCACCTTGTGGACTAGACCCACGCCCCCTCTGGGAAGCTGGCTTGGGTCGCCTCTGCCGGGTGCACGGGTCTCCCTGTCACTCTGTCCCCGAGGCCCTTCCTCTTCCAGCTGGCCGCTTGGCCCGTCTCTCCTCCTGAGCCGTGGCCTTCTCTGAGGCTAATCAAAGGCTGACTTCTCAGGAGGCTGGGTCAGAGGTCACATGGGAAACATCCAGGGAAAGAAGATGAACCCAACTCCTTCCCGTGGGGTGATGGATCCCAGGAGCCCTTTCGAAGGCGCGGTGAGCCGGACACGGTGGCATAAGACGTTCAAGCCATCACGGGGCAGGGCAGGGCCAGGATGCCTGCTCGCCTGCGGGTCCAGGCCATCCGGGACCGGGCAACTCTCTCCTGGCAGGTGCCCTCCCGGCCCCTGAGTAGGGCGCCTAGAGGGGTGGCCTCCCAGGGCAGAACCACTCCTTCTACCCATCACCTAACTGTCTCGGCACTCGTCAACGGAGTAGATGCCTTCTCAGCACTTGGTTTCCTCAAGAGTCCCTGCAGCCAGAGGGCAGAGGTGGTGTGGACGACTCCAGGATGCAGCGTCCTGGGTCCTTGTTGGGGCTTTCAGTGAGCCGGGGCGACATGAGAGCACACACTGGGCTTGGTCCCGGTGTGCAAGCCCCGGGGAGGCAGAGGCGGAGGCGGAGGCAGAGGCGGAGGCTTCCCTCGGGGATCCAGACCCGCATGGTCTGTGAATGGAGGTCTAGGAGAGGCCAGGCTTCACCGTGGGAACTTTCCAAAACCCACCAAAAAACCATCTGAAAAGGCATGGCCGAGCCAAAGAAAGTCTTCCCAAACGGACCCCTGTCTGTGCACAGTGGTCCTGGGGTCGTTGGCACCCAAGAGAGTGGTCCTGGCGGCCTCTGGAGTCCCAGGCAGCGCCTTTCTGAGAAGCCTGAGCCAGAGGCAGCAGCAGGCTGGCGTTACACCCCTCTCAGCTCGGTGCTAGGGACCCATTTTGCTCCAGCGCCTGTGCGCATGCGCGCGGCCCAAGCCCACATTTGAAAAAGAAAGAAGCTCCTTCCAGCTCAGCCTGGGGCCTGGCGGCTGGCAACTAGCCCTTGCAGGGACCCGGAGCGGGCAGGGCAAAACTTACTTTAGGGCACGCCAGGGCTACACGGTGGGTTTTTGGTCGGCCCAGCCCGGCGAGACCCTGTCCGCTGGGACCCAGCAAGGGCGACGCACTTCCCCAGAGGCAAGTCCCTCCTGTTGAGGGCTGGGAAAAGGGACACGGGCTGCCATGGGGACACGGGTCCCGCCCGGGCTTTGGACTCTCTCCCGGGCGGAGGCCAAGAGGTCCTGCCCGGGTCACCGTGGGGGGGGGGGGCATTGAGCCCTGGAGCCTCCTGTTTCGCACTGCCGCCTGTGGTCTTTTCAGGCAAAAGACCTTCTCCCTGGTCCTTCCAGCCCTGCCCTTTGTGATTAGCTCTCTCCCTCTCTCTCCCTCTCCACCCCCCCACTCTATCCCTCTCTCTGTCTCTCTCTCTCTCTATCTCTCTCTCCATGACCCCTTAGAGACCTTACTGTCCGTGGACTGTCGCCCTAAGCAACTCGGGAGGTATTTCTCCAAGCCAGTCCGTCCGGGTCTCCAGTCTCAGCCTCCCACCCTCTTCACGCCTGTAATCGAGTAAGAATCACACAGGCATGTTGAGGGCTGGCCTGGCCTGGCCTGGCCACAGCATGTCATGCCTCCACGGAAAGACCTCGCCCTCACCGAGCCTCCTCCGCGCCTTTCCACTCTCGGTTTCTCCCTTTGCTCTGGTTTCGCACCAAGCTCGTCCATTTCCCACCCTGCAGTAACAGTCCGAGGACGGTGCTCCTAATTGCTGGAAGGGCTTGGCCTCTCCAAGCCAAACCCTGGGATTACGGTGGCCAGGGCCGACTCCCCCTAGAAGGACTGCTGCAGGAGGGGCTAGGGCCTTGGAGTGGGAGGATTCTTCAACCTAGAAGGAAGGCTGGCTTGCCCTGAGGCCCGGACCCTCGGAGAGATGCTCTATGATGACCCTTCCCGGGGTGGCAACCCTCCCGTTTCTGGAAAAGAGAGTTGGCTTCCGCAGAGGATGTCTGAAATCAGAGTGGCGACGGGAGGCCTTCCCTCTCCCCCTACCTTCTGCCAAACCCAAGGAGAGGCCGGGGCCTGTAGTCCCTCCGGAGTCCCCTCCTTGCTGAGCGATGGAATGACCCAAGTGCCTGCCAGCACAACTGGCGCAGGGTCAGCTACCCAGACCCCGCTCAGGCCTCTGGACCACCCCAGAGTCCCTTCCTTGCCTCCCGCCCCCCCCCCCAATTCGGTTTTTCCAGGGGAGCAGCCCCACGTGGGCAAAGGGCCAGACAAAGAGACCGTCTCCAATGGACCCAGACAGCCTCTCGTGCTGCTTCTTCCCCTTGGCTTCTTCAGAGGGCTGGTGCTTTGCTCAGCAGGACAAGAAACCCGAGTGCCGGGGCCTGGAACCCATACCCATCATCCTGCAGCTCTGGGGTGTGTGAGGACCGGCTGATGCCCCGAGGTGGAAAGGCGGTGCCAGCATGAGCCAGCTGGAGTCTTGAGACCTTGGCCTGCCTCTAGCTCAGAGTGCTTCCCAAATTCCAGTAGATCCCCACCTTGTGGACTAGACCCACGCCCCCTCTGGGAAGCTGGCTTGGGTCGCCTCTGCCGGGTGCACGGGTCTCCCTGTCACTCTGTCTCCGAGGCCCTTCCTCTTCCAGCTGGCCGCTTGGCCCGTCTCTCCTCCTGAGCCGTGGCCTTCTCTGAGGCTAATCAAAGGCTGACTTCTCAGGAGGCTGGGTCAGAGGTCCCATGGGAAACATCCAGGGAAAGAAGATGAACCCAACTCCTTCCCGTGGGGTGATGGATCCCAGGAGCCCTTTCGAAGGCGCGGTGAGCCGGACACGGTGGCATAAGACGGTCAAGCCATCACGGGGCAGGGCAGGGCCAGGATGCCTGCTCGCCTGCGGGTCCAGGCCATCCGGGACGGGGCAACTCTCTCCTGGCAGGTGCCCTCCCGGCCCCTGAGTAGGGCGCCTAGAGGGGTGGCCTCCCAGGGCAGAACCACTCCTTCTACCCATCACCTAACTGTCTCGGCACTCGTCAACGGAGTAGATGCCTTCTCAGCACTTGGTTTCCTCAAGAGTCCCTGCAGCCAGAGGGCAGAGGTGGTGTGGACGACTCCAGGATGCAGCGTCCTGGGTCCTTGTTGGGGCTTTCAGTGAGCCGGGGCGACATGAGAGCACACACTGGGCTTGGTCCCGGTGTGCAAGCCCCGGGGAGGCAGAGGCGGAGGCGGAGGCAGAGGCGGAGGCTTCCCTCGGGGATCCAGACCCGCATGGTCTGTGAATGGAGGTCTAGGAGAGGCCAGGCTTCACCGTGGGAACTTTCCAAAACCCACCAAAAAACCATCTGAAAAGGCATGGCCGAGCCAAAGAAAGTCTTCCCAAACGGACCCCTGTCTGTGCACAGTGGTCCTGGGGTCGTTGGCACCCAAGAGAGTGGTCCTGGCGGCCTCTGGAGTCCCAGGCAGCGCCTTTCTGAGAAGCCTGAGCCAGAGGCTGCAGCAGGCTGGCGTTACACCCCTCTCAGCTCGGTGCTAGGGACCCATTTTGCTCCAGCGCCTGTGCGCATGCGCGCGGCCCAAGCCCACATTTGAAAAAGAAAGAAGCTCCTTCCAGCTCAGCCTGGGGCCTGGCGGCTGGCAACTAGCCCTTGCAGGGACCCGGAGCGGGCAGGGCAAAACTTACTTTAGGGCACGCCAGGGCTACACGGTGGGTTTTTGGTCGGCCCAGCCCGGCGAGACCCTGTCCGCTGGGACCCAGCAAGGGCGACGCACTTCCCCAGAGGCAAGTCCCTCCTGTTGAGGGCTGGGAAAAGGGACACGGGCTGCCATGGGGACACGGGTCCCGCCCGGGGCTTTGGACTCTCTCCGGGGCGGAGGCCAAGAGGTCCTGCCCGGGTCACCGTGGGGGGGGGGCATTGAGCCCTGGAGCCTCCTGTTTCGCACTGCCGCCTGTGGGCTTTTCAGGCAAAAGACCTTCTCCCTGGTCCTTCCAGCCCTGCCCTTTGTGATTAGCTCTCTCCCTCTCTCTCCCTCTCCACCCCCCCACTCTATCCCTCTCTCTGTCTCTCTCTCTCTCTATCTCTCTCTCCATGACCCCTTAGAGACCTTACTGTCCGTGGACTGTCGCCCTAAGCAACTCGGGAGGTATTTCTCCAAGCCAGTCCGTCCGGGTCTCCAGTCTCAGCCTCCCACCCTCTTCACGCCTGTAATCGAGTAAGAATCACACAGGCATGTTGAGGGCTGGCCTGGCCTGGCCTGGCCACAGCATGTCATGCCTCCACGGAAAGACCTCGCCCTCACCGAGCCTCCTCCGCGCCTTTCCACTCTCGGTTTCTCCCTTTGCTCTGGTTTCGCACCAAGCTTGTCCCTTTCCCACCCTGCAGTAACAGTTTGAGGACGGTGCTCCTACTTTTCTGGAATGGCTTAGCCTCTGTATGCCAAACACTGTTATTCTGGTTTCTAGGGCAGACTCTGTCTAGAAGGACCACTGCAGGAGGGCCTATGGCCTTGGAGTGGGAGGAATCTTCATTCTAGTAGGAATGCTGGCTTAGCCTGATTCCTTTATCCTTGGAAAGATGCTCTATGATGACTCCTCCTGCTCTGGCAATCCTCCAGTTTCCCTAAACGAGAGGTGGATTCTGCATAGGATGTCTGAAATCAGAGTGGCGACGGGATGCCTTCCCTCTCCCCCTACCTTCTGCCAAGCCCAAGGAGAGGCGGGGGCCAGTAGTCCTTCCCGGGTCCATTTCTTGCTCAGCGATGGAATGACCCAAGAATATGTGTGCACAACTGGCTCAAGGTTAGCTACCTAGACTCTGCTTAGGCCTCTGGACTTCCTCAGAATCCATTCCTTGGTCCTCCATTCAGTTTTTCCCAGGAAACCAGCCCTACATGGGCAAAGGGCCAGACAAAGAGACCGTCTGCCATGAAACCCAGACATCCTCTCATGATGCTGGCTTTTCTTGCTTCTTTCAAAGGCTAGTGCTTTGCTCCTTAGGACAAGACAACATACCCTTCTTTCTGCAACTCTGCGGTGTCTGAGGTTCGGATGACGCCCTGGTATAGGAATGACATGCTATCCTGATCCAGCTGGAGTCTTGAGACCTTGTCCTGCCTCTAGCTCTGAGTGTTTCCGAAATACCAGGAGATCCCAACCATGTGCTCTAAACCCATGCCTCCTCCGAGACTCTGGCTTGGGTCACCTCTGCCAGAGGCACAGGTATCCCTGTCACCCTAGCTCCATGGCCCTTCCTTTTCAGCTGTCAGCTTGGCAAGTCTCACCTCCTGAGCCTGAAGCTAATCAAAGGCTGGCTTCTCAGGAGCCTGGCTCAGAGGTCACATGGGAAACACTGAGGGAAAAAAGATCAGTCCAACTCCTTTCCGTGGAGTGATGGATCCCTGGAGCCATTTCAAAGGCATGGTGAGCCAGGCAAGGTGGCACAAGACTGTAAACCCATTATTTGGCAAAGGAGGGCACCGATGCCTGCTTGCCTGCAGTTCCCGGACATCCTGGGATAGAGAATCTATCCTTGCAGGTGTCCTTTTGTCTCCAAATTTTGCTGCCTGATGGGGAGACTTTCCATTTCATGATTCCTGTTCAGACCTCCCAATACAGATTAGTTTCTTAAATCCATCAAGTGTGTCTGGATTCAGTCATAGCCCTTTCTTAATTCTTGATTTCCTCATGAATTCATTGTGAGATCAGTAGTCTTCTGTCCTTGTGTTCAAATGTGAATTTTGTATTCTGTCCTGTCTTCAATATGCTACTCTCTCTCAGGTTAATCTGGCAGGATTTGTCTCTCATGGTGGTTTAAGCTTTTGCTCCCAATCATGGTTAGGCAGAAGCAGGTGGTTCCCTGTGGTTTATTGGCCAGTGTTGTCTATGGACAGTTAGGAAAGATTTAAACATTCCTTGCTTCCCATTGGACCTTTTATCAATAAAAATAAAAAACAGGAAAAACAATAATTAAAAATAAAGCAAAAAATATCTTCTGTAGTGTACACCTGACTGTCTGTAGACTTGCTGTGGTGGTTGCCACTGAAGAGTTTCATCCTGGTGTTCTCAAGTCACTTGCAGCAATGGGTTTTTCTTTTTAAAAGGGGTTAGTGTTTGTGTGTGTGTGTGTATTTTCTGTCCTTATGATCTTGGCACTGTTTGAAAGCTTTCAAGCCTTTGAAACTGTTACTTTTTCTCTGGCAACTTGATTCAGCCCCTCTCTATCCTGCTTAAAGATTTGTAACTTTTAATGTTTTTAAACCTCAGTTAGCTCAATGGGTTAAGAAAGGAACAGAATAGAAACAAAAGAAAGAAACCTTTACAGTCTTTTTCTGGCTGTTTTAATCTGTCAAAGCCTGGGGAACTGAACTAACTATACCCTACTCTGGTTAGAATGATCTCAAATGTAACCTTTCTAAAACCACAGTTTGTCCATTTTGTGTGAGCCTTATTTATGCCTTCTTTCTCTTTCAGCCTTATTTCTACCTGTTTTCCCTCTCATCAGCTGTCGTGTTCTCTCTTTCCCTGTCCTCCTACAACTGCCATTTCAACTGTCATTCTCTGTCTTATAAACACCCCTCCAAGCAGTTCCCAGAAGTCCAAGTAGCATGCAACCACAAAGGGGAGGAGCTGGCTTTTCTTTGGCAAAGCCTTTCTCTACATATTTCCCCCACTTCTACTAAGATACAAGTTGTAGTTGTACAGTATTGATTACTTTTTCTCTGAGGTCATTTACTAGGCCATCTCTTTTCCCTTTCGGTCTTCAGGAGCTTATCTTTTGCATTCATGCATAATGCATTACTTACAGTGTGTAAAATACACGAGTTTTGAGGTTGTTGGAATTAGTCCCCTTTCTCTGAAGCTATTACTTTCAGGCAGATGGAAAATGTCTCTGTCAGATTCTGTCTTGTGACTCTTTGCACTAATCCATTATCTATAGAATTGCTATACGGATCTTCATGTTTCAAGGAACTGTGATGTTCATTGATATCATTAAAGACAACAGTCTATTTCAATATAGTCGATATTCTGTCCACTGACTCTTTTGCATAGAAACTGCCTATTCCCTTGAATATCTAGAACTTTGGCTTTAAGACGTTTTCCTCTGGTTTCTATTTGCTGTATTTTCTTCCTATAGAGATTGTGTCAAACTTGCAGTGATGAGCCATTGCTTTCATTGTCTTTTCTTGGAACCTTCTGATGACTGACAGCCAACTGTTCCAAAACAGCCAAATGAAATTCATATTGGGACAGTTTTTTCATCAAGCTTCATATTTTCATCTTCCTCATACTCTTTAATTTTAACTAATATTGGAGTCAGGTAGAAATTTAGGTTTCAGAAACTCTACTCCACATCCCAGGACTGATTGTTGCTTTTAGTTTTTGTACTTTACTACAATCTTTAGAAGGCTCTATCTTTTAAAAGAATTTTTTTTCCAAAGTCACACTTTTCAGGCTAGTGGTCACGGTTTTCAGGAGATCTTCTTGTTCAAATCTAATCTTTTATCAGTTTTGATGGTACCCATAACTTCACATTTTCACTGGAAATAAAAGTGTACCACCTCCACCAGAGTAAAACTTGTTCTACTTCCATTCAGATGTTAATACATCTTTATAATACATGGGTTGATTCAACTCAGCAGATTTTTCTATAGTCCAATGTCTTTCAGCAGTTGTTGTTTCTGTCTTATAAATATTCAGAAAATTTAAAATTAGCAGTGCAGTATTTAGGCTCTCTCTGGAGTCTTTGTTATTCCCTTTTGTCTTGCAAGCATTTCCTTTAATGTCCAGTTAGATATTTCTATAACTATTTGTCCTGTAGGATTGTGTGGTACAGTAATATGCTTCGTGCCATAGTATGCAAATTTATTTTTCATTTTCCTAAACACATATGAGGCATTATCAGTCTTAATTTGTAAAGGTATTCTCATAATAGTCATTGCTTCCAGTAAATGTGTAATTATAGAATCAGCCTTTTCAGAACTCAAAGCAGAAGCCCATTGAAATCCTGAATAAATATCAATAGTACAGTGTACAAACTTTAGTTTCCCAAATTCTGCCATATGAAACACATCCATTTGCCAGATTTCTCCTCTTTTAGTACTCTTCTGGCTACTTCCAGCAGGCAATGGGACTTGATTATATTTGGCTTTTAGCCAAGTAATGGAGAAGTTCCTTTTTAAACTTTTGCTGTTTATATGGTGCTTTTCATGAAATTTTGAGGCTTCTAACTCATTGCCTATTAATAACGATCGAGCTCATCATTCCCTTGTACCAATGGGTCTGGTAACCCTGTATGAGATCTAATATGAGTAATATATTATAGACAAGTTTTGTCTCCAATTGCTTATTGCAGCTGCATAAATAACGATGTTAATTCTGAATTTTCAGGAATAAATTCAGCAGTTTCCATATGCAAATCAACCCTTTCTGCATACCAAGAATTAGTGATAATACTGAGAGATTCAGGAAAGTCTAACAGTACCAGAAGAGTACTATATAACTCTGATTTTTTAACTGAAGCATATAAGCTTTGATTGACTTTACTTATTTTTTCTGATTTGTAGACTGCTATTCCTAATTTATTTGCATCAGTATAAAACGTAGATGCTCCAGAAATAGGTTTTTCTCTCAGTATACGAGGGACTATCCACTCAGTCCTTTTAATAAACTGAATTCGTTTACTTTTAGTATATTTGTTATTAATTTCTCCCAAATAATTGCTACAAGCCCTTTGCCAATCTTCATTCATTGCCCATAATAACATACTCTCAGCATTTGTGTAAGGCACCACTATTTCTGCTGAATTTGCTCCTGACAGCTGACGAAGTCTTATTCTTCCCTTTATAATTAAATCAGCAACTTTTTCTATATAGGTCTTTAATTTTTTACTTGGCTTATGTGCCATAAATATCCATTCTAAGATATTATCCTCTCTCTGCATAAGAATTGTAGTAGAAGAATGTTTTGAATGAATGATGACGAAAATACAAATCATATGAGGATTTATGCAATCCTCAGATGCATCTTGTAGTCCCTTTTCTACCAGAGTTAACTCTTGCTCTGCTGCAGTATTCAAGTGTCTTGGACTATCTAGGTCTCCTTGTAACCTTTGAAACAAATTGATTAGCTCTTACATGGTTAATCCAATTGTGAGTCTTACCCAGTTGATATCTCCTATCAATGATATATCCTATGATTTATCCTATCAAAATAGTTTTTGAAAATCATCAAGAGTTTGCAACTGATCTCTTCTGATCTGTAACTTTTGTGGTTGAAAATTTTGCTGACTTATCTTTTAACCCAGATAGTAAATAGAATCTCCTCTTTGTATTTTTTCAGGAGCAGTTTGCAAACCCCAACAAGGTAAGATTCTTTTTGGTTGATCAATTTTCCCAAAGTGTCTTTCAGAATTAGCTAACAAAATATCATTGCAATAATGTCAAATAATAGATTGGGGAAATTGTTTTCAAATTCTATTAGTTCTAATAGTTGTTGCACAAAATATTGACATAACATTGGACTATTTCACATTCCCTGGGGAAGGACTTTCCACTGATATCTTTTGACAGATTCAGCATTGTTATAGGTAGGCACTGTAAAAGCAAACTTTAACTTGTCCTCCTCTTGCAACAGGATAATAAAAAAAAGTCTTTTAAATAAATCACTATCAGATGCCATGCTTTAGGTAATAATGAAGGTAAAAGAAGTCCAGGGTGTAGTGGACCCATGGGCTGAATCACCTCGTTTATAGCCCTCAAATCAGTTAACATTCTCATTTTCCAGATTTTTTGTTTATAATAAATACAGGTGAGTTCCATGGGCTGGTAGATTCTTTTATATGCTTAGCCTTTAACTGCTCCTCTACCAGCTGTTCAAGTGCCTGTAACCTTTGATTTGTTAAGAGCCACTGCTCTGCCCACACAGGCTTCTTAGTTATCCATTTTGAGGGTGGTGCAGTTGGTATATTTTCAGCAGTGGCCCCTTTATAAATGTGGAAACTCAATAAATCTCTTCTCCATAAATTTATAGCTATGTCAGACACATAGGCCTTAACTTTACCTTTTGCCTTTCTAGTCCCAAACATTTAACCAAATTCACATTTTGCTTTACATGGGATAATTTCCTAATCCCTATAATCTGTGTGGATACTTCATGAAGGTGTCAGTTTTAATTCCATGACTCTTGGGAGATTATTGTTACTCTGTACCTGTGTCCACCAAACCTTCTATTTCAATGCCATTTAATTGCATTTTTAATTTTGGCCTTTAATCATTAATGACAGTCTGCCAGAACACGCATTTATTTCCCAGTGCTCTGAAATCTACCCAGATTTGTAGGGGCTGTAGGGGCTGCTTTTCTCTTGATATAGGGAAACAGTAACAGTTGCACAATCCTATCTCCTGCCAGAAGCTAGGGCAGGCTGTACTTACACTTCTCTTCGCATAGTTTAAAGGACCCATTGTTTAGTCCTGAGGTCACAAGTGTGTTGTCTACACAGGGATTTTCAGTTGTGATCCATGGACACAGCCCATGGATCTATCCAGCTCTCATTGTGCTATCACCCTTTTTGTATTTTTCTGGTCTTGTGTGTTCTTCCTTAAGCTTAGAAAACTTACGAGAAATAGAAACTCACACCCTACTTCCTGCTCTCCTCTGTATGTGAGGCAGTATGATGACTTGTGTGCTGAAAATATACATCAGTCATACCTTGTAGGCACCTTCATTCCTCAGACATTTTCCTGCTTTGAGCTCAGGTTGGCTCCAATTCCAGTACTTTTCTGCCCCTTCTGTCTAGTGTCAGGCTTCCTCCATAAAGCTGTTTTTGTTTGTTTGTTTGTTTTTGTTGTTGTTTTTCATTTATCATAGTCTGTTTTTTTCAGTCAACCTGACTCCAAGGCCCCTTTCCTTCCAGGAACCACTTTACAGTTCTTTACTCCTATTTTTCTCCTTGATTGGAGGTATATAAAAATGCTGATTTCTTGTATTTTATCTATTAGAAATAAGAAACCTTGAATGTAGGGAATCAATAAGTAGTCCTTCATCTTATTATGATGAGTTCCTAGAGACACTCCAAAGGCACTGTGAAGAGAAGAAAGATGTCCATGTCTGTAATTACAGCAATGGAAACGTGGTATCAGGATCCTCACCTTGAGTTCTTATCACCCTAAACTATAGAACTAAATCATGTCACGTGCACCCATGTCTTTAAGAATTCCCTATAGGTAAGACTCCCCAGGCTACAATATTTCATTATGTTCATTGTTGTCAACATTTTTGCGATGTTTTGCCTGTAGTGTATGTGTGTATATTTGTTTTTGTCTTTGTTTGTAGACAGGGTTTCTGTTTGTAGCCCTGGCTGTCCTGATAGTTGTTTTGTAGACCAGGGTGACCTAGAACTCATATTCCCCCTGCCTCGGCCTCCCAAATGCTGGGATTAAAGATGTACACCACCCTGTCTTGCTCTTAATACGTTCTTAAGAAATGATTTCATAGTCACTGCAGCTACTGGCTGCAGTAGGCTGGTTTCTTATTTTCAGCTCCTTTTGTCAAGAGTGGCTGGGGAAGCCTTTAATCTGAACACTGTGGAAAAGCAGAGGCAGGTTAAGGTTAAACTCTTAGTTTTAGACCAGACTGGTGTATCAATATAGCCATGGCCATATAGTTTGACCTTTTCTTAAAAATAAAATTATGGGGTGGTGGTGGCACACGCCTTTAATACCACACTCAGGATGCATAGTTCAAGGCCAGCCTGGTCTTACAGAGTGGGTTCCAGGACAGCCAGAGTTACAGCAGAGAAACTCTGTCTCAAAACAAACAAATTAAAAAGTAAAGAATAAAAGCAAAGTGGTTTCTACACCTGCACTAGAAGCCTCGTGGGAATTTCACAATAATCAGGCATTTCGTCATCTTCTGGAGTCACTGGCAGGACAGAACAATCTTCCATAAAAACTTGAGGTTTGCAAGTTGCAATCCTCAGGCGTTACATGCCCGGTTAGCATAGTGCGAGAGCCCTTTTGTCTTTGTTATTCATATGCGCACGCGCGCCAGTTCGGCGTTTGTGGGGGCTGGGTCCCATTACGTCATCGGGCCGCGCGGCTCAGCTGCTGTTGTGGTTGCCGGAAGTTGAGCGGCGGTAAGTAAGTCGTGGTTGTGGAGCAGGCGCGGGGTCTGGCAGGGTTCGTTTAGGGAAGCTGAGGCTAACCTTGGGCTGGTCTGCAATCCTCTTCACCCGTCTACACTCGGTCCCCTGTCCCCTGTCAGGGAGTGTTCCGATCCTGGGGTTGGGAGGCATCTCTGGGCGCTCATTCTGTTCAGTCTTGGTTTTGGGGTGTGTGTGTGGACGGGCCCAGGAGTGAACCTGTGCTTCTGATCTGTGAAGGGCTTTGATCTTGTGACTTGTCTTGTGACGAGGACACAGTTCTTCTTTTAAGGCTTCTCTGAGAAAGGTTCTTTGTTCCCTTAAAAGGCCCAGAGGTTACAAACTAATGCTTTAGAAGAATCTGTCTAGAGAGGCAAACGCACGTGTCGGAAAGTTTCTCGAAGAGTGGGGGCCCCAGTCGCTGCGAGGCTGAGCCGAGAGAATTGCTGTTTAGGACAAGCCTGGGCAGTTGGACACAGTCGCTGGCGCAAACCGAAAGGGAGCTGTAGGTATATGTCGCTCTGTGCCAGTTTCCTCAGCCTTCCAGGGCTCTGGATTCAGTTGTCAGTACATTGAGGTGAGACCGAATTGAACCCGTTTTTGCATAGGCATTCTTATTTTGATTCTTTAAAAATGCTTTTAATTATGTGTACATGTATATGTGTGCGTGCATGAGTTATAGAGATAGAAGTCTCCAGAGACAAGGCATGGCAGATCCCTTGGGAATTAGGGTTGCAGGCATTTGTGCCTGACATGGATGCTGGAAACCTGGCACAGGTCCTACAAGAGCAGTAGACACTCTTCACCACTGACTCTTCTCTCCAGTACAGATTAATTTTGTTTAGAGACTGAATGGCATGTAGCCCATGCTGGCTTTCAACATTCAGTGTAGCAGAGGCTGGCCTTGGAATTTCTTATCCTCCTTCTCCCCTTCCCCCCCCCACCTCCTCCTGTCCCCCTCCTCCTTTTTCCTTTCACACATGTACTAATTTGGTAGGTTTTGATGTTGTTTTGACTTTTGTCTTTTAAATTTTTTAAAAACCTGTACAACTGGGTAATAGACATGTCTATGGCTGTAGACTATAGAGTTCTGTCTCCCGTTTCTGCTTTGTATAGAATGCGGTTTTTTGTTTGTTTTTTTTTTTTGTCTTTGGACAGACACTCCAGCCCACTAGCCTCGGTTTGTGAAAGCTCATGACTTCCTGTTGCCTCCAGCTAGCCTTCACTCAGTTCTTACTTAAACAGTCATGTGAGGAGCTGAGGACTGTGGCCCAGCAGTCACTGTGCATTGTTGGTTCTTGGAGACACACTTGCTCTTACTTGCCCCACATATCCTTGAAACTGCTAGATTGCCTTCCTCTTTCCTCTGTACCTAAATGCATTTAGTTATTTACGCACAGTGAGCTCTGCTGTGATAGATTTTTGTCTCATTTATTATTAAATCCCATCTTACAGAACAATATCTGGCATATTATATATGCTTAATATGCATACATGAACCTACTTGATAAAAGGCATGTTTGAGTGTCCATTATGTACCAGGCTTTACTTGTAAAGATGAGGCAGAATCCCATAACCTCACTTAGTGGTGATTGCCACTAAATTGTACACTTTAAATGAGGTGGGAGTGCTTGCCTTGGCCTTCCAAGGAGGGAAGAGAAGGATCAATAGTTCAAGATTCTAGGCGGCAGTAGTGGTGCACACCTTTAACCCCAGCTCTACTCTGCAGGCAAAGGCAGGTGGAGCCTGATCTCCATAGTTTATTTCAGGACAGCCAGGGCTGTGTAGACAGATGCTATCTCAAAAAGCAAAGAGTTCAAGATTTTGCCAGGTGTGGTAATATATGCCTTTAATCCCAGTACCTGAGGGAGACAGACAGATCGCTGTGTTTGAGGCTAGCTAAGGCTACATTGTGGGGCTTTTTCTCAAAAAAAAAAAAAAAAAAAAAAAAAGTTCGAGGTTGGGGCCTGGGAAGATGTTTCAGTGCTTAACCCATGCCATGCAAACATGAGGATCAGAGTTCAAATTCCCAGAACTCTTGTAAGTAAATGCCAGGTAGGCTTGATGGCCTGCCTATAATTCCAGCCTTGGAAGGTGGAGGCTGGATCCCCAGAGCAAGCTGGCTAACTAAACTAGCCATATTGATGAGCTCTGACTTTTGTTGAGCGACTGCTTCAATGAAACAAGGTAAAATGTGACAGAGGATGATTCCAAACTTCAATCTGGGGCCCTCCACATGCATGTGCACACACATATGCACCCCCATGCATATGTGCTCTCACATAGTGCAAATGTGTATATACATACATGGGCAACACATAGGAAATGGAAAAAGAAAGAGAGGTCATCTTCAGCTACATGTCAAAGTTAAGGCCAGCTTGGATGACTTGAAGCCCTGTCACCAAAAACCAAAATGAATGAATGAAAAAATATAGTACTTTAAAGGAGTTGGGGGGCAGGTTAAGTCCCAAATAACTTTACAAAATCCAGGTTACAGGATGGAGAGCAGCATTTTGTTTGTGTTTGAGGGCGCTGTTTGAGAAGCTGGTGAACAGGCATGAATTCTCTAAGAAGGTGGTATTTGAGCCACACCCTAATGATGAAACACCCTTTCTTGTAAAAACTGAATCTGTCTAAATTGTTCCTACCCCAGCTTTGTCCTCAATCTTCTTACACTGCGTACAGCTGTGTTTTGCATAGAGCTCTGCTCTCATTTGCCAGAAGTATCTCTTCTGTTTTTTTGTGGCCAACTTCTCTATGGGCCTCATGTGACATGATTTTTGAAACCCTTTAAGAGTTGAATATAGGGTTTTATTACTCAAGCACAGGATCACGATTTCTTTCCTGGAGCCCAATACAGTGAAATACATCTTTAGATCCAGCATTCCAGAGGCAGGAGCAGGCAGATCTCTGAGTTCAAGGTCAGTCTGGTGTACAGAGAGAGAGTTTCAGGACAGCCAGGGCTACTCAGAAAAACCCTGCCTTGGGGAGAAAAATCCTTTTCTGCCCTTCAGCTGTATCTCCTTTAGGAGAATAAGCATGAATAGCTCTTTAGAATCTGCTTGGTACCTAACATACCCAGCTACCCCCCCCCCACACACACACACACAAATAAGCTGGGAATGTAGAAATGAGGAACATATGCATCCCTGACCTCTGGGAGCTGAATTGTGCAAACTTGACAAGTTGCAGATGTTTGAGGGAAGAGGACTTTGGTTGCAGACAAGTCAGGCCCAGGGGTCAGCAGCCAATCTGGCACTTCAGCCTGGGCCTAGCACGCATTTCCAATGCGTGGCCATGGACAGTTGCAAGTGCAGCCCAGTACAAAATTGCAAACTTACTTAAAATGTTAGATTGCACAGTTGGACAGCATGAACTCTGTAGGTGACACTGTGCTGTTCTAGTGTTAAAGGTTGGGCACACCTGGAACACTGAACACGGTACTCCAGAGAAAGAGGGTTAGCAGGCGATCAAAGCCAAGGACAGGGAGGTGGGTACCCTGCATGGCCTGAGTTTGTCCCCCAGGACCCACAGAATGGAGGGTGAGAACAAATTGTCCTCTGATCCTCACATGCATACTGTGGCATGCTCACGCCTTTCTACCAAAAAAATTAAAATATTTGCAAAATTACAGAATTTACAGAAAATTAAGTTATTTTTAAAATGTTGATATCTCACACTGGGGCCTGTTGGTGTATGCCTCTCCTCAGAAGGCTGAGGCATGAGGATTGTACATTCCAGACCAGCCTTGGCCACATAGCAAGACCTTGTCTCAGAAAAAAAAAAAGAAGGTAGAAAGCTATTGTTTTTTCTAGTTTCTGTCATAGTTTTTGTTCTGCATTGTATGTGTGGTGGAAAAATGCATAAATTCTAATTGATAGTGAAAGTGTAAAACTCTAATTGAAGCTCCAGAGCTCCAGAGCTGCCACTCTGACCGTATAGAAGTTCACTGAGATGCATAGAGTTTGGGACTTTCCAACTGCTTGCATGGCTGCTTTAAACTAGCAGTGTGATGGTTTTAGTTGTGAGTTAATTAGAATAAAACAACAAAAAGGCTAATTATTAGGTAGTTAAATATGTTCTAAGATTAGGGCCAAGGATGTAGGTGAGTGCAAAACTACATACAAGGCTCCGTCCCCAGCTGAGGGAAGGATGGGAGTGAGCTGCGTGTCGCCCACTTAGTACCATCTTACTGCTGGCTAGGAAGTTTGGAGATTCGTTTCTTTAAAACGACATTAAAGGGTGGGCTGCAGCGTATGTAGTGGTCAGAGGACACCTTACAGGAGACAGTCCTGTCCTTCCACTGTGTGAGTCCTGAGGAGTCAAACTCAGGTGGTCGGGCTAGTAGACAAGCACCTTTGCCCGCTGGGCCATAGACTTTCATTTATAAAGTGTCAGAGCAGGAAGCAGGACACTGAAGAATTTTAAGCAAGGAGGAGGACACGTGCTGTCATCTCTAAGTCACTAGGCAGCGACTGGCAGCACCGCACACGGCAAGTCTACTCGGGGACCTGTCAGTTCTGTGGCAGCGATCCAGGTAACAGGACCACAGCCTGTTAGAATCACTGGCTATGGAGAGGGCAGTGTATTTTTGAGAAGGGAGGTAGGCTTTGGGCGCCTGACTCCGCAGAGGAAGAAGCCAGCAGTCATGTTGGGGGCCGGAAGGGCATGTGCTGTGTGGAAAGAGCAGCAGAGGCCTTTGCTAACATTGTCTGATTATGACTGCCTTCTCTAAGGTTGGACTCAGAGTCAATTGGCTTCAGTCTTCCACCCTTACCCAGGGAAGTGAAGCTCACTGATGACTTCCTCTTTTTCCTTCTAGTCTTCCCTCTCCCAGTGTCTGAAGGCTAATTGTTTAGTCCTGGGTGAGTTAAGAGACAATTTGAATTTTCATGTTCATGGCAGACTGGACAAGTCCTGTTCTTGGTCCAACCCCAGAATTTGGGGTTCTCCCTACCTTTTTTGCCCAGGCTTCCACCCTTTCCACCCTTTGAACTGGGTTGTGTTTATCAGGGGGAGCATGTGTGGAAAAGAAGTCTCTCCTCAGGGAATCCAGCCATATGGGGAAGGGTCCACATACCCTGGAGTTTCCTAAAGCCCTGCCTGTGATCTGACAGACACACGTTCTTCCTATAGTCACACTCTTGTGTTTCCAGCAAAGTCTGAGAACTACCCTCGTGGCTGTGGGAAGCTATTGTCGTTTCCTGTGTCCTCCAGCAGCCTCCTCTCCTTCTGTCCTTCCTCTCCTCAGCTGCCTTCCCTACCTCTTGCCAAAACCCATCAGCCAAGGCTTTCCTTTCTCTGTTGCTCCTCCACCAAACTCTTCTTCAGCCATGTCCACCACTTTGCATTTTATTCTAACTGGGGAAAAGACACTGTGTTGGTAGGGGCCTGGTAGCTGATGCTTCTTTGTAAAACCATCACAGGGGAGACTGAGACAGGAGGATCGAGACAGTTGGAGGCCAGGCCAGGGTACATAGTGAGGCTCTAATTGAAAGGGAGGGAGAGAGGCTCAGGAGAAGCAGAGAGAATTCATGGACTATGAGGCTGATTGTTTTGCCTGTGTGCTGTTTTTCTTCTTTCCCTGGGATCTGGTTTCATTATCTGTTTTTTTGTTTTTGTTTTTGTTTATGTTTATGTTTTTGTTTTTTGTTGTTGTTAGGTTTTTTTTTTCTATTTCACTAACCATTCCTACCTCAGTTGCTTCAGTTTCTCTCTTCTAGTAGAAACAGAGAAATACCCTTAATTAACCATTGCCCACCTTTCCAGCCATGATGTTGATGAGAGCAGTGTGGAGTTGCATTCTGCTTCTTCCCATCTTCATTGGCTGCCACGCTTCCTGTACCCAGCACCTACCACACTGCCATCCTCAAGCAGCTGACTGCACCCTGCCAGAGCTCCCCAGCTTTCTGCTGAACTGTTTGATGTATGTGCATCGCTGGCAAGTGTGCAATTGTTGACGTTTGTGCATTGCTGGCATGTATGCATTTCTGGCACTTATGTGCATTGCTGGTGTTTCCCTATGCTTCATAGCCCTTGATTATATCCACAGACTCTTTCCCCTTTCTTGCTCTGAATACCAGTTTTCTTCAAGGCTGTGCCCACAATTCTTTGACCTCCTTACCCACAACTTCATGTTAACAGACTTGTGACCTCTGCTGTGTATTGTGAGACCCTCCTACCTGAGTGCCTCCCTTAGACTCTGAGTCTTTCAATGTCCCTGAAAACTTGCCATTCTTTCCATATCCTCTAATTTACAGCCATCTTCTTCCTCAGTCCTCCAGGCATACTCTCAGACTTCTCTTGGATATTCCCTGTCTTGCAGCATCTCCTCTCACAGACCAGGCAGCTATCAGATCTCCTTCCTGGGTGTCTCTTGCCACCATTGTACCTGCTGTCCTCCCCACTGCCTCCCTCTCGGCCTCCTTGCCGAGATTCATGCCTAGATTCCTGCCCTGCCTCCTGCTGCTTGTCCCACCTTAGCAGTCTACCCCGTGACTGCATAGTCCCTTCAGCAAGCACAGAGTGTAAAAGTTTTCTTCAAGTGTAGTTGTTTTCTGACGCTAGGATTTGGGTCCTTAAGCCTTCTTTGTTTGGGGACCAAAATGTAACTGTTTTCTTAAAGGCTGCAACTGTTTCTAAATGCTATAGCTAAGTTTGAAGCCTTTTGTAGCTGTTACTTTTCACTGGCAACTTGATTCCACCATCACCCTCCTCTTTCCCAACTGTTGGCTTTTACTGAGAAAGATTCCTAACTTGTAACTTTTTAAAACCCCCTTTAGCTCTAAAAGGTTAGGAAGGAAAAGAGAGAGAGGAAGAAACCTTTACAGGACTTCTGTCTGTCTTTTTCTGTCTTAGCCTGAAGAACTGGATTATCTCATAAGTCTCATCTGTCTTGAGGCTTCCCAGCAACTGTCTGCCTTCTTTCTTATTCTCTGGAACTAACTGTCTTTATCTGAGCCTTGTTTCTGCCTGCCTTCCCTGTCACCAGTTTCTAGAACTCATCGTATCCCCTGACACCAATCAACTCTTAGCTCACTGTCTCCTGCCACCAACAACTGTCTTTTTCCAACTATCACATTCTTTTAAATAGCTCCTCCTAAGCTGTTCCTAGAAGTCCAAGTAGCATGTAACCATAAGGAAGGCTGCACATTACAAAAAGCTTCGTGGCAAAGTGTCTCATTCAAAGGAATGCTGCTAGAATACAGTCTTTCTCCTATCAGGGCCTTCTATCCTCCTATCAGGGTATGGGTTTGCCAGCTCTGGTGACTAGTAGGTTTCCAGCTGATTTGTTCTTTCACTTCTCCTTCATTCTGACCAGGCTCATTCCTGTTTGCCCCAACACATCTATATTTGCATTGTATGTGCATTGCTGGCATGTGTGTGTTGCTGGCAAATGTGCATTGCTGGCAAATGTGCATTGCTGGCAAATGTGTGTTGCTGGCGTATGTGTCCAATCATTCCTAGATCTGGTCATTAACAAGTCAATGTTGAATACCTGTGAGCAGCACCGTGCAGGTTCTGGGAAAGTAGTGGTGGGAACGTGGAAACCAGCACGGTTCTGTTTGAACTTTCCCTCCAGGAAAGACAGATTCATAATGTGTAAAATAATGAGCATGGAGGTATGCTGGCCCTCGCCTGGAACCCCAGCCCTCACAAGGCCAAGGTGGGAGGAATTTGAAGCCAGCCTGAGATACATGGTGAAACTCTGTTTCAAAATAATAATAATAATAATAATAATAATAATAATAATAATAATAGCAGCAGCAGCCTACTGTGTGAAGATGAGGTACACAGTGTTTTTGGAAGGTATAGTGCTGAAAGTTGGTCTGGAGGTGAAGGCCTTGTGTAGAAAGGATGGCAGGGCTGAGATGTAAAAGGAGAAAGAAAATAACTGGGTGAGTGTGTAGAACAAGACTCTTCCTTGCTGTGCAGAAGCCATTGGATGATTCTGGAACTGATGTGGAACTAAAACAACTTCTTCCCTTTTTTCTTTTTTTCTTTTGAGATGGAGTCTTACTCTAGTGTAGGCTGGCCCCAAACTCATCATCCTCTTGCTTTACTCTCCCCAAAGCAAGGATTGCAAATGTGTGCTGCATCCCCTGCCTAGCCTCTCTTTGACCTACTGTAATGTACGTGTGTGGTGCATGCACACATGTGTGCAAGTGCATGTATGGAGGCCAGAGGCAGACAATGGGTGTCCTGCTTCATCTTTGTGACAGGGTCTCTCAGTGAACCTAGAGCTAGAGTGGTAGCCAGCAAGCTCCAATGCCTCCACAGCATTTGGGTTACAGGAATACATGGCTGTTACTGGCTTTTTACGTGGGAGGTAGGGATTTGAACTCAGGTCTTCATGTTTGCTTACTAAGTGCTGCTACCCACTGAGCCACCTCCTCAGTCCCAAAGTAGTTTCCTGATCCAGTACTTATTGGTGTTGCTGCCACCTGCCCCCATTTCTCAACATTTAGAAGTGTGTTGGGCTGTTTTATTTTGCTTTGCTTTGCTTTGCTTTGTAACAGTAATCACAGGATATTACTTTTCTTCTTTCTTTTAATTGAGAGAGAACCAGCCAAATTCAACATTCTTTAGTGTGAGCTCAAAAGAAAAAAAAAAAAATCATTCCACTCAGCCTGCCCTAGGCTCCTGTTGAGAGTCCTCTTCTGGTTTTTAAAGCCTTCGCTGAAGGGTGTCCCTGGGAAACATCCTAGCCTAGTTACTGCAATTTAGACATCCCTCTCCTTCCTTCCACCACACATGTGCAGACCTTTGCCACACACTACATACTGTGCTTGTTTCACTTCTGAGTTGTGCTACTGTTCCCAGCATGTATTGCCTAACACAGTTAGCTCCCAAGGTGGACCTATTGCTGTCTACTACCAAGCCCTGAAATACTGCATGCAGGGTGAGTGGGGGCAAGAGATCAGAGGGTGGGTGGGAGCAAGACATCAGGTAAATGTTTGCTGAAAGGTAGGAAACCCATCCATCTTTAACACGTTTAAATCGTGTTAGCTCATCGCTCCCATGTTGGGGACTGAACCCAGGGTCCTGTGCTTGCTAAGCAAGGACTCTATGACCCTAAGTTAAATCCCCAGCCCCTTTGCTCTCTGTTTGGTATGTCTCTCACACACTGACTTATGTGCATTTCTCACTGAATCCTCACAATACTTCTACAGTGAGTAGAATCTTGGGTACAGATGCAGAAAAGTCCCAGAAGTTAAAGACTCCGGTGGGAAGGGGCAGAGGTGGGATTTGAACTCTTGTCTTTGGCTTCTGAAACTGTGTCCTTTTCTCTCTCATCCAGACTGCGCTGTGTTCTTGCCTGTAGGTTTCAGGTCCTCTTAGAAAAAAGTTCCTACCTTGGTGCTGTAGACTGAACCGAGTACCTCACGCATGCTGAGTTACATCACCAGCCCTGAATCTTTTTAAAAAATTATATATTTGTTAGTATTTAAGATGATTTTAAATTTAAGTATATTTTGATAGTATTTTCCTTCCTTCAAGTCCTTCCAGATCCTCTCCCCCTCTCTACTCACCCAACTTTAAGTTCTTTCTCAAAAAACAAAAAACAAACCCATACAACAACCCCTCTTCCCCCCCAAAAAAGAAACAGCATTCAAACAGAAAACAAACAAGCAAACAAACAAACAAAAAAACCCTCACTAAACTATCCAAATAAAACACACAAAAAACTAGAGTATAAACTACTCCTGAATATGAAGCCTGCCCTGGAGTGGTTGATATACCCACTCTCACTCCATTGGGGAAAACTTACTTTCCCTTTCCCAGCAAGTATAAATGACAGTTCAGTTGTTAACCTTTATCCTAGTGGCTAGGTTTTCATTCATTCATTCATTTAAAAAAAATAACAATAAAATATGTTAATTACCACATGGAAGTTTGACAGGACAAACCATCAGAGGGAGAAGAACCCAAGAGATGGCATAAGAATCAGAAATCCACCCATTCACACACTCAGGAATCCCATAAAAACACTGAATTGGAAGCCATAATATACACACAGAGGACCTGGTGCAGACCCGTGCAGGCCCTATGCATGCTGCTTCAGTCTCTGTGAGTTCACATGAGCTTTGCTCATGCTGATTTAGAGGGTCTTGTTTCCTGGTGTCCTCCATCCCCTCTGGCTCTTATACTCTTCCATGAGGTTCCCTGAGCTCTGAGGGGAGCGATTTGATGGAGAGATACCATTTAGGGCTGAGTGTTCCAAGGTCTCTCATACTTTGCATAATGTATATTTGTGAGTCTCTGTATTTGTTCCCATCTACAGCAGGAGGAAGATTCTCTGATGATGGCTGAGCTAGGAACTAATCTATGAGAATAGCAGAATATCATTGGGAGTCATTTTATCACTGCAGTTTTTGTTTGTTTTTCCTTTTTTTAGACCAGGATTATTTGATTTTTACCCTCGGTTCCTGGGTTATCTAGTCTCTGGTTCTTGGCTACCCACGCAGTGTCAAGTATGGGTTCCATCTCATGGACCTTAAATCAGTTATTGGTTGGTTACTCCCACAATCTTTGTGCCACTATTGCCCTAGCAGATCTTGCATTCAGTACACCATTGTAGATCATCGGGTTTGTTCTATCTCTGAAACTTTAAAAGAGAGAGAGAGAGAGAGCGAGAGAGAGAGAGAGAGCGAGAGAGAGAGAGAATGTGTGTGTGTGTGTGTGTGTGTGTGTGTGTGTGTGTGTGTATCAATAAGGGTGCAGGTGTGGAGGTCAGATGACCACCTCAGATGTCCGCCCTCACCTTCCACCTTGTTTGAGACAAGGTTGTTTGAGACAGGGTCTCTTTGTTGGTTTCCACTGTGTGCTCCATGCTAGCTGGTGGGGGAGTTTCTGGGAATTCTTTGGTCTCCACTTCCTATCTCCCTGCTGGAGCTCTGGGCCTGGAACTCCTTCCTTCTGCCTTCTTTATGAGGGTTCCTAGTGGGAGCTGGCCTCTCCATTCCCAAACAGTAGCTGTTGGGCTCCTTTGAGGGAGAGGGACCCAGGCAAGCACATCTTAGGCCGAGTTGAGGGAGCTGTTGCAATGCTGTTGGCTAACAAAGAGGAACTGGAAAATGGATTGCAGCCTCTTGAATGTCTCCTGGATGCCAGGCTCTGGAGCAAACATTCCCATCAATCCCCCTTTTTCTTCCAGAGGCATCTGGCACCCTGGGTGTGACAACTGTCCACACATTACAGATGGGGAAATCTAGGTTTCTCAGCTAGTGGCACGTGGACCTGGAGCCTGGCTCCTAGTGGGCTTCAGATCAGATTTTTCACTGTGCATCCTGCCAACTCTGCTTCTGGCGTGTTTTCTCTGAACCATTAAAAACTTCCCTGTTCTCTCAAAGCAAGCAAACCACAAAAAATGCCAGTAAGGCCATTTGGGGGATGGATAGGCTGGTGTATTTATCTGCTCCTCTCTTCAGGTTCACCTTCCCTGAAGAGAGCTTTTGTTTTTCTCTAGCTGTTAATTTTCTACCAGTGTGCCTCCTTCATTTCTAACACTCCTACACTGGCCTGCAGTTTGCTGTGTCCAATCAGATCCATGCAGAGACAACTGTGGGCAGCCTCACCACACCCCAGCAAACACATCTTTTATTCATTTCATGAGCATCAAAGCACCAAATACCTCCTTCAGCATGTTCTATAACAGAATGCCAGAAGAATACTGCAGAAATACTACTGCATGGAGGACAATCCTCCGTTAAAGCAGGTTCTTCTCTCTGTGTTAGAAGGAAGTCATCTGCTAACCCATGTGGAATGTAGCCTCTGAGGCTCTTGGTAGACTTGGCTTTGTCTTAATGGAGGGTTTTTTTTCTCATTTTTATTCAGATTTAATCCATACATGCACTGATCGTGACTGTGTCTTTACAAAGGTGTATGCCCTATGAGCAACCCAGCTCACGCTCTAGAATCTTCTGGCACCCTGGAAGGCTTCCTTATGTCCTTTCTCAGCCAGCTACTGCCACTACCCTGGAATTGACTTCAACTTAAAACATCTTATTGGTGGGGTTTGCCTACTGTAGAATAAAGCTGTGTGTCCAGGTGTTAAAATGGGTCTTCTTAGTGTTATCTTTTGCAGAAATATTGCCAGAAGACCCTGTTTAATCCTTCTGTAGAAACTCCATTTAGGTGTGTGTGTGTGTGTACGTGCTCTTGCGTGCATGCACACATGCACACAGGAAGTACATGTCTCAGGCCCCTAGGTGCATTGTTGGAAGAGGTAGGTGTGTATAGTCTATACCAAGTGGAGTCTCAGATTACTGAACTATCCCCTATGCTTGCTTGCCTTAACCGAAGAGTGTTAGGGAGAAGAATGAGCAGTCCTCAGACAGAGGGAGAGATTGGGTACAGTGGCTAAAAACAGACATTAGGGAACAATAGGAAGCTTGCATTTTCTTGAGCATCAGTTCAGAGATTTGGGAAGGTAGGGTCATGAGCTGAGAGTGGAGGAGCTGAAAGGCAGTGGCAGGGGCCAGGAGAAAGTGTGAGGGAAATCCCCAAGGTGTGAATGTGTGGCGATGAGGTATGATGCATTGCTTCTAAGGATCTGGACTCCTGCTGATTCAGTCTTTCTAAGGTGTTATCAACTCTCAATAAATTTTAAATGTGCTTCATCTAATGCGGAGAATTGGGTGGGTGTTCTATGTAGACTGTATTTACCTAATCATTAAGATGTGTTTACAGGGAGCTGGGCATGGTGGCACATGCCTATACTCCCACCGAACATTAAGGAAGGGGATTGTGTGAGTTCAGAGGACAGCTTGGGGTTTATTGAAAGTTTACAGCCAGCTTTGGCTATGTACAGGGCCCTGCTACATCCTAGACCAACTGACTGTGGCCTTTGATTCTGACCTTGGAAACTGCTTGACTTTCAACAACCCTTGATGATTTCTAATGCCCTGTAAAATAGTCTGGCAGAAATTTCAGTGTCTGTAAAGCAGTGCTTCTCAACCTTCCTAATTCTGTACCCCTTTAGCACAGTTCCTCATGTTGTGGTGACCACCAGACATAAAATTATTTTCCTTGCTACTTCATAAGTGTAATTTTGCTACTGTTGTAAATCTTAATGTAAATATCTGATATGCAATGGAATTAGGCAACCCCCCCACCCCTGTGAAAGGGTTGTTTGATGACCCCTCAAAGGTTGAAAACCTCTGCTCTAAAGCATAAGAAGACAACATAATAATTTTAAGAACCAGATTTTCTTTTTACTTTTTTAAAGTTGTGTTGTGGTGTGTGTGTGTGTGTATGTGTGTGTATTTTTGCTTGCAGAGGCCAGAGGAGGACATTGGGTGTCCTGTTCTATAACTCGCTACCTTCTTTCCTTGAGGTGGAGTCTCCATTGAACCTGGAGTTCACTGGGTTTGCTGACTGGTCTGTCAGTGAGCATCTGGTGTCCACCCGACTGCCACCCGACGCTGGAGTTCCAGCTGTGTGTGACCACACTCAGGTTGGGGATCCCAATGCAGCGAGTGTTCTCACCATCGAGCCCTTTCTCCAGCCCCTGGTTTTGACATTATTAAAGGGTTGTAAAAAGGGAGAATAATATATGACAGAAGCCGTTTGTGGCTTGCAGTTTCTAAGATATTTACTTTCTAGCCACTTTCAGGAAAAGCCTGGCAGCCCCTGGTGTGGCTGGTGCAGCGTTTTGTGCAGCATCAGTTGACAAATGATCATCAAGGCGACGCTTTCACTAGTTGGAGGCATGAGCGGCCCATTTCCTGTCTGGACAGCTCAGGCAGCATTAGTCATTTTGGGCTCTGACGGGATTTGTCCTGCTGTGTGTCCCCGGGCACTGGCCCTGAGTGGAGAGGAGCGCATTTCGCTGCGGCATTTGTCAAGCATCTTCTATATCACAGGCCCTGTGCTCAGTGGAGGAAATGCAGACGAGGCAGCCTTCTTTTAATGATTTATTCTCCTCATATTAACAAATTAAAACATGGCAGGTAGAAGAGTCAGGTTTTAGGACTGGAGAGATGGCTCAGGGGTAAGCTCTGGCTTCTCTTGCAGAAGACGTGGATTTGGTTCCCAACACCCACATGGTGGTGGCTCACAAGTGTCCGGAACTCCTAATTCCAGGAGATAGCCCCTCCTGGCCTCCCTGTACACTCATGACAAACACACAGAGACTCATATGCATATAAAGAAAAACTAAACTTAAAGGTTCAATTTTAAGTAATTTTCAGTCTTTAAAATCAACAGTCTTTAAAATCTGTTTTTTCTGAAAGTTTTGTTGTTTTAGATTTTTACAACATCCTTTATATGCATTAGTCAGAGTTCTTTCTAGAGGAACAGAACTGATAGAATGAATCTATCATATATATGGTGCTTCTTAGAGTGGCTTACAGGCTGTGGTCCCGTTAGTCCAACAACGCCTGTCTACTAATGGAAAGTTGAAAAATCCAGTAGTTGTTTACCAGGCTGGATGTCTCAGCTGGTCTTCCGTAGACTCTGGAACCCTAAAGAAGTAGGTTTGAATGCCAGTGACGGAATGGACTTGCCCGTGAGAGTGAGGGCAAGCAGGCAAAGAGCGAAAGCTTCCTTCTTGTGAGTCCTTTATACAGGCTGCCAGCAGAAGGTATGACCCAGATTAAAGGTGGATCTTCTCACCTCAAAAGATCTAGATTAAAGGGAGATCTTCCCCCTTCAAACTATTTAATTAAGAAAAATCTCTCACAAGTATTCCCAGCTGCTGGAGGTTTTAGTTAACGCCAGGTGTAGTCAAGTCAACAACTAAGAATAGCCATCACAAATAGTCTCCATCTTTATGTATGTATTTATTTATTTTGGTTTTTCATGATAGGGTTTCTCTTTGTAACTCTGGCTGTCCTGGAACTCACTCTGTAGAGCAGGGTGGCCTCGAACTCCCTGAGATTTGCCTGCTCTGCCTCCTGAGTGCTGGGATTAAAGGTGTGCACCCCCATGCCCAGCCACAAATAGTCTCCATCTTTTAAAAAATACCCAGAATTCTCCTTCCCTCTGACACACAGTTGCCAAAATCTTTGTTTTTTTCCTCCCGTTGGTGGGAGCACAGGGTGAGGAGGTGCTGTGTGCTGACCGTGCTGGGTAACTCCTGACACAGGCAAAGCCTACCCTATCTGTGACTCAAAGCATCACCAAGCCTGTCCGTGCAGCCATTCAGTTACACAGAAAGAAAACTGCTCTTATTTCTGTACAGATACACAGTACCAAGTCAGAAAGACTCAGAGACCATACAGTGATCTATCAGTAGCCTACCCCTGACTCCTGACCCCTGCCCTTCTGCTTCCTGCTCCCTCTTGCCTCTTTCTGCCTCCTACCCACAGCCTTCTGCCCCTGCTTTCTGCTCACCACCCATGCAGCCTACCCCCACTCTCTACTTCTTCCTATCATTCTGCCTCCTGCCCCCACCACCTCCTGTCCTCTGCCTCTTTTCCCTTGACTCCTGACCCTACCTTCTCTCTCCACTTCCTGCCCCCTCCCCTCCTGCCCCCTTTCTGTGTCTTACCCTGACCTGACCAGATGGAATGACACAGCCACTCAGCTTCTAAGATGAGCAGTGGCTGGAGGCTCTCCTGCTCTGTTCAGAGCCGCAGAGCCTGGCTCTTCAGGAGGAATGAGAGCCAGAGAGAGGCATGACTGATTCCATGCCTGGGTGTGCTCCAGGTCCCCTGCATTTTGCTTCCTAAATCTTTCACGGTGTTAGGTTTCTCGGAGGTCTAGCCTGTCCTGGATGCTTACAGCAGATTCCTCCTCCTGTGTTACTGGTGTTGCTGGAGAATTTTGAAGTGTGTGCCTTTTATGCTCTCAGCACGCCTGTTATTATCCTCTCAGGTCTTTTTTTTTTAACCCTAGCACTCCCCAACAGCTTTATTGAGGTATAACTGACATTACAAATAGTCTCTTGTCTAGTAAGTGATCACTCCTGGTGACCTTCCCAGCTAGTCCTAAAGCTATAGAATGGTTTTCTTTTTTAATCTGTGGAATCCTTTGGCCCTAGTAAAATTCCATCACAATGCCCTCAGCAGGTCATCAGAGAGGATGCTGACCTCTTGTAAGATTGTAGGTGAGGTGCATTCACACTGCTGTTTGCTCCTGGGCTGGTCTCTTGTACTAGGTGAAACTGACCTAGCAATTGCTGTCCTGTTTGTTTTGGCTGTATTGGAAGGAGATCAGTATGCAAATGAGTATCCAAACACTGGTTGTTGATTAGCTTACAGGGACTGATGGACATAATAAAGATTCTGAAAAGAGAGCTTTCTATTAAGGCCCAACAACACAGGGAGGGCGAAGGGGCTTTGAAGCTGACGGGCCTGTTTCCTCACTGCCACTTCCTCACTGTAACTCTGGGCAAGTTGCTTAACCTCCCAGTGCTTCATTTACTGGTCTGTGAAGGAAACTGATTCTGGGTTATCAAGGGAAGACTGTGAACAATGTTTAGTGTAGTGCTTGGTGCTTGGCAGAAAGCATCCAGGAAGAACACGTTCCACTGGCCATTATGAATTTTTGTAAAGAGAGCTGGGGATATAGTCAGCAAAGGTCATGAGGACCTAAGTTTGCTCCCCAGAATCCAGGTAAAAATACTGGACATAGGCCAGCAAGGTGGCACTTGCTACTAAGCCCGATGACCTCAGTTCAATCCCAGAACCTACAAGGTTGAAGGAAAGAACCGATTCCTGCAAATTGTCCTCTGACTTCCTTGTGTGTGGCATGAAACACTTGCACACCCCATTTACCCTAATTAAAAAAAAAAAAAAGTAAAAACAAATGCTTGGCACAGTGGCAAGCATTTGTAACAACAGTTCTGGAACAGCAGAGACAAGAGAACCCCTGGGGTTCACTGGCCAGCCATTCTAGCCTATGAGCTTTAGGGCAATGAGGTGGGTGTTGTTCCTAAAGACGACCCATGGGGTGGTCCTCTCATCTCCACATGCACATACACCTGCACACACATGCACACACATTGAGGCATCCCATGCTGTAATGGAAGCTGTCATCTGTGGGACAAGGAGCCACTGTATCCCAATAGTTGTATTAATGAGAGCTATATAAAGGACTCTGTAAAATGTATAGGGATTTTCCCAGCAAAGTGGGGCAGATTTCCTAAAATACAGCAGTCAAGAAACAGCAGCCATGGCCAGCAGCTCCAAGGCAGCACCAGATGTCTACCTGCATCACCTGGTCAGACTTCTGGCCACCAGCCTTGTTCTTTGTCCCCTGCATAGGAAGAAAACATGATACCCAGGCAACTCATTTTTTTAAAAAATATTTCTTATTATTTCTATTTCTGTCTGTATGCTGGCTTGTTTGTGATTGCAGTCCTCTCGGGGGCCAGAAGAGGGCATCAGATCTGGAGCTGCGGTTACAGATCGCTGTGAGCTGCCATGGGGGTGCTGGAAACTAAACTCCAGTCCTCTGAAAGAACAGTACATGCTTTTAACCACTAAGCCATCTCTATAGCCCCACACACCTCATTTTATGAAGCTTGCAGAGAACCAGGTATGGTGGTATACACCTGTAATCCCAACACTCTAGAGACTGAGGATCAAAAGCCTGTGGACAACCTGGGCTATAGTGAGACCCTGGTGAGGCATTGCCTAGTGCATGATGCTGCCTTTTGTGATCAGTGAGGCTCACCAGTTCTATAGGAAAGGGATTAATTATTTTCATCTCCTTTTCTTAAGTCCTGTTGGAGCATTTCTTCCATTCACCCTGGAGTTCTGGTACCCAAGAGTACTTTTAAGTGGACAGAGCATATTGAACCCATGGAAAGCAGCTGCCCCCAGGCATCCAGCAGCTCCTCTCCTGTAGTGACTCCAAGTTCACAGCCTTTTCTTTGTTAAATTGCATTTTAGAGGACTTTAGGCATTAAAATCCAGTGTATGGAAGGTCATCTTGTGGTATCATTTGTCCTTACTCTTCTCTAAGGGCCTTGAACTCACAGAGATCCTCCTGCCTCTGCCTCCTGTGCTAGAATTAAAAGCATGCATCACCACCCCCCAGCCTTCTTTACAAATTGTAATTATTAGTGGATATTTATCGTACATAATTACGGTCTTTACTGTGTCATCTCAATACATGCAGATGTTGTGCTTTGGTATCCATTTTCCTTATGACTACCCCCATCCCTTCCACCTCTAATCCTTTCTTGATAGTCTTTTGTTCTGATTTAATTCTAGTTTCTGCAGGTAAAAGGAAACATGTGCTATTTGTCTTTCTCTGTCTTCTTTAACATAATGACTTTTAGTTCCATCCATTTTTATGCAAACTGCCTGATTTCATTCTTTATGGCCAACCAACACTCCATTGTATATACATACTATTTTTCTTTATCCCTTGATCTGCTGATGGGCCCCTAGGCTGATTCCGGAGATTGATCGATGTGTACAGTGATGAGATAAGCGTGGACATGTTGATGTCTCTTGTCTTAGAGCCCTTCAGGTGTGTATAGCTCAGTGACTTGCTAGTTAGCAGTTTAGTTTTTTGAGGAACCCTGTACTGTTTTCTACAGTGGCTGAGCTACTTTCATTTCTTTAACAACAGATAGGGTTTCCTTTTCCCTATGTCCTTGCCAGCATGTGTTGTTGCTATGGTGATTATTAATTTTTAATTGTCAGCTATTCTGACTGAGATATTATCTCAATGTATTTTTTGATTTGCATTTCCCTAATGGCCGAAGATGTTGAACATCTGTTCATATATGTTTATTTGCTGTCATATTCCATTGAGAACTGTGTGTTCAGTTAGTTTGCCCATTCGGTGGTTGAATGACTTGTCCTTTTCTTGTTGATTTTACTGAAGTTGTCACATATTCTGGATAATGAGGCCTCTGTCAGATGCACGGTCTACAAATTCTCCTGGTCTGTAGGTACCTCTTTCAGTGTAGATGCTCTTTAATTTGATGTACCCAGTACACCAGCTCCCGAGGATAAAAACTGAGTCATCTCAATTGATGCAGAAAATGGCATTTATAAAATTCAGCATCTTCTTCCAGTCAAAACCTGAAGAAGTAGATATAGTGCTATTGCACCTCAGAATGGTAAAGGCAGGATAGGACAAACCCAGGACCTCTGTCAGGCTGAGGGGCAGAAGCTGGCAGCAGTGCGTCAGAGGACAGGAGAGATGAGGGTATGTGTACTCGTGACTTGTTCAGTACTTGCAGTTTTAGCCAGAACAGCCATAAAGAGGAAGAAACGGGTGTAAACAGGAATGGGAGAAGTCAAATTATCTCTGATTGCGGATGACATGAGTCTGTTCTTAGAAACGCCTCATGACTCCACCAAGACTTGTAGAACCTGTGGACTACCCAGCAATGGAGCAGGGTACAAAGTCAATGTAGAGAAGTCATTAGCTTTCCTACGTGCCAGTAATGAACTCATGAGACAGAAGTAAAAGAAAACAGCTACCATCACTGCTCAAAACAAAAGAAAACCAAGAATAAACTCAACTGAGGAGGTGAAAGACCTCTACAGTGAAAACTAGAACAGTAGAAAATGACACTTGGTGATGGAAAGACTTCTTGTGTCCGTGGGCCAGCATAATTAATACTGCTTTCAAATTACCATGCTGCTGAAGCAGTGTTTCAAATACCACTGATATTCTTCATGAAACTAAAAACATCCTAAAACACTTATGAAAGGAAGCTGGGGATGGTACATGTGCCTGTAATCTCAGCACTGAACGTCAGATACAGGAGGATTGAGAGACTAGAGCCAGACTGGGCACAAACAAAATAAAACAAGTTTGTGTGGAAACACAAAAGACCCTGTAGAGTCTGGACAGTCCTGAGCAAAATGGCAATGCTGGGGTTACCACAGAACCTAATTCTAAAATACACTATAGAAGCTGGGCATGATGGCGCACGCCTTTACTTCCAGCACTCAGGAGGCAGAAGCAGGCAGATCTTTGGAGCTCAAAACCAGCCTAGTCTATATAGAGAGTTCCAGGCCAGTCAAGGCTACACAATGAGACTCTTTCTACTATAATATATATATATATATATATATACACACACACACACACACAAACTCACACACACACACTCACACTCACACTGTAGTACAGAGTTGTAAACAAAAACACCATGACATTGATGCAAAAACAGTTATGTAGACCAATGGAATAAAATACAGGAACCCAGAAATGAATGTATGCAGCTGTAGCCAGTTAATTTCCGAAAAAGGTACTAAGATCAATGTTGGAAAAAAAGACAGTCTCTTCCACAAATGGTGCTGGGAAACTGGGCATTGGCTTGTAGAAGACAGGCCTATCTACCCCTGTACAAACATGAACTCAGGGGGCTGGAAAGATGGCTCAGTTTTTAAGAGTACTGATTATTCTCGCAGAGATCCAGATTTAATTTCCAGCATCCACACTGTAGCTCACAGCCATCTATAACTCCAGTTCCAGGAGATCCAACACCCTTCTCTGGCCTCTGAGGGCACTGTGCACATGGTGCGTAGGCACATATATACATAAAGTAATCTTTTTTAAAAAAATTCAACTCAGATCAAAATCCTAAAGCTTTTAAAGGAAGGAAAACACTCCCTCCATGGAGTCCAGTAGCCTGTGCCTCTCATCTCTCGTCACCTTCCTGGGCTCGCCTCAGTTTCCTCGTCTAACATTGCCCTCTGTTGAAATGCCTATCCTGTGTTTGTATTCCTGTTCTGATGCCAGCCCTGCCTTCACTCTCCCTAGCTGGGCATGCTTGGTGCCCAAAGGGCTTTCTGTCATTGATTGCTCTTTCTATTTTGACTTTGCTGTGCTGGGGACTGGATCCAGCTCTCACACTTTCGAGTATGTATTCTGTTCACTGCACCACAGCCTCAGCAATGTTATTCTTGGAACCCCACAAGAGACCATGTTTGGTCACTTTTCCTAATTGTTCCAAGGAGAACCCCCTCTTTTCTGTCCTCATTTCCTCTGCCCTACTCAGTTCTTCATCAGTTCATGGCGTTCTTTGTCTGCAGCTGGAATGGAGCCCAGGGCTTCACACATGCTAGAAGTTTCCTGCTGACTGAGCTCCTCCATCCACAGCCAGCCTCTGACCTGACTTTGCCACCCCCAGTCTTTGCTGCTGCAGGTGTGTGGGTACTCTGTGTACTTCCATTCCAGGGATCTTCAGCCTCATTCCACTGCTTCTTGTGTGCTGGTCTTTGTAACCAGTCAGCTCTGTGCTTGCTGCGCTTGCTAAGGGCTCCATCTGAGGTGGCTGGTCTCTTCTCCTCCTATAGCCAATCTTCTGTCCCTTTTCCTTGGATCCTCTACCCATGACCCCCTGCAGTTAGCCCCTTGACACCTTGCTCCTCCACCCAGTCTTTCCTGTGGCCCTGCATGACACTTGGGTCCTTCCCCTGCAGTCACAGACGCAGGTGCATTCCGTCGTACAGTCACTGCTGTCGGAGCTCCTTGCTTCTGCTTCTAAAATCTGAAAAGTTGAGAAAACTGAGCTTCTCAAAAACCTTAGCAGAATGCTGGGTGGTGGCCATGCATGCCTTTAATTCCAGCACTTGGGAGGCAGAGGCAGGTGGATCTCTGTGAGATCAAGACCAGCCTCGTCTACAGACTGAGTTCCAGGACAACCAGAGTTACAACAGAGGAACCCTGTCTCAAAACAAACAAACAGACAAAAAAACAAACAAAAATCTTGGCAGAAAAATTGTGCAAAACCCCTCTGGATGGTAAGAAAGGAGTCTTATTAAATGTTTTATTATTTATTTATATTTGTGCTACCTCTCTGTGTCTGTGCCACATAAATACAGGTGACTGTGGAGGCCAGAAGAGGGTGTGGGACCCCCCTGGAACTGCAGAAACAGGCAGCTGTAAACCAGTAACTCGAGTGCTAGCATCTGAACTCTGAGCCATCTCCTCAGCCCCCAGATCTTCGTTAAACGGTGAATAAAGTTATCCGAATGAATCACTGTGGCCACAGAGTCTGGAAGTTACTAGCAAGCATGAACACGAGGCCTTTTTATTTCATATATAGACTCATCTTTCAACTAACAATTTCAGTTTCATGAATTTGCCAAAAAGTATCTCTCCTAACTATCTAAATGCCCTCTGATCATAGTAATTACTAAAGTGAATGCCTTTTTGTTACCTAAAATTCCAAATATTGGCTAATTTCTGAACATTATACCTCATCTCGCAGTCAAGGCACGTTTTTACCTTTCCAAACCAGAGCCTTAACTATAAATCACACAGAGAATACCAAGTGCTGCATTTTACATCTTGTGTGAAGTGTTAGGCATGGGCTAGTGTTGGAGCGTAATAAAACCTGCTTTATAAAAGTCTCATTGGAAATGTTTCTTAATAGGTCAAAAGTTGAGTCTTTGCTAACCTTGAAGACCAAGAAAGCCTACTTTTTCATTCTGCATTGTAAATAAACTTCTGGATTCTTTTTAAGTGCAGTCAGCCTTAACCAATAGATAGCAAAGCATAATGGATATAGTTTTCATTTGGCCCTGATAGATTCAGACTGGTGCATCATAATAAAACAAAAAATGTCCAAGGGGTTGGAGAGGAGAACAAACTAGAATACTAATTAATTTTTTGCCAGAATGCAACATGAATAACCTGTGGTCCAATTCCCAATTTTAGAGCTTTTTCTCCTCTGAAATCTCATGAGCTTGGCCTCCACTGTGCATGTATCTCTTAGCATTCTGGTCTTGCAAACTCCTAACAAAAATGGTCCAAAAAGCTACAAAAATGTAAGCACTTCTTACAGTAGTTTCAGGCTTTTCCAGCCCTTCTGCATTCATCCTTCAACCCAGTTCCAAAGGCCCAGGAATCATGTGATCAGGCTTATCACATCAAAGCCTCACTTTTGGGACCACTATTCTGTATTAGTACATTCCTCATCACTGTAACACAATACCAACAAAAGCAACTTAAGAAGAAAAGGTTTATTTGGCTCACAGTTCAGGACCCAGTCCATCCTGATCATCAATATTAGCCATTTTTCCTTTTTATCCCAGTTGTGTAAACTTTTCTCAAATGTACAGTGGTTGCAAGTAGAAAAAGTTTAAGAATCCTTGCTGTGTAAAACATTAAAGGCCATTCATTTAAGGGATTTATAAAGGCTTTAAAGTAGACAGTATCTTCAGTCCTGATAAACTGAATTTATTGTGTTAGGTGTTTTTTTAATGATTTATTTATGTGTATGAGTACTCTATCTGCATGTGCATCTGTACGCCAGAAGAGAGCATCAAACCCCATCATAGATAGTTGGGAGCCACCATGTGGTTGCTGTGGATAGAACTCAGGATCTTTGGAAGAGCAGCTGGCGCTCTTAACCGCTGAGTCATCTCTCCAGCCCGTGTTAACTGTTTATATTTAAATTTCTCCCAATTAAGAAATTCTATAAATTTTTTGCTTTATAAAAATTTTAAATTTTATAAAAGCAATAGTTTTAGTTGAGTTAAGTTTGATTTTTAATCCATATTTGGAAATGAGTTAAATAAATCACATTATAGGAAATGAGCTTAGTTTGCTGTTACTGAAGAAAATTATAAATACTAACAAAAAGCAAGTGTTTAAACCATGTGTGGTTAATCACCTGCAAGCTGGTGGTCGTATTCTCATGCTATTTAAAAAGTTGAAAAATGTATATTTTGCTTGATCATTAAGAAAATACCCTTTAACACTCATTGTGATATTTGCTGACCTAGTTTAAACACTAATGGATGCATGATTAATTCTCTGAATCAGAAGCATTTCTTTTATTGTTGCTTTTCTTAATAATATTTTTTGTTTTAGAAGATCATATATTTATATGACACCTGTTGATCCTATCCAGCCACCACTGCCTCTCTCTAGCTTCCCCTAGAGCCCCATCATCTTCCTCCTAGCTTCACGTCCTCATTTCATTTTCTGTAATTAGTAACTATCTGATTCCACTTAGTGCTGCCCATGTGCACATGGGGGTGTGGCCACCCACTGAGGGATATTAATTTTAATTTCTAGAAATGCATAGCATTTCTTCCTATTTTTAGAAAATTCAGAGGCTGTCTATAAGTGGAGCTGTCAGCTCTGGGATGTAAAGACCAATATGAATGCATGCCTGTGTAGCTAAGAGTAAATACTAGGAAATGAGTGTGCTTTCGGCCGGAAGCCAGTAAAGTGTACTGCCTAATGTGGAGAGTAAGCAGGAGATAACCAAGTCAGCCCAAATGACCCAGTCCCATATTGGATAAGTCAGCACATGTGGGTGGTCACACTTCCAGTAAGTGAAGGTAGGTTAATCTGAACCAAGTGGTTCTTTAAATAGACAGACAGACAGGCACAGGTGGAAACAGCTCGTCAGCAAACAAGTTTGTTGCTAAGTTGATTTTCATTTTTCCTTTCATGCAGACAGCGTTAGGATTTTAAATATACAAAGGTAACAGGAAGCTGGGCACACAGGCCACTGGAAAATTCCCAAGCACACAGCGCTGAGGCAGACTCTACACTGTTTTCCTGCCATGCTGTGCTCCTCATCCAGATGTGAGCACCTGAAGGTGAAGTGCACGTGTGCGGTGCACATGGGTGGTCCGTAGGTGTAGTGCGCATGCATAGTCCACTTCTGTGGTTCACAAGCATGGTACAAATGGGTGGTTCCCAGGCCTGGTTCACACACATAATTCACAGGTGTGCACATGGGTGCTTCACAGTCTTGGTGTGTATGCAGTTGCTTGCAGGGCCACATTCATTTGATGATTTGAGTGGGGAAATAAAAGCAACAAAATACATATTGTGATGCAGAATGCAAAATTTTCATGTACTTAACAGATGCAATAATCCCCAGCACAGACCTTCTGGGGAGGGAAAAAGAGATATAACTTGAGATTTTTAAAGTAGTTCAGGAAGATGGGAAGTGGGCATTAACCCCCTCAGCTGGAGTGCTCAGCACTGATCTCTGCAACTGAATTCTCCTGTTCTCTTGCCCCAGCTGCTACTGAAACAGATTCCTAACTTGTAACTAGTTCCTAACAGTAACAGATTCCCACTGTGTCTTTTACTCTCTAGCTCTAAAAAGAGACAGGAAAGAGAGAAATCTTTATTACTCTTGCAGGTGGCCTTTAAAGATAGAAAGAAAGAAAAATTAAAGCCCTTTTTGGCTGTCCTTAGCTTAGCGAACAGGAGCTGCCAGCATCTCACAAGCAATCTCTGCCACTGCCACTGCCGCTGCCTCCTTTATATCCTAAGCTGTTCCCAGAAGTCCAAGGGGGTTACATGCCCCCTTGGACATGTCCAAGGGGGCATGTAACCCCTTGATTATATGGGCTGAGAGCTGCATGGGACAGAAAACTTCTTGGCAAAGCGTCCCGCTACAGATCTCAGGCAGAATTCCAACCTGGGATGGCCTTGTTCCTCCTCTGTCCTTCCCCTCTTGCCCTTTTCAGTTTTTCTTTTCCTTCCCTCTTTTCCTTCCCTCCCCACTTATGTGGTCCAGATTGGCCTTGAGTTCACTAGGTAGCCAAAGATGATCTTGAACTCTTGATCCTCCTGCTTCCATCCTCCATGTTTTGTGATGACAGAATGTGCCACCACACCTGGCACTTTCTGACTGATGGGACTTTGGGTTTGGGGTTTACAGATTGTGACAGTCTCCAAGGAGTCAGTGCCCAGCTGGCTCTTATGAGAAAGGGAGACAAGAGTGGAGCCGAGGTGCAGTTCAGGGTTCCAGTGCTTGAGTGGGAAAGAGCCTGGGTGCATGCCCAGAGTCAACACAAGGTAAAAGAAGTTAATGCCAGAAAGGTTGCCTTTACAAATTGCTCTTATAAAGAGACTGAACTTGACAAATTCTTCAGGATGTTTTCAAAGTTGTGTCTTGAGTGATGTAAGCCAATCACTAAAGTGTAAGTCACATATGAGTCCCCTTCTCCAAGGGATCTATGGTGTCAGTCTCACAGTGACAGAGTGGTCGGTGCTGGGGGCATGGGAGAGGGTCAGGAGGCTGCTTTTTAAAGGGTGCAGAGATAGGTATGGTGACATATACCTTTAATCCCAGTTTGGGAGGCACAGGCATGTGGATCTACATAGTGATCATAGTGTAGATCTCTGGTCTACATAGTGAGTTGCAGGACAGCTAGGGCTATGTAGAGAGACCCTTGTCAATGATGATGATGATGATGCAGAACATTACACTTCTTGGCTTGGCTAGCCATGCTAACAGTTGGCAGAGTGTGACTGCAGTCTTAAAGAGCAGTGTCATAAGGGAGCCTGTACACTGGACCTGTCTTTGGTTAGTTTTTTAAAGAAAGATAAATAAATCCTTTTTTAATTTATTGTATTTGTGTGTGTGTGTGCCTCTGTGAGTTTGTGTGTACTGCATTCATGCAGGAGCCAAAGGAGGCCAGAAGAGAGCATTGGATCACCTGGTACTAGAGCTACAGGTAGGCATGAGCCACCATGTGGGTTCTAGAAACCAAATCCAGGTCCTCTTCAGGAGTTAACGACGACTCCTAGCCACTGAGCCATTTCTCCAGCCCTAATGGTTTGCTTGAATAAAACGCTACTTTTTGTTTGTTTTGGTAGGCAAATAAGAACAGCAGCCATGGGGGACCCTGGACTGTCCAAGCTGCAGTTCGCCCCCTTTAATAGTGCCCTGGATGTTGGCTTCTGGCACGAACTGACCCAGAAGAAGCTGAACGAGTACCGCCTGGACGAGGCCCCCAAGGACATCAAGGGCTATTACTACAATGGTAGGCAATCCCCTCCTGCCTCATCCCTCATCCCTGTCCTGTCTGTGTTCCTGTTTGTCCTCTGTGGAAGCAGCACCCTTTATGGAGTGCTGGGGATGGAGCCAAGAGCCTCATGAACACTAGACCGGCGTCCTCTGGAAAGGGATACATGAGCCTTTTACATCCTCGGCTTTTAGCTTCTTGTGTCTTTCTTGACTTTTGCCTCATGTCACTTTAATCACTTTAAAAACTGTCTTTTCCCTCTTTGGGGAAAAAGAGTGGTGAAATTCAAGTTGTTCTAACAAATGCTGCTTGGCTAGCCTCCAGGGTGTGTGTGTGTGTGTGGAAATTTCCAGAGCATCTTTATATTCTTACAAGTTTATATTGGTTACAAGTCCCTCCCTGTTGCCCTCGCTCAAGATCCACTGTTATCTGTACACCTGTTAATCTGCGTGCCACGGTGAGCAGACTTGGATAGGACCCTTTGGGCTCAACTTTGAAATAAAAGGACATGACTAGCCATAGATGTTGCCATGAGTACTGCCACTTTCACTAAAATGTGATAATGTTTCCACACAGGTGACTCTGTCGGCCTCCCCACCCGCTTGACATTGGAGTTCAGTGCTTTTGACATGTGAGTATTGACCTGTGGAGAGTCCAAAGAACCCTGCTTACTTTGAACAAGGAGTGAGCCTTCCCTCGAGGTGGGCCTGGTGTGCCTCTGAGCAGCCCAGGAAGCTCCCATGTGCAGAGCCACTGCCTCCCACTGAGACGAGTGCTGCAGCTGAGAACTGTGCTACACTTGTTTATTAGAGGGGGGATGAGTCACTCAGAGCCTGTCATGTGCCTGATACCATCTAGATTGATTGGAGCTCAGATAACAGCCCTCCAGATCATTATAGAATATTTTATGATTCTCTATTAGAACCTCCTTGTTTTAAAGATTTATTTCTTTTTATTTATTTAATTTTTTTATGAATGAGTGTTTGCCTGCATGTGTGTCTGTGTACCATGAGTGTGCAGTGCCCATGAAAAACAGAAGAGGGCATCTTATCCCCCGGAACTGGAGCTACAGGTGGATGTAAGCTGCCACATGGGTGCTGAGAAACAAACCTGGCTCTTCCACAAGAGCAGCCAGTGCTCTTTAACTGTTGAGTCACCTTTCTAGCCCTTTAAAAAATATTTACAAGTTACATTTTGTTTACTGTTGTGAGTGTGCACGCGTGTGGGTGTGCATTTACCACAGTGCTCAGTAATGGCAGCAAGTGCCTTTATCCTCTGAGCCATCTCACTGGACTCTCCATTTTCATTAAATATCTCAAAATATTAATGCACTTTATTCCTTTATCCCTATCAAGTTGCAGATTTTAAAAGTATAACTTAAACACAATGTTAGTGCCTATATGTTAAATGTTAGTGTTTATTTCTTTATAAAATACCTGCTGCTGGTGTTTCTTTGTTTCCTTCAGAAGATTATTAAAAAAAAAAAAAAAGGGCGGTGGTGGTGCACATCTTTAATCCCAGAGCTAGGAAAGCAGAGGCAGGTGGATCTCTGTGAGTTCGAGGCCAGCCTAGTCTCCAGAGTGAGTTCCAGGACAGCCAGAGTTACAACAGAGAAACCTGTCACAAAAAAACAAAATAAAATGATGATGATGGTGGTGGTGGTGGTGGTGGTGGTGGTGGTGGTGGTGGTGGTGATGGTGGTGGTGGTGGTGGTGGTGATGGTGGTGGTGATGGTGGTGATGGTGATGGTGACGATGATGATGATGATGTGTATGTGTCTGTCTGCTTGTGTGAATGTATACCATGTGTATGCAGTGCCCAAGGAGGCAAGAAGAGGGCGTCAGATCCCCTGGGACTGGAACGACCCATGCTTGTGAGCTACCATGTGGATACTGGGCCTCAAAACTGGGTCCTCTCCAGCCCCTCCCTTCACAGCTTTCTTTCTCCATCATAACTACCTACTAATAACTTGTCTAAACAAACTAAATCCTAGTGATTCCTGATGGGAGCCTAGTCAGATGGGGTTAGTAGCTTGTTTGTGTCTGTTATTACCAGGAACCATCCTAGCAGTGTCTGTTTCTTGGAAGTAGCTTCTGTCCCTCGGAGCAGGGCTCTGGGAGCTTTGCACACCTGGAATATTGGGACATGTTGCCTTCTATGCTGTTCTTGGCCCAAGCCCCCTTCCCTCTGCCTCAGCAGGAATTCCATAGAGCTGTCTGACACAGAGGCCTGCTGAGCAGAGGCTCTGCCTTCTCTACTCTCCAGGTCCATACTTGCCCTGTATTTCTCTCTCCTCAAGGCTGTCTTCAGTGCCTTCATCTTGCCTAGATGAGGAATATTCTTTTAGTGGAGGAGCATGATGACAGCCTTTGATATGATGACTCACGGCTCTCAAGGGAGTGCTCTGGCCACTGAAAGCTCTCCCCATACCCCACCAGGACTTGACATTTCAGGCTTACTGGTGACATTTAGCAGAGCCATTGTTACTCATGGCCCCTCCTCCCCTGTCCTAGATTGAGATTGCTTTCCATCAGGTCCTCTGCAGCACCTTTGTGCAGCACATGGAAAGATATCAAAAGACACTGGGTCTTCGCCACATTCACTATCCTCAGGGTGATGAATAATAGAGCCTTCTTACTGCGTAAGTCCAATGTGACAATAATATTAAGCCATAAACAGCAGGATAATTTCTTTTAAAAATTGTTTGAATTTAATTATTTATTTTATGTGGATGAGTGTTTTGCCTGAGTGAGTATAGGTATGTGTACCACGTGCATACCAGGTGCCCATGGAGGTCAGAAGAGGGTATGGATCCCCTGCAGGTAGAGTTACAGATGGTTGTAAGCTGCCATGTGGGTGCTGGGAACAAGAGCAGCCAGTGGTCTTAACCACTGAGCCATCTCTCCAGCATAGGAATGTTTTCTTTTAATATCAGCACTATCCAAAATTCAGGCTGATCATTTCAGAGGCAGCAGATATGTCCCTGCCCAAGCCTGCGTTTAGAATCAATCCATCTTCTTCCACTTTTATCTTTCCAATTCCTGTGGGCCCTTTGGGACAGTAGTGGGTATGAACTGTGTGGCTGCTCTAGATTGACAGTTGTCTGGGCATCCTGCATTCTATCCATGACCAGGATACCCAGCCCCTGTGTGCAGAGCTGTGTAATGTGGGTCAGCTGGTGAGACAAATGGGGGAAGACTTATTCCTGGCTCCTGAGAAGCTGTCTCTCTTCCAGGGCATGTGTGGCCATTCTTGAAAATGTGCTGAAATACCAGGCTTTAGCCAGGAACACATGAGCTGCTGCCTAGGGAATGTGGACAGGAGCCAGAACAGGGGGCTGTACCTTGAGTTCACTAGCAGGAAGTGCTCATTCTGCTCTGTCTGTGATTGTATGACCCTGGGTGTCCAAATTTGCTTTCTATTACTGTGATAACAGATAAACAGCATGGCCAAAGGCAGTGTGGAAAAGAAAGGATCTGTTTCAGCTTACAGTTGTAGTCCATCATGAAAGGAAATCAGGGCAGGAACCTGGAGGTAGGAGCAGAAGCAGTGGCCATGGAAGAATACCGTTTACTGGCTTGCTCTCTATGGCTTGGTCAGCCTGTTTTCTTGGACCACCTGCCCAAGGGTCTCATCACCCCCAGTGGGCTGGGCCCTCCCACACCAGTCAACAAAGAGAAAATGCCACATAGACATGTGTCAGTCAGAGAGGCAAATCTTTAAACAAGGTCCTTTTTCCTGGATGACTAGCTTGTTTCAAGTTGACATTAACCATCACACTAGGCAGTTTTCATAAGGCTTTGTTTTGTTTTTGTTTTTTGAGACAGGGTTTCTCTGTTGTAACTGATTGTCCTGGAAATTACTCTGTAGACCAGGCTGGCCTTGAACTCACAGAAATCTGGGTGCCTCTGCCTCTCAAGTGCTGGGATTAAAAGCATGAGCCACCGCCACCAAGCTTTTCATAATGTTTAAGAGGGAAAGTGCTGCTAATAGTTAGAATTTAGACTCTTTGCAGTTCCCAGTTCAGTAGTTCCTCCTCAGTTTGATTTTGGGAAAGAATAAGATGAAATTTCCTTGGGAAGAATAGGAAGTTGACAGCTGAGGGCCAGGGAGTTCAGAGGATCCCCAGACAGCGCCTGCTTGCTGGTACTTGAGCAATGACCAGTGAATCGTTAGTCTGCTTTCTGCCCAGTCAGTGGTCTCAGGGTTCACTCGTCACCCTGTGGTTTGCTCAGGATCTAAGCCATGAGGGGTAACTGTGTTCCTCTCATGTCTAGGAGTGCCCCCACACCTGCCCGCTGCTGCCCTGCCAGGGGAACGCTGTACAACACCAATACACTCGAGGCCTTTAAGACTGCGGACAAAAAGCTCCTCCTGGAACAGTCGGCAAACGAGGTTAGCTGTGCAGCTGCAATGGCTTCATTGTCTTTCCCAGGGTCCTTGCAAGTGTACTTTTAGTACTCAGGCACACAGAAATAATTGGTCACAGAAATAGCCTACAAGAGATACATAGAGGTGCTGGTGAGTTTGAGGGTTTTTTTATCCCCCCCAGAGGGAATATGCTCATCTCTATCCTGTGCAGAGGAGATGGTCAGGGGGAGACAGCCAGGCTCTGATTTGGGACTGGAGGTGAGGTGCATGCAGGGATAATGTGAAAGATGAGCTTGGTGCTGGAGTCCAGGCAGCATTTGGAGCAGTTCTGTAGCTGTGACCAGTTGTGCCTGGGGCTCTGTGCATTGTCCCTCAGAAGCCTTGGCTGTCCTAAGCCACAGTGGCACTTGCGGGCCTCCAGTATTTCCAGGGCAAACTCCAGTTGGCGCCAGCTGGCTTGTGAACCCTGAGGCCTCTGCGGTATTTCTGCTGTGTCAGTCTTACTCTAGACTTCTCTTCTCAGTGGTACCAAGTGGAAGAAGTGGCTTGCCACCTGCTCTGTGTTGTTGGCTCTCTCTGGGCCATGGGTGTTCGCTCTACCTGAATGTCTTTGCTTTGCCTCTTTACTTCTGAGGTCGAGTAGAATGATAGAGTGATGGGGGGTGACCTTTGCCTGTCTTCTTATCTCATTTATTTGAAGGGTCTTCACACTAGCCTTAGAAAACAAATGGCCTCTTATACACTACTGAACGGATGTAATCAGTGCAGCTGCTGTACAAGTGCCTCAGAGACTAAAACAAGAACTAGCTGGTGACCCACTGGGTGTCTTATCTAGAGGAAATGAAATCTAAACATTGAAGGCACATCTGCACCCTGATTCATAGTAGCCAGGGTGCCATGAACAGGTGAGCTCATACAGGAGTTGATGCATATACACAATGAATCTTACCCATGAAGAAGAATGAAACCCTGTCATGTGACAACATGGGTGGAATAGGAAGGCGTTTGATGAAGTGAAATGAGTCAGGCACGGAAAGACACACTCCAGAGCCCCACTTGCATATAGAAGCTGAAAACAGTCAACGCAGGGAGAATGTAGAACAGAACAGTAAAGACCGGGGAGGGAGAAAACAAGAGAGGCTCCAGAGGACGGACAGGAGGTCTGAGCACAGCGAGGAGGGGTGCATTTAGCTCCCTACAGCACAGCACAGGCATTGTTTTACAATTGAATATCTCAGGGTAACTGGAAGAAAAGAATTTGAGGATCCCCTCCCCCAACACAAGAGAACTAACTACTCCACTGTAGTCACTGGTTGCTGCTCATCATGTGTGTACTCTATGAGTCAGTTTAGGGAAGGACGTTCTGCAAGAGCTGCAAAATACTACTCACACCAACATGGCAGAGAAACATGAGAGATGAGTCTTCTGTGGATCCAAGTAATCGCCTCCCTCGCAATGGGTACAGCTGTAGAGAGTTGCATCAGGTCTTACTACATAAAGGGAAAAATTGTAACCTTGACCAGATCAGACTTTTTCCTGGGGTCCCCACAACACCCTCAGCCAGCTCACTTGAAAGTGAGGTCCACTCTCCTGTGGTCCAGCATCCAGGGTGGTGATGTTTGCTTGTCATCCTTTCACACCTGCCTTTGGGGCGTGGTTCTTGTTGCCAGCGTTTGCTGTGGCTTTTGAATGTAGCAACACAGAGTTAAGCAACTGAGCCTGAGCATCTTGTGACCAGCTGGTGACAGCTCCAGTGTTCGCCCCAAGACACAGCACTAGCCTAGTGTTCAGACATGGAGCCCATGCTCCTTTCCTCATCTCACAAGGTGAGAGGATCTCCAAGTGGAGCTTTGAGAAAGCCTCACTGTAGGGATTGGCGTGGTGATACATGCCTTTAATCCAGCACTCAGGAGTTTGAGGCCAGCCTGTTCTATTTAGAGAATTCCAGACCATCCAGGGCAACATGGTCTTGAAAGAGAGAAGAGGGGAAGGGAGGGAAAGGTAGAGGAGGGGAGGGGAGGAGAGGGGAGGGAAGGAGAACAGAGAAGAGAGGAGAGGAAAGAAAAAAGAAAAGCCACAGCGTAGTTTAGTTCAAATCACACCCCTGCCCCCTCATTTCCCACTCTTGACAGGTCAGGTGTCCTCCCAGGAATTCTCCATGCTTCTGTGACAGGAGTCCCCCAGGGAACTGAACCTGCATTCCTTATTTCTGCAACTGTGACATGCCTGGTACCCAGCAGACAGTAGTAAATCCCTGCTGCTGGGTATCTCAAAGGTGTGGGTGTCTACTTGTCCCCTCTGTGCTGAGTGCCCCTGAGGGAAGGTGCTGGGTACTCTCCCCAGCTGCTAATGATGGAGCCAGGCTGATGGAGAGGCAGTGTGAAGTAGGCAGAGAGGGCAGACCAGTCACTTCAGTGTCTGAGAGCAGCGGCAGGCTAGATGGGAGAGAAGCTCTGCTGAGAAGCTCAGCAGCTGGACAGGGAAACCAGCAGCCTGACCTAACACCTTTCATCCCTCTGGCAGATCTGGGAAGCCATAAAGTCGGGTGCTGCTCTTGAAAACCCCATGCTCCTCAACAAGTTTCTGCTCTTGACCTTCGCGGTAAGCAAGTGGGGTGGAGGCTGCACAACCCTGGCTCAGCCCTGGTGGACCAACAGGAGGCTCTGTTCTTGTTTCTAAGAACTGTTCCCTGGGAACTAAGGTCTTATTAAGAGAAGCTTGCCAAGTGGTGGCGATCACGCTGGCACCTGTGAACACTGCAGGACTGACCCGTGCCTCTTGATCACCCTGCAGCCATTGTATAATTTCTCAAACATGATAACTCAACTCCTGTCATTTAGCACAGGACAGACCAGGTTCAGGGAATAGAGGCTCCACTGTTACCAGATAATGTCTGTGTTAACTAGATCCTGCGGCCAGGCGTGACACCTGTGACCCCGGCACTCACGGGGTGGAGACAGGGATACTCATAGGTTTAGGTCATCCTGGCATACATAGTGAATTTCAGATCAGCCACATAGCGACAGTCTGTCTCAAAACAAGCACACGAAAAACGAATGAGCGCCCAGCATACTTTAGGCCCATCATGTCACTCAACTTGCTGTCTCTGCGACAAAATTATTGAGATAATTAACTTCTAAGAAGGTGGTTCTTGGTTTCAGAGGTATTGGTCTATGTTCTCTTGGCTTTGTTGTATTTGGTCCCATGGTCTCAGAAAACATCACTATGAGCATGAGCATGAAGCAGGAGCTGTCCACCTCATGGTGGCTGGGAAGTAAAGAGAGAAACAGGAAGAGGCTGGGTCCTAGTGTCCCCTTTAAGCATGCCCTCAGTGAGTTGATTTCATCTTATCAACCGCCACTCCCCTAACCCCACCCTTGCCTCCTATAGGTCCCACTGTCTCTCAGCACTACAACCGGGGGCCAAGCTTTTAACTTGTGTGCCTCTGAGGACACTCCAGATCCAAACTCTCAGTAGCAGGCATTGCACAGGGGAAAGGGGCTTCTGGATGGAGGCAATCATAACACCAGCTTTGGCACACATGCAGTTGTTTATCAAGAGAGAAAGAAAACTGTTTTCTGCACACAAGACTTAATGTATAGAAATGTTAAGGTCAGCCTTGAGGGGGATGAAATCACACCTGCCGTCTGGTTAAGAACCAAGAGCTGTTTTCCCCGTACGCTCTGACACAACCCCATAGCAGAGGAAGGTATCTACATATGAGGGTGTCTATAAAACACTGTTGTGTTCTGTCAAGTGGATGCTTCATATACTTCAGCCTACCGTCAGGATCAGATTCCTGGCCACTGCTGTGAACAGCACTTCTATGACTCACAGTAGCCATTGTTCCCACTGTCTGTACAGAAGCCTCTAGGCATATTAAGGTCCCTGCATGTTAGGTGTGTTGCTTTGCCACAGCTTCCTTAGCCCTGGAGAACAATCTCTTTCCATATGAAAGGGCCCGGGAACCTGGGGTTCAGATTCAGATTCAGAACCAGGATCAGATTCCTGAGTTAAACGATGACCCCTTCATGACCCCTTTGAGTCTCAGGATTAAGCAACAAACTTCCTCAGGCTTCATTGCCCAGATGCTAGCTGTCACGTACTTGTAAGGGGCCGCCCCGCTTCCCGCAGCAGACAAGCAGAGCCAATCAGTTTAAAAGGTAACAAAGGAGCCAAAGTTGTGCACGCCCTATCCCCAGCCCCCTTCCCCTGCACGCCGTAAAATGCCAAAAGACAAAGGAATCAGGGTGGACCCCATGCGCCAGATATTAAAAGCCTCATGGGGTTGCATCAATCCTAAGTCTCCTGGGTTTTCTTTGGAGGTTGTCTCTCGCCAGTAGACCCTGACAGGGACTCATGCCTGGGGCGTGGGGCCCAGGTTTTTTCACATATATTTGACATATTTATTTACTTAATAAAGTTGGTTATACTAAGGAAATATTTTCATATAGATTTAAGCATACACATTAGGAGAAAGGCACCAGTTTAGTTACTTTAACTGAGCCTGCTTCTCCGAATGTTCTCTGTGTCATTCCCTGCCAGACACAGAAGAGGCTAGCAGGGTACAAACTGCAGGCATCCTAAGGGTCATTGCTTGTGAGAGCACATTTTCCAGTGAGTTATGGTTGGAGAGAAGGATGCTCTGGTCTCTGTCAGGTTACCAAGTACAGCTTAGATGTCAATCATCTGTCTACATGTGAGTTTCTTGGTAGGATAGATTTAAATATTGCTAAAGGTTTCAGAGTTTGTTACTTGAACACAAGTGCCTTTTTATACTAAGAATTCTTGTTAATTAAACATTAGTTTATTTTTTTGAGACAGAGCCCCTCCCCCATTCTTTTTCTCTCTTTTGAGACAGGGTTTCTCTGTTGTAACTCTGGCTGTCTTGGAACTCACTCTGTAGACCAGGCTGGCCTCGAACTCACTGAGATCTGATTGCCTCTGCCTCTTGAGTGCTGGAATTAAAGGCATACACCAATACCGCCTAGCAACATTAGTCCATTTTTTATACCAGGGATCCTAATCGACAATTTCAGCTTAATGAGATTCAGCTTAACGAGAAAATAATATCAGCTTTTATTAAACTTTTAAGTGCTTTCCTACAGTCAGTGGGTGTCTGCCTTGCTGTCCCTTTTTGCAAAGTGGTCTTAGCCAGGCTGTACAAAAAAAAAAAAAAAAAAAAAAAAAAGTCCTTTAAAATCTTCACACAAAGGGCTTTATGTTTAATTTGTCTTAAGATCCTTTGTATCCTTGGTGCAGGGAGCACAACTCTAAGAAATTTAAAACTTTGGCTTCTGGGGATGATCTGATAAGCTGGTAGTTGTGTGCAGTCCTCCATCTTGAATTGTTTAACCTTTTGCTGAAGATCAGCTATGACAAATCACTTAAGCACGGGGGAGGGTTGGTAGGGGGCAGTCTCCCAAGCTCTCAGCTTTTCTTTCTGCTGTTCTCAGGCCTCAAAGGGCCAGGCCCTGCATTCATTTCAATTTGGCAATTTGCTTTGCCATTGTGAAAAGGAATTCTTGTTTATAAGTTCAGCGATTAATGGCCAAGTTGGAGAGCGTGGACTGTAATTATGAGACTGTCGTCTAGAGCTGTGTTACACGCATATTCACATCGTAGACGTCGTAGGGATTCCTTTTCTGTGAAAACTCTGGAACAGGCATGTCCACAGAGAATGGCTTGGTGTGTCCAAAGGTTAGGGAGGATTGGGGAATGGGGTTCTGCTCACAGGGACGAGGTTTCTTCTTGGATAATAAAAATGTTTAACAATTACTGGTAGTTCAGTGTGTCCAACAAAAACAATCCCCCACAAAATTGTATATGGAAATGTGATGAATTTTATGTATTATGAATTATGTTTTGATAAAAGAGGCCTCTAGGAGCTTGGGAAATGGCTTGGTGGGTAAAGCCCTGCAGGGCAGGCATGAGGACCTGAGTTCAGATCCCCAGATCCACATGAAAGCCAAACTGGCATGGCGGCCACCTATAACCCCAGAGTGTGGAAGGCAGAGAAGCTGGCTAGCCAGACAGCCTGCTCAGTGAGCTGTGGGTTCAACGAGAGACCTGTTTCAGAATTTATGTTGGAGAAGGGAAGAAACTTGATGACAGCTTCAAGCTCTCATGTGTGCGCACACACATGTGCACATGCACCTTTGCACATACACGAACCCGTGCATATGAGAACATACACACATATGTGTACATACAGCACACTCATTCATACGCAAAATTGAAAACAAGCAAAATCTAAATGGAACATGTCATGTGACAGCTCTGCGGTTCTCATTCTTAGCAAGACTCCAGAGAAGTGTTCCTTAACTGAAGAGCTGCGTCAGAGCCCTGGTCACAGACGAGTAAGGAGGCTGCTCAGGACCACAGAACTCTGGGGTCCTACCCCATGAGAGAGTCAGGCCCCCGTGCCATGGAAATCAGAGGCCAGAAGGCTGAGTGTGTGGGAGGGGGCAGTTGAGAACAGCTCAGAAAAACTGTTCCCTGCACCTCAATTCTCAGAGCCTCCTCTGACTGACTGTCGATCTCAGACTCACTATCTCTGCTCTGTGTGGAAGGCCAGCAGCTGATGTCCCGGACTGAGGGTTAGTCATTGTATTGTCTGAGTGTTGAATTTGGCGTAGTACACAGCAGGTATTTAATAGTTTCTGACTTACACTTGATCAGGAATACATTTTGGAAAGCAGCATTGAACAGGAAAACATCCTTAATCTGAAAGCCAAAATGTTCCCAAATCAGGACTTTGAATTTTGACATGATAACACAATGGAAAATTCCACTCTTAAAATGCTGCTGCACTAAAAATAACTGTATAAAATTTCATGCAGGTCATGGAGCTAAGATGTGTATATCAAACAAATGAATTTGTTTAGGCTTAGGTCCTATTCACAAGGTATTTCAGGGTACATATGCAAATAGTCTAAAATCTGAATAAAAATGTAAAATCTGAGCCACCTGGATTACCAAGCCTTTGGGGGAAGGGTTTCCCCTCTGGTGTGTGGAGGAGAACGGATAGCACCGGATAGCACAGCTTTCTCAGGACTGAAGAGCACAGCTGTGTTTATTGGTGGAGTCTCCATGGGAAGCCTGCTGGGTATTTCCATCTATTAAAATGGGACGAGAAGCTACCTCCTAGGGTAGCTTCTTCCTAAAGCATGCAGAGGTCAAGGGTTCAACTTCTGCTTCTGAGTGAGAAAGTCTGTTTACCAATATATCCTGAGATGACAGGGTAGGAAGCCTGAGGCCAAGGCAGAAATTCTGTGTCCTCTCTCAATTTCTGATGGAGACGACCAGGGCACACGTACCGTGTATCAGCTGTTTAGACAACCAGGGCACACGTACCGTGTATCAGCTGTTCAATGCATCCTGCTTTTCTTGTGGTGGTTTCTGAAGCTGGGTCTTATGTAACTCAGGCTGGCCTCTGGCTTGCTATGTAGCTAAGGATGTCCTTAAACTTCTGTTTCTCCTGCTTTTCAACTCTCTGGTGCTGGAATTACAGGTGTGCACCACTGCTCCAGGCTTAATATATTATACTTTAGTTTATGTGTGTTGCTTTAGTTCGTGGCACCAATGTTATTATACAACTTCCTTCTGATTTGTTTTTACTCCAGGACCTGAAGAAGTACCACTTCTACTACTGGTTTTGCTGCCCTGCCCTCTGTCTTCCTGAAAGCATTCCTCTAATCCGGGGGCCGGTGGGCTTGGACCAAAGGCTTTCACCAAAACAGGTATCAGCAAGTAAAAAAAAAATGCGGGGAAAGTCGGCTTAACTGTGACAGCAGGTGTGCGGCTCCAAGATGAACAGCGTCTCCAGATGGAGAATAGACCCCTGGGGAGGCCTCCAGATGGTGGGGGAACAGTGTTTATGAGTGCGGATAAGGTCACTGTGAAGAGGAGCCGCATCCTCTAGGTGCCCGTGGAATTTTATGGAAGCTAAGCCCACAGGGAGGAATTACAGGAACATTTTGAAAGACTAAGAATTTACCAAAGTGTGTTTTTCATTTTCAGTCTGGGGAAGATGTAACGCCACAGCCTTTGAGGAGAATCTGAGAAACAAGCACAGGCCCTCCCCCACCTAGACCAAATGGCAGAACCTCCTCTCGAATGGGACATGCGGGTCTAGTCCCTTCCTTCAAGGAGATCATTAGAGATTAGTCCCAAGAACAGTTAAGATAATCAGGCTGACAGAACACAGACCTAGCAGGACAATTCTGATTGTCATTAAGACTGTGACTAAGGATCAAGATGATCTGAGTTCTGGAAGCCTGCCTGTCAGTAAGATGAACAATTCTGAAGCTGCAAAGATTTAAAGGCCGAGTAGGGTGGGGAAACGACTCAGGGAAGAGCCACTGCGCTGGCCGAGGACCCAGATGCTCCTCCAGCATCCACAGGGCAGCTGTAACTCCAGTTCCGGGAAGTCCAGTGCTCTCTTCTGGCCTCCTGGTGCACTACATGCATGTGGTATACATACAGGCAGAAAAATACTCATACAATACAAAAAAATAAATAAACTTTTTAGAAAGGATGTTAAAATTAAGTTCTTTTAAAACAAATGCATGGTTGTAGTTTTCTGCAACTGATTTCCTAAGAAACCTAAGTTGAGGCAACACATTCTAGTTGGAGATTTGAATGTTTATGGTTAAGGAGGAAACAGTTTCAGATCATCTTAGGAACCATTGCCCAACCTTGTAAACATGTTCCCAATTAAAAAAAAAAAATCTAACTTAGATTCTGGACTGGAGAGATGGCAAGAGCACCTCTTACTCTCCCTAAGGACCCACATTTGGTGCCTAGCAGCCACATGGTGGCTCACAACCATCCCTAACTCCAGTTTCAGGGGATCTGATGCCCTCTTCAGGACTCCACAGGCACTGCAGGCACCTGGGATACATTCGCACATAAAAGCAAAACACACATACACATAAAATACAAATAATGAAAACATTTCAAGACATAGATCCTGTCCTCTAAATGAGTGACTTGTAGGGCCTGTGGATTGTGTCATAACAAAACTGTAAAAAATAATGATAAATTTTCTCACTGGTTGGATCATTCTGGATTATCACAGAAGAATACTTGGCTACCTCTGTCAACCTCTGTGATTGATGGCTTAGGCAGCCACCATTCTGACCCATAAAGTGTTCCCTTTGTTTCCCTGTGAAGGCATAGCACAGGGAGAATGTTATAGAAAGCTTAGGAGGTGGTATTAATGGGCACTTGGTAAAATCAGTTATCTCCTGCTGGCTGGATTTGCAGTTCCTTTGATGAATTTTGGTCTTTAGTTCAGGGCTGTATTTCCTAGAGGGCGCCTTTACCTTGATTGTTTCCAGATCCAGGCCCTGGAGCGTGCCTACGATGATCTGTGTCAAACTGAAGGAGTCACGGCCCTACCATACTTCTTAATCAAGTACGATGACAACACCGTGCTGGTCTCCTTGCTCAAACACTACAGTGATTTCTTCCAAGGTCAAAGGACAAAGGTCAGAGTCTGTGGGTATCATTTTATTAGGCAGTTAAATTTTTGGAGTTCATGTTATTAATAGACCACAGTCAATTAAAAACTCACATTTCCTTAGCCCTCTACAGCATGTTCTAAAACGTTTCCTTCTCTGTCCTCTCCCACCCCCACTGTCCCCAGGATTCTCCTCAGGGTCCCCCTAGCTCTCTCATAGCTCAGTGGTTTGGACTCCACTTCTGTTAGTGATGAAGAGGTCCATTTTCCCTTTAGATATGTTGTACATCTATGTTCGATTTCTCAGCAACGCTTGCCTTACTCCTGAGAAGCTGGAATCTTCTTGCTTCCATCTTGTACAGTACTGCTATAGACAAATGCTCCTCACACTGCTCATGTCACTTAGTCATTTGATAAACAGAGCCTGGTGGGGCCCTCCTTCTGGTCCCAGTGCCTTTCTGGCCATCCTCTACCATTCTCCCCATAAACCATTGCCTTAGCTAAGCTTGACTATTTTCCTTCAGATTCCACATCACATCACATCACCATCACCCAGTCAAACACACGTAAACCTGTCTGTTTTCACTTGCACTGTCATCTCTCTGAGAACAGTCCACGACGCTCTCTGTCCTTAGTGATACTCTCTTCCCACTGCAGAACATCCTCATGGGCGTGGCCATGTGTGGTCTTTCCCTGTCTGGCCTCCCACAGCACAGTCCCTGGTTCAAAATATGCCTTTTTGTACCATGCTAGACTGTTCAGCAGGGCCTGTATGGATTGATGTCTGTGGAATGTGTAGCACTCATCTGAGGCCCTTAATCAAATCCTTTTGAATCAATGAGAGCATTGCAATTTTTTTTGAGTAACCAGGTATGTAGTATGCAATTTGAGTCATACATCAGGTTGTTTATTACAAAGATCTGCAAGTATTAGGAAGTTATGAAATCAGGTGGAGTGATGTAAGTAAAATGTATAAGAGCTGAGAGAAAAGAGGCCCTTAACTGATGGCTAGTTATTTTTCAGTTTATACCTAGAACCCAGAGTCCTGTGACTGTTAAGCCAAGCTCCAACCCCAGCCAGGATGCCTTTGTTTTAAAAGCAGCTACATTTGCATTTTCTTTTTCAGAAGAAAAGTCCTCAAAGAATGAAGATTTAACATTTAAGAATTTTTGTCCAGGTGATAATAGAGCAGTAGATGTGATAGTTGCCGAGGAACCAAGTCTAGTAACCCAGAGTCCAGCAACCTAGAGACAAGTAACCTAGAGTCCAGCCTGGCGTGGCCCACTGTAGCAGCAGGCAGGATTGTTTGAGAGCTATCAGAGGTCAGGTTGAGTGCAGTAAATAGATGCCCCTTGCCCCAGTGCTACTCCATCAACATGGCCATTTGCAGAGCACATTTCCACAGTGGTGTCACAAACTCAGAAATCTCATAATGAATCTGTGAATTGGGTGTCACAGTGCCTGCATTTCCTATGTAAAGGAAATGATCCTGACAGTCGTCTTGTGCCAGTGGCCAGCTCCGCAGAGCCCTGCACGCTCTGCCTTCCCATCTCGACATTTCTCTGGTACAGGCACCTCTGCTTGGCCCGGGGGTTCTAAATAGACCAGGATCTGATAGTATTGGCACCTACTGGCTCTGTGGCCCTGGGGAAGCAGAGTGACCTTTCCTTACCTTGGTAGATTTCTGCCAAATACCACAATGCTGCTCTTCCCATGATTTGGTGAAAACTAAACATGCTAATGTGAATAAAACACTCAGCACAAAAGCCTGACGTGGTGTGGCTCACCTGTAATCCTAGCACTCGGGAGGCAGAGGCTGGTGGATCGCTACAACTTCAATGCCAGCCTGGTCTACATAGAGAGTTCCAGAACAGCTGGGGCCATGTATTATGAGACCTTGCTTCATAATAATAAAAAAATTAAAAAATAATAATGCTCAGTGCAGAGTGGGCACTCATCACATAGCAGGCCCTCAGTGTGTATAGGCCCTCAGCATGTAGCAGGCCCTCAGTGTGTATAGGCCCTCAGTGTGTATAGGCCCTCAGCATGTAGCAGGCCTTCAGTGTGTAGCAGGCACTCAGTACATACCCACTTGATTTCCTCCTTGTGTCTCCCCATCCTTATTCCCCAGCATATTTTAAGAGACTGCACAAATCTTGAGTCCCCTCCAAACTTCTCTTCAGGGGTTCATGAGACCAAGGACCTGTGTAGCCCAGACCTTTGCCCCTAACTTGCTTAGAGCTATACCATTGGTTACGGTCAGGTCTCAGGAAAGCCTGGAGCACTCAGCACATGCGCTGACTGCCTCCTTGTGGACTAGAACGTGAGAGACACTGCAATAGCTTTTCTCCCAGGACCCAGAGTCTCACAGGGCAGAAGAGGCTCCGACATGAAAAGTTAATGAAAATTGAAGGAGTGAAACAAAAGGCCCAACAAAATGAGATATCGATACACTGGTTGGTTACCTGTGCTATTTCATATTCTAGAAAACGTCACAGCAGCCGTGCACTCTGGTGACCTTGCTGGAGCCTGCCAACCTCCCAGCCTGTGGTCCTGAGTGCTCCCATCTATCCTTTACATGCGTTTTCCAGCCTATGGCCACTTCTCTTTCTAGACCTCCTGGCTTCAGGATAAAGTTGGAATGTCCTAGCCTACCCCTACCTCATATGCTACTGCTTCCCATGGCGAAGCCTGCACTCCAAACACCACATGTTTGAATACTGTCCTCTGGTGGATCCTTCCTTTGTCTCCCTCCTGTCACCAAATGATGCCTTACTCACAGTATTCATCTCCCCCAAAAGTGATGAGTGACTCCATATGCTGTTTCCTGTCCTTATCTGGGGTCCAGCTGCAGCCTCTCCCTACCCCTTGCACGCTAACGTGATGCTCATCCTCTGGCCCAGGTCCCAGGCAGCCGGTGAACACCGTCAGCACAGCAGCTGTGCTGCGCCCTGTCTGTGGACTTCACATTTCTTGCACTCTGGGTGCTCCAGAGGCACTCTCTGATGAAAGTAGAAGAAAAGGAGAGGCCTTCATGACCTGGTGCCACTCAAGCAGGCTTCCCAAGAAACTGGGTCTGTAGTAGAGCTTCCCCATAAATGATTCCGAAGAGTCTAGGTGAAATTATCACTCCTGCTTTTACTGCTTTAGCCTTAGTTTGCTGTTTAGATCATTCCAGCTTCTCATGAGTGTTCCTTGTATGCTAAGCCTACTACTTTGTATACTTTGTATACAAAGCCACTAGCTTTAGCCTCCTTTTAAATGTCATGCTCTCCTGGGACTTCTACCTTGTCTTTAGTTGCCCACCATTGCGTCCAAATCACGTGGGACCACACCTAATGTGTAAAGTGGGATGGGAGAATGAACCAGGCAGGAGTACCTTGTGGGCGGGACTGGATGTTTCATATGGGAAGACTAGTCAGTGCCTGACAGAAAGTAGGACTCCTCCAGGAAGTGGCCAGAAGCTCTTGGTATGGTCATAGTGACTGGTCTTTGTACTGAGCATTACCTCTTCAAGCGTCTGCTAGAAGCCACAGGTCCTATGACCCGAAAAATGATAGCTACATGCAGGTCTTCATTTAGAGGTGTGTGCTAGAGACTGATCCAGGCCCTTCTGTGTGTTAGGTGAGCACTTTACTACTGAGCTATACCCCAGCTTCCAGCTCAGATCTCCCGTCTGTGGATCCTCTTTAGGCCTCTGGCTTAAAGGGAGAGATAGGAAAGGAATGTGCCTATGGGATTGCTGAGGGCAGGATGGGAAGGGCTATCTTCATATACATACATTGTTGATGAGCATTTGGAACATTGCTGGCTACAAGGGAGTGAGATCTGCCCCTGATACCTGCTACACAGCTAGCCCCCATCAGCCAAAGCATCCCTTGTCTGAGTTCTGACCTCGTGCCCAGCACAGAGCTGGTAGTGATGTTATCGGTAGTCCTCTCAGCACTCAGGAAAGTGAACAGTGTGGCCCTGTGCATCACAGATGAGGAAAATGGACCAGGGGTAGAAGCCTGGTCACTGTGCTGAGTGGGGAAAGCAGCAGCTATCTTCTGTGGCCCCTGGCCTGGTATAGAGGAGAAAGCCACATTCTACAATCCCATTGCAAACAGTGAGCCAGTGTCGCTTCAGGGCCTCTGTTTCTTAAACTAACAAGTATATGGTAGCAATCCTTTCCCTCATGGGTGGCTGTAAGAACTGGGAGGTGACCAGTAAGACAAGCCTCTCTGGGCTTTCCTCATGTATGACCACTGTTCTTGTATCTCTTCTGTGAATACATTGGTCAGATTATGTTTTCCATGAAAACTGTTCTTTGGGTTAACCTCACTCTTCAGCTATTTCATGAAAGTACATTTAGAGTCCTCAAGGCTTGCCCAAAGAAAGGCAAAGTTCTTTCTGTTTTTGGCTTTCAAAAACTCTGAAGAAACGAGAAGAGCCCTACCTGCCTCTTGGGTCACTGTCAGCCCCGCACATCTAGCCAAGCTTTCCTGCTTAGTGACGGGCCCTGCATGGGCACGCTCTGGCTAGTGCACCCAGAATTACTTTCCTCGCACTCCTTGGGTGATGTGCCATTGTTTAAAGCCACACTTATGGGATTGTAACCCAGAGTGAAAATTACCTGTGACATCGTACCCCAGTACTCGTGTGTTCTTGAGTGCATGTATGGTTCATTTGTATGGACATTTTATGGTTCATAGCCAATAGCATGCTGGTTAATGTCTAACAGCTGGCTCCTGAGGAGGAGTCACCTGGGTTTTGCAGTGTTTGCTTATCTCCTCTATGTTGGGGTTCCCACCAGATCATTTCAGGATACAAACATGAAGTTACATAACACTGAGTGGAGGAGAGGTGGTCGGTGTAGGCTCTCACAAGCCGTGTCGAGATTGCCAGTGCTAGTGACCAGGGCTCCACACTACAGTGCCGCCTTCCCTCCCAACTGTGTGCTTCCCCAGCATCAGGTGTATGTTTTCACACACTGGACAGGCTCGGAAATGGCCGCCATTTAAGTTCTGACTTTCTGCGAGAAGTGTTGATTTCATCTGGACAGAGTTGATTCCACAGTGGCATGGCGTCGTTATGGGATGCCATATCCTTCCAAGCCAGTTCTTAAGATGGTGTTGAGAGCATCTAGTAGCAGCACCCCCACCTGTTCCCAGAGAAGGCTTTTTCATCTTCCTCCACCACAGTAGCTAAAGAGTGGGAAATGTTTCATAATTTCAGCAAGGGCCCCCTGTAGTTCTGTCTGCTGCTAGCCAAGCCTGCTCATAGCTACCACTTTGTGTTAGATACTGCTTTGTGTCTTTGTCGCAGTCCTGACCTTGAAGTGCACTTGAGACTTGCATTTTCTTCTATGGGCTCTTTAAAAGGAGTGAATCTCCTTTGTTCATTGCCTGGGATATCAAGTGTTTCAGGGTTAAAGGCAGCCATTCGTATGGGATCCTTAAGGAAAACCCTCCAGCTGAAGATGTTCAGGTTGACTGTTTTGCCCTCTTCTTTCTCATATTGTAGTTTTCAGTAAATTGACCCATGGAGAGTCACCAGATCCCAGCTGTGCCGCTTCCCCAAACTGCACGCTTTTAGCACGTAGAAAGGAACGCTTATTTATAAACCTTCTGAACAGTCCTCCTTTTCAGTTCCGTTTTGCTGCTGTGTCATAAATGGAAGTGATTGGCCAAGTTCATGCAGTTACTCTGTGGGAAAGCCACAAAGCCAGGTTTAGAACTCCTGGTCAGTGTGTATTGCTGTCAATAGGCTGCTTCACCCGGTACTCACTGCCTTGTATAATTGCTCCTGCGTCCAAGGCTCTGAGCTAGTGCCTGAAACACCAAGAGACGTAGGAGTCGCTTTCAAATCCTTAAAGAAAGAGTAAACAATACTTAATACTTAGCCTGACGTCAGGTGGGTTCTGTGTCTCCTGCCTCCACAGGAGAGCTCTCTTCTAGCATTTTCAGTCCGACCACCCCCTTCCCCTGTGGGTAGAGGTAGATGTTCCTCCTTAACCCGTCACTCCTGCTCTACGTAGCTCACCATAGGTCAGACTGTTCTAAGAAACAGATTCCTAGTCATTTCTGCACAAAAATTTCTGATTCCCTTTCTACCCACTGCCTTTGCAGTGAGTTGCAGAAATACATTCTCTGAAATTAGGTGTCTGCTGTGGCATGGGATATAATATTCTCATTTATACAATGAAGATAGCACTTGGTCCCAACTCTACATTTGTGGATGATAAAACTTAAGACCCAGAGAGTGCTGATCAGTTGGCCCTCTTGCTCTTCTCTTCTCCGCCAGTTGTAAAAGGGCCTTGGAACTGAGGGTGGAAGCGGTCTGTGATGATGGACTGAACTGCAACAGGATGTGGGGAGGTGACTGCAGCAGAGGGTGTCTGTAATGTTGCTATAGTTACTGCTTCTTGGGCAATAGCCCCATTCTCAGCAAGTGCTGAATGCAGGTGAGACTCACCCGAGAGATGAGAAAATAAACGCTCAGGAATATTGTCACTTGCCAAAGGTCACCAAAGAGTACGTGACACAGGACCGTCTGCACGGCCCACTTTTTTGAAGTCACATTTGACAGTTGAAACTCGGCTTCTCTAGAGGAATGCCATTTTCTGGGTTGATCCTGAGGCTCTTCCTGAATACCTCTTTGATGGCTCATAGACCCAGTGGGACTGAGCTTCACTGGGCCCTGCTGTTTTGTGCCCTAGCTGTGGTTCCTTCTTTATGATGTCATCCAAAATTCTCCATGTCTGAAGAGTCCTTTGGGACAAAGCACCTTTCCTTTTCTATTTTCTCTCCTTCCTTTCCATCCTCCCTACTTCCCCCTCAGCTCCTTTGCTTCCTCCCTTGTATCCTTGTTCTGGATCCCTCCCTCCCTCTCTCCTGCCTCTCCTTCCTTCCTTCTCTTTTGGTGCTACAGATAGAGGTAGAGCCTCACATACAAGTTGGCTTCAGATTCCCTTATGTAGCCAAGAATGACGCATCCCACCTCCACCTCCTGAGTACCAGGATTACAGGTATGCACCACTATTCTGGTTTATGTGGTACTGTGGATTGAACCCAGGGCTTCTTGCATGCTAGACAAACACTATGTCTCCAGTCCCTCAATCCTTCATTTTGAAGGCAAGGGAGAAACTTCCTTTGGATGTGAAATCAGTTAGCTGCAGAGTTAGCACACACCTGTTGACTGTGGCCAATGCCCCTTCTGCTGTAAGCACACTGCCTTATGTAAGCTGTTCTGGTATCACAGAAGAAAGTCACTTTCTCCCCTCTCCCCTTGCTGCATAAAGGGAAACATTAAGTGGGGGGTGGGCAGCAGAAGACTGGCAGGTGGCAGTGTGGCAGGTAACCAGAGCAGAAGAGCTCAGGGAGATGCCTGTAATTCAGATCTCAGAGCTCTTGCTTGCCAACCTACCTTCCCCCAACCCCCAGCTAGGAAAATTCCAGTGTTAAAACTGATACTGTATGAATGCTGAAAATGGACAGAGAAGGAAATGGAACTTGAGGGATACCGTGCTACGATTCTATATGTGAGCTTCCAGTCTCAGTCACTTAGATAGAGCTTCCCCCTCTAGCTGCCCAGGACCCATGCCCAGATACTGGGAGCAGAGGGTGTGGTTTAGTGCGGCCTGGAGAAGCTGACTGGTTCAGTCGTCTGTGCAGATACTAGGTACTGGGCAGCAGGACTGTGCTAGGGACCAGGATGGAAAGAGTCCAGCACAAAGCTCCTACCCTCAGGGCTTCTAGGCCAGCCACAAATGCAGGAATGTTCCCATTCTCATGCACACACTTCTTCTTATTATCAAGTTTTCTAAAATCAAGAATGTCTTACAGTCATTGTGTATATTGGATGCGGTGCTTCCTGTTTTTTCTGCCCAGTTTGATAGGGTATTTCATCAGGTATGGTCCATGAGTCAAGAATACACAGTGGTCGAAGAAATAATCTGCTCCAGTAATGAAAAAACTGCAGGGAACCACACTTTATTTTTCTTAGACTCTAAATTGTTAGAGCTGAAGTGATTGTGCATTAGTGTTTTGGGTGTCCGCTGAGCACATAGGCACTCTCCCTCAGAGAGGTGGGGGATCCGATGGGATGTGTGCACCAGTGCAGCCAGCTTCCAGGAGCTGTGATGTGGGTGATATGTGTCCATCCTTCCTAGAAACCACTCCACACTGTTGCTAGTGGTCTTCAGCTGTCATCAGAACCCTGGAGGTGTAGTGATGGGACCCAGGATACGCTCAGCACTGAGTGCTGTCACAGCACATTTGAGGCTCTGGCTTCTATCCCTAGCACCAGAACACACCGCTGAAACCAAATCCCAGGCTGGTTATTCAGAACCTCTGGACTCGAAACTCAGGCAGCCAGAGTTTCTAAAGGGGCAACTAAGCACCATTTGAGAAGCAGAGCCATGGCAGGGTGAGGAGTGGGAACACTGTTGTTGAAACCTGGGTGGGGGCCTAGAGAACCCAGGTTTCTCTGAGCTAGCAGGCTGAGGAGAGGGTGAAGTGCCCCAGGGGACACGAGTGCTCCTGGCTTGCACACCACATGGTGAGGAGCACAGGAAGCCACAGAGCTGGTCCAGCAGTTTTGAGGACATAAGGAAAAGGCCCCATAGAGTTTTGTTTTGTTTTGTTTTTCCTTTTGACTCCAAGGCTACCCTCTCTAGTGCTTCCCAAATTCAAGTTCACAGACTGGAGCAGCTGTATCAGAGTTACTGGTAAGTTTGATGGAGGTGCTGGTTGCTGAGTGTCCCTCTAAGGCCATGAGGAACTCCTGCTGCTTGCTGTTAATATCACCGTGCGCATGCCAGGCTAAGTGTGCTCAGGGTCATCTCACTAAATCTCCATAGCAGCCCTATTAGGTGGGGGCTACGTTTTTCCTCACAATTCACATAGAGCCACGAAGGCCCATAGGATTGAATGCTCGGCCTTGGCCACTCATGTGGTAAGAGATGGGGCTCAATTTAGCTTTGATAGCTCCATTCATAAAAAATTCTCTGTGTGGTGACAATATTCTCTCTCTGAGAAGAACTTATTTGTAAGTAAACACACATATATCTATTTACCCTGAAGACATGAAGATGCTTCTAGAAAAGTCTTCAATTTTGGGACTAAGAAATTTTTATATAATCGAGAAAGTAGCTAGTAATTAGAAAGGAGGCTATCTGTAAACTGATGTGTTAATTCGATGCTGATAATAGCACATTTAATTTTCTGAGACTGAGGATAGACGAAGAGTCCTGGCTTGTCTTCTAGTAGGACACAAAAGAGACTTCACACACCTCTGTCTCAGAACACCACTCAGCCACTACCCGCGGTGGCTGTGGAACGACATTCACAGGCCGGGAAGAGCCTCTGATGTGATGAGACATAACTCTGAATTTACAGCATGATCCCATTTCTGTTTACAAGTTGCGATAAAAGTATATTTATGTGAAAAATAAAGTTAGGGGTGGTTGTCTTAGCTAGAATTTCTATTGCTGTGGCAAGTACCATAACCAAAGCAATTTGAGGAAGAAAGGGCTTATTTCATCTCTAATAGCTGTAGTCTGTCATGAAAGGGAGGCAAGGGCAGACCTGAAAGTGAGGCCATGTGGGAATGCGCCCTCCATGGCTTGCTCAGTTTGCTCTCTTATACATCCCAGGATAACCTTCCCAGAGGTGGCACTGCCAACATTCGGCTGAGCTCACCCAAGCCCACCCATATCAGTCATTAATCAAGAAAATGTGCTACAGACTTGCCTATAGGCAATCTGATAGAGACAATTTAATTCCTCCTCCCAGGTAACTCTAGCTGTGCCAAGTTGACGAAGGTAGGGGCTGGGAGAAGAGAAAACCAATCAGGACAGTAGTTATGCATGCAGATGTGGACAGAGGTTCCTTTAGAAGTTGATAATTATGTATGATTGTGTTTATTTGTTTGTTTTCTAATCTAAAACGTTGCTTCAGCTTCTGATTTTGGCTCACACTACACTGAGAATTGTGTGAAGTAAATAGATAAAGTTTTTGGGCTGACTTAAACAAAAAGTAGGACAGAACTGGGTGTACCGACACACGTCTTTAATACCAGCACTTGGGAGGCAGAGGCAGAGGCAGAGAGACAGGCAGAGCTCTGTGAGTTGGGGGCCAGCCTGGTCTATAGAGTGAGTTCCAGGCCAGCCAAAGCTGCATAGTGAGACTGTCTCAAAAAAGACGGGTGGTACTAGTGACCTGGCTTGTTGGGGAAAGGTGCTTGCCGTCCAAGCCTGGTGACCTGAGCTCAGTCCCCAGAACCTGTGTAAAGGTTGGAGAAGAACTAACTCCACACAGTTGTCCTCTGACCTCCACACGTGCATGGTAAAACATGTCCATTTCTACCCAATATCTATCTATATCTCCCTCTCTCTCTCTCTCTTTCTCTCTCAGTACTCTCTATTTTCCCAGTAGCTCCTTCTGATCCAGAACACGAGACTGCAGTTTTTCTGTTGTGTCTCCGTAGTTTGACCTTTCAGCTATGTTTTCAGAATGTCTGTTTCCTTATTCAAATATGCATGTGGATACAAACTTAACAAACAAACAACAACAACAACATAACAAAGACAAAAACAAACAAACAAACAAAAAAACCTCATGGAATCTGTTTTGCATTAGCCAACTATTCCTGGTCATGGGGCCTGGCCTGCTGTATGGCTGGTATCCCCAATGACATCGGGTTTCAATCGCAGGTAACATCTTGGTTAGAGGTGGGACACTTTGTGTCTAAATATCCTTCTCAGTGTTGGGATTGTGTTTTGTTTGCTCTGGTGCAGGCCTTGTGTGTGCTGCCGCAGTCTCAGTGGATCATACATGTGTCCGTCCTGCTGTGTCTGTTTCCTTGGAGTCACCCACCACCTGTGGCTCTTACAGCCTTAATGTCCAGTTGTTAATTTCTCTGTTAATTACCATCTACTGCAAGAAGAAGCTTTCTCTGATGAGGGCTGAATGTTCAGATTGTGGGGACAGCGATATGTCGTTAGGAGTCATTTTATTGCTATGTTCATTTAGCAGAGTAATAGTAGTAGGTTTTCCCCTGGCCTCACGACGGATCAAGTTTCATTTTTTGTATTTTTGTCTTATTGGATTTTTTTTTTATAATTTGCTTATTCGTGTTGATATTTGTTTTGTTTTAGGGAGAGAGAACATAAAGTCTAGTGGGTATGGGAGGTAGGGAGGAGCTGGGGTGGGGAAAATAATATGACCAAAATGTTGCATAAAATTAATTAATTAAAAGAATGTGGTTATGGACTTTTTACAGAATCCCAATGTAATCAAGTTCCCCTACCCTCCTTCCTCCCCAGGGCTCCTTGATGTCCACATGGCACCCTTGGTTACAGCTTTCTCCTGTAAAGTTACTATTTTGCTTGAGAAACAAATCCCTTAGTCCAGTCTCCCCTAGAGATGGAGAGGATTAAGCACCTCTCCTGAAGAGGGCAGCACCCATATATTGTTTGAGCCCTTTCTGATTATCAGTCCCAGTATCGATGGGTGTGGGGTTATTGATTTCTTTGGCAATGCTGAGTATGGAACTCAGAACCTGGCAAGCATTCTACCATGGGGCCATAGACTCCTATGTATAGTTTAAGTTATGTCCCCACTGTAACTTATGTGTCTGTCTGGTTGCTCCTGTTTGGACACTCGGACTGCTCTCTTTTTATCTCTCTGAGAGATCAGGGAGCTCTCGCTCCCTTTTATCTCCCTGTTCTGTTGTTTTTTCCTTGAGCACTTTCTGTTTTCTGGTACTATAAAATGGTCCAAGCACATCTTATGTTTTCTCTGTCGCAACCGTAAAATCAGCCGTGTGTCCAATGTGCCCTGACTTCTTTTATTGGAGAATGGTTTTTAGAAATCAATATCTGGCTGCCAGGTGTCCGATGCTATTTGACAGAGAGGTGACAAGAAGAGGTATAACATCTCACCTACAGCGTGTGAAGGCTCATGGGAGGAAGGTAGCTCGGAGCCTCTCCAAGTAAAACTCTCACTGACTGTGGTTTGAAGTTGAACAGACTTTTCCAGATGGAAGACAGATTAAGGGAGCAGTGGGAGAGGGGTGGGAGGAACATGTGTTCCCAGTATTCAGGCATCTAGCTTTTTAACTTGAACCAACTATAGATGTAGACTCTGACCTTATTCTGATTTTCTGTCTCTCATCACACACAGATGAGCCATTCTTACAATTTGCATTTCTCTAAGAGGGCTCTCCTCTATAAGTCCTGAAGGTAGACTGTCCTCTGCCCTCTGTCTTCTGTCCCCCTGTCCCTCCTTCCTCGTCTCCCTCCCTCTGCCCCTTCCTTTCAGTCTTTTTTTTTTTTTTTTTTTTTTTATCTCTGAGCTCTCTTAAGTGGCTGCTTTCTGCCATGCCCTGGCCAGGCCAGGGGCACAGGGGGAAATGTTCCAGTTCTTGCCCGTCACGGAGTTCTCTAGGCTAGGGTGAGATCTCAAGGCTTCTTCCCTTCCCTTCAGACCTCCGCCAAGTGTCTAATTTCTCTGGAGTGTTAGCCATGTGTGGAACTGTCAAACTGACCTGGTGTGTGGCTCTCAGCAAGTGTTTTCTGTTCGCAGATAACAGTTGGTGTGTACGATCCATGTAACCTAGCCCAGTATCCTGGATGGCCTTTGAGGAATTTTTTGGTCCTGGCAGCCCACAGATGGTATTTACATGTGTGTCCATGTCTGTGTGTCTTTGTCTGTATGTTTCCCACAGTGGGTCTGCTTATGTCAGTATCTTTCCCTAAATGTATTGATTTCATTCCTGGCATGGAAACGAGAAAATAAGTCAATAAATCAGTTGTGGTTCAGTTTCTACCCTGGAGCTCTTAAGCAGGTCTGCTAGGGAGCCCCAGCCCAACTTGTACTATTCTGAAGATAACTTAGACCATGGTGAGGTTGTAGCTGGAGGCCAAACACTGACATTCTCCAGCCCTCCCTTTATACTTTTAGACAGGAATTTCCTATTGCTACCACCACCCCCCCACCGCCTTTAAAAAATTCCCTAATCCTAAAATAATAAAAAAGGGCTTTGAGAAAGGCCAGCTTACACTTGATATGACACTCTGTTGGGTGTGATATGATATGATATGATATGACACTTGTTGGGTATCAAGGAAATAACATTAAAACTGTTAAGAGGTGAACAGCCCCACCCCCACCAAAATCACTTAAGGAAAGTGACCGTGCCAGTCATAGTTGAAATGGGAGGCAGCAGAAGTCACAAAGCAGCAGAAGTAACAAAAGATGCTGCAGCTCTGTGGTAGCAGGGGGGCAGGCTGGATGCGAGCAGCACTCGAATGTGTGCACATGTGCACACTCTCGCACACAGTGTGTATAGCAGCGTTGCGGTCACTAACCCCAGTCTCATGTCCTCCCATCCTGGAATGGGTGATGGAGCCACAGGGGGGCTCCTCAAAGCAGATGTCTTGTCTGAGCTTATCATCACAAATGGCTTCTATGTCTTTTTAAGGTTTATTTTTATTCAATTTGTATGAGTGTTTTGCCTCCATGTATGTATGTGCACCACATTTGTGCCTTTTTTTTTTTTAGAGACAGAGTTTTACTGTGTAGCTCTGGTTGACTTGGAACTCACAGAGATCTGCCTGCCTCTGCCTCCCAGGTGCTGGAATTAAAGGTGTGTGCACCACCACAACCAGCCATGGATGGGTTTTCAAACACAGCGTGGAGTGAATTAGGACATCCTGAAAGAATACTTGTCATGATTCCATTTATGTAGTTCAAAACAAGCAAAGCCACTCTGAGGACCTAGCAAGGGATGGCCCAGATAGGTGTGGTCAAGCTTCGACAGAGGGATTATGTGATTTTTTGTGTGTGTGTGCTTTACTAGGTAAAAATGTTTACTCTAAAATATGAAGATAGACAAATATTGATAGACCCCAGAGAGATTGGTTATGGGGGTACTCAGCCAGTCCCAGCACATTTGCTGCGAGTGTGTCTTCTGGCTGCTGGTGAAGGGCCCTAGGAGTCCCTTGTTAAGATCTTGGGAGCATCCATCCCTGGATAAAAGCTTCCTTGGTCAGAATTATCTGTCTGCTGTGTGATTGCTATAGAAAATTCACCTAGGGGAGGGGCAGGTAACCTGCTAACTTGGCAGCCAGACTCTAAATGCACAGACAGAGGATGTCTGCACAAATGTGCTCAAAATCTCTCCAAGGTTAAGGAGGTCAGACAGGAGTGATTGCGTGCCTTGAATTCTCTGCAGCCAGCTTGAAAAGCACTCACACCAGCTCTTTTTCTTCTTTCTTAATCAAACGAAATCAACACAAATCCCATGTGGACGACAGGAGTGGCAGCTTCCAGTCTGTTGAAGTACTCTGCTTTCGAGACCGCACCATGCAGGGGGCTAGAGACGTGGCGCACAGCATCATCTTCGAAGTGAAGCTTCCAGAAATGGCATTTAGCCCAGGTAATTGGCAAGCCAATGTGTGTATAATGATGAGTGATCAGAGACCCAGCTTCCTGCCCATGGCCTCCAAGGACAGGAGAAAAGCACAGCTCCCACCTCGCCGCCAGTGGGAGCACCGACCTGGGTCAGAGGGGAGCTGTGCTCAGTCCTGAGCAGAGCGAGATGGGCTCTCTTGCAGCTTCTCCAATGGGGCTTCCCAGTCTGGGGGGCATTTCCCCAGCGTTATTTTTATCTGTTTGCTTTTTGATTAGCATGAAATTTTTATACATGCCTCTTCCTCGAGGAAGGGTGAAGCTGTCAGTTAACATGTTCATTCACTGAGACCCTGAAGCTGTGTGCGACCCCGTCCTCCATACGGAGTATCAGTCAGCAAAGGCGCATTTCTCCTTCCACTTCTCGTATCTTTCCCTCGCCCTGTGTGGCAGGTGTTAGCTTTTGTCTATGTTTCATAGATTAGGAAACAGACTGGGAGGCATCTTACAGACAGTGCTAGATGTGTGTGTATAAAAATATGAATATACAAGGTGTTTGTACAGACACGCAATGCATATGCACTCAAGGTAGAATTCATGCCAGAGTTTGAGTGAATGAGGACAATGTCTGTACCACATGTACCATGTGCCATGTGTACCATGCGTACCATGTTCCATGTGTACCATGTGCCGTACCGTGGGCCTGCACTGTGTGTGAAGTATGTGTCCTGAGAGAAAGCTGAGCAGTGTCCAGCCTCAGATGCTGCTCATTCGAGGCTCTTCTACAGTTACTGTTCACACTAGCACTGTGCCGAGTTCTCTCCAGATGAATCCCCTGATCCATGTGGTGTGCATCTGCAGAACCTCTCTGTAGACTGTGGCTCCTCCCAATAAGGCACAGTTCTTCAGTGCACAGGTGTGCCTTAGTGTGTCTGCACCGGGTGATGGGGACGCCTCCTCTCTTCCAAAGTGCTGAAGGCAGAAGGATTCAGGATTGTTCCTTTTGTTGTTGATCTGTGCTCTAGCCTGGAGATCTTAAATACAACAGGAGAGATGAACAGTCTTCTGCTTGGTCCAGGAGGCTTTTAGAGGCTTTCTCATTACTGTTTGGCTTGGTGCCCTCTTCTGGTGCATCCTGAAATAGCTCTCATGGCATGCTCTCTTAAGATGCACTGAATTCCCTTTATTAAATAGCAACTCAAAGATAAGGTATGTAGAGAGCCACTAAAAAAATGAAGCTAGGTGGATGTGCCCACCAAACCCCGTTCCTAATTTTAAGCTTTGGGGGACACACTGTCTTCCCATGTCTGCAGTGAGCCACTCTGTTCTCTCTGGTGTGGCTCATGCTTAGTGCTCCTGCCATTCGATCCCAGGCCTGCTGTTCATCCCCAACTGATGAAGGCTTCCACCTCTCCATCTTCTTCATACTCCATGTTGAAGAGTGGTTCTCACCTTAGAAGGGAAATTCTTCTGTTTTACGTATAAATTAGTGTTTCTACTTAGCTGCAAGTAAAGCTCCATTACAAACATTGTGAAGATTTACTCAGCATCACGATGCGAGTCCAAGGTGTTTCCAAGCCACTCTCCTCAGTGTTGCCATGTGTGACATAGCAACATCACACCGCATAACACGGTGATCCCTTAAGAGTCTGTTGCCTAGGGAATCTCATGGCCACTTAATTTGTGTAAGTACACTCTGTGGTGTTCTCAGAGCGGGGCAGCCAACAGCATCTCATTTCTCAGAACTCACCCCTCTCATTAGGCAACACACACAGCTCTCTATCCGAGGTATCCCATGGTTGGAACAGCGGTGATGTGAGACGCGTTAAAGCCTCCATAGCTGGCAGAAAGCTGCTGTTCTGGACACTGGCTGAAGCAGGCGTGGCCACTGCTGGGGTGGGCTGTGATTCCAGCTTCTCCTGCCCCTGTGCTCTGCCTGGTTCCCAGCTGTGTTATGAGGATAGCTTGAGTAGAAGCAGACGTATAGATTAAATCTTCACATGTAGAATTTTTCATTACTAATAAGCTTACAATGCATCTAATATTCTTAGTAATGGATGTAGCCAACTGTAGTTGTTAAGCTGCTGTGGCTCAACAAGAGAGGCACTTTCATAGGTGTAAACTCTGCCAGACCTCAGCAGAGGGAACCACCATCATGGCCAGTGCCAGACTGGACAGTGGGACCCAGAGCATCTGAGCTCAGGTGTTTTTATTGATTCAGAACTCCTCAGGTGCATATCTTAAGCAATCAAACATTCCCCACAGAAATCCAACACCTGCGGACATTACAAAATGCCAAGGCCTATGTATCCCTTTTCCAAACAGTGCACAAAAACAATTATTTTAAACACAACTAAAAATAAACTTCTATAATTCCCCTTTCCTGTATAAGCCAATCAAAAAAAATTTGCTTTATCTCTACAACACAATTTAACACTATACCAGCAAGACTATTTATAAGGGAAACAATCACCAGCAAGACTATTTACAAGGGAAACAATCACAAGACTTGTTAATGAATGCACAGGACCAAATGAAATCAAACATCTATCAAGCTTCAATGTCCAATTATCTGAAATTCACTCATGATCTTCTGAGCAAATCCAAAGGGCTTGGATCACTTCTCTGGCTCTGCCATCTGCACAGCTTGTCCTACAGGCCCTGGCCGGCTCCACTCCACTGCTCCTGCTGTTCTTGCATGGTATTGGCATCTTCACAGTGCTGGAATCTAATGCCGCACTTGGGCTGCACTTTCACCTATAGCCTCTCCTGGCCTCTCTTCATGGTGCCAAGCCTCAGCTTCTCTGCATGACTCCTTCAATCTGGGCCTTCGACTGCCACTGAGTCTATACCTTCAACAATAGCCTCTCCTGGGCTCTTCATGGTGCCAAGCCTCAGCTTCTTTACATGACCCCTTCAATCTGGGCCTTCAACTACCACTGAGGCTGCACCTTTACCAATGGCCTCTTCTGGCCTCTCGCAGTGCCAAGCCTCAGCTGCTCTCCAGGACCCCTTCCTGCCTTTAAAACCAGCGTCATCTGGGTAACTCTTACAGTATGAAGTTCTGCTGCCAGCAGGAGATAAAACCTCGGCCAATTCTGGAAAACAGTTTCTGTGTGCTGACCCTTAAGAAACACATTACAGATTTTAAGATAGAGTCTGGTTTGGAGGAAAAACAACTAGACTTTGTCTCCTTCGTGGGTGGAGTTCTCATCACCATCACCAGTGGCTGAACCACTGTAGTCAGGTTTGCAGGGACAAAAAAAAAAAAAAATTTATTCAGTTTAACTAAGTGGCTTTTTGGCTCTTGGAAGCCATGGCTACCACAACATCAGGGGGTCTTAGGCCAGTGGGAGGAATCTCTGGTTGGAACATTCTGGCCGTTTGGCATTCTTTCTCACAACCGCTATGGGGAAACATACACCCTTCTTCATAGATCTCAAACACAAGACCCACTTGGGCTTCACACACACAAAAAGCCATCAACAAACTAAGTATAGAACAGTGTGCTCCGGTTTCCATTTCCGTACCCTGGCTGCTGCCAGCAACAGGACATGATCAGGAAAGCGGTTGAAACCTTCCTTTCTCCCTGCTCCCAGTGGAACTGTGTCTTCACCATGAAAATGTCTTTCTCTAAAGGCCTCTACTCTGTGGCTCTCACTTTTGAGTTCTCTTTCTCACTTAATTTTCACAATTTTCTCTTCACAGAGGCTTATTTCCTCTTCTCTCTCTCTATTCTTCCTTCAGGAGTCTTCAATTAATACCTTAATCTCTATCCTCTGGTAGCTTCCCTGAGCATTCTTTACCAGACTCTGTGAGGTGTGGACTTTCTTTCTCTTCTTCCTTCTCTCCATGTTGGATTAGCTGGCATGATGTCCTGCCCCACGTTGGTTCACCATTTGTAGCTATTATGATGCTGTGGAGGTTCAGCACGGACTACAAAGAGGAGTTCTCATAAGTGCAAACTCTGCCAGACCTCAGCAGAGGGAGCCACCACCCTGGCCAGTGCCAGACTCAACAGTGGAACCCTGAGCATCTGAGCTCAGGTGTTTTTATTCATTCAGAACTCCTTAGGTGCAGATCATAATCAATCAAACATCCCCCACAGAAATCCAATACCTGCAGACAATACAAAACACCAAGGCCTATGCATCCCTTTTTCCAACAGTGCACAAAAACAATTATTTTAAACACAACTAAAAATAAACTTCTGCAACAGCCAGTGAAGCATGGTACCACACACCTATAATCTCTGTACTTGGAAAGTTGCAGCAGGAGGAACATGAGTTCAAAGCCAGCCTGGGATGTATGATAGATAGATAGATAGATAGATAGATAGATAGATAGATAGATAGATAGATAAATAGATGGGAAGGGGAGGTCTGTGTATGCAGATGTTTTAATTTGAAATGTTCAGTTGTCTCAAGTGTCATATATGAAAGAGGAGACCATGGCTGATGTCCTGGTGGCAGTATCAGAGAAGCATTTTAAAATTTAAAATAAGAATAGATTTTAATAATGAATTCATAATAGAAAATGAGGAGCTCTGAGACCCTTGACCCTAGTAAAGGAGTCCTGATGCCTTCATCTGAGTGTTAGTGTGAGCATGTGCATGTACATGAGCATGTATGTGCATGATAGATGCATGTGTGACTTTTGTGAGTGTGATTAAGTGTGTCCTTAAACAAAAGTGAGCATTGGAGTGTTAGTGTGTGCATGAGTGAGTATACAAGCATGTGAATTCATAAGGGTTTAAGTATGTGCGTACACATGTGTCTGCGTGTGAGAGAATATTTTATATGTTTGGAGTGTTAGTGTTTATGTGTATGTGTGAATCTATACTTATATATGAGCATGTATAAACATGTACATATGGATGTGTATAAGTATGAAAATTTGTGTTCATACATGTGCATATGTGAGGGCCTTTAGGTATATTTGCATGGATGTGTGAGTGTGTTTATGTGTGTGTGAATATACACCTGTGTGTGAGTATGATGGCATATGAGTATATGTTTGTGAGCCTGTATATCTGTATGAGTTGGCATGAGCAGGTATGTGTGGATTTGTGTGGGGATCTGTCTTAGTGTGAGAGAGTGAGTGTGTGCATATGTGTGTGACTTGGTATATGTGTTTGTTAGTGCATATGTGAATGTGAGCATACATTTCTCTGTTATGTACATGTCTTAGTGTGAGTGTGAGTGGGTGTGTATAAGACTGTGTGTACGTTTAAGATATATGTGTTGGTTTATCTTTGTAAGTGTGTGAAGGTGAATGTGTGTGTGCATGCCCGTATGACAATGTATTTGTGAGCATGTGAGTGAAGTGTGTATATGTGATTGAGCATGTGTATCCATGTGTATACATATGTAAGTATGACACTGTCAGAGTAAATTTTGTCAGTGTGTATTTGTGGGTGTTTTATTGTAGGTGAACATTTGAGTGTACAAGAGTTTGAGTGTGAATGTGCGTGTGTGTGTGTGTGTGTGTGTGTATGAGTGTACAGTGTGCATCTTTGTGTTAAAGCCTGTGCAGTGTTTTGACATGTGTGTGGGGTATGCGTGTATAAGTGTGTGCATGTGCATGTGATGCTGGAATCCACCTCCATCGTCACAGCTTTCATGCACTGAGTATTGCTCTACTACCAAGCTGTAGTCCCAGCACCAGCACCAGCCCAGGCCCCTGCCCCAGAACCAGCACCAGCCCAGGCCCCTGCCCCAGCACCAGCACCAGCTGAGGCCCAGCACCAGCACCAGCACCAGACAAGACCCAGCACCAACACCAGCACCAGCCCAGGCCCCTGCCCCAGCACCAGCACCAGCACCAGAGCCTTACTTAAAGCCGACATTGGAAGTGATGCTGAAATGTAACTTGAGACTGATTTCTCTGCTCAGGAGTTGAAGGTTTATTCTGAACAGAAGGAAAGGAGGAAAAGGAGAGGACAGAGGTCCCACAATAGCAACAGGGATTGTGAGAGGTCTTGTTGCCCCAAGGGGTTTCTGTTAACTCCAGGATGTGGCAAGAATATTCCATAAAGTAACAGATCTGCAAGTATCTGTTAGATCTGGAAGATCTGGAAGTATCATCTCAGCCTTTGTAGGAGAGAATAAGATACACTCTGAAAAGTTCTGGGATTGGAGTTCCAGGGGCTCCTACAGCAGGGGTTAAAAGAGGGCAGGCAGCAGGAGAGATGATTCAGCAGTTAGGAGCACTGGCTGCCCTTCAGAGGACCTGGATCCAATTCCCAGCACCCACAGGGTGGCTCAAAACTGGCTGTAACTATCAGGGGATCTGATGCCCTCTTCTGGCCTCTAGGGACACTGCATGCTTGTGATGCACGTACATATATGCAGGCAAAACACCAGTATACGTAAAATAAAAATGTTTTTATTTTAAGGAAGGGAGCAGTCCTAGTGAAAAAGAGGACAAAAAGCTAAGTGAGGGGAGGAGAGGGGAGGAGGGGCGGGAGGGTCAGTCTGTAAAGTGCTTCACACAAGCGTGAAGACCTGAGTTCCAGCCTGTTTTTAGTAAACTTTATGATTTACTTGCCTTAAGATTGCCCTAAAGCAGTTGGCTGGGAGAAGAACCAGAAAGGAGGCATGGGACCGAGGATGGTGAACCTCAGCGGATGCATGGACCCCAAAAGGTAGACATGCCTGGGGTGCCCCTGACTCCAGTTGGTGGGGTGGTCAACACTGCGCTGTGTAGCTCAGGGGTACCTGCGCTGGTAGGGAGACAGCAGCTGCTTGTCTGTCCTGAGGCATGTGTGGGTCTCCCCTCTTGTGTCCAGCTCAGACTCCCGGTCACCCGTACCTCGCTGCTGCCTTTTCTACTTTTTATTGTTGTTGTTGTTTTGTTTTTTTAGGCAGAGTCTTACTATACAGCCCTGGCTGGGCCAGAAGCCCCAGAGATCCACGTGCCTCTGCCTCCTTGTCTCGTTCTGTATTCATGGCTGTAGACCTTTGTCCTACTTGCTGTCATTGAGGGATATTATAAGGAACATTTTGTTTGCGGAGACACCGAATTATATTCAAGGATGACTCACCCCTTATTAAGGAGATTTGGGAGAGTTTTTGGTACTCTGAAGCCGTTGGGTGGGATTTATTCACTGACAGCAGCTCATGACTACTCCAGCTTTCCTTTCACCTTGGCTGTTAGGAGCTCCTTAGAGGACTTTTGGTCCACCCCAGCAGTCTCAGCGGACAGTGGCAGGCTTTCTGTGTGGTGACCTTCCTCCTCCTGGTACCTACAAGCTTCATCTTATTTTTACTCTGATTCTGATTGCCTAATTATTTCCATCTTGTTTCCTCTCATCGATCATGTCTATCTGTTAGAAATTAAGACCAGAGCACAAGTGAATGACTCACCGGCACCTCAATCTCTTGTTTCCCAGGCTGGCCGAGTCATCTGTGGATCTGAATCTCAAGCTAATGTGTTGGCGATTGGTCCCTACCTTGGACTTGGACAAGGTCGTGTCTGTCAAGTGCCTGCTGCTAGGAGCCGGCACCTTGGGTTGTAATGTAGCCAGGACACTGATGGTGAGTCTGGGGGCCTCGTGGCAGCTGTCAGTCTGTGCTCTTGTTTCCTGGCACATGATTGCCTCCCATCTCCTAGGTCCCCCTGTGCCCCCTCCTTCCTCTTTGCTCCCCTCTGCATCTTTGTAGTTCTAAGAGCAATCATCTACTCATCGTAAGACAGAGGCAGAGAGCCCCTCCTGCCCCAGCCCTAGTTCCCTTCCCACAAGTAATCAATCTCATACATCAGGATGTCACCATTGATACCAGATGTTGTCCTGGCCAAAGGAAAGAGAGACCTTACACAGGCTTTGTCGTTTATCTGTTCTTTGATATTTATGAAATTAGCCTATTTATAAAATAAGTTTTCTTTGTAACTTACTAGTCCAACTTGAAAGTTATATGGTTCCATAACACTGTGAGGAAATATAGGGGCTGGAGACATGGCTCAGAGGTGAGGACACTGGCTGCTCTGGGAGAGAACTGGGTCCGATTCTCAGCACCCACATAGCAGCACATACAGCCTGGAACTGCAGCTCCAGGAGACCCAATACCCTCTTCTGACCTCTTTGGGCATTGCATGTATGCACTTAGATACATGGAGGCAAAACACATGCTTAAAATGGACAAATCTTTAAGTAAAAAGCTTTCCAGAAATGTTTTTGTTTATAAAAATGTCCATGACAACGTGTGTGAAAACACAGACTCATCTTCTGAGGCCCCGGTGTAAGTAAGGTTTCTCCATGGAGAAATACTCCAAAAATGTTCTTCACTGTTTCACATGGGGGGACTAGACAACTTGCAAGTCATTTTTCTGAAGGGTTAATTGAGGTCCAAAATGAGTTTCCAGAGGAGTTGGTGTTTATACTTAGTTACTCGTTAAGAGAAACCAGAGACATCCGGGGGCTCTCACTAACCCTGAAACACCAGAGTAGAGTTCTTCTAGCATTCACTAGCAATCTTCCTCTGCTGGCACTGTCAAAAGTAACACATCTTGGGTGAGAATTACTCTGACATTTTCTGGTCTAATGACTGGGAATCCAGGCCCTGGGATATAATTATTTTGTCTTTTAAAAAGAAGTTGACGTTCTAATGATCAGAAACTGAATTTGTACATTTCAGTTTCTGAAGTTTCCTATATTTTGAGGTCCCCAGCTGCTCAGAAGCAAAACCCTTTCCAGAGAGTTTGAGAAATGTGTGCTGGGACATACTCCCTGGGAGTGTGCCACCGTCTCATGTTTCCATGCAGGGCTGGGGCGTCAGACACATCACGTTTGTGGACAACGCCAAGATCTCCTACTCCAACCCCGTAAGGCAGCCTCTATATGAATTTGAAGATTGTCTCGGGGGTGGCAGGCCCAAGGCCCTGGCTGCAGCAGAGCGGCTTCAGAAAATATTTCCTGGAGTGGTATGTTGATGATTTGGGGGGTATAGCCACATTACCCCCCTCTCCCAATAAACTCTGTAAATGTTTAAGTCCTGGGCATCCTGGGACCTGAGGTTCTGCAGTATTTGTAAGTGAGGATCAGACATGTATTACTTCCTACCAGACAGTCATTGTATGGCCAGCCTTGCTGCCTTACCTCAGTGATAGTCTTTTAAGAACACTGTGATAGCCGGGCGCTGGTGGCACACGCCTTTAATCCCAGCACTGGGGTGAGTTTGAGGCCAGCCTGGTCTACAGAGTGAGTTCCAGGACAGCCAGAGTTATAATACAGAAACCCTGTCTTGTAAAATCAAAAAATGAAATAAAATAAAATAAAATAAAAACACTATGTCGATGCTAGGGAGATGGGTCACTGGGTAAAGTGCTTGCTGTATAAGCAAGAAGACTTGAGTTTGAATCCTCAAAACCCACACAAAGCCAGGCACAGCATTGTGTGAGTGTAATCCTGGTGCTCCCACATGAGAAAGGAGGCAGAGATAGGAGAGTCCCCAAGAGCTGGCCAGCCAGCTAGTCTGCCCTGTGCAGAAGCAAACAACCACAACCAAAAGATCCTGTCTCAAACGAGGTTGAGGGCAAGGAGGTTGCCTTCTGAGGTTGTCCTCTGACTTACATATACACCGTGGTTGCACATGCACCCGCATGTACATGCACCATACAAACACATAGTAGTCCCATACCCATGCCAGCATACATGTACATGCATACAAAAGAAAACAAACAAACAAACAAACCAAAAAAAAACCAAAATCCAGCTAGAGCTGGACAACAATTATCAATCAAGAGAATGGCTTAGAGGCATGCCCACAGACCAGACTGATGGAGGCAATTCCTCAGTTGAGATTCCTTCTTCCTAGGAGACTCAGGTTTGTGTCAAGTTCACAAAAACTAAGCAGCACACACAACTCACTTGAATAAAAGTAAGTTTTGAGTTGTTTTTTAAAGTCATTCAGCAAGAGATTCTACACATTGAATACATGATCATTTTATCCAACAGGAGCCACATTACTGATCTCTGAGGTGTCTGCCTATATTTACAATGCTAGTAGTGGCACCCTCAGCCCTAGCCTTGGAAAAGCCTGCCTTCCAGAAGTTTCCTCCTTTGGTCTTTCAATATTGATTTGTCTGTTAGCCCAGCCTCCTGTTGTTGATGGCTTTATTTCACAGGCATCCCTCATTTATTGAGTGGAATTCCATAGTATTGACTGAATATCCACTGCATACCCAGCTATGTGTTGTATAGCCACAGCCCCTCCGTTGAGACATATTAGTTGGTCTTTGCTGGCAGAGTGTGGTGTATCTCACAATCCCCGAATCTCAGTGCATTCAGCTGCAAGTCTACACCACAGGTGTGCAGCCTTGGCTGGGTTAGCTGATCGGCAAGGCTGGACTCAGCTTCCAGTCTGCTCTGTATGTGATTGTTTCAAAATGGAGGCTTGAGGAGCCACAGTCTCCTGGCCCTGTGGTTCTAGGGAGAATTGAAGGCCAGGAGTCTCAATTCAACCTCAACACAGCACACCACCTTCTCTTCCCATTGCTCAAGCAAGTCACGGTGCCAAGCCCAGGCCTATGAAGTCCTGTGGAAGAAGGCACAGGCCTGTCATTCTTCCCCCAGGCAGACAGGCATGCCCACCTGGGAGAATAGTCCAGTCTGTCACTGGAGAGGATTGTGAACTTCCCCTGGGCCCATGCAGATGTTGCTTTGAATCTGAGCTCTCCCACTTAATTCCTGAGCTTTTGCTGACTTACACCCCACCCCCAAGCCATTTTTCCAGTCAGTGTTTTGGCAACTCTGAGAAAGCTGATGTTTTCACACTTGCCTGTGGCCAGTGGGATACAGAGGATTGAGGTACAGGTTTGTGATTCTGGCACACACTGTTTTCTATGGAAAGTGAACATCCCTGGCTGTGTTGCACCTGTGGCTCTGAGCTCCATCCTCAGCAACACACACATACACACGTAAATACAGAGACACATGTACACACTCAGACATACACACAGACACACGTACACACACATGTGTATACACACTGACACATGTACACACACAGACACACCAAGAGACACACGTACATACACACACATACAGAGACACATGTACACACTCAGACATACACACAGACACATGCACACACTCAGGCATACACAGAGACACATGTACACACACACAGACACACCAAGAGACACGTGTACATGTGCGTGTGCGCACACACACACACGACTCAAGGAAGTGGAGAAGGTCGAGAGCACAGGTCCAGATATTTGAGGGAAAGAGCAGTAGCACTATACACAGAGAAATTCCTAGTTGGAGATAACGTAAGGATGACCATTGCCTCCCTAGAATGCCAGTGGGTTCAGCATGAGCATCCCCATGCCAGGACACCCTGTGAACTTCTCTGATGTCACGCTGGAGCAGGCTCGCAGAGATGTGGAGCAGCTGGAGCAGCTCATCCAGAGCCATGATGTCATCTTCCTGCTAATGGACACCAGGGAGAGCCGGTGGCTTCCTACTGTCATTGCGGCCAGCAAGCGGAAGGTAGAATGTGCTGCCTGTGTCTAGAGCTTAGTGAGCTACCCACGAGAGAAGTGTCCACAGCCTGCCCTCCCCCAGGAAAGAGGGGTGACCTGTGTGGCCTTGCAGCCCATCTTTACCTCACACCATCACCCAGCATGGGTGTGCTTACTATTTCTAGCAATCCTTGCAGGTGCTACTGTTGGTGAGTCTGATGTCCAAGGGCCTGTGATGTAGGGTGCTTGACTAAGTATGCAGCCACTCTCGGAGAGGTTTTCAAAGAATGGTAATAAGAAAATACCAGATTATAAGATAAAATAGCATATGAATTATTTATGTTACATTTAACTAAAAACATTCGTGTCTGCCTCTACTGCCATCTATCCACTGTCTGTCTGTCAGTCATCTGTCATCTGTCCATCATGTATGAGGCAAAAAACAAGAAGGGAAGGGGAGTGGAGATATGAGAGGCAGTGCCCCAGCAGTTTCTGGAACCCCCAGAGCTGTGTCAGGAGTGGTTACTTTTCCTTCCCCAGCATGTCTTTTCTTGATTCTGTCAAACTTTGTGACCAAAACCTTGGAAGAAAAACTCAAATCACAACCAAGAAGAGTTCTTACAGTACAAACGAAGAAGGTTCCTCTTCAAAATCTACGTGGTGGGCAAATCATGGTTTGCTAATCATGTCTCAGTAAAGCTTTTCCAAAGAAATAAGAAGGCATGTCAGAGTGGTGTGGGCACCCGCTAGCTGCTCTCCATGCCTCCCTCCTATTGGCTGCATGACCTCAGGACAGAGGTGGACTCTGACTTTCCGTATCTTCATCTGTAAACAGCCAGTGTGTGTGTGTGTGTGTGTGTGTGTGTGTGTGTGTGTGTATGGGTTTTAAATGAGATGGTTTATGTTAGCAGTTTATTAAGTCTCTTGCAGGTTTCAATTGGCTATTAAAGTCTAATTACACCCACATGAAAAAAAGGAAGCAATCTAAAGGTTGCCATATATGAGCTTAACCTTGTCTTGAAGTGTGTTTGTCCTAATCCCCTTTTTATTCCCTCGATACTAACAGCTGGTCATCAACGCTGCCTTGGGGTTTGACACCTTCGTTGTCATGAGACATGGCCTGAAGAAACCCAAGCATCAGGGCGCTGGGGACCTGTACCCAAGCTATCTTGTGGCACCTTCCGACCTGGGCTCTTCACTTTTTGCCAACATCCCTGGGTATAAGCTTGGCTGCTACTTCTGCAATGATGTGGTGGCTCCAGGAGATGTAAGTCGAGTTCCACGGTTACAAATAGCTCTTCTCAGCATCTCATGTTCTGGAGCAGGGTCCTGTGCTCCCACTGCTCTTTAAAGATTGTCTAGAAAAGAACATTCTCTAGCTAGGCGGGGGTGGAATTATCCTGCCATGAGCCACCATTGGCACCCTTACCTGACTGGCTGAGCCACAGTCACTGTATGAATGTGGCCACAATCATCTGACTGAGGCTGAGTGAGGAAGCTTCTGCATAGCCTGGTCCCTTGTAGCCCTGCATTCACTTTAGAAAGAGCCCAGATCCGAGCAGGCTAAAGCCCCAGGTTCTGGTCCTGGCCATATGCTGTCTCCCCAGTAATCCAGAAAGCCTCTTGTTCCCTGTGACTGCAGAACAGGGCTGGGCACAGACCTGTCACATTGTCAGGAAACTTGAATTTCAGGTAAACAGCAAGTGGTTTTTTTGTTTGTTTGTTTGGTTTGGTTTGGTTTTTTGGGGTTTTTGATTTGTTTGTTTGTTTTTGTTTTTTGGTTTTTTTTTTTGGTATGCCCCTTACAGTATTCGGAGTTACTTAGAATAAAAAATTGTTGTTGTTTGTCTGAAATTGAACTTTCTCTCTTGCTTTCTCTCTCTCTCTCTCTCTCTCTCTCTCCCTCTCTCTCTCTCTCTCTCTCCCTTTTTTATTTTTCAAGACAGGGTTTCTCTACCTGTCCTGGAACTCTGTAGATCAGGCTGGCCTCAGAGATCCACCTGCTTCTGCCTCCCAAGTTCTGTGATTAAAGCTGTGTGCCACCACTGCCCAGCTGAAATTGAACTCTTAACTGTGCCTAGTTATTTTATCTGACAATCTAGAAGAGGTAGCCCGCCTGCCCTGAGCATGCTCAGTGCTGAGCAGGTGGAATGTGCGGCCACCAAGAGTGCCTCTAGCTGGGTCCTCCCACCTAGTGAGCCTGTGGGAGCGAACATCCAAGGGCAGGAGAGTTCTCCGAAGTGTCCTTCCTGTTCATCCTTCTGCTGTTACAAAACCCAGTCTGCTCTCTGGAACGACTGGCTTTGCCTTGTCCCACCACAGAGATAGCTACCATCTCCTCCTGTGAGGAAGGGGGCTCAATCCTCTTCATCAAGTGCTAGAACATACAGCTTGTCCTGTGGGTCAGTGGTTGCCATCCAATGGGGTTGAGGCTCCCAAGCAGGACGGCCATGTTCAGTGTCTTGCCTCCTTTAATTACATTCTCTGTTTTGTTTATTATGACCCTCCCAAGACAAGATGGGGTGAGGCTGGCTGGACTAGACTGTTCCATACACATCAATGGCTGTTTCTCTTTAGTCAACCAGAGACCGGACGCTGGACCAGCAGTGCACAGTGAGCCGCCCAGGCCTGGCTGTGATTGCAGGTGCCCTGGCCGTGGAGCTGATGGTTTCTGTCCTGCAGCATCCTGAGGGGTGAGTCTGGAGCCCAGAGATGAGGCTTATCCGCAGTTGCTTGGCACTGTCTCCCTTGGGGTATCTTGGCCTCTCTCAGCCTCTTCTCACTTTTCTGGCCTAAGAACAAGACTAAATAAAAACCTAACCCAATGCTTTGGCCTGTGAGAACTCAGCGCGTGATTGCTAGGGTATGCTCTTGTGCCCTTCTTGAATTCTTCTGAATTTTTTGGCAGCTGATAAAGAAGGAAGACTTTGGCATTCGGTCTTTCACACTTCTGTTCATTCATTGTGGTTTTCTTAGCTGCAGATATTGTGACTATGTATACTGTATAATGTGTACACTGTATATACTCTGCATATAATGTGTATCCTGCATAATGTGTCGCTGGCATCAGGAATTGTATCAGCTGCCTAGGCCAGCTGTGGCCGAGGTCTGTGTCCAGGGATGTAGCCAAATAAAGTTCAGAGTCCTCAGTGCAGGGGTGGGTCCAGAGCCTGTGCTGCTCAGCCTCCATCATCTGTGGGCACGAGATGCTGCTGTGCGCTACAGTCTTGCATCTGTACGATGGTGCCTACTCACAGGCAAATAAGCATTTACTTTAAGAACAAACTAAAAGCCACTGGGGCTTGTGACAAAGGACTCCTTTAATCAATTTTCCTTTTTTTAATTGATAGATTTGTTCTTGGATGATTTCACACATGTATGTGAGTGACTATAGTGATGATAATTCTCCCTCCCACTGCTGTCTCCCCTCCTCCCTACAAATCTCTCTCTTATACATGACATTGTTTTGTGACCCACTGAGTTTAACCAGGGCCAGCTGTGTGGCCATGGGTTTTAGGCTATGCACTGGAGCCTGCTGGGCTCAGCAGTGGATACACAACTACATTCTGTGCCTCCCTCCCTCCCAGAATCCATTAGTTGTGAACGTTCAGGCATGAGCAGTAAGGCCCCTTTGTTACTTTTCTCCAGGAAGCATTTTCAGATGACTACAGCTTAAAACAACACCACATCTTGTAACTATGGAATGGACAAAATCCATACAAAAGGTCCCAGGTCACATCAGGTGGATATCTCTTTCACCTGCTGCCAGATCGTAAAGGAACGTTCAGGGTCAAGCATCACAAGACGTTTGTCACTACTGAAATCTAATTTTAAACAGATTCTTGATTGGTGGCCATGTCTGTCCTCTGGGTCAGCCTTAGCACCTGTCTTGTCACCAGCAGCTTTTTCAGAACTGCAGCCCTAACCACAAAGCCCATGACTCTCCCAGTTCTAGCCTGGGCTTCTTCAGCATGTTCATCTAGTGATGCCCTGGGGAGGATGAATATACCGTCAACCTTTCCCCTGTCTTCTCAGTGCTGTCCAGATGCACCAAGTACCCTCTTTCCCAGGTCATTGTACCTCTCTGGGCACAACTTCCCTTCCATCGTATTCTTTGGAACCAAATGTAGATCTTACCTGCTCAGTGCAGTTTTCAAATAAACCAGCACACAGCAGGCAAAGCCACTGGCCACCATGACATCAGCATGCCTGCCGTTTGGGTCACAGGGTGCATGTTGTGTATCATAGCCACGCTGTGGAAGCTGGACAGTTATTTTTTAAGTAGCTTCCCCATTCTGCAGACCATCAGGCTCACGTCCAGCACACAGCCCTCGAGGCTACTAGATGTAGTTTTGGTTGTGAGGTGCCAGGACCACTGTTTCCTGTGCCTCTAACACTGAATGCAGCCAGTGCTTTCTGTCACAGTAACCTTGGAAAATGGGTCAGCCACTTTCTTCTTGGGTTCCTTTTTGGTGATAACTGCCTTGTTGCTGCCGAAGTATGAGTTGCCCCTTAAAGAACTTTCCCGGAAAACGTATCCTTTGATTCACCTAGCAAGGAATGCTAAGAAATCTAACTTTGTCAGCTGGATCTTTTGCCTCTCTGAATAAAGTTGTGAGAGGTGGAAGAGGAGATTATGTTGGCTAGATGGCCAGCATGTCTTCCCATTTATTTTTGAAAATTCTTTACATATTTAAACCCCAGAATATATTGTTACATAGTATTCATTTAGTTTTGCTAACATTTTTCATTTCTTCCTATGTCTCCAAACTTGTGGCCTGAGCTGCTTTCTTCTACTTGTAGTATTTCAGTCTTTGTCTGAAAATTTTTGTTTGTTGTGTTTGATGGAATTCTAGACTGGCATATTCTCTCCTCCTCCCCCTCCTTCTCCTCCTCCTCTTCCTCCTCCTCCTCCTCCCCCTCCCCCCTTCTTCCTCTTCCTTTTCTTCCTCCTCCCCCCTCCTTCTCCTCCTCCTCTTCTTCCTCCTCCTCCTCCTCCTTCCCCATGTCATTACTGGAGATTGCACTTAGGCCTCATACACACTAGGCAGGTATTCTACCATAATGCCCCAGGGCCAGCTCTTGTCTCTGAGGTTCCTATGAATCATGTCACCCCTCTCACTTGGTCTGCCTCTCCCTGCAGCCTTCCCCCAGTGGCTTTGGGGCAGTCTCCTTGTTCTTGTTCATTCAGGCTCATCTCTGGCCTGGTGAATTCTATCTGCAGTATAAATCCTCTGTCCTGTCCACCAGAATGCTGCTCTGTCCTGTTCTCTGGTTCTCCGTGCTTTTTATAAGATCCCCCAGCTGTAACTCCATCTGGTCCCTCTGCATCTCTCGTGTGGGTCCCCTGCATCTTTCATGTCCTCTCTGTCTTCCTTATTTCAACCCATTATCTGCTGTTGGCTCATCCTCCTGTGTGTTGATTCTCTCTTCTCTGTGACTGACAAAGGTTAAAGCCGTCATGGTTTTCAGTATCACTGTTGCATTTTAGGTCTAGACTTTCCATATGATCTTACATCACACAGCTCTTATTCTCCACTAAGTTGTAATTTTACCCTGATGGCAAACAGGTGCCCACCCCTGACTGGACTATAGATGCTCTGGTTTATTTCTCAAGTTTGTGCAAGGCGCAGCTCTGAGCACTTTATAACTTTCAACTTGTTTAATCCCCTATCGAACTTACTAGGGAAAAATCAGTAGTCGTGATTTTGTTGTTCCTTTTGGACAGAGTCTTGCTGAGTATTCCAGGCTTGCCTTGAATCACACAGTTCAGGTTGGCCTCACACTCATGGCGATCCTCAGTCTGCCCAGTGCCAGCATTACAGGTTCATTCCATCTCACCTGGTTTATTAGTCTCACTGCTGGTGGGGGAGCTGGCCTTGTTGTCTAGGCCTTACACACGGTGAGTGGCAGCCAGGCATCTCTACAGACACTGCTGCACAGTGCTTTGGAGTGCTACACTATGTATGCCTTTTGTAGTGCAGGCAGAGATATCAAATGGAGGAACTATTCTTATCTCATCCAAATTGAATCCCAAGAAAGGCAATGCAGAAAGCCACAGCGGTATTCTGTTTGTCATGTGACTCAGATGGCCTCTGTGGCTAGTAGACATGGTGTAATGGGGCAATGAGCAGTTACGTCTTCTCCTGCCTTTACCTCGACTGCCATCCAAGCTTCTTAACGCCTCCTGGTAGGAAGTAAAATCTTTGAGAGCTGACACTACACCTCCTTGACCCCAACTCCCTGCCCACTTTGTACTGGGAACAGGTTAAAAAAGAGCTCTGGGACATAATGAGCAAAGCCTCTCTCTGGGGAGGAGCCCATTACTTCTCCTGCCAAGTTCATTCCTTTTATTTCTCTTTCCTCCACGTTTATGGCATTTAGAGATCAGTTTAGCAGGATACACACTCCATTCCCATCTGCTGGAAGGCTGAGCTGTAGGATAGCCTGAGCCAGGAGTTAAGGCTGGCCTTCACAGTGTAGTGAAAGCATGTAAAGGGAAGGAGTGGGGAAGGAGGGAGGAAGGGAGAGAAAGAGGGAGGGGAGGAAGGGAGGAAGGAAGACAGAAGGGAGGGAGGGAGGGAAGAAAGGAAGGAGGGAGAGGAAGGGAGGGAGGGAAGGAAGGAAGGAGGGAGGGAGAGGGAGGGAGGGAAGGAAGGCAGGCAGGCAGGCGAGCCTTGCACTTGCCCTGGCATCACATGCCCCTGATATGTCATGCAGCCTCCTCCCTCCTGTTTCACAGCTATGGACCTGAAGCACAGAGGAGACTTAAGCTGCTTGGCGGTGTTCACAGACTCCCTCTTGTCTTTCCCACTCCATGGCTTCCATTTTTTAATGACTACCTTTCCCTCCCTCCCATGAAAATGAGTTTCCTGCTAGGTTGTGAAGCCCAGCAAAGGGCATTTGGTTCTCCTAACTCTTCACAGTTCCCCAAGATACCCTCTCATGTGCTCACCATGGGCACATGTGAGCTGAGAGCCCTCCTGCTTCCCTCTCACAGGGGCTACGCCATTGCCAGCAGCAGTGACGACCGCATGAATGAACCTCCCACTTCTCTGGGGCTGGTGCCTCACCAGGTGAGTGATTTGGAAATGAAGCTGTGGTCCTGGCCCGATCCTCTGGTGGAGGGGGAGATAGGGGCACCTCACCCTTCTGACACAACTCCTGAAGCTGGGGCTTCAGAGGGGCCGTGTGGCCCATAGAATGCTCTGTACTAAAGACACTGCAGGGAGGAGATGCACCCATGGCACTGCCTGACTTTGATGTGTGGAAGCTGCTGATCTGACTCCTCCATGCAGAAGGAAAGGAAGGGAGGGGCTTTGGGGCAGCCAGTCTAGCCCTGCCTTGTGTGGTTTCTCAGAGCCTTGTTTTCCTGTCTACAAATCACACTGAGCTCCCTGGTAGGAATGGAGAGAGACCAGGGCTGATAGGCTATAGCCTAACAGCCCCAAGTGTGGATTAGCTGACTAGCCTTCAGTGCCCAATGCCCTACCCAGGAAGCCTTTCTGGACAAGCATGGGCAGGCTGTCAGCCATGTTACTCAGAAGCAGGGCCTTTTCAGAACAGAACCTGCAGGGTCCGTGCCTGAGGCTGAGAAGGGAGATACTGTAGAGTGAGCTCCACCAGTCTAGGTATCTCATAGTCTGCACACTGGCTTTTGGGGAAATGAGGGTGTTGTGCCCAGTTTTTGAAATCCCCCTCCTCCCCAAGTACCACCAGGAGACCACCAGCTCTGATGCAAAAGCAAGGAGCCTTTATTCTGCAGAGCAAACCAGTGCACTGGGGTCTGGCACCACTACACAAGATGGCTGACCTGGAGCAGCTTCCTGCAAGGGTTTTTAAAGGGAGCAGGGGATCTCTCTGATTGGTCAGACCCAAGCGCTGGATTAGCTCGTTAAATGACCACAAGGATTTCTGGGGAAGTGAGTACTAGCCATTAAACAGAGAGGTTTATGGGAAAGCAAGTACTTGACATTAAACCGAGGAGAGGTTAGCACCTTTACCCCTAGGGGTGCTGGGCTTTTCAAGGGCAGTTCTAGTGTGACATTTGGGGAGCTGTTCTCCACAGTCCTGTGTGTTCCACTCTGTAACTAGAAGGTATCCCTCAGGGCAGATCCTGCCTGACAGATTCATTTATTTGTTCCATGCTGGGATGAAACCCAGGGCATACCAAGCATGTACTCTGCCACTGAGTAGTTGCCCAGTCCCTGGGCCCTGGGCCTCACTTTCCAGCGAGGATGAATCAGCAGAAGGAAGGGCTAGCCCACCATCATGGAGAGAGTTAGTGAAGCTGTGATCCAACCCAGGACTGGCGTTCTCTCAGAGCTTCTCTGTGTGGAGAGCCCTGGTCTGCACGGTGGCGCCTCAGCTCCGGCTCTACTCAGTCTCTGTCTTATACATGTGTCCAATCTCTTAACCTGTTCATGTCAGGAAAGTGGGTGCTTCAGCAGGGGTCCAGGAGAACCTCTGCCTCAGCTTTGGAAACCATAGAACCCCAGGAAGGTGGCATCCCCTCAGTGTCCCCCCCCCCACCCAGTGACAGTTGTATGACCTGAGCATGTCAGTCTTTTTCCACAGACACACTTCCAGCAGACTGTGGTAACATTGTAGTCACCCCTCCTCTACCACAGAATCGTACACACACACGCACACGCACGCACACGCACACATGCACACTTACACACACTGCTGACCTCCAAGCTGACCTGGGCTGCTCTCTCACTCACATCTTCTCTTAGGTCACCTTGCCTCTTTTCCTGCCCTGGAGACCTCATGTCTTACGGATTTCACACTGAGGAGGGCCTTAATTAAATTTTCAGTCACACCCCTGCACTGGTTTCTTCCGTTAAGTTAAATTGCAGCCTCTGTTGCTTTCCCAGCACTGAGGCCAGAGGACACCTTCCCTAGAGGGTGGCTGGTGTCAGATGCATGTGCCTGTGTTTCCCAAGTGCTATGGCAACTCATCCTCAATGGGCATTCATCCCCGATGAGCAAGCCTGGCAGTTGCCTGCCATTCACCAAGTCTTCCTACTCTCCCCTCCTCTTCAGTTGTCTGAAGGGTTATTTTGGTTGTTGGCTGGTCTCTTCACTTGCCCTTCTTGAAGGCTGAAGAATAGTGCCACCTTATATGGTAAAAGCCCAGTGTGTGTGTGTGTGTGTGTGTGTGTGTGTGTGTGTACATGTCAGTGTGTGTGTGTGCATATGTGTGTATGCCTGTATGTGTGTATCTGTGTGTGTCAGTGTGTGTGAATGTGTCTGTGTGTGTATGTCAGTGTGTCAGTGTGTGTCTGTGTGTGTGTCAGTGTATATGTGTCTGTGTGTGAATGTGTATGTATGCACATATGTGTGTCTGTGTGTGTGTCTATGTGTATGTATGTGTGTGTCAGTGTATGCATGTATCAGTGTGTATGTGTGCCCATGTGTGTGTCTGTGTGGGTGTGTCAGTGTGTCTGTGTGTGCCTGTGTGTGTCAGCATGTCTGTGTATGTCAGTGTGTCTGTGTGTGTCAGTGTGTGTGTCTGTGTGTGTCAGTGTGTGTCATTGTGTATGTGTGTGTGCATGTGTGTGTGTCTGTGCATGCATGTGTCAGTGTATGTGTGCACATGTGTGTGTATCTGTGTGTGTGTTGCTTTCTTATTTCAAGTTTTAAGCCTTTATTTTTAGCCACATTCTAAAAAGGAAATTGGAGAAAGAACTTTAAAATTAATCAGAGTTGTTTAGTCCCCATTTAGACAAATGTTTTTTCTTTTTATCAAGTGGAGGAGACTCTATTTGTGCAACTGTGTTTTGATTAGGGAACACCATCTCCACAGAGCTAGGTCTGGTGGCAGTCAGCATCCTTCCTCCCCTCCACCCTCTCTTTCCCTCCTCTCTCTCCTCCCCCCTTCCCTCTCCTTCCTTTCCTCTGTTCCTCCTCCCCACTTCTTGCTCTCCCCCCTTTCCCCTTCTCTCCCTCCTCCTCCCTCCTCTAGAGGCAAATGGTTTCCTGTTGGAGGGGAGCTGGCTAAGTCCCTTTGTATTTTGCTTGTAAAGAATGACCTGTTAGGTTCTGGCTCATTTTCTCAGTGCCCCAAGGAGAGTGCTTATGAATGTGCTCCTGTGGAGTGAGATACCTAGAAAGCCCCTCACCCCCAGTACCTCCCAAACCCATTGTGTAATCATGGAGAACATTCTTGACTTCTCTGCTGTCCTGAGTGGATCCTAGGAGTCCTCTGGCTTGCTCTGTCCCTCCCTGTGGGTTCACAGGCATATTTGCCCCATTCAGAGATTGGTGAAGAATAAAACTCGGGTCAGCACCTTTTTAGCAGGCACTGGGTCAAAAATTTCCAGAGTCTGACATCACAGTTTATTTTTCTTGCTCATTCAAACACTTTGGGGGAAAGTCTCCATGTGACAGTTATCACAACAAAGCTTCAGGGATGGATGGCTACATTGAAATTCTTTGGCAAAGTACACCTCTATAGCAAAGCACCTGTGACCTTTACAGTAAGAATGAGTTCTATTGACTGATAAACAGGCTCAGGGTAAGGGTCTAGGGAGGATGGATTTGTGATCAGCATAATAATGGATTCATAATAATGGAAGATGCAAAATACAAGGACCTCTTTAATAGGATGGGTTCTATTCACTGAGAGATAATACTCAGGACTGGGGCCTAAACAGTACTCAGGACTTGGGGGGATGTAGGTCCTAAGGAAGAGCAGTATGTGCTTTTAACCACTGAGGTATCTCTCCACCCCCAGGCTTTCTATTTTTAAAAAGGGCTCCTTATTTTTGGGTTGAAGGATGCTCAATTCTTGTGCCCTGGTAGATGAGCAGACTGTCTGCTTAGAGGAGGTTCAGCAAGAGGGCATTTCCTGAAGTGATAGCCTAGGAAAGAGCTTCCTTCCTCTCTCTCCTGGGTTTTCCGGCCCTCAGCAAGATGGTCAGAGGAAAGGTGGAAGGTCCACAGTTCTACTGTGTTGGCTGCTGTGGTTTGTGACCTGGTCATAGTGGAGAAGGTCCACGTCCATCCAACCAGTCAAGCAGATGCTTTCCAAACACAGGCCTTGCAGAGCACACTGGGACAGAGACAGCAAGGAAGCGCTTGCTCTTGATGCAGTCTAAGGTAGTAGACACAAGCCAGGCCAGGCGAGTGTGGTAGGATCTTCATCTAGTAGGATGTACCTGAAAGCCAGGAGGGCCCGGGTATATGATCTGACCTCCTCATGCCATCTTCCTTTTCCTTGGGCAAGTGCCTCATCTCCTCTGAACCTCATGTTTTCTGTCTGTAAATGAGAACAACCTATAACAAGCCCCCGAGAGTAATATATAGATAGTATTTATTAGACACCAGCAGAGTTCTGGCACGAGACATTTGCCCATGCTAGCTTTCTTTCTCTTTCCACTATTCTTATTAAAATGGAAGTTTACCCTCTAAACAGGAAATTAAGAAGAATCACAGACCTCGGAAAACAATCCTCACTACATTTCGAGAGTTAGCTGCATCCTGAAGTATTTTTCTGAGGATGATGCTGGCCAGCTTCCAGCTTAGCTCTTTGGTCCCTCTGTGGCTCCAGTTCAATAATGAGAGGCAGCCAGTGATGGGAACGGAAGCTGTTATCTGAAACAAAGACCTCAGTAGTGTGCCTGGGGCTCACTGTTGCTAAACTCCATCTTGGCACAGAATGTGATTAAGACTCTTTTCAGCATCCAAGACCGACCTGGAGTTTGGAGCACGTTTTATGCATGCAGACTCCAAGCTCTAGAAACCTGGCCAGGCCTATAGGGAGCTGCTGCAGCATCCGACAGTGGGGCTCCCTAGGAGGCTTCAGGGCATCTTTGGGGTGGCTATTTGTTCTTGGGCAGTGGATCTTAGCTTCCCATTGAGGCAAGGTGGGCTTGACACCAAAGTTGGTTTTACTGAGCACTGGTGGAAACATGGCAGGGACAGTGGTTCAGAAAGGAAGGCCCCCTCCTTTCCTGATCTATTTATTCATTTTGTATCCAACTGGGCAAAATCCACTGAAGATAATTGAATTCACCAGAGAGGTGTTACACCATCTGTGTTTTTGTTTTACAGTGTGTTTGAGTTCCCCCTTCCCTCCCTCCCTCCCTCCTCTGTGCATTTTAGCTTTTCCACTAGGCTTTAGAGCCAAATAAGTAGGAATTAAGATTCCTGGATTTTCTCTTTAGTACTTGTAAAGCCGTGCCATTTCTCTGGGTCTTGGTTATCTTATCTGGAAAGTGGTAGACGGTAAAAAGGATGGCAGTGAAGCCAAAATGAGCTGCCACAGGACAGACAGGTGAAAACACAAAGCATGTAGACCTGGCATGCCATAGGACAGGTGAAAACACAAAGCATGTAGACCTGGCATGCCTCCTGTGCATGTGAGCACCCTGCATCTTTACCTGGTATGACAGGCGTAAGCCTTGGCTGCTGCATGGAGAGCAGACTGGAGGTATGAAGGGCCGGTGTAAAGCTGTAGTCATTTTAGCTAAAATGACATCAACCCACAATCCTGGGGTTTCTGTTCCTGCTCTGCCATCAGTCACCTCTGAGCCCTTCCAGAGTGTGCCTTCACCAGCACAGCCCAGAGCCACCCTGGAAACTGCCAGGGACATGGTCATTGGAAATGTACCACCCTGAGCTAGGAAGAAAGGCTTCGTGGTGGCATTGCTTCCAAGGATAGTCACACTCCTTGGGTAGCACAGAGCCAGGTCCACTCCTTGAACTAACCTCTCTCATTTTTCATTGTGTGATGCATTTCCTGAAGGGCCTTGTATACCTGACAAAGTCTAGCCACACTGCACAGTCAGAGTGCTAAGACAGCCACAGGGTGCTGAACCTACATACACACACAGCAGCCCTACCCTCACGACCTGTGCTTCCTGCCTGCTGCCTCATGTCATACCCAGGGCAATGTTTCTTGTCTTCAAAGCCCTGATAGCCAAGCCCAGGGATAACCAAGAGCATTATGCTTGACAGCAGAGATATCACCTTACCTGCTTTGCCTGTTTAGAATCTGACAGTGACTAACAGGGCAGGAGCCAAAAAAGCATAGGACCCTGCCACGTGTAGGTAGCAGCAAAGAAACACATATTTAGAGTCAGCTTAGGCATATCTTTTCTTCTGGGCACATAGTTCCATGATCGAATGTAACAATCACAAGGCCCTGGGATTAGCATTAAGAACCAGAAATAAAGGAAAATCTTTTTCCCTCTAGAAAAATACACCGGATACTAAAGCTGGTATTATTGGGGTGGGAGGGGCAGCAGGGACTTTTCATTCTGAACTTTCTTGTTGAAAATACTGAATTTATAAACTGTTTCTAAATCAGCATTCCCAAGGCATAATTTATAGCCAACAACTGTACCGTGTGAAGTGCTGATGAGCGCCAACACTCCATCTCACCACCAGAGGACGCTGCTGCATTCCTGTCTTCCCAGCAGTTCCTTTGGCCTGGTGTCCTTTTAGTCCCACCCTCAGCCCCCACAGCCACTGATCTGATTTCCATAGGGCTGCTCTCATGTCTCCTCTGTGCTGTCATCTATAAAGAGGACAAATTGGAGGGGGAAAAGAGGGCTCTGATGACTACTGTCGCAGAGGACCCAAGTTTAGTCCCAGTATCTAAGTCTGAAATCTCACAATTGCCAGCTCTAGGGGATCCTAATGACCCTCTGCCATGAGCACTGCACTCACACACACACAATTAAAAATAAAATAAACCTTAAAAACAGAAAAGGGCAGAGAACAGATTCTTTGACATTACTTTACAGATCCTTTAATTTAAATATTAATTTAGCCCATAAGGTGGAATGTTGGAGCTATTTCTAGAAAATGTGAAAAGAATTCCAATATGGAATAAATTTTACTTTCTTTGACTATGAATTGGAGCCTAGACTCTCTGAAAAGATCTGGATATATCCTTTAGGACTTCAGCATATACCTGAACTGTGGGTCACTCTGGAAGTTTATGCGTGTCTAAGCACGGTGCTGAACTGTTGGCAGCAGCCTCTGCTCTGTACATTGTATGCATTTCCTGTCAGGCTGAGGGAATGTAGTTGGCCATACATCTGAGAATTCATCTCTGGGCTCTCAATTCTTCATGGTCTGTAGCAGTGCGAATACTGCAGGGCTCATTCATAGCCTTGAACTTCTACACATATGGCCAACTGATGACACGTGGTGGAGAAAGTGTTTTCTGACAAGTAGCTCTGCAGCTGAATATGGGGGTTCAACCCTGTCACCCCAGCACTGACGGAAGGATTGCCTTAGTATAAGGGCTACAGAGCAAATCCCTGTCTCAAAATAAGCAAGCAGAAACATCTGTGGCATGACTGAATTTGCACATGCAAAAGGAGGATTTTAGACCCTTACGTCATAACATGACGTAAGATTAGCTCAAGGGCCTGGTGATGTGGCTTGACACCTGGTGGGACACCTGTAACCTGTGTCGCTGCTGGCCTTGGCTCGCTCTCTCCAGCCTCCTTTCCAGCTCTCCTTTTCAACCCCATAACAAGACCTACTCTCTCCCTTCCCTCCAACTCTGCTCCCCACCTCTGCTCATAAGAGTTTAGCAGAGAACATTCCTGCAGAACAGAGAAGACAACAGAAGCTCTGTGAGCCACCACAGAATAAAGATACAGATGTGTAGGCCGCTTTCAACAGAGTTTTAATGAAAAATGTGTTGAATCTGCTTTAAAAGAACTCAGTATGAGAGTAAGTTCGAGGTGTGTGCTCACATGCACTGTGAGCATGCATTCACCTTTCTTTTTATTATATTTATTTCTCTGTGCATATGTGCATGGGTATGAATGTGGTGTGGACCATGGCACGCATGTGGTAATGAGGCAAGGTTTAGGAGTCAAGTCCCTCCTTCTACCACGTGGATACCAGGGATCCAACTCAGGCCGTCAGGCTTGGCAGCCAGTACTTTCACCTGCTGAGCCCTCTCACTGGCCTCTGAGCGTGCATTTAAACCTGGAACACCTGGAGCTCATAATGACCTCACCATTGCCCTTTGTGACTTGCAGGTGTTGTTGGTGGCTTCTCCTGGGTCCTGATTAGCAGACTTTCAACCCTGAACTTGCCTCTTGTTCTAGTTTATGAAATAGCCACCACATCTCTCAGAGACAGGAAACTAAAAATCACATTTCAAAGGTTCCCAAGGATTCTGTCAATTCTGACTTAATGTGTTAGATACATAATACATAGCTTTATGTCAACTTGACACAAACTAAAATCATCTGAGAGGAGGGAACCTTAATTTTTAAAAATGCCTCCATAAGGTCAGGCTGCAGGCAAGCCTGTAGGGTATTTTCTTAATTAATGATTGATGGGTGAGAGCCAAGCCCATTGTGGGTGGTGCCTTCCCTTGCTAGTGGTCCTGGGTTCTGTAAGAAACCAGGCTGAGCAGACTATGGAAAGCAAGTCAGTAAGCAGCTCTCCTTCATGGCCTCTGCATCAGCTCCTGCCTCCAGTTTCTCAACCTGTGCGAGTTCCTATTCTCACTGCTTTTGATAATGAACTGTTACATGGAACTGTGAGTGAAATGAGTACTTTCCTCCCTAACTTGCTTTGGGTCATGGTATTTCACCGCTGCAATAGTAACCCTAAGACAGTACTCTTTTGCTGTGGGATTGAAAAGGGCTCTGAAAATGGCCTGTAGGCCTTCTTAAGATTAGGTGTTCTGGAGGTGAGAATACACTTCCCATTAGGCTGTTGGTTGTAGCACAGGCAAAGATGGAGCCATCCAAACTCAGCTCAGAGACTGCTGTGGGCTTTGTCAGGCTTTGTGTTCATCTAGATTGGTGTCCATTCAAGATGGCTATGGGCAAAGAGAGTTGAGGGGTTGTTCTATTTTTCTATTTTCCTGAAGTGATGGGGGCCTGGTGAGATTGAAGGCAAAACCACAGCATGACCGTGTGTACCTATTGCCAAACAAATCGCAAGAGCTTGCTGACCAGCCAGCCTGCTGTTGTAACAGGGTGGAGAGTGATAGAAGACACCTGATCTCCTCTGGCTTCTGCATACTGTGCTTAAGTATGAACATCGAATGGGGGCAGGGCCTATATTTAAATGAGGTGATTGAAGTTCTCGGGAGAGGCTCTGGATTCAATCCCTAGCTCCAAATAAAAGAAAAATTGTGAGGAGACATAAAGACAAAAGCTGTTACCTGGCCAGGGAGCCAGGTGCCATGTGGCTTTGAAGGTCCATGTGCTGATTGGTTTTTGTCAGCGCGACATCAGCCTAGACATATCCGAGAAGGAATGACAATTGAGGAAAAGTCTCCTTGAGATTGGCCTGTAGGCAAGACTGTGGGCATTTTCTTGATTAATGATTAATGGGGAAGGCCCAGCCCACTGTGGGCAGGTGGTTTGGGGTTCTGTAAGAAAGTAGGCTGGGCAAGCCATGATGAACAAGCCCATAAACAGCACTCCTCCATGGCCTCTGCTTCAGCTCCTGCCTCCAGGTTCCAGGTTTGAGTTCCCTGTCCTGACTTCCTTTGGTGTTGGACTGTGATGTGGAACTGTAAGTTGAAACAAACCCTTTCCTCCCCAGTATGCTTTTGGTCCTGGTGTTTCTCACAGCAGTAGTAAGTTCAGACACCCACTTTTGGTCATGGTGTCCACGACAGCAGTAGGCGCCTAATTGAGACGAGCCTCCTTTTGAAACACAGCTCTAGTGTCTCCTGATTACCTAGGCCAGAATGCTTTGCCTTTCTAAGTCTTCATCAACTTAAAACAGGAGAATCTGGCACCAGAATTTCAAGAAGATTTGTGTTGTCTTGCTTGTTGCAGGTGCTGGCTTCTGTGAAAGGCTCAAGGTTTTACCATCACAAGTTTCATTAATTACATCTTCCTGGTCCATACAACAGGCTGCAGCTCCCCATCGCCCCCTTAACCATGGTGGGTGGAACCCACAAGCTGCTCTGAAAGTAGATTTATTGCTTGCAGTCAGATGTTTCTGCTCAAGGTGGTGCTGTTTCTCCATCAATGGCGTGATTGCATATTTTTATTTCTGTGGGGTCTGTGTTCAGCAGCTAGCCACTGAGCCTACCTTTAGGATGGTCTCTGCCTTCTGTAATCCCCAAACTGTCTGCCCTCGAGAACCCAGGGTAGAGTTGTGAAAATGCATTCTTACCCCAAGCCTCTGTATTTCCATAGGACAAGCAAGTCATAGCAACCTAGATGATCAAGTTTTGTTCTGTTTTGTGATGCTGAGATGGAACCCTGCCTCCTACATGCCAGCCAGTGACCTGCCACTCGACTATACCCTAGCTCTCAGACATTTCTTAAAACAGTACTTTATGTTCATTTTGAGGCCAGCTCTCATATAGCCCAGGCTGACCTTAGACTTGCTATGTAGCCAAGGGTGACTTCAGGCTCCTGGTCCTCTTACATCCACCTCCTTAGTGCTGGGATCTGAGGTATGCGCCACTGTGCCTGGTTTTATGCCTTGCTGGTGATGGAACCCAGGACCTCGTGTGTGCTAGGAAAGGATTCTACCAACTGAGCTACACCCCAGCCCCAAAACAGTGCTTTAGATCTTCCACCTTGCTTTTTATGTTTTTAAGTAAACTTGCTTTTATGTCTTAGATACTTAAAAATCATGTATATCTTGGGAATAAAGAACCTACTATATTTCTCCCCCAAACCTATTACAGTACAGGGTGTGTTTACATTCACAAAATTGCCTGTGTCTATATAATAGACACAGCCTAATAACTATTTCCTCCTCCTTGTCACCCAGTAGGCATGCATCTTTATAGACGTGTTCATCCCTTGCCTAATGTGTAATTGTTCTATTCTGTTTGTTTTTAGATCCGGGGATTTCTGTCACGGTTCGATAATGTCCTTCCTGTCAGCCTGGCATTTGATAAATGTACAGCCTGTTCACCCAAAGTAAGTCATTTTTGCCTCTGAGCAATTAACCTCAACCTAACCCACCAGGGCCAGTGTGTTTTTTGTTTTGTTTTTGTATAGGAAGGGGGGAGTCTGGAGGGCTTGGTCCTGCTGTTGTTTGATCTGCATTCATCTTCAGAGATGCCAGCCTTGGGAACCTCAGTTTCTAGTATGCATAGAGAGCCTGAGCTAGATGCTGGGTTAGTACTTGCGTCAGAGTACTTTTAACTTGACTGTGAACCTCTCTTGGGGTTCTCAGTTCCTCTCATGAGGGTTTTCTTGTGCCTACTGAGAAGAACAGTTTTAAAGCTTTCTTCAGAAAGCAGGGGATTTGGGCAGTCCTGGCTGTGAGTGTTTTGGAGATGTTCCTAATGACAAAGGAAAAGCAAGCAGAGATGCGGGGTCTGGCTCTGAGGCCGGAACAGGCCCCTTCCTCTTTGATCTTTCCAGCGACTCTAAAAATAGAGCAGGGCTGTTGTCCATTGTAATGGGAACCGGCTGATGTATCTCAAAACTAATGGCATCTCAGTTTTTAATAGGCTCTGAGTTATTCTTGCATGTGTACTGTATGTGACAGCTGATTGTCTTTTGGATGTCCCTTTAAGCCTTCTAAAGGACAGGACAGCGAATCAACCTGGCCCTTTCCAACTCCTACTTGGGACGCTATGCAACGTAGCTTGTGGGGGTCACTCATCCCAAACTGGCCTTTCTCAGTTAAAGATCTGGGATTTTCCTGCTGTGCCCCTTGTATCAGGCAGTGCTGAGGGAATTGACTTCTAGGGAAAGGCTACTCAGAGCTGAAAAGTATCTGTTGAAAACATCTCACAGTTATTTTTCTGAGAAGCCAAGTCCTGACCTGTTTGTCTAACAGTGGAATTGGGGATTGATAAACCACGGTGATGAATTCGGTTAAATCTAGGCACTCCCAAGTGGAGAGTGGTTTGTTTTCCTTTCTGCTCTAAGAGTAAACTAAGCCTGCTTTATTGTTGGGCATCTCAAGTGCCTGGTTGAGATTTAAAGCTTGTAATTTGTGGGTAAATGACCTCTGAGCTTATTTCTCTTGTTGTTTTTTAAAGTATCCTGTGTCCTCTTTGGCAGAACCCTGAGAGTCACAATGTGTACATCTATCTACAGAGACAGGAGTTTCTGGATTGTGTGTTCCTTAGTAGAAGTTTCTGTCTGTCTGTCCTTTGCACAGCTGAGCTAATTGATCTCCAAATAACTTGGCAGGACTATTTTCAAACTGAAATCCTTTGGTGCCGATGCCAGCAGCTTCTCTGTGGCTTTATGTGGGTCTGGCTCATCAATGAAATGACGATAATTGGGTTCTCAGAGAGAAATGCGAGCACTTGCTTTCTTGTTCTGTTTCTAATTAAATTAGCCCATAAGATACTGTCTATAAAGAACCCCAAGTGTACCTGCAGACTACCCCTCCTTATTCTTTAAGAGAGAATAGCTTTTTGTTTCTCGTCCTCCCTCCTTGTAAGCATCAGATTAAACACAGGTACGGTGTCTTTGTTACCAGAGTTATTTCCTGTCGGTGGCTGTTCAGAGAGTCCTGCGTTACACAAACTTGCCAGGCGAGTTAATGCAAACTGACATGGATTTTCACAGCTGCGCCGTTCCCATAGCGATCACTTTTCATGTGGTCTGGATATTGGGTTTCCTTTGTGCCGAGAAGGTTGCACCTCCTTCCAGGAGAAGCCCTGCATTTACTTTCTTGGCCCTCTTCCCTGTCATTCGCCATCATCTGTAGACCCAGCACTGATACTTCGAAATGACAACTCCAATTATGCCTCATTGCTCTATGCGAATGTTTTCTTAACGCTTACTCAGCATGATATTTTTTTTATACTGAGTCATGTCTGAATTGCTGCTGTTTGAATCAAAATTCTTTGGAGCTAAAAAAATGAGTTCTAGAAATTTCTTCTTTGGTATTTGTTAAGTCGTTTTAAAATTTTTCCTCATTCTTGAGAATTTCTTACATGTACACAATGACACATCATTTCTGCCTCTATTTCCCCTCCTCAACTCCCCTCAAATGGTCCCCCAGCACAACCCTCTCCCAACCTCATACCCCCCTTTAATAACCTACTCAACCCCATTAGCATTCTCCATGTGTGCATGGGTATGGGGCCGTCCTCTGGAGACTGATTCTCCCCCCACTGCAGCTATCAGCTGCCAGCAGCTCCCCAGTGAGAGGTGGGGGCCTGGACCACACCTCACCCTCCTGTGCTGGAATTTTGACTCTTGCAGGTAGCCATAACTTCTGTGAGTTCATGAGTCTGTTCTCTGTGTCAAGTCCAAAACTTCAGGCTCATGACTGTCCTCATCCTCCAGCTCTTAAACCCTCTCAGCCCCCTCTCCTGCAGTCTTTCCCAGCCTTCGTGGTGATGGTGGTGTTAGAAGGATGTCCCATTGAGGACTGAGCCCCTGTCTTGCGTTCCCATGAGGCAGTGTTTTCCTTTGATAGTTTCCAGTATCTGTGCTTTTTTATCCCAGGAAGAAGGGCTTACTCCTGTCTCGATTTAGCTTCAAATATAGAGAGGAGGGCTGGAGAGCAGGATATTCTCTAGGGTAGGAAGCCTCCTGGTATTGAACAGTGATACTGACAGTGTAGCCCTCATCATGTTGCCAGAATTGAAGGACATGGGCCTCTGTCCCTGTGTCTGGGAAGGCAGCATTCGTTGCCCCTTTTAGCTGTCCTGGCCTACGTGGTCTCCGCTTGGAGCAGAGCTGGGTGAATTGTTCCATTCCACACATTTACAGAGATGTGGGTGCTGAGGGGTTGTTTTCATTTTAACTTTTGTTTCATCATCTCACAGAACTTCCTTAAACGCTGGCATCTACCGCCAGCACTTGAAGAGGCCTTTTTGACACGCGTAAAGTTGCTTTTCAGTTCCAGAATGTTGTGAGCTTCTGTCGGGCCAACAAGTGTGGTTCTGTACCAGGAACCCTGAAAAACCGTCTCGGGCATTGAGGCGATTTATTAGCATCAGTTTGCTTTACATTTTTTTCTTATATTTCCAATTAGGTTTTTTTTTTTTCAGCAGCTTTGTATTTCGAAATAATTTTTAAAAGATTTATTATTTTAAATTATATGTGTGGGAGTGGGAGAGTGCGGAGGCTGGAAGTTTCAGATCCCCTGGAACTGCAGTTACAGACACTCGTGAGCAGCCTGATGTGTGTGCCGGCAACTGAACTTGGGACCTCTGTAAGAGCAGCCAGTGCTTTTAACCAGTGAGCATCTCTCTAGTCCTTCTGATACACTTTCAAACTTACCGAAAATGGGACAGGAGAGATGGCTCAGCAGTTAAGAGCGCTGGCTGCCCTTACAGAGGATCTAGGTTCAATTCCCAGCACCTACATGTTAGCTCACAACCATCCATAAGTCCAGTTCCAAAGGATCCAACTGTTTCTTCTGGCCTCTGTGGGCACCAGCACAGTACACATCATTAAGGAAAAATACTTGTTCACAAAAAGTAAATAAATCTTTTTTGAAAGGAAGGGAGAAAAATCAGGAAGAGAGGGAGGGAAGGAGGGAGGGAGGAAGGGACAAAGGAGGGAAGGAAGGAAGGATTTACAGAAAACTGCAGTCAGTTCCTATGTGGCCTTTACCAGAGTCTCTGTGGTTTCTGCGGTCCTCCTCTCTGCTGCCCCTCTCCTTGGCTCTGCCCCTTCTGGTTTCTTTCTTGAGTTTTCCAGAGTCAACAGGGAATTGTTCCTTCTCAACCAAACAGCTCCCCGTGAATTTCCCAAGAACAAAGGCCCTCTCTCACCAACATAGCGCACAGGAAATGGAGACCGTTCTGTGTTAGCAGCCACTGTACCTGACCCACAGGCTGTATTTCAGATGTTGTCATCTGTCCTGTAATGTTCTTAGTGGGTTTTCCCTCTTCCTCCTCCTCCTGGATGAGGTCCCACTTCAGGATCAGACTTGACCTTTATGCAGTTGTGATGTTTCTCCTGACCTCCCTCACCCTGGGAGCGGTCTCTTCTTTTCCTTGGCTGTGCCCTTTTGAGGCATTGTCAGTTATGTTTGTAGAATCTCCCTTGTCTGGGTCTGTCTTATGTTTGTCTCTGAGGAGATTCCGGTTATGAATTTGACAGGAATCTCAGAGAACCTATATGCCCTCCCTTCTAGAGGCATGTGACATAGTTTGTCAACCACTGTTGGTGTTTCTTCTTTTTTGAGTAGCTTCCTTTCCAACAGGGAGAAATCTGGTTCCCTCTTCCTCAGTAGATGGACTCGCCTGCTCTCATCTAGAATACACAGAAGTTTCAAAATTGCTAGTCTCTGCTACTTCATAAAATGGTGGCAGGGAAGTGACTTAGTAAAGTGCTTGCCTGGCAAGCATGAGGGCCTAAGTCAGGGTCTCCAACACCCACCCAAAGGCCAGGTGTGATGACATGTGTCTGCTACCCCAGTGCTAAGGGAGCGGGACAGGCGGCTCCAGATTCAGTGGAAAACCCTGTCGCTAAAGTGAGGGGGAGTGTGATCGAGGAAGACAGCCCAGCGTTGACCGCTAGCCACCACATGAGGACACACACCGATGTACTGGAACCCACAAGCCCATATGTGCACACGCATGCACACACCGATGTACTGGAACCCACAGGCCCATGTGTGCACACACGTGCACACATTCACATTATGCACAACATTCCAAAAGAAAACGAGCCTTCTAAGTAGAGTTCAACTTCTATCATAGCTCTTTTTCTTGTCCGCTTCCTAGAGTGAGATGCGTTCACCCTAAAGCAGTTCTGTGACATTGACTAGACAGGCTATAGAATACCTCCATCACTCTAGAACTCTCCCAGGCTCTTCCACAAGAGAGTAGAGGATGTCACATACTGGGAATATCATTTTTCCTTAAGGTGTCCAGGCATCTTCAGTGTTACCATAGCAGTAGCTTTGTTTCTGGAACCCAGAAGTTGGCCAGAGGCTTCTGAGATAGCTGCAGAGTGAGGTGTGGGACTGTTCCTGAGGGGGCAGGATTCAGAGCATGCTCATCTGAGGGGCAGAATCTCTGAGCATGCTCACCTGGGCGGCAGGGGGGCTGGCAGAATTCGCAGCATGCTCACCTGAGGGGCAGTGTGCAGGAGTAAGCTTGTTCTCACCGCATGGTTCTGTCACCCACAGCATCTGTGACGTGACAGAAACAGCCTCTTTGGAAGAAGCAGGCCTTGGGCCTGGCTTGCATACCATCTGGGGGCCTACATCCTGCACAAATGTAGCAAGATGTGCCCAGAAACATGATCTTGAGGTTTTAATTAGTGATGTACAAGGCTAATAATATTCTCATCTGGTGATGAGCCTGTGGAGGAGCTTCTGCTGATGGGTGTGTTGTAAGGCAACTTCTGAGGTGTTGGGATGAATGTCCTGGGGGGTGGGAGGGGGCAGGAAGGGTTAGTGTAACAGCCACCAGCTGGTGTCATCAGACGGCAAATGGTTTTCTTCTTGCCTCTCTCACTGCAGCCTGCTCATTGATCCTGTGAAATAATACAACCCTGCCCTTCTTCTGTTGTACAGTTCCCTGTGACAGAAGACACATAAGAGGCTGGGGATAGCTCAGTTGGGAAATCTATTGGTGTGCAAGAGTAAGGAACTGAGTTCAACCCCCAAGACCCACATAAAGCACATCTGTAATCTCATCACCTCTAGGACAATGGAAGACACAACAAGAGACTCTCTGACAGCTCACAGGCTGCCAGGTAGCCTGGCATACACAGTGACATGAGACCCTGTGTCCAGCAAGGTGGAAGGTGCGGCTGACACCCAAGGGGTCATGGCATGTATGTGCCTCCACTCACGCATGATCATGTCCACGCATACGTATCATATGCGCAAAAAATTTTTTATAAAGAAGCATGAAATACCAAAACTAAACCACTCTACTGAAACTTTGTTTTAGAAGTTCTGACCAACTGCTCTTCCAAAGGACCTGAGTTTGGTTCCCAGCACACAACCACCTGGTAATTCCAGTCCCAAGAGATACTGCACCCTCTTCTGGACACTTTGGGTACCTGTACTCATGTGCACATACCCACATACATAGTTAAAAATAAAATTAATCCAAATAAAAGAGAAAGAAACAAGATGTGCAGAGTGAAACAGACCTGTCAGACCTGTCAGACAATGACACTGTCACCTGTGACAGGCTCTATGTTAGGGTACATCCCCTATCTTTACAACCCAATTGTTTTTATAAATCAGAGGAGGCTTTGTTGAAAGTCATTTTTGAGTTGAAGTGAAAGAACAGATAGGAATTTAACTCATGGGAGAGAGAATGAGAGCAGTCTCAGGCAAGGACAGCTTATATAATGGCCAGAGAACATACTGAGCACTCAAGAAGTCATTGGGTGCCCAGCGTTGACTTAAGGAGGATAGCCATTTCCTGCATGAGCAGCATTTCCCAAGATGGGATGTATTTTTCTGTTTTAAATATACAATTCCATATAAAACTCACCTCTGCCTGGAGCTTGGGGGCTTTCCCAGCCTGTAGCTGCATTCAGCAGCCACAGTGGGGGATTCCCAGGGTCCTGGCTCTATTCCCTTCCTCGCCTGCTGAGTGACGCCAAGCTAGGTGCTTCTGCCTCAGCCCACCGCCTCCGTCTCTTCCTTTAGCCAGTGAGTCAGCTAGATGAGATAAGTGCTGGCTCCCTCCTCACTCTTCGAGTTATTAGCTTCTGCACTTTGTGTTGTGGTTCCTTCAGTCTTTGTTTCATGGGTAGCTTTTTCTGTGTCCTGTGCTGGAGATGGAAGCCAGAGACTCTGCATGCTTCACAAGCACTTCACAACCACCAAACCACACCCCAGACCATCAATCCATTTTAATTGCAGAAAAGTATGAAAATACACTGAAGGAGAAGGGCCATCAGCTGTTTTCTGCCACCACGAACTGTGTGCTGTGCCCTTGATTTGTCAGAAAAGGCATAAGCACATAGTCATATGTGGATGATCTTTTCGATTCCTGCCATGAGCTTGAAATGAGCTACAGGTAGGGGGATTGGAGGCCCTGTGGAGATCCTCCCCACTTCTCAGCCCTTTACAAGGACTGGCAGGGCCCAATCGGAAGAGCTCCCAAGGGCTTATGCCAGGAGTCTCTGCATACAGCTTCTCAGTGGCAAATATTACTCAAAACGGAGCTGCAGCCAGGGTTTTCCTCCCCTTTCCAAAAGGGACATAAATCTCTGGTTGGGGAAATGATGAGTAACCCCCATCCCGGTCCTCTTTTCCTATCTCCCTTACCCAGCAAAGCCTCGAGTTTTCTATTTGAACGGATGATGGGATCCATATGTGTGGTTGTGTGATGTAAATTGTATCCCACATTTCGTCCTTAGGAACTTATGTTTCTGAGATCTCCAGAGCTGCTAGGCTCCCAAAAGGAACTGGGATGTCCTGCCAGAGCCAGAGAGTAGTGCTCAGCTACAAGCCCTAACCTCACTGCTCTTGGCTCTTCCTCCTCCTTGGAAAATCTCAGATGTTTCTCCCTTTGCTTCAATTTCTTCATCCATAGAGTAGGGAAAATATTTTCTGTTTCCCAGGGAAATTGCAATGGCTGACGCATATCCAGTTTCCCAGGCCAGGCACCAGGGCCTTTGCCACTCCTGGGACTGGTGTTGACACCAGAAACAGGAAGAAAACAAAGCACCACCGTGGTGGCCTAAAATGCCCTGGGTGTGTGGTACCCTTTGAGCTGCACTGTTTCTCCACAGACAGATACGAGAAGGACCGAGTCCAGGACCTGGTAGTCAAGGTTGCCTCGGTTTTAAAAAACTGCAGAAACTTGCCCTCATGTCCCCTGACAGCCCACTGCAAAAACCTTCCTCATGACTCCAGAGGACCCAGCCTCGCCCCTCTGAGTACTTTTCCCTCCAGGCTCTCTTTCTCCTATGCAGACCAGAAAATTTAGGGCCGTGATCTTTCTCAGTGGTTCTACTCCTCGTCAAGCCTATTTGTCTTCAGGATCTTGAAATACTATTTTTCATTTGGAAATAATTGTGTTCACTTTTAGCCTCCATCCTATGTCTATGCCTTGGTTCTTAAGCCTTTGGGGTCATGGACCATGTTCGCGTTGACGAAAGCAGTTGACCTCCTTTGGAAAATGTACAGCCACTAGCTTTGCAGAGTGTTTCGGTGGCTTCCTAATGTCACCTGATAGGACACCAGCCCTCTGAGGCTTGCTATGGTAGCATGCCCAAGCTCTCCTGGAGAAGTGACTGGGAGGCCATCCCTACAACCAGCCCAGTTCCACCATGACCGTTAGGGCTTTGGAAAGTTACCAGCTCTCTCTGGGGACTCATTTTCTTTAACTACAGGCAACTGTATGAAGGACTGATCTGCCCCTGGGTGTGTCTTGTGCCCAGCTGCAGCCAACTGGGGGACAGGAGAAGACACTAACCCTGTTCAGAGATCTACTGGTCAGTTCCTCCTCTTGAGGGCACAGAGCCTTGGCAATCCCTTTTCATGTTCCTCATTCCCTTTGTTATTTATGTGATGCAGTAATACAGAGGACAGAGGGCTAGGTAGGAGCTGCAGTCTCAACACTGAAGTGAGGGACATATCCACTTGAACAGGGAAGCTCTTAACATATATGTTTATACCTAAATAGGCTGTAAAATATATGCATATAGTATAAAGATTTAGTTATGTTTTATGTGTATGTACCTGTGTGAGTTTATATGCACAACATGCATGCAGAAGCCCTTGGAGACCAGAATAGGGCATCAGGTCCTTTGGAACTGAAGTTATAGGCAGTTGTGAGTCTCCATGTGAGTGCTGTGAATTGAACCCAGCTCCTCTGCAAGAGCAGCAAGTTTTGTTAACGGCTGACCCATCTTTCTAGCCCCTTATTTACTATGTTTATGTGTATATGCGCACCTGCATGAGTTTTATGTGCACCATGTGTGTGTAGGAGCCAGCAGAGGCCAGAGGAGGGACTGGATCCCCTGGAGCTGGAGTTAGAGGTGGCTGTGAGGCACCTTGTAGGTACCTGGAACAGAACACAAGTCTCTGCAAGAGCACTAAGCATCCTCAGGCACGAAGCCATATCTCCAGGCCCGATATAACTATTTAAATGGAATGTTTGTAATATCCAGTGACATATTTACATGAACTTATTTTACTAACTATTAAAGCAATTTGGTTAAATAATTTCATAGAAGTGGAGAGTCACTAGTTAACCCAGCACTCAGGAGGCTGAGGCAGGAGTTTGAGACTGGCCCAAGTGGGCTACAGAGGGAAACTTTGTTTCAAAATACTAAAGTAATAATGCTAATAATAATCACTTATGGAACACTTTTGGATGATATATTGTGTCTGTTGAAGTCTTTCTGGACTTGACAGTAAAGCTAGAGAGTGGCACTTTCCTATGCATGAGGTCCTTTAACCATCTTCAGCCAACACTAAACATAGGCTACGCGGGATAGCTAGGTTCTGGCGGAGGGTAAAAAAACCATCAAGTGTGTTGTGAATGGTGAGCACAAACAATAGCTCCTGGAAAAACTTAAGAACAGCACCAAGTGGGAACACAGGAGACAGGCCACCTGTATGTTGGATGCTGGCCACCAGGCATGACAGCACAGTGGCCTTTGCTGGATGGTGCACAGGTAGGGATGTGGCCTTGCAATGTTGTCTATTTGTCCAGCAGATTCCCCTCAGCTTTTACCTTCCCATCGGCTTTAGTGACGCCTTTGATGACCTGTTCCTTTCTTGGAAGATTGTGTCCAGAGTGTGTCAAAACAAGCTGCCTTTGGGAGTTACCAAAGTTGGCTTAACATTGGATTCAAGGGCATTCCAGCAGAGAACTCTCTGAAGGCTTTGCTTGCTGTCCTGCAGGGCTCTGAAATGCCCTCCTAAAAGTCCTCTTACTATGCTGCCCTGGTACTTTTTTTTAAGGAGTGCTCTTTTTCATTACATTTGTCTGTGTGGGCAAACGAGTAGAAGTCAGAGATCAACTTGCTAAAGTTGGTGCTCCTTTCCCCATGTGGGTCCCAGGGACTGAACTCAGGCCAGGCAGGTGTGGCAGCGGGTGCCATTACCAACCGAGCTATCTTGCCAGACTGACCTTGGTGTTTCTGAGGGAGAGTAGAATCGTAGACTTTTTGCTGTAGAAGAGTTGAAGGAACCGTTGCGCATACCTTCTATTCCCAGAGTCAGCGTCCTCATGACTTGTTTATGTTATGTGATGACAGCAGTGCATCCCAGAGTGTCTGTCCTTCTCTGCTTTACGTACTGCTTTCATTGTCGTGTTTTATCTTCAAGAACAAAAGCCCTCCGTGCGTCCCCTTTCCAGACAGAGGGCTGCTGAAAGTGCACATGGAGCAAGGCATCTGGAATTTTTAGCCCTCACCAGACTTGGAAGTTCTCTCCCATGTAGCCCGTAGGGCAGCAGGTATGCCAACTGCAATCATTCAGGAGGGGAACAGACCACCAAATGTGCGAGACTGCAGAGCACTCTGTCCTGGACCCGGATAGCATCCCTGCAGTGACTGTGAGGATATGGCCAGGCCTGCTCCCTGTGGTCCGATTTGCCCATATTCCACCTCCACACAGCTTCGGTGTCTGCAGTTAAGTGTAGATTTGCTGAGGCATCTGGGTATTTTTAAAGACTTTGCTGGCACTTTGACTTGGTGTCTCGTGGTCCTTCCTTTTTATGTCTGCTCTTTCTTGAAGGACCTTGGAGGAAGGAATGATAGAAGTAAGGACTGAGGGCAGTGCCACATTCTGCATAAAAGCTCCCATGAATCCCAAACATGGGTCTACAGCACAGCATTGCTACCCTTTAGGGAACAGCATTTATTCTTTACTCTGTAAACTGCAGATATCCCCATGTACTGGCTTTAATCCGTTTAATTTGATCTCACAACAGAGGACCGGTTTCAATCATAATGTGAGCAGATTTCTAAAAAATAAACAAGGTGCTGAAGAAAGGGCTAAAAACCACCCGAGTAAAAAGCATTTGCTGGGTGCCAGCATGAAGACCCAACTTAGAATCCTCAGAGGTCGCATAAAAGCCCAGGGACATAATGTGAGTGTTTGTGGTCCCAGAACATGGGGGCTGAGGACGTAAGAGACCAAAAAAAAAAAAAAAAAGAAAAAGAAAAAATTCCTTGGAAACTTGAGAGGCAGCTGGCCAGGTGTGCACAGTGAAAAAACAAGATCCTATCTCAAGGTGAGGATTTGAGGCTGTCTTCTGACCTCCATGTGTGCCTGCCATAGCTCTGGTGCATCCACATCCACACACACTGTATGCACATACACAAATGACTATGATATAGTTCAGAAGGTAGAGTGTTTGCCTTGCATGCATTTGCAGCCTGAGTTTGATTCCCAGTATCACATAAACCAAGTGTAAGAATAAAAAAATGAAATGCTTGCGAAAAGACTCCCAAGTAGTATCTTCGAGAAAGAAAAACATACGTGGCTCTTCAGCGGAGCAGGAAGAGTTCCCGTTATATAGTAACTGCTGCTGTCTGCCCCAGCAGTTCCTGCTCCTTGTGCCCTGCACCTTCCTACAGGCACTGGAAAGACGTTAAAAATTAGACCTGTGCCACCCTGCCCAGATCTGCAGACCAGCCACCCAGGGATCCTTGCATGGAAACTCCCTGAGAGAAGCTATGCTCGTGTTTCAGCCAGGCCTGGCCAGCTGGAGACTGCAGACAAGAACTTTAGGAAGTGTCCCTGGGCTCATGGTGTGTTCCTCTTAGTGGCCTCCAAAGTGGTGAATTCTTGACATTCAAGTTGAGGTTAATTATTTATTCTTAATTCATTCTTAAATATGTGGTGGTGCATGCCTTAATGGAGGCAGAGACAGGTGGATCTCTGCAAGCTTGAGACCAACCTGGTTTACATAGGGAGTTCAAGGCCAGCCAAGGCTGCATAATAAGAGCTTGTCTCAAAGGGGAAAAAAAAATGTGTGCATGTGTATTACATATGAGTGCTGGCTTGTATGTATGTGTATCAAATGTGTGCCTATTGCCTGTGAAGGCCAGAAGAAGGCATTGGATCTCCTGGAACTGGAGTTACAACTGTCTGTTAGCCACCATATTGATGTTGGAATTGAATCTGGCTCCTTGGGGAGAGCAATGAGTGCTTGTAACCACTGACCCAGCTCTTGAGCTCCTACAAAAGTTTGGTATGAGACAGTCTTGTTGGCCCAGGCTTGTCTCGATCTCAAGACCATCCTGCCTCTGCTTCTCTTGTGCTGGCCTTGCAGGAGACATAGACCACCAAGCTCTTCTTTGATTTCTTTTTCTTTATTTATTGTTTTAAGGTAATTTGAGACTGATATTGTGATAAGCAGGATGAGCGATTTGCAAGAAAAAGTTTTTTTACCTTTAAAGGAATGGCAAAACCTAAAGCAACAGGTATGTGTGAATAAGTAGCATCAGCTAAAGGGACCTCACAGTTTCCTTCCATTTTTGACTGTCTTTTGTGTCTGTGAGTTCTACTTCCATGAGGCCAGCTGATCAAAGAGTAGAACTATTTGGAAAAGAATTAGTCTGTATGGACGGTACACAGGCTTTTTTCCATCCTTACTACTTCTGCACCCTGTACCGAGCATTTGCATATTGTCCGTATGCTAAGTAATCTAGAGCCGATGCCAGTCTCTAGAAGGGTGTACTTGTATTAGATTCCCTGGAGCTGGATTTGAGCATCACATAATATTCCATTAAATGCTACCAGATGACTGTAGCCAGAGCAGCAGGATGAGTGCTCCGCCCGTACATGCACGTGCGTGCACACCACGTGACCTTGTATGACCTTAGAGGCTTGGTTCAGACTTCCTGAGATTTTCTCCCTCCGGTATAAAAGAGTTAAAATACCTTTCAATGGCCATGGCAATGAAGTACAAGCCTGTGTACCTGGCATAATGCAGTGGGGCTGGGTGTCTCCATGGCTCCTTTGAGCAGAAATTGGGTGACTTTCTCACCTTTTTTAAAAGTACTGTCGTTTTGTCATTTACAATGTAAAAAAATCTCATCTTCAGAGGTCCTTAAAAGGGGATAGAAATAAAAGGGGTGAGCCATTCTCCCAAGTGATGGAGCAGAGGAGGGAGCAGATGCCGACACTTGGAGTATAGAGTCTGTCTTTCCATTTCATGGAGTCTGCTCACCTAGGGTTTAATTATTACCTCCACACAACTGTAGTTTGGTGTTTCTGAGAGCACCTGAGGAAATGGTGTGGGGGTGATGATGCCTCTGCTGTCCTGAAGCCAGGGCTTCTGTGCAGGCGCCTAGACTCAGGCTGAGCCAGCAGAAACCTCGGGGAAGCTGCTCACCTGTGACTGCTGACTCTCTAGTCTCTGTGAAGCAGGGACAGGAGACGGGCAGCCGCATGGATCTGCTGCTCTGTCCCACTGCTCCTGGCAGGTCTGGGCCTCTGCTCACCCCTGCCGTGGCTGCATACTGGTAGGACAGGGTAGTGTCCTCAGGGTGAGAGCTGCCCTGTTCTTTGTCTTTTCTCTCCTTGGCTCCTTCAGTAGTGTTCATGGATGTTTGCAGTGCACTATAAAATGGCTAGCAAGAAATCTGTCAGACGTCAAGGAATTTAGGCTCAGAAGTGACATGGAAGTCTGGGATTCCTAGCTTGCAGTCTGAGTGCCTCCCACCCTCGCAGTAATGTGATCAGGGTTAGCCACTACACTCACTCTAGGGAGAGAATGATTCCGCTTGACACTGTTAGCAGCCAGGCTGAGTGGGGAACAGTCTGCTGTCTTCAGAGGCTTGGTCTTTTGCAGGGCATCTGTTGTCTAAAGGGTCACATTTCAGACCTGCTCAGGGAAACTATAGGAGCCGGAGCCACTTGCTAGCTGCCCTACGAGAGTCTAAAGCTTTGCTTTCAGTTAGAACTAACTTAGTTCCCTTTTGTTTTAGTTCATTTTCAGCTTAAACATTTGGAGGGCGAGGGACGCGCAGCTGCTGTGACTGGGGGACACTGCTTTGAAAACCCAGGTGGTTTTCTGGTCTATGCTGGCTTATTGAGGCACTTCTTTCTAGTATTAATATTGATTAAATGATGTCACTTTGAGTAGAATCTAGAGGCCAGATATTTGGGGAGAATTTCTTAAAAGAAAATAAAAGTTTGAGTATCGATGTATTCTAGGGGCCAAAACACAGTGTAGGCATGATTGGCAGAGTCCCAGGCCTGGAGAGCCCACACCCCAAGGCTGTCTGTGGAGCTTCCTGTGGTTTACCCCACTAAAGAGAAACAGCCTTTTCTCTGGGAAGGTCCAGAACGGCAAGTTTGTGCCTTGGCCCTGAGAATCTTGCTCCTGCTATGAGGCTCTGTCCCAACAGGCTTCTTTGGGAAATCTCCTGCCCACCATCACTGGGAGCCCAATTCCCAAACAGCACGCGTTGTTTTGATAGACACAGGTAGCTTCCAGTGCTAGAGGCATCATGCTACCAGCTCATAACAATGAAGTCATGTCTCAGACCAAATATTGCCACACATACAAACTTTCAGTAAGCGGGCATGAGGGCCAAGTCATCCAGTGTGCCTGTGCAGACTAGGAGAGGCCCAAGTTGTGGGTCTTTGAGTAAATAAACATTTCACATGGAAAGTTCAGTGGATCAGGTGTAGGAACCGTCTCATTTCAGTAGCAGCTTTAGCCGGTATGAGTCAGTGGGATCTTGTTGAGTGTCCAGTCTTCAGTGCTTCTGTGCAGTCTCAAACTGGTCTGGTTTGCCACATTCTTGTATCCCAAGGGTATGCACAAGGTTAGAGGTCTCCCAACCCACCTCCAGATACATAGTTCCTCCAACAAGGCTGTGCCTCCCAGACCTCCTAGATAGCACCACCATCTGGGGAACAAGTGTTCAGATACCTATGGGGACATCTCATTCAAACCACCACAGCCCCTCTTCCGGGATGTTTCCGGAGCCTTGTGGGGAGGTGCGGGTGTGGACGGGTGCTCAGCTGCGGGCTGAGCATGCAGCAGTCACTTATTCTCAGCACTTTGACCAGTCTTGAGTCTCTGCAGTAACCTGCCCAATGCAAAAAGAGGCTGCTCTGAGCACATTTTTATTATTCGTTCATCCATCAACGGATGGGCATCTGGGCTGATTCCCCTTCCTGGCTACTGACTAGAGCAGCAATGAACATGGATGAGCAAGTATCTCTGCAGGAGGATGTATAGTATTTGAGACTATGCCAAGAATGGTATAGCTGGGTCATACTATAGTTCTGGTTTTAGTCTTTTGAGAACCCCCACATTGATTTCCGTAGTGGCTGCACCTGCTTACATCCGCCACATCCTCACCAGCATATGTCATCATTTGCTTTCTTGATAATAGCCTTTCTGAATGGGGTAAAGTGGAATCTCATAGTTTTTTTAAAGTTGCATTTCCCTGATGGCTAGTGATATTAAACACATTTTAAAATGTTTGGTTGTCATTTATATTCTTTTAAAAACTCTCTTTTTAGGTCTATAGCACATTTTAAAAAAATTGGATTGTTTGCGTAATGCTAAATTTCTTGAGTTCTTTGTATATTCTAGATACTAACCCTCTGTGAGACATATAATTGGCAAAGATTTTCTCCCGTTTTATGGGCTAACTTTTAATTCAGGTGAGGGCATCCTTTGCTATACAGCAGCTTATTAATGCTATGAGATTCCATCTGTTGGTTATTTTATCTGCTAATAGAGTCCTATTCAGAAAGTCCTTGCCTGTGCCTCCATCTTGAATCTTCTAGAACTTTCAGGATTTCTGGGTCTTATGTTGAGGTTCTTGATACATTCCAGTTGATTCCAGAATGAAAGATTGGGATCTGGTTTTATTCCCCTACAAGTAGAAGTTCAGGTTCACAGCCCTTTTGTTAAAGATGCTATCCTTTCTCCAGTGTATATTTTTTGACGTCTAAAAAAGAACAAACAAACGGATATTATAGTTGCATGGACTTATGTCCAGATATTCTATTCTGTTCTATGCCTGTGTGTTCTTTTCTTGTGCCAGTGCCATGCTGTTTTTATTACTATGGCTCTGTAGTATAACTTGAAATCAGGTATATTGCCACCTCCAGCATTGTTCATTTTGCTTAGTGTTATTTTGGCAGTTCCACTTTTGTTTTTGGCTTCTTGTGTGTGTGTTTTTGTGTGTGCTTTTGTATGAATTTTAAGGTTGTTTTTCTACTTCTTGTGAAGAAATTTTCTGGGATTTTGATTGGGATTGCACCGAATTTGCAGGTTGACTTTTGTATGGTGGCTATTTTCACAATATTGATTGTTTAGATCCATGAGCTTGAGAGGTCTTTCCATCTTCTAGTTTTTCTCAATTTCTTTCTTCTGTGTTTTAAGGTTTTCACTGTAGAGGTCTTTCACATCACCAGTTAGGTTTATTCCAAAGTTAAAAAAAAAAAAAAAAGGCTATTGTGAATGGAATTGTTTCCCTGATTTCTGTCTCAATATGTTTGTCAGTGGTACAGAAAAAGGGCTATTGATTTTGTGTGTGTGTGTTAATTTTGTATCCTGCTACTTTGTTGAATGTTTTTATCAGCTGTAAGACTTTTCTGGTGGAGACTGTAGTGTGTGTTAAAGTATAGACTCAGGTAGTCTACAAATAGGGATTCTTTAACTTCTAACTTTCCTATTTGTATCCCTTTTATTTCTTTCTCTTGTGTTACTATGCAACTAAGATTTCCAGGACTATATTGAAGGAAAGTAGAGAAGTGGACAGCATTGTCTCCTTCCTGATTTTAGCAGAAATGTTTTGAATTTTCATCATTTAATGTAATGCTGACTGTAAGTTTGTCATATATGACCTTTATTACATTGAGATATGACTCTGATATTCCAAATTTATTTAGGACTTTTAATATGAAGGAATGTAGAATTTTGTCAACAGTCTTTTCTGAATCTTTCAAGATGATCACATGATATCTATATTTGAATCCATCAATAAAAATTATGACATATATGTTGAAGTTTATTTTTAGTTATGTTTAAAATACTTTTATGAACTGTTGCGGGGGGTGGGAAGAACATCTGGCTGAAAAGTTCTGGGAGGTTGGCATTTCCCTCTGCCACCGCTATGGAGAAACATGTAACTTTCTTCATAGACCTCAAACACAAGACCCACTTCAGCTTCACACACACACAATGCAGCTATCAGAAAATTCAGTCTGTGAAACAGTATGCTACCACCAGCAGCAGAAGGGAGCATTGGCTCCGTGATCAGGAAAAGCAATAAGAACCTTGCTTTTCCCTGCTCCCAGTTGAATTCTTTCTCTCTAAGGGCCTCCATTCTATGCTCTCACCTCTGAGCTTTTTTCCTCATTTACAACTCTCTTTAATAGAGCTTTCCTTCCTCACTCTCCTTTTCATTCAGGAGACGTCTACTCATTATTTTTGCAAATATATAATTTCTGTCCTCTATGAGCTGTCCTGAGCATACTTAACCAGACTATGTGAGATCTGGAGCTTCTTTTTCCTTGTCTCCAAGTTGGATTAGCTTGTATGATGTTCTGCCCCATGTTGGTATGTCATTAGTAGTAGTACACTGCTCAGCAAGGATGACAGGGAAGCATATTCATTAGTGGAAGCCCTACCAGACCCAGCAGAGGGTACACCATCACAGTAAGAGCTGTCCTGGACAGGGGAGCCTGAGCTGCCTATGCTTTTGGCATTTTGTATTGTCTGCAGCTGTTGGATTTATGTGGGGGATGTTGATTGGTAATGATCTGCATATGCTATCAGTAGAATACCTGAGGAGTTCTGAAACAGTAAAAACACCTGATCTGAGAGTTCAGGCTCCACTAAGAAAGATAAGCGGTCCAGATAACTGGTGATGGTGCTGAGAACTCCATCTATGAGGGGACCCTTACTGCAGACAAAGTAACCAGTTATTTTTCAGCAAACTATACTCTGTCTTAAAACCTGGAAACTGTTTCCTCAGGGTCATCACACAGAAGCTGTTATCTAGAACTGGCCAAGGTTGTATCTCATGCTGGCAGCTGAACTTGGTACTATAAGAGTCACCCAGCTGCTAGTTTTGAAGGCATGAAAGGATCTTTGGAGAGTAGCTGAGACTTGGCACTGTAGGAGGCCACAAGAGGCCATTAGTGAAGGTGCAGCCAAAGTAGCAATTGAAGGCCCAGATTGAAGGGGTCATGCAGAGAAGTTGAGCCCAGGAGAGGCTATTGTGAAAGTGCAGCCCAGTTGCAGAAAGGGACCCCAGCAATTTCTGAAGATGCCAGTACCATGGGATGACCACCAAGAACAGCAGCAGCAGTAGTGTGAGCCAGCCAGAGCCTGAAGGACAAGATGTGTGTGCTGCAGAGGGCAGATCCTAAGAAGTGATCCAAACCCTTTGGAGAAACTGAGAAGATCATGAATGAATTCCAGATAATGGGACACCGATGTTTTTCTGCTGTCCAAAGACATTGAGAAAGCTTGATAGATGTTTAGTATCATTTGGTCATGTGCATTAGAAGTCTCATAATTGTTCCTCTTGTAAATTGTTTGCTAGTGTAGTGTTAAATTGTGTTGTAAAGGTAAAGCAATATTTTTATACAGAAAAGGTGAATATATACATAAATATATGTACACATAAATAATCCAACATCTGCAGGTGTTGGATTTATGTCAGGGAAGTTGATTACTTATAATCTGCACCTGAGGAGTTCTGAATCAATAAAACATCTGAGCTCAGATGCCCGGGGTTCCACTGCTGATGGAGTATGGTGCTGGCCAGGATAGTGGTTCTCTCTGCTAAGGTCTGGCAGAGTTTACAACTATGAAAATGCCTCCATGTCATCCTTGGTGAGATGCCACAGTAGGTGTACAATTATACCTGTAAACTTGTAATTTACTCACTTTTAGGATTTTTTTCCTTGTGAATTGGTTGTGTTTCGTAGTTGGAGTCTTTCTTTGAATTAGGTAGGAAAGCACCTTTGCTTCCTTTCTTCCTAAGTTTGCTATAGAAACTAACAAGAATGCCAGTGGCAAAGAAATAAAAACTAACCTCTCACTATGTGAACCTGAAGCCAGAGCCTGGTCACAGGGCAGAAACAGCTGTGTGTGCAAGTGTACATGTGTGTGTCCACAAATGCTCACTTCTCCATGAGGTATGGGGCACTTCTGTTTCCCCAAACCCAGGTTTTCTAGAAGAAGACAGTGAGCTCCATCAGGGTCTCCACTGATGGCTCCCTCAGCTGTGGAGGTCCGAGGGTAGCTTCGTGTGTTTCCAGTTTGCCTCTGTGTTGGCTCCTATGCTTGTAAGAAGACTTCCTTTCTGGACTGATGACCTCCAGTAGTAAACACAGAGTGGGTCTGGTTGGAGCATCGCCAGTGAGTGTTTGATTATTGTAATAGTGGCCGTTATCCAGCCCAGTGTGTAAAGTCAAGTTCCAGAGGGGTGCCATAGTTTTGTTTCTGATGGGATTTAAAAGACAGTCACCTCAGGGAAGCAGGGAAGGCCCTGGAAAGGTGAGCAGCATATCCTTAACTTCTCTTCTTTCCCTTCCCTGCCTTCCCTTTTCTTCCCCCTCCCACTCATCCCTTCTCTCCTCCTCCTTTCCCTCCATCCTTCCACATTAGTTTTTCCAAGGGTTTACACAGGTTTTCTGGCTCTCTCCCATGCCCTGTGCTTGAAGACTGCAGGCTCCTCTCCCTTTCCCTTCTCTGAAATACTCTGCATCTGGGCAGATCTTCAGATGTGCTCTTGGTCTTTACGATGACCAACTAAAGTCAGTACAGGAAATGACACATAATTGAGCAAGTCTAACAGAAAATGGCCTTGATACTTACTTAGCTGACAGGAAATGACACATGGTGGTTGAACAATTTTAATGGAAAATGGCCTTGGTACTTAGCTGATGAGAAATGTCACATGGTAAGACGTCTTTTCTGGGCGCCCTCACATGGATTGGTGCATTGGAGTTCATCCACCAGGTGGTGTTTCAACAGCTCTATTGATCCTCACCCTGAAGTTCTCTGGGTCCGGGCATGTGTTTAATTAAGATGGAAGTCACATACTATGATAAATTTTTACCTTTTAAAGGTATAATTCAGGGACTGGAGAGATGACTCAGCAGTTAAGAGCACTGACTGCTCTCTTCCAGAGATCCTGAATTCAATTCCCAGCAACCGCATGGAGGCTCACAACCATCTATAATGGGATGTGACGCTCTCTTCTGACATGCAGGTGTACATGCAGAAGAGCACTTGTAAATTAAATAAATAAATAAAAACATTGTTTTTAAAGTTTAAATGTACAATTCAGTCGCCTTTTCCCCCAGTACATCCTGAAACAGCCATCCTGCTGATTCCATCTTTATCGTCTCCCCTCAGGCCCTGTGCCCGTCAGTACTCCCTCTCAGCCTGTCTTTCTCCCAGACACTACCAAGCGTTCGTCTAACTCCAGTCCCTCTGTGCTTTCCTGGTTTGGCAGTTCATATAAATGTGGCCTTTGCGGATGCCTTCTTACATTCTGCACGGCGTTCTCAAGGCTGGTTCACGCCCTGAGAGTGTCACATTTCAGTATCTTCCAACCCCCAGGGTTGAATGATGGATACCCCATTGGCCAAATCCAGTCCATGCTGTGTATTTGTCAGTTGATGATTGGCCAGATCCAGCCCATTCTGTGTATTCCTCAGCTGATGGGCACGGGGATTGTGTCTGCCTTGGATTGCTGGGAATGTTTGTGTGAACACAGATTTTCACTTCTCCCTAGAATATATATATATACACCTAGAGGACTATTGTCAGCTGGTTGACAGCTATGCCACTTTACCTGCCATCAGCAGTGCAGGAAGGTTCTGGTTCTCATCTTAACACCACCATTGCTGTCTGTATTCAAATGTACTGTTTTTATACTTCATCCTGTGTATTTTTTAACATCTACCACCACTATACTCCAGAACTCCTCCCAGGTCCACCTCCAACTTTGTATCCCCTCCTTTTTTTTTTTTTTTTTTTTAATAACTATTGAGTCCAATTTGAACTCATACCCATATACTTCTGGGTATGAGACCATCTCCTGGAGCATGGCTGACTTACCAGAGGCCCCACCCTTAAAGAAAACTGACTCTCCCTCACCCAGAAGTCATTTACTGTCCCTAGCTTCTCAGTTAGGGGTGGGGGTTTCTTGAACTCCTTCCCACTCTATGCTCGAGAATGTTGACAAACACAGGTGCATGGGTGCTGTGAGTCCTGTCATCTCTGGAAGACACCGTTTCACTCCAACCTTCCATTTTAATGTTCTTATATTCACTTATAGGTATGGGGTGGTGGTCTTACAGGTACAAGGTTGTGTCCATCTCCCTAAGGTTTTAACATGCACCTCCCTAGTGACCATGATGTTGGATATCTTTCTGTAACCACTTGTATACCTTTAGCTCAGCCCTTTGCACATATGTCCTTTGTGTTTGTGTTTTTACTGAGGGGTTGTAAGGGTGCCTCATGGGTTCTGGATACCAAGCACTACATAACTAACATCATATATAATATATTGACGTTTTCTATCCTGTGACCTCTTTCACCCTCCTGTAGTCTTTGGAAACAAAAGTTTTAAGGTTTGGTGAAGTAAAAATACATCTGTTTTTCTACAGCTGCCTGTGATGTCAGTTAAGCTAAGAAGCTCGTCTAATCCAGGGTCAGGAAAGATTCTTATTAGTTCATCTAAGAGCATGCTACAGTTTGTATACAGACTGAGATTGTTTCCCAGGGGTCCATGTAGAGAGCAGTTGGCTCTCAAGGTGACCATAATTAAGAGGCGAGCCTGGTGATGAGGTCACTGGGGCATTCCTCTGATGAAACTAAATTGTGCTGGTGAGATTCTGGTCAGTTCTTAAGAAATGGTTGTTGAGACTGAAGATTTGGCTCAGTGGTTAAGAGCACTGACTGTTCTTGCAGGGGCCGCTCTTGTGGCGCATGTCAACTCATGTAGGCAAATCCAAACATAAATAAATAAATGCTCAGGGCTTTTTGTTGTTCTTTCTTTAGAAATGGTTATTATAAAATAGCAACCCCTTCTCTTGAATAGCTGCCTGGCTGTCCATGTCTCATAGTAATGGGTTTACTATGACATTCTCTTGCACATAGATGATGTATTTTGATCCCACATACTCACCCATCATTACCCTCCCATGGAGAACTTTTGAGTTCTCTTGAACCGTCAGATTCGCTGCGGTGCAGCTTATTCTTTCAGTGTTTGTTATTGCTGTTTTCAGTGACTATTTTGAACTATTTGACTTGGATTTTGTTAGGTTGCAGTCTCATCCTGTGTGGTACGGGAGTTTCTGCTCAGTTAGTTTTGTGGTCAGAAGTGAATGGAGATTTCCTTAAATGTTCCTTCCAGGCTCTACCAAGGGGTTCTGTGCACGCAGGGACATGCTTCCATGAGCAGGCCAGGAGTTAATAATCTTGCCCTGCCTTTTATTCCCTGCTGGCATGCTGCTCAGGTCAGCCGCACAGAGTGCCCAGGCTGTCTCAGAGCTCCACTGAGCTCACAGGTGGTTTGGGGCATCCACTTAGCACCCTGCCCATACGTGCTCTTCTGCATTGCCAAGAATACACTGAGCTCATCAGAACTGCCTGGGACAGTTCCCACATCTTCCTGAACATTTTTGATGGGCTCCTTTTTGTTCAGACTGTTAATCTGCCTTAAGAGCTGAAGATTTTTAGACTAGCTAGTCTCCAGACACTGGCCATAGGAAGAGACTTTCACAGTGGGTCAGTTCTGAGTCAGGTCAAATAAGGACCGCTTAAGACCAGGATCTTCCAGGAGTTCCCGAAGGTGGTAGTTGTCGGAGAATGGGCTGTGAAGTTAGCTCTCACCCCAAGCTGCCCCTCCTAAAAGTGTTCTCCATGTTATAGTTGTCATTGGTTTTTCAAGGCTTCTGTGGGGTTTAGGGTGCGCAAGGGTTGGCAACAGGAAAGTAACCTCCCCCCCCCCGCCCCCCGCCAAAAAAAAAAGAAACACTCATTGCTTTCACCGGGCCTCTGTTTGCCTTAAACAAATAGTCCCCAAATCTGTTGCTGTGCGGTTCCCTTTCTCCTAATCAATGAGGATATTCTCAGGACTTCCACTCCACTGTTTTGGGGGATACTTTCTGTGTTGTCATCGTGTATTTTCTGTTTTTGTAAACTTAAATTGGGGACACTCACACATTTTAGAAGCAGGTGCATAGCACTACTGCTGGGATACATTCTTGCTCAATGTCGGCCTGAAATATCTGTCTCCATGACTGGGGAGACAGGCTTGGGGTAGCTCTGGAATGGGAAATGATCCCTCTTTTGCACTGTGTCTTGGGGTTACATCCTGGTGCATACCAACTCCCTACTCTAAGAGCATCGTTCCTTTTCAATTGACCTCAATAAGAATTTTGCTTTTTGTGTGTGGTCCAAGCAAAATGGCTGATTCTTTTTAGTACAGTTGTATAGTGCACTAGCAGCTCATTCAAACACAGCACTGGGACATCTCTCCCACAGTCGGCCGGTTTTAAAGGCAGCTGATGTTTGGATGTGAAACTTAAGTCCTCTAGATGATCCTGTTGCCCAATTTCCACGTGGACTGGAGAGCAATGAACACTCTACAGTGACTTCAGGCTCGCCTATGGTATGTTCTTGACATGCCGGCAGTGGCCTACAGAATGCTCTGATTTGTAGCAGTCTCCATGTACCTGGAGCTCAGATCTGTTCTGCTTTCTAGGCATGGCTAATGAGTAAGTCTTGCCTGTGTTCAAGAGGACACACAGACCAGGATGACAGCTGAGTTTCCTCCTATCCATTAAGCTGCTTTCTCAGCCTTCACCTGTTTCATAAGATGTATGGAAACAGAAACAAAGTTACTGGCCATCGAGTTGATATTTGGAAATGCCAAATATCATGAGGCAGAGCATTTCCTGCAGACTCATTCAACAGGTCAGTGCACTGTGAGGAGTGTAGTCAGAACACCAAGGGAGAGGGAGAGATGCCTTAGAAGTAGCTAGCAAAGGCTCTGTGCAGGAGTTGGCACTTGGGCTGAGCTTCAGCGGAAGAAAGTGAATGGATCCAATGCAAAGCAGATCCTCTGGGGACAGGAACAACCAGTAAGACAAAGATCTGGAACCTCCCCACGGTGGTGATGAGCCCGTGCCGGCGCTGGGGCATGGCGGCCGGCAGAGTGCTGTGCCGGCTGCTTGGGTGCTCCTTGTTTGGTGGTGCGGGGGACAGAACCTGCAGCCTTGCTCATGCTGGGCACGTGCCTTTCCACTCACTGGACTCAGGGTTTGTTTATTCCTGTCCTAATAAATAAAATTTGCTGTTATGAGAGAAATCTCAGAACAGCGGGAGACAGAAGTAGATGAGGGACGCCCTGGCCCCACTAGCAGTGTCCGCAGCTCATTACCCAGAATGGAGAGTTCCCTGTGCAGTAACTCCGCAGAAGTCCTGAGAAACATCAGGCTCGCCTCGCTGTGGAGGAAGGGCTCTGCCAACAGAACCAGATGGGTGAGTGTCCCTAAGGGAAGACACGAGAGTCTCATTTGTGTGTCCTCTTAGAACGGGGACAGCAGGCCCTGCTATGTCCAGCCATAGCCTTCTATCACCATCCCTGAGGCGTAGGGCAAGTCACTCCTAAATTGTCTGAGAGGCCTTTTTTTTAAAAAATTTTTCTATCAGCAGTTTTAGATTTGTAGCAAAATTAAGAGAGGCATCCAGAGATATCCCATTTATGCCTTGCATGAATACAGTCCTCCTACCGTGGTTTGATCATTACAGCTGATGACCTTACGCTGATACCTTCTGTTTAAAAGTTTAAGTGTTTACATCAAGGTCCACTCTTAGTATTGTACATTTTATGTGTTTGGGCAAATACATAATGTTTGAAGGTACAATGCCAAACAATACCTCCTCTGCCCTGGCCAGTGACCTTTTAAAATATCTTCTTCAAACTCTAGCACACAAGTATAGTGTGTTTGTGTATAGTGAGTATAACTGAGCACATTCGTCACACGGCCCCCTGCCCCACTGATCTGTTTTAGGCTCCAGAGTTCTGCCTTTTCTAGAATATCACATCGCGCATGAGACACACTTGCTTACAAATGGCAAGTTTACATCTGCTCTGTGTCTCTTGAGGGCTCGTTTTCTTTTAGTGCAAATCTCACTCCCTGTCTGGATGCACTGTTCTTTACCCTGCTGTTTTTGTGCCATTCAGCTAATGAAGAACAGTCGGGACGACATCTGCGTGCAGGCTTTAGTGTGGGTGTTTCTTCTTGGCTCCTGCTGGGTCAGGTGGAAGAGTAGCCTTAGTTTTATAAGAAACCACCAGTCTCTTCCAAAGGGCTGTGCTTTGGGTCTCTGCCACCATGAGTGACATTTCTGCTGTTCTGAATCCTAACCAGCATTTGTCAGTGTTCTGGATTTTGGCCACCCTGATAGGTGTGTAGCAGTGGCCCACAACTGCTATAGTTTGTATTCCTCTGGTGACAGGTGGCATGAAGAATCTGTCGTATGCTTACTTACCTCTGTGTATCTTCTTCAGCCAGGTGTGTGTTGAGGTCTTTGGCCCATTTTCAGACCACATGACTTACACTTGGGTTTGAAGCATTCCTTTTATTTTCTTAGCTGGCTAGCAGTCCTTTCTTGGATGTCTTTGGCATTTTCTTCTGGTCAGTGGCATAACTTCTCATTCTCTTGATGATGTCTGTTTTCCCTTAAAGATGAAAATTTTAACTTTAACACAGTTCAGCTTTCTAGTTCCTCCTCTCACCAGCTGTACCTTTAGTGCCAAGGCTGGGTTTTCCCAAGTTGCCTCTACAAGCTTTATAGGTTTGCATGCACCTATGCATACACCAGGGCCCGTGGCCCATTTGAGTTGTTGGTGTGCAGGGTGGAGGGGCTGTGTCTACATGAACATTTTCATGCATGGATGTCTAGCTGTCCCAGGTCATTTTGTTGAAAGGACTGCTTCACTGTGTCACTTTTCCCCCTTTGTCAGGTGACTGCATTCTTGTGGGTCTGTTTCTGAGCCCTCTGTTCCATTCCACTGATCCATTTGTATATTCTTTGGTCAACCTTACTGTCTTTATGATTGTAGCTGTACAACAGGTCTTTCCCTTGGGTTACGCCAGTCTCCCGACATGGCTCTTCTCCTTTCATGCAGTGTTGGCTCTCCTGGCTCCTTCTGCGTCCCTCTGAAGACCTGAGACTCTCATCATTGACATTTGCAAGAATAAACTGCTTGGGTTTTGGCTGGGATTCCATGAGTTCTGTAGATCATGCTGGAAGAGCCAGCAGTTTGGTACAGCTTATCTTCCGTCTGCAGACCTGTGGCATACTCCATTTATTTAGCTCTTCATTTCTCTCATCTGAGTAACCCGAGACACTGGGCGCGGTGGCGCACACCCTCAATCTCAGGCTGGAAAGACTGAGGCAAAAGCATCATGACTTCAGGCTAGCCTGGGCGGTAGCAAATAATAACAAAAGGAGGTAGGGAATGTATGGGAAGGAAAATACTAGTAGATTATTCGTAGAAATTCTGTATTAAACTGAAGAAACTCTGTTTCTCATTTGGTAAGAGTTTTTATTATAAGTGGGCTTTTGATTTTTGCCAAACATTTTTATATACTTACTGATATGATTATTTAATTTTGTTTTTTAGCCTGTTGCTACAACAGCTTACATTAAATATTTGGTTATTACGCTAGTCTTAGGCCTGGCAGTAGTGGTGCATGCCTTTGTTCCCAGCACTCGGGAGGCAGAGGCAAGCAGATCTCTGTGAGTTCGAGACCAGCCTGGGCTACAGAGTGAGTTCCAGGACAGCCAGAGTTACAACAGAGAAACCCTGTCTCGAAAAGCAAAAGCAAGAACAATCTTAGAATTAGCTGTTCTTATTTGTTTATTTATTGAGATAGGGTCTCACCATGTAGCCCTCGCTAATCCAGAATTTGCTATGTAGACCAGGCTGGCTTCAAGCATGGAATAATCCTCCTGTCTGTCTCCCAAGTGCTGGGGCTACAGGCATGTGCCACTACACCTGACTAGTATATTTCTAAATGTATGACCATTCTGGGCCCTTGTGCTTCTGCAGGGGAGGAAGGCTCTTAATTATTATTAACTCATCTTCTTTCATAGAAAGAAGCCGGATCAAGATTTTGGTTTCTTTTATGCTTATTTTAGATCTCTTCATTTTAAAGTAACTATGTGTAATCTTGAAGGACTGTCCATAGTTCTTGCCTCTTCACCAGCATATCTTCCCATTTCTGTTTCTTTCTAAGCATTGTTTTCTCCTCATTGTGGGAATTTGCATACTCCAGTTGGTTCTATATTTAATTCAAAATAGTTTCAATTTATTTTATCATCTTGTCTTTGACCCATGTGTTACATAGACATACTTCCCCATCTCATGCATTTTGGGCTTAGCAGATATTGTTACTTGTAGTAGTCACTCTGCTGCGTGAGCTCATCAAGAAGGACAAGGAGGCATTTCATAGGTACAAACTCTGCCAGACCTCAGCAGAGACAACCACCCGTCCTGGCCAGCACCATACTCAATCGACAGTGGAACCCCAAGCATCTACACTCAGGTGTTTTATTGAATCAGAACTCCTTAGATGCAGATCATAAGCAATCAAACGTCCCCCATGGAAATCTAACACCTGCAGACAATACAAGCCAAGACCTAGGCTAGCCCCTTGCCCAACAGTGCATAAAACATTTTACACATTACTGAAAATAAACTTCCACAACAGTTCTATTAGCTTTCTGTTGCGTTCTGAGAGAGCCATTGTGTAACTTCTTTTTTGAAAGAATTTTATTTTGAATTTTAATTATGCCTATATGTAAAGGTGGAGGGCGAGGACAGGTTGCTTTGTGCTGTGTACATGCAGTTGCCCAAGGAAACCAGAAGAGAGCATCAGGTCCTCTGGAGCTAGAATTACAGGCAGTTAGGAGCAATCCTACAGGGGTGCTGGGAACAAACAGGTCCTCTGCAAGAGCACTAAGTATTCTTAGTTAGGAAGAATGTATGTTCTGTAACTGTTGGTCAGATGTCAGTTATATCCCATTGGTAGATAGTTTTTTGAAATCAGCTGATAGAGGGTGGCTGGTATCTCTAGTATTAACAGCGGTGTAATCGCCTCCCTGTTGGCCTATTGGCTCATGCCTTGGTTATCTCCATCCTCTGCTATTGTGGTGGGTCTGGGGAAACAATTCAGTCAATAAAGTGACTGTTGACAAGAAGACAGACCTGAGTTTGAGTCCCCAGCACCCACATAAAAAGCTGGGCACAATGCAGCCTAGCTCAATCGGTGAGTTTCAGGCTCAGTGAGAAACACTGTCTGAGAAGACAGGAGCAGAGATTGATCAGGGAAAGACATGTCAGGTGCCTCCACATGCACCGGACCTGCTCCGTTTCCAGCATGTGCCAGTACACCCCGCTTCAGGCAACCCAGTTGTCTCCTACTCCCAGAAGGTCACCATATTGGTGATAAATTTAGTACAGACACCTGATTGGCGTGTATACTATCGGCTCAACTGATACTCGTGCCTCAGCCGAGACTACAGGTGTATGCCACCATACTCTGCCTCCACGTGCGTCTGCTTATTTGACAACTTCACGTGTTTTGAAGTCTTCTCAGAAACCGATATACTTTTTCTTTTTTAAATTCTGTTGACAAAATATATTTTCTACATTTACTTTTAAGCTGGGGTCTGTAGATACCTGCCTGAGGTTGCAGGCCAGTGATTGAAAGCTCACAAGGCCCTGGCTTCCATCCCCAGCACAGTGAGGAGTGCTCACATGTCTTATATAACACGCATAGTATTTACATACAACCTCTACTCTTCCCCAATCATCTATAGATGGTCTGTAGAGCCTAGCACACCACAAATGCTGTCTAAATGGCTGTGTGGAACTTAAAGGGACATCACGGGGGAAAAAAAAACCATGTGCTTAGTGCAAAAGTGGGATTTTTCTCCCTTCGAAATCTTACAATCTGTGGTTGTTAGTCTGCAGACAGAGAATCTACTGATGCCCAGGGCTGACTGGAGCTGGCGCCACTGCTTGTCAGCTCTCCTCCATTCTTCTCCCTTGTCCCTTACCCTAGTCTTACTTCCCATTCTCTACCCTTTTGTGGTTTTAATTGTGCATTTTACACAACACCAGGTTTTTTTTCCTTTCTTAGAATATTATGTCATAATTTTATCTTTTCCAGTATCTGCCTGTCTTAATTACTGTTCTGTTGCTGTGAAGAGCCACCATGATCAAGGCAACCCATACAAAAAAGCATTTAATTGGAGGCTTGCTTACAGTTTCAAAAGGTTAGTCCACGATGGTGGTCGTGGCAGGGAGTGTGACGACAGGCAGGCAAGGCAAGCATGCATGGTGCTGGAGAGGTAGCTGAGAGTTTAAATCTAATCAGCAAGTTGCAGGCAGAGAGAGACCCGGCATGGGCTTTTGAAACGTCAAAGCCCACCCCCAATGACACACTTCCTCCAACAAAGCCACACCTACTCTAGCAAGACCACACCCCTAATTCTGCCCAAACAGTTTTACTAACTGAGTACCAAGCATTCAAACACATGAGCCTATGACGGTCATTCTCATTCAAGCTACTACACTGCTCTAGAGCTTAATAAACCTTATAGCTAATACAGGGCTGCTGTTAAGCAGTACTGTAGCAGTCAGTGGGATAGACACCTGGGGTGTGTGTGTGTGTGTGTGTGAAATGTACATGACATAAAATATTATAATGTATATTATATATAATGCATATGTGTTATATATATTGTCAATATATATTATATGTCATATGATATATATATATATATAGACATAGTGTCCTAATTCCTCCTTCCTGTCCTTATGTCACTGCTGCCACTTATGTTAGTTACACATAAACAGATGTGAGCATGTATACACATGTGTGAGTAATGCATGCATAAACATCCATGATCACATACACTGTTATTCTGAATAGATTGTTAAGTCAATTAAGAATCAGAAAAGTAGGACAGGGCTGTGCTCAGTGAGTAAAAGCATTAGCCAAGCAAGCCTGACAACCTGGATCCAGTCCCTGAAACCCACAATGCCAGATGTGGAGCTGGAGAGATGGCTCAGAAGTTAAGAGCATGTATTCCTCTCAGAGGACCCAAGTTTAGTCCCCAGCACCTGTGGCAGAGGCTCACAAACACCTCTAAGTCCAACTCTGGGGGATCTGACACCCTCTTCTGACTGCCATAGACACCTGCATTCACGTGCCCAAACCCACACAGGGGCTGGAATGATAATGACTCTGTGGTTAAGAGCACTGGCTGCTCTTCCAGAGGACCCGGGTTCAATTCCCAGCACCCACATGACAGCTCACAACTGTCTCTAACTCCTGTTACAGGGGTCCAACACCCTCACACAATATATATGCATGCAAATCACCAATGTATATAAAAATAAATATTTTTTAAAATACCCACACAGACACATACACGTCATTTAAAATGAGTTTTTAAAAATCTGTTTTTTAAAAAAGACCTTTTCTGCATCTTCATAGGATACCTCCTCCCCCAACCCCCACCCCAGTTCATATTGTTTTCCATCTGTGCCCTCATCTGTGTTGACTCTAGCTTCAGCTTGTGATCTGCTAATCCCAGCATGCCTACCATGTCTGGGTCGGGTGTTTACTCTGTCTGTTCAAACTCTTTGCCTTTAGTCAGCCTTATATTTTCATAGCTAGGAATGATATCCCATAAAGGAACTTCTGTAAATGTGCCTTGCTGATGCAGGGGCAGGCAGGGCAAGGGGGAAGGGGGCTCCTCTAGTCCTGGGATCAGGTCTCTGTGCGCCTGAGCCTCTGGCCTGTGAACTTGATGACTGTGTCTCATTCCCTCCCCACATGGTCCCATGGGCTAGCAGGTATATTCCACTTTCCTGGTCAGTTAGCCTCTGACAAACCCTCAGCAGGTTAGGCTCTGCTCTCTGCCTTGCCTGTGTTAAGAGTATAGCTGGTACATCTCACAGCAGAGCCTCTGCTGCTGATGGAAGCAGAGGAGTCTTTCTCTAATATTCACTCTGAGAACCTGTAAAACTCACAGAAGACTGAGGCTTTGTCCTCCTGTCCATTTTTGCCTGAGGCTTCCAGAGGCTCCCCTGTTTGAAACCATACAGGTTGCGTGGTGCCAGTTTTAGGCTTTCTGTTCTCTTAAAAGTCCTGTTTAGCCTGCTTGTGACTTCAATGTGGGAAGCATTTTTTTGCCCTGTGATCTCAACTAAGTGTTATAGAAATAGCGCCCGTGCGTAGTTCTGAATCAAGTGCAAGGAAGTATAATGCCTAAACAAAGGCCACTTTAGCTAGAGGTTTACAGAAGCCGCACATTCATCCCTGTTAAAACATACAAGCTGGCTTCTAAACTGGGGTATGTGTTTTGTGCTGCCCTGGTTTAAGAAGAAACGACCAGGGGCTGGAGAGATGGCTCAGCAGTTAAGAGTGCATACTGCCCTCTCTGAGGACCCTGGATTGACTCCCAGAACCCACTTCAGGCCACTCACCACTGCCTGTAGCTATAGATTCAGGAGATTCAGTGCCCTCTGACCTCTGTGGGCATCTGCTTCATTTGGTGCACATAAACTTCTGAAGGCACATGTATATATAGAAGGGAGGAAGGGAAGGAAGAAAGAAGGGAGGGGAGGAAGGAACGAATGAACGAACGAGAGAGAGAGAGAGAGAGAAACAGACCATCGGAATCCATTTTGCTTCTCATGAGATGAAAACTATTACATTGGGCCAGTACAATGGCTGCAGTGGGGAATGGTGCTTGCTGCCCAGTCTGATGACCTAAGTTCAATCCCTGGCCCCACATGGTACAAACAGAAAACTGACTTCCGCAGATTATTCTCTGTGTCCCGGCATGCAAACACACACATGACACATACACTAAATAAACAAATAAATAAATATAATAAAAATATATTTTTTTAATTTGAGTGCTTTATCCACATGTACATCTTCATGCCAGAAGTGGGCGTCAGATCCCTTTTTAGATGGTTGTGAGCCACCATGTGGTTTCTGGGAATTGAACTCAGGACCTCTGGAAGAGCAGTCAGTGCTCCTAAATGCTGAGCTACTTCTCCAGCCAATAAAAATACTTTTTAAAGGAAAAAAATACATTACATTATATCAGGAGGTCAGAGTCTCTGCAAAAAAACAAAAAACAAAAAACAAAAAAACCAAAAACAAACAAATCCTTTCCTAGAGTTGCCCAGAATTGGAAGGCTTTGGTGGGGCTTCAGTGCTTAGTGGAGACTATGTACTTGGTGGAGCAGAGAGCAAGAGTTAGCACAATCTCAGCTGGGGATGCAATGCTCCTGACATTGTCTTATAGAAGACATTCTACCATCTTAGTCCAGAGTTGTGTTTTCGTATATGTCATAAATAACTAAAAATCTAGCTGTGCAAAATGGTTAAACAAAAGTTCAGATCAGGAAAGGGCACATATCATTAGACAAGAGTGACCACTGGGCCAGCAAGTTGGCTTAGGAGTAAAGGTGCTTGCCGCCAAGCTTACCAACGTGAGTTCAATCCCCAGGATCCACATGCTGGAAGAAGAGAACTGACTCCCACAAGTTGTCCTCTGACTTTTACATGAGCACTTTTACTACAGCTTCAGCAGAGGTGAGGTTGTGGGGGTGGCAGAAGCAGACAGGGCACACTACTGCTTTATTTAGGGAAGTCTTCCCAAACCTGTGGAAAACTTAACTTCCCAAGGGGTTTGCCGTTCAGGACCCTCGTAGGCTTAAGGGCTGTGCTGTGTCCCATTTAGGTTGTCAGGTTACTACTAGATGCATTTTAACTGTGGCCTTCTCTTCCCTTCTCCCTCCTTTCCTTCCTATTCTTGTTTGTTTTTATAGTTTTAGACACATTCCATCCTCTAAGAAGATTAAGTCGTTTCTAGGAGGAGAGATGTCTAATACCTTTCATAAGCTGCTTGCTTTCAGCTGTTTAACTTGCAGCACACGGCGCTGGAGGTCCATGCGTGATTCCACACACCCCAAGAGGATTAAGTTTTTCCATGTGTTTTCCAGCCAGTGCTGTTAAGGCCTCAGCATTAAACTTCTGTCCACCCTGGGACAAGCTGCCTGTCCTTGATTCTGTCCTTCCTCTGCTATCGGGTTTGTAGGGCTAACTACACAGTGATCTGTAGAAATGGGGCCTTAAAGTCCGAGAGTTCAATTAAGATCCAACAAAAGATCCACTCACAATAAGCCATCATTAAATATAACTAAGTCATCATTAAACAGGTCCTCCTTAACACTTGGATGCCTGTCATTTAATTTGCATACCCATCTTCTGAGACACTACTCTGATTTGTAAGGAATCTCATTATGGAAGGTAAGGGAATCCCACATTTATTAAATGCTTTCTATTTTTTATTTTTTATTTCTTTTGGTTTTCCGAGACAGGATTTCTCTGTGTAGCCTTGACTATCCTAGAACTCTTACTGTAGACCAGGCTGGCCAGAAACTCAGATATCCGCCTGCTTCCCTCCTGCATGCTGGGATTGAAGTGTGTGCCATCACCGCCCAGCTATTACATGCTCTCTAAAATCCATGAGTTGGGCTGTCAAGCCTATGATTGTGGCTGAGCCAGGCTCCATCAGCTCTCCAAGTCTCCCAGGGTGATCTGCCAACCTGTGGATTATTCTCTTGCTGCTTAGGCTCATCTCCACCCCTTTTCCTTTCCTTTCCTTTCCTTTCCTTTCCTTTTCCTTTTCCTTTTCCTTTTCCTTTTCCTTTTCCTTTTCCTTTTCCTCTCCTCTCCTCTCCTTTCCTTTTTCCTTTCCTTTTTCCTTTCCCTTCCTTTCCTTTTCTTCTCTTTTCAGACACGGACTCTGTAGCCCTGACTGGCCTGGAACTGGCTATATAGACCAGGCTGGCCTTGAACACACAGACGTACCTGCCTCTGCCTCCCTAGTCCTGGGATTAAAGGTGTGCTGCCACCACCTTTCTCAGCTGCTTCTTGATGCTCTCAGCTCCCGAGCATCTCTCATTCATCTAGGGGACTCACAGATGGGGCCTTACTCACCTTCCTCCCAAGGTGTTCTGTCCTGAGCAGGCATTTTGCTCAATCTCCCAGCACTATTGAGACTCTTTCTCTCCCATTCTCCCCTAGCCTCTAGCTCCAGACCCTGACTTTCCCATGGCATCTCACCCTTTCTGACCTATATACTGCTGGGGCAGGGGAGCTGAAGCTAAACACTAAGTACACCCGTGTTTCTTGTCTTTATTTTCTTTTTCTTTCTTTCTTTCTTTCTTTCTTTCTTTTTTTTTTTTTTTTGGTTTTTCTTTTTCTGTTTTTTGTTTGTTTTTTCAAGACAGTGATTCTCTGTTGTAACTCTTGTAACTCTGGTTGTCCTGGAACTCACTCTGTAGACCAGGCTGGCCTTGAACTCACAGAGATCTGCCTGCCTCTGCCTCCAGAGTGCTGGGATTCAAGACGTGCCCCCACTGCTGGGCTATACCCATGTTTCTTAAGCAGATTATACTTGTGGCCCTAGGGCAGCTTTATGCAGGGTCTATAATTTGCCGTATTTGATCTGTGGCCAGCACAAGAAACTGTGGACACTTCTCTGTGACATCAACCAGCACTCAGTTGATTTTGAGACTTTCAGATACAGAGCACTGAAACCACAGAAGTGGAGGATGTGGGCCTGAATTCATTTCTCCTTCTTTTTCTCTCTTCCCTCCATCTTTTAAACACAGTACTACATACACAGTCTGGATTTTTTTTTTTAATATATTGCTGTGTCTTGGAAATCAGTTTGTACCAGTTGTTCAGAGCCGTGTGGGTTTTTTAATGAGTTACAGGATATGCCACTGATTGAAAATGAGGCATAATATGGCCACATGGTCCCCTGTCAGATATCTGTTTTCAAGGTTTTTTGCTGCAGCGGTTCGGTGAGCAATCTTACATCTGTGTTCGTGCTACAAACGGCTGCACAGAAACTTTCACAAGTGAAATTGCTGAATTGTGGTGTTTGTGCTTTTCCAAAGGGAGAATTTTTTTAATTCAATTTCTTGAGTTACTGCTTCTCAGGTATCTCTGCCATTGATTCCCAGACGTGCCCAGTGTCTGCTGTCTTTTCCACACTCCCCTCCATGTCTCTTCTGAGTTCTAGGAGAACTTTAAGGCACTGCAGCTCACTGCCTGCCCTTCAGTAGACAGCTCCTGGGGTCACTGCTCCACACATGTGACGGTCATATGTTTTGCTCTGGAGTTCATTCCTGTGGGCCTCGTTCTCTTGTCAAGGCAACTGGCCTTTCATGTGACGGGTGACATGTCCATAACTGCTCAGATGGATTCTCACAACATGTACTTTACGTACCCAGCTCCCAAATGTTGACATCATGGCCCACCCTGAGCATCCATCCCCTTCTATGTGCAGTCTCTCTCCATAGGTCCCACCTCTATCTTGAATTCTAACACCCTGAATTAATTTTACCTGCTTTTGTTTTAACTTTGTATAAAGATAATTGTGCAGTACATACAGATTCTTCCTTCTATGTAGTGTGCTTGATGAACGTAATTACGGTTTCTAATATTGCTGTATGTATTACTCCATTCCAGAATATTCTTAATTCACTTATTCATCTACTGTTAATAGTTACTTAAGTGACTTCTAGTTTGATTGTTTTTGTGTGTGTCTTGTGTTGATACGTGCACATCTTTGTTTGTATTGCACCTAAGGGTTCCTGGGTCTTAGGGCATGTAAGTACTAAGCTTCTGACGCAACGGTCTCATCTCACTTCACGGGAGCCCCGAGTGTCCGAGTCCTCGCTAACACTTGCCGTGTCCTGACTTTGTAACAAGCCTTCGGTGGATACAGGGCATATTTCATCCTAGTTTAATTTTCATTTCTCTGATCACTTGTATTGATTGTTCTCGTGTGTGATGCTCCCGTTGACACCTATTCTTCCATTTCCAACAGTTACGTTTTAAAATGCTTTTTGTCTAGCTGGGATGTCAGATTTCTAACAAACCATTTTTGTCCTGCCCGTTCCCTTGGTTACTTTCCATTTTTAACTTGGATCTTCCCTCATTTGTTATTTATTTTTTAACAAGTGAATCTTGGGCCCAGTAGCTCGAGCCTCGTAGAGTATTCGGAGAACTTACACGAAGCTTACTTTATTGGGAGGAGTTGGCACCTGCACTGAAAGATGACGTGACTCTCCTGAGCAGAGACAAAGAGTAAATACTCTGGCCTGTATTCTTTCTTAAAAAATTTTTAAGAGAAAAATGTGTATGTGTGTGTGTCTGTCTGTCCATCCGTCCATCCAGTCATCCCTCTGTCCATCTCTCATGTCTGTACCTGGGTGCAGGAGCCTGAGGAAGCTAGAGTTACAGTTTGGAGCAACCTGATGCTGGGTGCCAGTTTCTTAACCACTGGGCCATCTCTCCAGCCCCTCTTACATTTTTGCCTGTTGCGTAGCATTTTTACCCTACATTTTACTGTCTCTTTAAAATTTTTTATCACACTTATTCATTTGCTTATACTTGTGTGTGGTGTTTCCATGCTTAGGTACATCAGTTGAGTGCACGCACATGCCCTGGGGTGTATATGGAGGCCCGAGCACGAATTGTAGGAGTTGGTTCCTTCCTTCTACCTTGTGGGCTCTGGGGATCGAACTTGGGTGGTCAGGCTTGGTGGTAGGCACCTTTGCCTACTGAGCCAACTCCCTGTTTTTAACAAGTACTTGTTAGAAATAAGAACCTTTTAATGCATATCTCAGAACTGTGGTCCCCTTTCTAAAAGTACCAATCTTTTGCAGGTTCTTGATCAATACGAGCAGGAAGGATTTACCTTCCTAGCGAAGGTGTTTAATTCCTCACATTCCTTCTTAGAAGACTTGACTGGTCTCACGCTGCTCCATCAAGAGACCCAAGCTGCTGAGGTAAGAACACAACATTTCTATCTTGAGAACTGAGATTTATAACTTGCCTGACACTCGCCTTTGTGAAAGGAGATAGAATGTTAATTTGGCACTTTATTTTATTTTATTTTATTTTATTTTATTTTATTTTTTCTGAAAGCAAGTTACACTCTGGTTATCAGAGACATACCCTGGTGTGCTAAGGTGTCTGCTCTGTAGCTGCCCAAGCACCAAGTCAAGACTTGTACTTGCTAATACAGGTCCCTGGTTTCTGAGTATCATTGAGTTTCTGGAAGGTATGCTTGCATACAGCCATTGAAGAACAGTCTTCAAGGTCTCTGCCAAAACACAAATCATTGAGGAGCTTGAACTCTGGCTGTGTCTTCAGAGAAAACATGACTGGCTTGTGGTTGACAGTTCCGATCAGTCTTAGGTGCTGGCATTGGCGTCCTGTGAAAGGGCCTTGCCTGGGTTGGGAGTTGTACAGGTCCCCACCCTGAATGAGGGACAATCACAGATGGCAGAGAGGCTTACAGTTCCTCAAAATGGGTGACTGAGAGTAAGAACTGCAGCTCACCATGGAGTGCCCCCAACCCACCCAAAGAGAGGTGAACTGAGCCCTTGTGGCACTTCTGAGTAAGTGGGGAAGCCCTTGCTGCCCCTGTGTTCTGCAGACCTGACTCAGTACTGCAGAGCCACGAATCCTGGTCATTGATAAACACCCCAGGGGTTGGGTCTCCACACCACTGAGGAGGCCCCAAGCAGTCAGGGAGTGGCCGACCTGGACCATTCCTGCCAGCCAGTGGAATAAGGACAACTGTTTGAAGGGGAGAGATGAGCTCTGAGTAGAAGAAACCATTGGAAAAATCAGAGTACAGCTGCTTGGACTTGTGAGCAGATTGGGGTGAGATTTATAGGCACTCCCAGGAAACAAGGCAATCAGCCTCTAGTGCTTGGCTTAAAACTGAAAGCGAATTTTCTCTAACTTGCTTGGATGCTAAGGATTAAGCAGATGTGGTCTTTCACTGATGTCTGGTACTTAGAATCTGAAGAGTCCCTCATCTTCATGGCCAGGAAGTGAATAGCATCTATGGACAACTCAGAGATAAAGCTATCCCCTTGAACTGAGACTGGGATTGCAGGTGGGTTCCAGGAGGTTTTTTGTGCCTTTGGTGGCTGCTATGGCCTCGAAGGGCATGAGGAGGGACCTGCCTTTGCAACCCGGATGTCACTGACAAGATGGCAAGAGGGGGCTTTGCTGCCAACAGAAGTAATCTCTTTAAAAGTCACCCAGAAGAGCTGTAGCAGGAAGTCCATCGTATCTCACTCCAGAGATAGAGCAGATGCGAGGGTAGTGGGCTCAACCCTGGTCACATCTGGCTAATCTGCATTTTAGTGGCTTGGCTAGTCATATCCTTCTCAAAGACCCAGAGGAAAAGCAGTTCCAGTGAGTCTTGGCGACAATAGGCTGTGGGGCAGGAGGGACAGAGCCTCATCTGTGAGCCTAAGTGGTTTTTAAGTTTCCTTCACTAAGTTATTTCTGGAGTCACAAGTCCCCCCATAACATTGGAAATGAAAGATAGTAAGCCAGTTAGTCTCTGAGCTAGATGTGGCTCGCAGTTTTGTTATTTTGGAGCTTGCCCTGTATTAGATTTTGAAGAAAGTCAGAATTTTAAAATCATAACTGTTACATAAAAGTCTGAATTTCTTCATTTCCAACTTCTTTGAAAAATCAGACCTGGCAGCTGTAGGCACATGTCCTTGACTAAGCTAAGTAGCACATTCTGTAGATAGATGATGCGCTGGATATAGGCTTTGAAGGCATACATGTGTGGCAGGCTGAGGATGTAGCTCGGTGGTAGAGTGCTTCCTAGCCATGTGCAAGGCCCTGGCTAGGTGCAATGCCAGCACCATATTAGGAAAGAAAAAAATCTATAGAGACATAGTTATTGTCGTCACGTGGCTCCTGTTTCCTCTCCTGCAGACATAGCTGCTGTTTTTTTCATCCCTCAGCCATATTCTGGGTTTATTTCATGCTCTGCAGTTGACAGCCTCTCTGGGAGTTTGGATCTGTAACCCTTGACTTACCAAAGTTCTAAATACAAGCTTTAAAAGAAGGGCAAAGAATATAGCACTCACCGGGGACTCATGGCAGCTGGTGTGTAAGAGAATAAGTCTCAGGGAGTAGCTGGGGATGCAGCTCACTGGTAGAGCAGTTTCCTAGCATGTGGAAACCCAAGCCTCAGTTCCTCGGGGTAAGGAAGGTCAAGAGTTCAAGGTCATCCTCAGCTATATAGTGAGCTCAGGGCCAACCTGGGCTACATGAAAACGTATCTTAAACACAAAACAAAACAAAAATGAAACTATCTATCTATGTAAATACAGTATTTTGATTTTTATACTTATTGCTGGTGAATTTATAGATCCTCAGTATGAAAATATGAACTTCTGTATCTTTTAATGCAACCTAATGAAGATAATAGTCACTTCCCTTTTGGGTGAACTGTTTTTGTGAGCTCAGTGTTGGTGAAAGGCTCATTTAAGAAATATGTATTATTTCATCACGTTGTGTGTGTGTGTGTGTGTGTGTGTGTGTTTAAAATCACTAAGCATCATCTGAAAGTCTGATGCCTGGCACCATGCTGGTCACTGGATCAGTGTTAATGAGACAGTGACGCTCGTGGGCTCGTGCTCATTGAGAGAAGCAAAGGTGTCAGCAGTGAGCTGAGGTGCCATCAAGATTTAGCCATGTACATACACAGTAAGTCCCGAGAGCCTCAGAGTCAGGATGCCAAGTGAAGCCTTTTGGGAAGACAACTGCCATTCCCTTTAGTTTCAGAGGATGCCATTTTTATAAACAAAAGCTGGATTTGGTCATGAAAGGCTGGTGAGGAGAGGAACATCGCCCTAGGCCTTCCTGGGTTGCAGAGCACATGACAGCCACAAAGCTCATCCCATTTTCCAAGTATATAATCCTGTAGCTTTTAGTTTGCCCTGCGTGGTGCCGCCATTGCCCCCATCTTGCACATTTTCATCACCCCCAGAAACAAACATGCCCATTCTGGGGCCACTCCCCTTTCCCTGCCCTTCAGCACTAATCTCTGGAAAACTCTGCATGTTTTTTAGCACTTGTGTCTCCCTCCATACTGCTCCTTAGAAAAAGAAGGATGCCCAGCTGAACCTGCCAGAGACACATGTCCCCTCGTTCCCACAGAAAAGTCACGGTGACAAAGATACAGCCAAGCAGGACCATCTGTGTTCAGTGAGGTTGACCATGGCAACCGTAGCTTTGGCACAGCTGCTCTTTCTCCACTGTCACACATCCTAACGGCTGCAGTGAGTTCATCCAAGGTCCCTGGTGCCCTGTCCTGCTATGGAGATCAGCAGGCAGCTTGGGAGGAGGAGCTAAGGAGCACAGTGCAGAATGAGCCTCGCTGCCGACTCCAGAAAGACGCTTTGTTTTTGGTGGCAGCAATGAGGGATAGTGACTAGCTGTCAATGGGGATGAAGCTTGAAGGTAAAGTAGCAGGACCAGTGAACCCTCATGGCAGAGAACAGAGAGTTATCCCGTTTGCCCCAGTGAGGAGAGGTTGCTGAGCTGGGATACAGTTTTGTTTTTGTTTTGTTATTTTGTTTTTATATACAGGGTCTCACTATGTAGCCCTGGATGTCTTAGAGCTCACTATGTAGATCAGGCTGGCTCCAACCTCACAGAGATCTGCCTGCCTCTGCCACCCAAGTGTCAACCCAGATGTTCTTAATGTGGAATATGTATGGAGGGTTAATTTTATTTCACACTACAAAGTTTAAAAGAACTTCCACAGAAAGGTCATTTGCCTTGGCTTGTAGTTTATCTTGTAAAGATGGGGTCTTGGACAAATACCTGCATTCTTTGAATCCCATCTAGGTGTCAAATGGTGCTTTTGGTTTGCCCATAGAATGTTAGAAGTCCCCACAGAGGAAAGGCCCCACTCAACTTCCTACACTCTTAAAACATGGCCATATCTACTTTACCTTTGAGGCCCAACTTCTTGAGAACGGCACTGGTCCTCGGGAACTGGCCTTGACTCCCTGGCCCTTCCTCTGGCTTCTTTGCCACCTGAGGACATGGAAGTTGCAAGTTGATGAATCACACCGTGTTCCAGCCATATATTTCCTTAAGAGTTCCCTGAGTGTTACTTTAACTGATAGATTTCTTAAGGAGAGTCTCAGTCTGACTCAAACATACAAATGTGTTAGCCTCATTTTATAAAACTGGCTCAACTTAGCCTCTAGGGTTATTTCTCATCCTGGGACAAAATATCAGTTTCCATGTTTTTATTTTATTCCAACTGTGGGTTCGGCATCGTGCTCTGAGAAGTGCCAAGATATATTTTCCACTCTATCTAACTAAAGAGAAAAGGATGACTCGTATGGGGGCTGATGAAATAAGCCATGTTTTGGTCCATCCTCGAGAGATTGAAATTCCCAAATCCCATAGCCATTCTCCTGCCTCCAGGATTAACTTGAGGCCATCTGCCCCAACTCAGGCCTCTTGGCAACACAGACTATTGCACACGGGCAGCATCAGCATCATCCTTTTCTTAGCCCTGTGTTCTCGGCACTTATGTCTTCAAGTTTTGGTGAAGCAGCGTGGTTCCTGAAGATTTGGGGAGCTAATTAGTGATAATGCGGAAGGAGAGTTGAGCACCAGCTGTTAACACAGGCTGTATAGTCCCTTGCAGGCTGGCAGCCCCAAGGAGGACTTCGCTGACAGATTCATCCAGAGTAAGAGTCAGACTCCAACTCATTGGCTACAGAACTCTAGAAGGTGGAATGCCTGTTGTCCTCACAGAAAAGTCACAGGAGAAGCATGGCAGTTATGTGGTGTGACTTCATGGATATGGAGACTTCCCGCTCTGCTCAGGCAGACGTACTGTTAACAAGTGTCTCTGCCCAGCCTTTGCACTAACCTCGAGCTTTTGGCCCATCGCCCTCACAGCTGGTTTTGATTTGGTTTCTGTGGAGTAGTTTTGTGTTTTGTTTTGTATTTAACAACAGTCAGATATTTATGCACAGCTTCACCAAGAGCCTCTGATGACAAATATGCCTTTGGAGGCCAGTGGAAGCTGTGGGAAACCCCCGTGTCAGCACTCAGACCTGTTTGCAATGGAGAGGACTCACTGTGGGAACTGACGAGCCTGTTCATGCACCTAACTTTATCTTCCCAGAGTCCTCTGTTAGCCCTTCTCCCATGGCCTGTCCTGGGATGGTGCCCTGCTCTGGTTTTTTCTTATGAAGCAATCCCTCAAGATCAGCCTTGGCCCTCTCTCCCGAGTGAGGGGAGGCGCAGAGCCATTGCTGCTCAGCTTGGAAACCAGAGCCTGCCTTTTGAAATCCAGTTTGGCAGCATCTCATTGGGAACTCGCTGTATAAAGTGTGTCCCTTTTATTTGCTGTCAGTTATCTGCAGAGATTTGAAATGTTTATATATCTGAGCATTTAGGGATGGTCCTTTTGAAGAATAGATGGCAAAGTCTGGGTGGAATCCCTACCTTGCAGAAAGGAGGATGGATGGTGCAATCTACTTGGAGGCCATGGGAGAGAGAAAGGGGGAGTTGCACGTGCTACAGACAAGACAGAGCTGAACAATGGAACAAAGGCTCTAGGCCTCCTTAAACCTAGGAATAGAATCTCCTTAAATCATGATACTCGAGTCCTCCCTAATCCGTGAGGTTCACATCCACAAGGCATACAACCATAAAGACTTCAAGATATTAGATTAATTTAAAAAACATTTTTTAAACCGATTCATAGAGAGGAACTGTGTCTGAGTTTGCCTCGGCCACGATTGGCAGTTGTATGTATTTCTGAGTCATGAAAACTAAGCTAAATGGATGTACTTTGAGTTGGAGAGTTTTTCAAGATGGAGTCTGTGAGCCAGAAGGTGGAAAATGAGTGACTCCCTGGAGCTAGGTAGCACACAGGTCAGGCCCAGCTGACCCAACTTCCTGACTCAACAGTGGAGGGCCCCTGGAGGTATCCTTGCAGCCTGACCCGTCCTTGTTTTCCTAGGGGCTGTATTTTCACAGCTGACCCTTCTCATTTGCAAGCAAAACAGCTGCCTTGTGTTGAATTTGGGGGGATTCCATATTTCAAGACTGTAAAATTAAATGGATTCATAGCTCTGAGACTGTAGGACTAGACTGAAGCCTTCTGCTTCTCAGTTGGCTGTGGGGCTCAGGGATGGAATCCAATGTCATCGAAGTCTTCATCTAGTGTTTATCAGCCCTGCCAAGCTTGTGGTGCTGTGGAAGCAAAGAGGTACAAGCCAGGCCTGTAGGACAGTGACATGGTGCTGGGAGAGGGAAGATGTGAGTGACGGGTCTTGTGGCTGTGGATGCAGAGTCTGGCACATGGTTCTTTTGTTTCTGTGGGATCTCGGAAGAGTCTCATGCTAGAGGGAGCTCCAGGCAAGAGCAAGCATTGCTGCTTAGAGCCTGGAACTGCAGGTGTGCAGAAGAGAAACAGGACAGGGGTTCCATATTTGCCTGTGGCAGGAGAGTACCCGAGACCGGTGAGAGTCAGCCAGTAATTGATACCATTGCCACCAGCATACCTTCTGGATGCCTGCAGCCACCTTATGAGGAAGAGGTACTCATTTTACAGATGAGGCTCTAGAGGGACAGAGGGGTAGACAGATCCCCTGATTACATGCTATTGAACTTCACTATGTAAAGCCTCCATACACATGGTAAGGTTTACAGTGCATCTCAGGCTAGGAGCAGACAGGACACTGTGAGCTGTGTGCCGAGATGTTTCTAGACTCACAGGGAGTCTCTGCTTTCATACTCAACCTGGAAGTTTCCACACACAATAGAGCACTTTGCCTGTCTCTCACAGACACGTTCGCTGGTAGCCTTTCTCTCTGTGCTTCGGTATCTGCCACATCACTGTGCCTTCTTGCTTTTCCACTGGCCTCTTCTAAAATCTTCTATACCCTTAGAGGTTTTCCTCACCGGTGATTTCATGACTCATCTGGACTTGCCACCCAGAGAAGAGCGGGTCTGAGGAGCTTTCTTTCTGGGCTTCCATCTTCCCTAAACTAGAGAGGAAATTAAGAACTGACTACCACTTGAGGTTACCAAGCTGTGTAGTTTTTAAGAAATGTAACAAGAAATAGGTAATAGAAATAGGTAATAGGTTTTGTTGTTGTCTCTGTGCTGGGCACGGAACCCAGGGCCTCATGCCTGCTGAGCGCGTGCTTGGCCACTGAGCCCAACTCGCAACCTTTTGTTTTAATTTGCTAACTTAAAGTATTTGTGTTTATCCTACCTTAAGCCTCCTTGGAAGAGACCCTACCTAATTCTGCTTGGCATTTTATTAAAAGGAAAGAAACTTGGCTTCGCAAAAGAGTTTTCAAAATAGTTCATATCCATAAGGGATTGCGCACATAAAACATTTGTGTTATTTCGGTCAGACTTCAGCTTCAAGCACTGATGTTTGAAAGGGCCAGCTCAGAACCAACTTAGCTTGTTTTCTCTGTGCCCAGGTACTTTTGGGCACTCTTTCCCCTTTGTCCCCTTTCCACTCCTTCCCCTTTCTGTACTCAGTGATCTGTGGGGATAGATTTCATTCCATGATAGCTGGACCCATTTCAGTCTTAGCAACATAGGCCTGAAGATCTAGGGTGAGCCAGCCTGGGGAAGGCCTGGGATTTGCATGCTGGTGGTAGAGGCAAGATTTCCTCCTGGGGCTGTCAGTATTTACACAGCTTCCTCTTGCCTGAGTCTACCTAGAATCTGAGAGGACACCTAGCTACAGAGGTGTTGGCATGCCTTAAAAATCTTTAGAAGATGAGGGGCCAGTGAGATGTCCCAGAAGGAAACATGCTTGCCATGCAAGCCTGTCTGCCTAAGTGTGATCCCTGAAAGTCACGTTGGATGTGGGAGCACCAATCTGTGCTGTCATTCCTACAGCAAGATGGAGGGTAGAGACCATGGAATTGTCCAGAGTCCTGTGGACCAGCTAGCCTGGAGTATGCAGTCAGCAGCAGCAATGAGGGAGAGTCTGCCTCAAAAACAGGTGGAAATAAGGGACTCCCCAAAGGTGTCCTCTGATCCCACACATGTACTGTGGTACTCAAGTGCCTGGACAGGCACGAACAGACACACACGACACAGATAATAAAAATAAAAATTTTAAAACTTAAATAATGAAACTTTAGAAGATGATACAAAATTAGTTAATATATGCTAAGTACAAGTGAACTAAATGGAAATCTTTTCTCAATTTAAAAAAAAAAAAACTAAAAGTGATTCTTAATATCTAATGCTACAGACCTTTGAAAAACTTTAAGCAAGCATTAACCATCCTGGAAGTAATTTGTATTAAGTGAGTTTAAGTGTTAGACTGGTTACAGTGTCAGAGTATATGAAAGAATTGAACTTCTTAATATGAAACAGTAGCAACTGCCTGATGAGTTTGTTACTGTTACCGGGATATTCTTATTGGTTCCTTGGAACTAGCCGGGTGCTGTTTTTTCCCTGGTGAGTCCCACAAGTATTCCCTTCAGCATCAAGGTGATTGATTGCGCAATCTACAGACATGCCAGCCCTCTATAAAGCAGAACAGTATTTGCATGGATCCTGTGCGTGTCCTTTCCTATATCTCCCAAATCATCTGTTCATCACTCATGATCCCTGAAATGCTGCCAGTGCTCTATAGATTTCACACTGTATAGTTTAAGGAATAATAAAAGGAAAAATCTGGCCAGGTATGGTGGCACATGTCTCAGCATTCAGGAGGCTGAGACAGAATTGCCATTCCAAGTCCAGTCTCAGTAAACAAAGCAATTATCCAAGCACAATGACACACATGTAATCCCAGTACTTGGGAGGTAGAAGCCAGAGAGAGGATCAGCAGTTCAAGGCCACCCTCAGCTATGTAAGGAGTTCAGGGCCAGCCTGGGCTACATGAGCCCCTGTCTCAAACAAAATGAAACAAAATCCTGCCCGTGTTCAGTCAGAGATGATGCCTTAAATCTTTCCATCTGCACTTGATTGGGTTGTGCTGTGGAACCGGAAGAGATGGAGGCTCATGTCTATCCTTCTGTTGCTGTGTGGTCCTCAACTTTGTTGAATTCATTCATCTTGTCTCAGCTTGTTTACTTCTCTGTGAGATCTGCCTGGGACCCCTGCTGAGCCTTCTAACCCTCTTTGAGGAATGGGTTCTGACTTGTTGTGCCCAGGTGCACAGGCTTCTGAAAGCGCCACATGCCTCTAAGCAGGGGAATTTGACATCCAAACTACTTTCTGGACTTTTAAATGACAAAGATCAAGGAAATCCTCTCCTGCTTGTCTTTTCTGTTTTAATATTTTAGAGCAACCCATAACATATGCAGAAAAACCTGACATGTTCTCCGTGGCTTCATGAACTAAGTGTGATATAAACAAACGCACTGTTGAGAGACCGTTTACTTGCCCTTCCCAGCTCAGTGTTGCTCACTGCCTGCAGCCCTGGTGGCCACTGCTCCCACACTCTGCTTTTTCATCTTCAGCTTGGGGGACACATCCCTAAACAATGCAATTCTGTCTTCAACTTTCATGAATGGAATCGTGCTACATCTGGTCTGTGCCTGTGGCTGAAGTGTGCGCGCTCTTGTTGCCAGGCAGAGTTCCCTAGTTAGAAAGCCCCTCTCTCCTCTAGTGCACTTCTCACTGGGGACATGTTGCTGGCTGAAGTGCTGCTGGGTACAGCTCCTGGACTCTTGCACTTCACTGATTCTTGGGCTTTTCCTTATCATCTCTCCCAGGGAGAAAATGGGATGCCAGAATCCTAGAGTTTAAATTAGTAATAATGTTGGATAAAGTCAGTCTGAGTGAAGCCACCAACCATGGTCATGTCTATCATCTCTTTTTCTACCTGACCAAATCCAGGTTTTACTCCCTTGGTGGGGGGGGAGGGCGTAATACATCAGCTCCACCAAGAAATACACTGTTTACCTAGGATCACAATTATTAAGTCATAGAGAACGTGCATCTTCAACTTCATCAGATCATGACAGGCTGCCTTCCAGTAACATTTGGACCAGTTTAAGCTTCTGTAACTCCATGTCCTTGCCAAATTCTTGACACTTTGTATTTTGAAATTGTCTCCAATCTGTGAAGTGTGCAACATTATCTCATAAGGCTTTTGATTTCCACTCTCCTGATTACCAGTTGAGCTAGCCACTTACATTTGTGATTGTTTGGAGTCTTCTTTCCAGTGGTTTGTCCCTGTGTTTCAACTCTGAAGTTTCTGGCATGTTCTGCTGTGTTCAGAAGAAAGCACAGTAGCATGACCTACTTACTCACTTGAAAAATATGATGGGGCCTGCTGACGGCACTCTAATCCCAGATGACCTATGTGCCTTGGTCAGAATCCTGACTCCTCTCCACTCGCATACCCGTCAGGATTGCCAGGGAGGCCTTCTGAAAGCTGACAGTGCTCAGAGCACACCTGCACCAGTTTGCTTTAGAAGGATCAGGGACGAATTCATCTCCCTTAGAGTCCTATACTCCATGATGAGAGAGGGAGTCTTCACCACCCAGCTTGAATGGTTAGATTGTCCTCCTCCACACTCTGAATCAAGATTGACTTCTGTGTGGTGCTCTGCTACTCTTGGGATGAAAGATGCACAAGGGGTACCCTTCACTGAGTCTGTAGAGGACACCTGGTGTCTGCATTCCAGTCTCTGCTTTATAGATGGCAAGTACCCATCCAAGTGCACTGCCCAGAAGTCATGAATGAGCCTCGAAAGAAATGAGCTTTATACTCTGCCATAGTTTCGTTCGTGAATGACTGACACTTGACTCCCTCTTGTAAGAGCCTTTGAGTCTAGGTGGCCAGGGAACTAACTGCTCAATCCATAACGTGTACTATGGTCCAGATGAACCACTTGTGCTGGGTGGGTTGGTAAAGATCATGACCATCCTGGCTGGGGCCTTTGCAGGGTGGTTATTGGGGTGGGGGCTATAAGAGAGCAGTTTGATGTTCCATAGACACAAAGGCCTTCATAACAGTACTCTAGTATCCATTGCTGCATCAACCCAGAGCTACTACAGAGCCCTCTGCCGGTCATAACCATAGTCACCCGTGGTCAGTATCCAACACTTGCATCATACCTGATATTTTTCAGAGTGTTTTTTCTGCATTTGTGCATGTAAGATTGTCTAGCAATCTTTTTCAATGAGCAGCTTCTTCAGCTCTTTAGACCTTGATTGTGAGTGACAGAAGTCAAAAGTTCAACCTGGATTTAGTGTTTGAAAAGTAATTTATCGCAGGCATTACTTAAGGAAAAGGTCTCACAGTGCTGAAAGGTCAAGATGTGCGGCTTCATGAGGAACGGACCACAGATCTCAAGGAGGCCTTCCAAATGGGTGATGACAAAATACTTACAGCCAATGTAGGGGCATGATGAGTGCCCAGGGCCAGACCCTTCCACCACCAAGATGCTCCAGCTCCTGGAGAACCCTGATGAGATAGATGAATGTGGAGGTGCTGGATTCTGAGTACTTCTGCCCACACTGTAAATGTGGCCAAGGACAAGGACCTGGGAAACCATGAGATTCTGGTGAAGACAAAGACACTAGCACCATCTTGGGAGCGAAGGTTTATAATGTGCTTGTCACACTGGATGAGGAATTGACAGAAGTAGAGACATTGGCAGGGCATGAGGACAACAGCACTTGTATTAACCATGAAGAGTTCTTTCCATAAGCCCTGATTGGCTGAGGACATCCCATATCCTGAGCCTGTGCCATGCTGAGTGAGCTCTGTGTGGCCCTAGGGGCTTCCTAGACTACTATCAGGGCCTTCTAGACTTCCATTTGGTCCTTTTGGATGATGATAACCCTCAACATTCACCAAATGGGTTAGCTCTCTCTGTACCCCTCAAAGGTAGTTTACTTTCTCATGGAATCAGATTGGAGGATTTTAGTATGGGGACATCTCATGTCAAGGCCATCTTTGTCTTTATGGTTTATCTATGTTCCCAACTGTTGTTGAACTTTACTCTCTGAGTGGGTTCTTGTAGAAGTTTATTTTTAGTTATGTTTAAAATATTGTTTTGTGCACTGTTGGTTGAGGGGCTGCCTAGGTCTTGGTGCTTTGTATTGTCTGTAGGTGTTAGATTTTTGTGGGGGACATTTGATTGCTAGTGATCTGCACCTGAGGAGTTCTGAATCAATAAGTAGACCTGAACTGAGACACTCTGGGTTCTACTGAGAGTACGGCACTGGCCATGATGGTGGTTCCTTCTGCTGAAATCTGGCAGAGTTTGCACATATGAACATGCTTCCTTGCCTTCTTTGGTGAGCCATCTTCTTTGGTGTAGCAGGGTACTGCTACAAATGATGCCTGCAGTGTGGGGCCTGACATCACACCAGCTAACCCAGTGTAGACACAAGGAAGAAAAGAAAGAAACTCCAGACCTCACAGAGTTCAGTAAAGTATGCTCAGGAAAGCCACCAGAGGATAGAGATTAAGGTATTAATTAAAGGCTCCTGAAGGAAGAGGAGAGAGAGAAAAGAAATAAGCCTCTATGGAGAGAAAAGGCTGTGAAATTAATAAATGAGGAAAAAGGATCTGAGGTGAGAGCCACAGAATGGAGGCCCTTAGAGATAAAGCATTCAGCTGGGAACAGGAAAAAGCAAGGTTCTTACTGCTTTTCCTGATCATGGAGCCAACACTCCCTCTACCATTGGTAATATGCTGTTTCACAAACTGAGTTTTCTGATAGCTGTGTTGAATGTGTATGAAGATCAAGATACTGTGTTTGAGATCTATGAAGAAGGGTGTATGTTCACCCAGAGTGGTGATGAAAAAGAGCCAAACCACCAGAATGTTTCAACTGGAGATTCTTCTCACTGGCCCAGGATCCCTTCCTGTTGTGGGAAACTGCGGCTTAGAGCCAAAAAGCCTCTTGGTAAAACTGAACCTTTTTTTTTTTTCCCTGCAAACCTGTCTACAAGCCGTAACTCCACACCGTGAAGGCACTTGCTGCAGACAAGGTGACCAGTTATTTTTCCAGCAAACCAGGCTCTATCTTAACACCTGGAAAGTGTTTCCTCAGGGACAGCACACAGAAATTATCTTCTAAAACTGGCCAATGTTGTATCTTGTGCTTGTAGCTGAACGTGATACTGTAAGAGTTACCCAAGTGTTATTGGTTTTGAGTGCATAAAGGGGTCATGGAGCGAAGCTAAGGCCTGACACTGTGAGAGGGCAGAAGAGGCCATTGGTAAAAGTGCAGCCTTGGTAGCAGTTAAAGGCCCAGATAGAAGGGGTCATGTAAAGAAGTTGAGACTTGGCACAAGGAAGAGAGCCCAGGAGAGGCTATTGGTGAAAGTGCAGCCCAGTTGCAGCAAGGGACCCCAGTGTTCTGAAGATGCCAGTTCCATGGGACAATCACCAAAAACAGCAGCATCAGTGGAGTGGAGCCAGCTGGAGCCTGGGTGACAAGCTGTGTGTGCTGCAGAGGTCAGAGCCAGAGAAGTGACCCAAGCCCTTTGCAGGAACCCAGAAGATTGTGAGTGAATTCCAGATAGTTGGACATTGATAATATTTTTCTGATGTCCAAAGACATGGTTGATAGATCTTTGGTTTCATTTGGTCCTGTGCATTAGCAACTCTCATGATTGTTCCTCTTGTAAATTGTTTTGCTGGCATATTGTTAAATTGTATTATAGAGATGAAGCATTTTGGGGGGAGGGGATTGGCTTATGCAGAAAAGGGGAATTGTTGTAGAAGGTTTTTTTTTTTTTAGTTGTGTTTAAAATATTGTTTTGTGCACTGTTGGGTGAGGAGCTGCCTAGGTCTTGGTGCTTTGTATTGTCTGCAGGTGCTAGATTTTTCTGGGAGATGTTTGATTGCTAATGATCTGCACCTGAGGAGTTCTGAATCAATTAAAAAGACCTGAGCTGAGACACTCTGGGTTCCACTGAGAGTATGGCACTGGCCATGATGGTGGCTCCTTCTGCTGAGGTCTGGCAGGGTTTGTAGTTATGAAATATGCCTCCTTGTCTTCCTTGCTGACCCACCATTGCAGCTTACTACTACAGATTCTTCTCATTTCCAGGTAGTGAGAAACATGAGCTTAGACAATTCTAAAATACTAATTTTTTTTTTTACAACGGCATCGTTTTCAGTAACCTTTAATAAAAGCTATCATTAGCCAGGATTGAGTCACATGACTTTTCTGGACTTTTCAATAGGTAAGGAAGGGCTACTGTGATTGGTCAGTTTGAGCTCTAAGGATAAGGTGGTATAATTAACAATCTCTCTCATAACTACATGAATGCAGTGAACAATGTAGAATTCCCCACAAGGGAGGGGCTGGCGTGGGTGCTAAGCACACATGCCAGCAGTCTGTCATGATCCACATACTCTTAAAGCGACTTCCACATCTGTTCCTGTCCCCACTTTTCTAGGAATAATTGAAATTGAGGAGCTTGGTGGAGATCATGAAATTCCAGTTCCCAGCACAGGACTGCCACCAAGCTGGACTTCACTGTCTGGATTTGCCCCCATCTTGTCATCTAACCACAGACACCAAAAACAAACTCTTCATTCAGCCAGTCTCTCAAAGAATTCACTATGAGGCTCATCACCCATCAGAGAACTTCCCCTGAGGTTGTAGCCCCGTGTGCCTTGCTCTCTGCACAGCCCCCTAGAATGTCACTCCGGATTGAGATTCCTGTGTAGTTCTTGACAGCATCACTGGGCAGGACCTCTTGGGGAGCAAAGGGCAGCACCCTGCCCTTCTCTTGCTCCAGTGTGGACTTCAGAGCGAGGGTCAGAAGTCAGCGATGGTCTCGTCTCTGCTCAGATGGCCATGGGCAAGAACAGCGTCCCTGCCTCCAGACCAGCGTGAAAAGAAATGACATGAGTGGCAAACAGGGCCTCACACAAATGAGCAGTGTGGGCTTATGGGTCCCTGTGGAGTATTTGGTGTAGGAGGAGGCGAGAGAAGTCGTTGCTGCTGAACAAATGGCTACCAGATGTAGATTTCAGTAAACACCTAGCTATTCCCCTGCCTGAAGGTGCAGGGATTTCTTGAGGTCATGGAGCAATCTGTAAACCTGAGCCAGTTTCAATATGATTGAGCTTCAAGGTGTTCCCTGACCCGGCATGACAAAGCCCAGGAGCCTCTCTCCCCTTCATTTTGTTTTTACATCAGGGTAATAAGCATGGGAGTGTAGCAAGCAGACCCCATGGAACCCCAGGGAAGCCTGAAACCACAGTTCAAAAACTAGTTACCACAGGGGCCAGGGGTGGAGGGCAGCCATTGCATGGGCAGTCAGGGAATGTTTGGGAGCCTGTTATACCCTGTAACCAGCAGACAACAGCCTGCTGTCCATGGGAAGGAGGTGTGTTAGAGAATAGGGAGCAGGCCCTGAAATGCCCAGTGTGTGAGAGTATCCGCACAGACCCAGCCACAGGCTGTCAGATATTGGGGGGGGGAGGGCACCCACACAGACCCGGTGATGGGCTGCCAGATATTGGAGGAGAGAGCGCTAGCACAGACCCTGCGATAGACTGCCAGATATTGGGAGGGAGGGACTGTAACTTGAAGGGAATAGAAGGAGAGGAACTGAGAGGGAGGGGATGGGGATACAGTGCAGTCGATTTTAATAGAAGACTAGCAAGCTTTCATGTATCTTAGAAGGGATCCTGGTTTAGTGGGTTTCCTGCCCGTTCTTTTGGTTAAGGCTCTCCACTAATTAAAAACAAAAACCTAATGAAGCACTGAATAGCTGGCCCGCCTCAGTGCAGCAGCTGTGTGGTTTGCCCATCTCCTCTTCACAGTTAGATGTTGGTTTGGGGAGGGGGGTGGAGGGCACCATCTTCCCTCCATTACCCATCCTCAGAGACTGCCAGGCCCTCAGAACTCTGTGCAGTGGTCTCAAGGAAAGAAACCTTAGCTTCCGAGACCCCGTATCCATTATTGCAGTGCCAAGAGCATTCACAGGGCTGCCCTGGGATGGGTGTGAGCTCAGCAGCATGCACGCTGCCATTGGCTGTGCCTGGCTGTGAGCCTCTGGGGAATTTGTGCACCAGAGTGAGTGGTCTGTCCCTCATCTAGATGCTGCTGCAGCAATGGTCAACCCAAGAGCTTTCCCTAGCTCATACGTTGTACTAAGTGTGCATTTGGGTTGTCTTGGTCTTCACACTTTATTTCACAGATAAGGAAATTGAGGTACAAGGTGGCCACTTAAGCTACCAGATCAAAGATCTGATAAATGTCAGAGCTAAAAAGTTTGGCTGTAAAGCACATGTTCCTTCCCCTTTTGGATCGTCTCTCTTACGTATTAGATAGCCCTGCCTTTTCTGACTGGCAAGCCACAATGTCTCACTTTTCCAAACCTGTTCTTAGACTTGTTTTTTCATGGTTACTGTCATGTCCCATGAACCCTAGCTGTTCAGGTAAGAACTCAGTGTTTCCCAGGCTGTGGTGGCGCATGCCTTTAATCCCAGCACTTGGGAGGCAGAGACAGGCGAATCTCTGAGTTCAAGGCACTCAAATACATTTATATATATGTATATATATATATATATATATATATATGTACATATATATATATGTACATATATATATCTCACACTTACAAGAACCGCACTGAAGACAGACACATTAAAAACATGTACTTGCATGTAGACAACAATTAGAAAAGTATAGTGAATACGTGGAATATACTGCATGATAAAAACACTATAAACACCATTTAGTTGCTATCAATAAGAGATTTATTCATTTTTTAAAAACCCAAATGCTGGCATTGTCCAGAAAATTTTAACAGATTTATTTATAATTGTTATAATGTTGAAGTGTGTTCACTGAAACATTTTTACTTGTGTTAATACTCTATACACCTTGCATTTATATTAAAAATTCACACATAAATGAAAATGGAAATACTGCCCATACCTGATTTCTGGCTCCTATTTTTCCCATTCAGAACTATATACTTAGGTACCTTTTGACCCCATGGAAAAAATAGCTAACATTCAGAACTACTGATAACGAGAAGAAGAAAAGGAATTTCTTTGAGAATGTAATGTTTCCTCCCATAGTGGACTCTGTGTGTGGCATGCTAGCTGGATATCTTTGGGCATAAGCTTTACACGTTTGGCATGGATAGCACACAGGTTGATATCTACAAAAAGGCCAGCCAGATAGGCCTCGCTTGCCTGCAAAGTACCAATAGCTACATTCTGGAAACCAAGATCTGTTTTGAAGTCCTGAACAGTTTTTCCCACCAGACACTGGAAGGGAGCTTGCAAGCCAGAAGTTTGGTAGACTTCTGATAGCGTCTGATTTCACGGAGGGCCAGTGTACCAGAGGTTTCTTCCCCCCTCCAACAGAGGGCGCACTCTTGCTTTTGTAGCTGGTTTTTTTCTGGGTGCTTTATTACTGGTGGATTTGTGGGTAGTCTGCTTAGAATGAACTGTGGCATGAGCACCTCCTTATTTACTCCACTTCTCCCTCAGCTAGAGCTCAGCAAGTGAGAGGTGACCTGGCATCCGAGGGTGGCGGTACAGGGGATGCCGATTGTGGATGCAAACACAATTTCAGCCGGAGCTCTTAGTCACCGAGCCATCTCAGCCTCGAGACCTCACACTTTTGCTCAGTAAGCTCCCTGTTCTCCAAGCTCTGCGTACCTTCTGGAGCTACATAGGCTCTAATTATCTGAATTAAGGCTTAAATTCTCTTGTCTGAAGTTGGAAATTCCAAGCCTCTGCAATTGCTGTCCCTAGTCTGTCTGAAAGACAGTAAATAATTCACAGATAGCTCGTGCTCTCCCAGGTGTCTCAGTTCTCACTGATTCCATTGCCCAAGCCTGACCCTATTTTCAGTGGTAAAGACACCTTGGCGTGCCCTCCTTGGATATTTGATCGGTGCGGCTCAGGACATTTGATGTGTTGCTAGAGATCAGGGGAGAATGGGACAGGAAGCAGATTTAAAACAACCTAGGGCATCTGGATATTTACCGAGCTGCAGAATTTAGAGCGTAGATCAGCCCCACCACTAGATGAGGAGGGAGGTGAAGGCCATCGGGGACTCCGTTCCCCAGCATGTGCCTGATAGAGCTTGGTGACTGATATCAGCTGACAGATTTCACCCAGGGAAATCTTGTGACCCTGGGTGCCCCTGGGTGCCCCTGGGTGCCCCTGGGTGCCCCTGGGAGCCCCTGGGAGCCCCTGGGACAAAGGACCTCTGCCAACTCATATAAGTGGAGCTCGTGTGTCCACAGGAAAGCCCTGGGTGTTGAACACACAGCAGTTGTGTTTCAGACACTGCAGGTAGGTCCCAAAGTTGGCTCCCTCCTATGATCATTGCACCTCATAAGAACCTGTACCCCTGGAAAATATGGTAACCCCTGGAAAGTATGGTAACCCCTGGAAAGTATGGTAGATGCTACTGTTAGACTGAGCTAGGGGTTAGCCACAGTTAGCCACGGCAGAGTTACTCTGCAATGCAGGTTCCCATGCTGGCCTAAACTTGCAGAGTCTCAGTCCTGTGTCTCCCTCCTGAATGGTCCCTGCCCAGACGGAGAACCACTTAACATGGCTTATTTATATAGTCCGTTCCCAAAGCCTCAGTAAAGACCAACTAAGGGCTCCTAACTCCAGTCTACAGGTCAAGTTGACCAGCGTTTTCCCTAGGGAGGAGGAAGAGTTTGGTATTGAGATCGGTTTTCTTTAGCATTCTTGAATGCAGAGCACATCTACATGCTACCAACAATGATGTCTGCTTGGCCTACATTTGTCACTGAATGTGAACCCAAGCCAGGATCAGCTCTTATCTGCAGGCAGTGTACACCAATGGGCCACAGCAGACCCAGGGACAATCCAATGGGGACCAGGCCCTGTTACTACTGACCATACTATCTGTTAAAACTCCCAAAGGATGAGAGAGACAAATAATCCCCTTTCTCAGCAAACATGGGTTATTTACAGTTCTGCCAAGCATGCCTAGAGGGGCTACCCTGAAGCCAGAAGGTTCCCACCCTGGACTATGAAAAGAGGGTGGTCAGTTTAATGCTAAAGTGGCCATGAGTTTCCTAGATGCCCAAGAAGAGGACAGGCAAGGCCATGCCCTTCTTCCCGTGTGGCCCAGGCACTGAATGTCCTTATGCATGGAAAGCTCTGTCCACAGCTTTAACACTTTTTCCACCTAAAAACAAGCCAAGATGTTTCAGAGTGATTCTGAGTAATCCAAAGCCGTCTTTGGAAAAGATAATTCCAGAAAACTCAGAGGGATAAAAGACACTAACTAAAGGGAATATTTCCCAGCCTCTGGTGCCCCTTTTTGCCAACAATAGCAGAACCTTAGTTAGCATGTAATGAGAGAGTGTGCACACACTCCTGGCAGCGGGTAGAGAAGTAGGCAGGAGGGGCGTCTGTTTAGAAGACCTTAAAGTGCTGCAGCTGCGATGGCCAATTTTTCTCATTTCAGTGATGTTCCAAGCCCTTTGTCTTCCCTGTGGGGTGAATTCATTTAGCTCTCTCATGAGTCATCCTGCCCACAGCCCATCTCTCTGGAGGAACCCTCACGAAAATAGACAATTCACATTGCATTGTATGAGTTGGCCATGGTGTGTGTGCCTCCCCAGGGTGGCCTGGGGGATCAGCTCGCTGTGTCCACATGTCAGGACTCCCAAGGTCCAAGCTCACTCGGTGACAGGACAGTGCCAGAGAGGGCAGCTGGAGTCTGAAGTGGAGGCAGACGTGTAGCAGAGTCCAAGGACCAAGTCTATCCAGCTTGTTTCTTAATTCGGATCTGAGCTGGAGCTGGAGCTGGCCTGCATGAGGCAGATGAACAGGATAAAGTGCACACTGTTGACTGGTTTTTGCATGTGTGGGACCCTCACAACAGACTGCAGAACCAAGAAAAGACCCAAAGCAGAATTTAGAAGCAGCTGTGATGGTGTGGCAGAGTGCCCAGAGTTCAAGGCTAGCCCGGGCCACACGGCAAGATCCTATTTCAAAAGAAAGAGGAAGATTTTAGAGCCTGGAAGGATGGTTTAAGAGCACGACTGCTCTTCCAGAGAATTCTGTTTCAATTCCCAGCACCCACGTGGCAGCTGCACTTAGTACTTTTCTGGCCCCTACAGCCATCTGTATACATGTGTTTGCATGTGCACACACTCAAAGACGCATAAATAAAAATAAAATCTTACTGGACGTGGTGGCGCACACTTTTGATCTCAGCACTCAGGAGGCAAAGGCAAACTGATCTCTATAAGTTTGAGACTAGCCTAGTCTACATAGCAAGATCCCGTCATAAATAAATAAATAAATAAATAAATAGATAGATAGATAGATAGATAGATAGATAGATAGATAGATAAATAAATAAATAAATAAATAAATAAATATTTAGAAGAGAGGGGGGGGAGAGAGGAAGCTTTTAGGTCTTTTGAAAACAAATGGTGAGTTTGTGAAGGAGGGATAAGACCAGGCTAGGGCAGTAAATCAGAGGCAGTCACCAGTAGGAGATAAACGTTATCTACATGTTACTCCAGGGAGCTGGCTTATACAGATCCGTCCAGAATTCCTGTTAATAAGGATCGACTTCCTTGTCTTGGCACAGGGTAACATCTTTCTCACAGGAATTTTATGGCCTGCTACACACAAGGAAAGGGCCACTCAGGTCACCCTCTCTGTAGCTGCCGCCCTAGGACACCTTCTCCTGGAAACCGTCTGTGTGCCACTGTTGGGGTGGCATATCCTTTGCTCCCACAGTAAAGTTCCCCGACAGCTGATCCTGGTCAGCTGGTCCCTCCATCTGGAAGGTTTTTTCACAATTTGACCTCTCTACCCAGGGCTTATGGGAAATGGGCAGGAGAAAGTAGCTTGCGTTAGAGGAGATTGGCGTGGCTCAATGCCACTGCCACTCCCACGTGCTGCCACTAACGTGAGCTTTCCATTCACATAATAGGCTCCTTACAGTTAGTCTAACACATGTGACCAGCAGGTTTATTTGGGTTTCCCTGCCGAGGCACTGAGCTCTTGAGGGCACAAACCAGATTGGATACTGGGTAGAGAGAGTGGCAAAGTGAACGTGAGGCCCTGGGTTCTGTCCTAGCAATGAAAAAGCAGAAACACCCCAAACAAACAAATCCCACAACTTTACCACAGTTAAAAGGCTACCCACTGTTTTGCCTGGATAGACATTTGTTCTTTTTCAAATAAGCACTCTAAATTTACCCCAAGAGGCCACCTCACCCACAACCTCATTCCCCTCCATTGTGATTTTCTGATGGGGTTCCCCTACCCTTCTCTGAGGGGTAGAACCTGGCAGTTGAAGCCCCATATATAAAACACATTATGTGAGGGCTATAGCACCGGCTAGTGATCAGACTTAGGGCCTCAGCCATGGTAGGCAAGCACTTTACGGGGTGCTTATAGCCAGCTATACAGCCAATCCTAGGATACAGAATTAGGACATGAAGCTCAGTAGTGGGCCAGGCCAGGCCAGCCTTGTGCTGAGTGTGGAGCCCACGCAGGAAAGCGAGCCCTGCCTGGGATGAGAGTGAGCACGTAGGCCTGTCTCCTGTCCTCCTGCCTGGTCGTCTGGGCTTGTAAACCCACAAGAAGGCTTTCTTGCTCTTGGAATTATGAATTGTGACTCTTTCTGAAGCCATAAATTCACCCCTGTCTACCCTGTGGCAGAGAACATTCTCATTGAGCTGGCAAAATGTGACACACACACTTCAGATACTTAGTATATCTTAGAAATCTCTTTCAAGCCAGAATATTTTACCATCGTTGAGCTTCCAAAGGATTGTCATTTTCATTGTGTATGTGTGTGGGGGGGGGAGGTAACCATTTTAACTGAGATATAATTCATATACTTTATGAACTTCCCTTTAAAAATGTACATTCTTGGGGTCTGGGTATATAGCTCAGTTGGTAGAATGTTTGCCTAGTATGCATGAGGTTCTGGGTTTGATCCCCAGCACCTCATAAATCATATACCTGCTATCCCAGCACTCAGGGGATGGAGGCAGGAGAATCAGGAGATCAGGGTCATTTTTCTGCCTGGGATAGACAAGTTCATCTCAAAAAGTAAAATGGTTTTATCTGACAATTTAAAATATATTCACCAAGTTGTGTGCTTACCACCACTCTTTGTTTAGAGCATTTTCATTCCCCCCCCAAAACCCCCACACCCTGTAGCAGGTCACCCTCACTTGCCCAGTGCCATGCTCCCAATCCAGCAGATCAGTCCCTCATTGCACTGAGCAACCAGTGACTGTTTTCTGTCTCTGTTTAAATTCCTTCTGGGGATTTTATAGACCTGGTATCCAGCATGTGGTCTTTCCTGGCTAGCCTCTCCCTTTTGGCATAAGGTTTTCAAGGCTCACCCTCACTGTATCTGAATGCTGTTCTTTTTTTCTACCAAATACTATTCCATTGTGTGGCTAGAGTGCGTTGTGTCTCCCTTTTCATCCACCGATGGGCATGGGGTTACCCTTACAGATCATGGCAGTGGTGCTGCTGTAAACACCTGTGTGCACGTTGTTTTGACAAGGTCAGTTTTCAGTTGTTTAGGCTGTCTGCCTGGAAGTGGAATTACTAGGTCACATGGTGACTCTAGTAATAATCTCTGTGTATGTGGCATATTTGTGTGTGTCTGTGGACGTGGAGGCCAGAGGTTGACATCAAGACAGCCTCTCTCACTGAACCTGGAGCTGCTCTGTTTGGCCAGCAAGCCCCTCAGAGTCCTCTTGCTTCTTCTGAACACTGTGCTTACAGGTGCATGGCACTCATAGCATCTTCTGTTAATCCGTGTTCTTCTGTAGTGGTGTTGGGACTCCCAGAGGCTCAACTGTGGATGTCACCAACAGTGTGAATATACCAGCACAAAAGCTGTGACTGGTGCCCAGCGCCTGCTGGTCTGCACTGTGGCCAGGTGGGCAGGGAGGAATGAGGTGTGTGTTGGACCTTCAGGAAGAAGCGACTCCTCCACAGTCTCCTTCCAGCACACACTATGCGGTGCTGTCACCAGAGAACAGCTGCCGAGGGGGAAGAACAGGCTTTGCAAAGAGGGCCTCTGGGTCCATGCTGATATCAATAGTTATAGATGCAGTAAAACCAGTGAAAGGAGGTGGAGCTGGCCTGGATTTTGCTCACTCAGTGAGACCCTAATAAGCCAGCTTCATCCACAGAGAGGGGACATAGCAGTCTGGTAAAATGGAGGTGGCGGCTGTCTTGGGATCTACTCAGATGCCCGGCCAGAGTGTTACATTTCAAAATCTTCCATCAGAAAGGGCCACCGTCACCAGCTAAATAGTTCTTTCTCAGATAATGAAGCACAGGACATGGCAGGAAACTGCTTTGAAGTGAGCAGTGACTCCAGCTTTTGGTTCTCCCACAACAGATGGCAGTTGTGAGTGGTGACAGACCCCAGATAGAGGGGCCATGGGCAGCTCAAAGGGCAGTGCAGGGAAAGAAGAGGCCCCTGAGGTATAGCTGCTCTTGTGTGAATTCCAATAGGGGCTGGAATTGTTCTCCAGGGGGCTCGGTTACCCTAAATGATAAGAATTTCCATCCTTCCCTTCTTGTTGGGAGAAACCATTTTAAACAACAATAAGAACTTCATCCAGGCACAATGGTACATACCTCTTGTCTCAACTATTGAAGAAGCAGAGGCAGGCGAGTAATTTAAGACGAGGCTTGCACCCAGCCTGGGCCATACAGTGAGATTGCATCTCAAAGCAAACAAAAATAAAGTTCCAATCCCACAGGACATAGTAGGCACCAGGTAACTACCGGTCCAGGGAGGGCAGAAAACTGCAATGTGCCAGTTAATTGCTCCTGTTAAAAGCTTGCCAGCTTGCTTTGAGGTAGATTTTTGAGACAGCTTTCAGACAAAGCAAGAAGGTGGTAATATGAGTTGTGAATGCATGTGCAGCAGTCGAGTTTGTGTTGACTCCCTCCCTAGACCTTCAGCCCCTTGAAGGTCACAGGGCTGAGTCTTATGTGACATGTGCCCCAGACCTTGTCCATGCGAGCTGGATGGGTGACTGGATGGATATTCTGTTCTAGAATAGGCCTTTAACTCTAAGTGACCCAGCACATCTTAATAGAATGGACCTCTGTGGTAGAAACACATTCTGGAGAACTTGGATTTCCATAGAACTGGAGCCTTGTTTTCAAAATAGCTCTTCATTTTGAAAACACACACATATATGTTTTGTACCACATGCACACACATGCACATACACATGTGTGCATGCACACTTCAAGAGTTTCAAAGTTAATCTGGCTACTTAAAACTGGTTTCCTGATTTTGTACTTGAGGGGGCTAAAAATGACTTCCTGGCCTTCAGAAAGAGCCTGGGCTTGGACATCAGAGCTGGATTTCACAGATAGCCCACCACTCATATACTTTGCTGGGCCCTCCTACTTTCCTCCATAAAATCAAAACATTTTTGACTCATGTGAGACGTGGGGTCTATGAGGAAGAAGCAACCTGGATTCTGTGCTGTGCCCAACAAATAACGTCTCTGATTTTGCCCTTGATTTCTGACTGAGGAGCATGAATTTTTGGTTTTTTGGTTTTAGCAAAACTCTTTATGGTGCCATTTAGCATACCAGAAGCCCTTTTGGTATCTCTTGGGATCCATTCCCTGAGACTTACCCTGTATTTGTAGACGGTTACAGTTTGTGTGATACATTAATTAAAATGTTGTGTCATCTCACACACGTGATCTTGGCAGGCATTCAGTTACATTCAGTTACATGACAAATATATGCTTCCCTCTTTATATACATACAAGTGAAAAACCCAAGATTTTAGATAGCTAAATGTAAAACTATAAAACATAAAAATAATTAATCCCCAAAGCCTTTAAAATGAAATTGTAAAAGGGCCAGGGTATTTTTTTTAAAAAGCAATTATGGTAGAAAACTTAAGTTGTAGGTTTCAAATCACAGTGTGCACTGTAACTCTAACTCCTTCAGGCAAAGCCAAGACGGAAGCCAGAGGCCACTTTGCTCTCTGTCTGATAGATAACAGAGTGGTTACTCTGGGGGGCACATTCTGTCACCCCACCTGGCCTCTTCTAACAGCCTTTACCAGGACAATTGTCCTTAGTCAGTCAGCAAGCCATCCAATTGCAAATGAGACTGCCATCCTACCCAGCCTCTTGTAGCTGGTGATAGCTGTTAAACTGGTCGTTTGGGACATGTTATCCAGGCCACATGTAACTCAGTGGTCCTCTTATACTCCCCTTTACATTGAGTGGCTTTGGCTACCCATGGCTTACTGTGCTCCAAATGCAGTACATGGAAAACTCAAGACACCGGAAGTTTCCTAAGCTGTGAGTGCTGTGGTGTTTCCAGTAGCGTGGTGAAGCTGCTCATCCTCGCTCCGTCCAGCCTAGGACATGAATGGTCCCTTTGTCCTGCACATTCATGGTATATGCACTGCCCGTCCATCGGTCACTTAGCACCCAGCTCAGTTATCATGTTGCCTGCCACAGTATCAGGGTGCTGGTATTTTTACTTCACAATGGCCCCAACCTGCCAGGTTGACGAGGCTGGCAGTTTCATCCCACTCCTTTGTTAGGATTGTCCGGTCGACTTTCAGCTACTCTTGTCTCCCCTTTGCTGTGTCTGATTTACTAAGTGAACTTTATCATGTGTGTTGGCATGTAGGAGAAGCCAGCGTTTGTAGTGTTTGGCACTATCTCTGGTTTCAGATGTGCGTGGGAGTCTGGGAACACACACACACACACACACACACACACACACACACACACACACACACACACACGGATAAGGAGGGACTGTTGTAGTAGCTGATGCCTCTGTCCCAGGCGCTGTGATAACCACTTTTTAATATAAATGCTAATATTTGAAGGCCTCACAACTGGCCCATGACTTGGGAGCAGTGCTCTGGGGTATAGGATCTTACTCCATACACCATACTGCCTCTTACTTGTGGGAAATTATTTCAGAAATTAACTTATTGCCATATCACAGCATCGAGCCCTGAGCCACCTCAGGACAAAATGGCTCATTTACAGCCACAGTAATCAGATGGTATGTAAGTGGCCAAGTCCCCGCATCCCAGGAAGGTCAGCTATGTGCTTGCTGGGTTAGAAGTTCTCATGATGTGTGAGAAGCATAATCTTGAATTTGGAGGAACAGCAGGAGCTCTGAGCATCCTTTTGCATAGCTCAGTGGAGCTTGAAGAGCATCATACGTGTATTCCTTGTCCCCTGGTATCTTTGGTCTTCTTCAGGGACACTGTGCAGCCCAGTCAGTTTCTCCCATTCGCCAGCTTGCAGGTGACACTTTGTGCTGCCAGGATGCTGTGTTGTAAGACACACAACAAGGCTGAACATTGATGTCTTCCAGAAAGCCTTTACCAGCCATGGCCTTGTGCACGCCAGGGCTTTTCCACTAACTGATGGCTCTGAAATGATTTCCTCTTCAGGTGACATTCCACTAAAGAGAAAAGCAGAATGTAGTGAGTCACAGAATTCCCTCAGTCATTTCTCAAAGTGAAAAATGAGTGAATTCCCATTGCATGTGACATGTATGTGTGTTTAGGTACGTGCGTACCCTGGCAAGAGGAAAACGTTGGGTGCTGTGCTTTACCATTCTCTTCTCCATTCTCTTGAGAAGGGGACTCTGACAGAACCGAGACACAGGCTGGCAGTCAGCGAACCCCAGAGACCCTCCTGCCTCCACCCCCGGCGCACACAGCCACGGCAGACTTTCACATAGGTTCTGAAGTCCTCAGGCTTGTGTAGCAGCTCTTTACCTACTGAGCCATTGGGAATTCCCATTTTGTAAAAAATAATAAAATCCCACCCTCACCCCTTTTTCGGCTCCAGGACATACAAAATTTGACAGGATCTATGCAGCAAGTTAACAAGTCTTTTCATGAAACTCCCTTGGAAACAAAAGGAAGCTCCTGAGTACCTGTGGGAACCACACAGGTCAGTTCCCAGGGAGGTGGCTCATCCGTCCATCTTAACTGTGTGTGTGTGTAAGCCTATGGGGGGTGATTTGACAGTCACCCTGCATACTCCATCCTCATTTTCCTTAGACTGTCCTATTTGAAGCACCAACAATGGCTCTGTTAGTGGGCCGTGCTTCTGAGGCTGCTGCACTTTGAACTGGAAGACCTTGAGGGAAGATGAAGGCTTGGACTGGGTTGTGGAAGCCTGGTGTAACGGAATAGTGGTGGACAGAAAAGATGCTGAGGGAGATTGAGGAATGTGGGAGACCAGCCTGCCCTGGGCCTCTTGCCCCTTCCGGAATGCCAGGTGCTTCTCTATGGTACTCTGACACTGTCCTCTGTCCAATGCAGTTGGTTGCTCAGAGCTGCAAGACAGTGTCGGGGCATTCCTCCACCATGAATGGGGATTTCCCATGGCCTCTATCTCCACCTTGGCTCATCTTTTTTCTGTATTTATACAAGGTTTCTTTCAGTTTTCCCTTTCCTTGTGCAATTTCTAAATTATTCCCAGATTCTGTATTTCAAGTGATACAAAGCCACCTTGAATTGTCACTGGCAAATTATCACACAGTCAGCATGTAGCTAGAAGTTTCTCATGCTCACATTAGGAGAAGCTCAACTCAGGAGAACAGGGACAGGGTCTTTTTCTGAAGACTGTTCTTTTTCAAGAGTCAGCAACATGGCTGCCTGAAGCCCTAGAGCATCCAACAAGTAATGGCCCACATCTTCTCAAACCCCAAATAAAAAGCCTCATCACAGGATGAGGCGTGTGACTTGGTGTGTCTAAAGTTAAGAAAAGAGTCATTCCCAAAGACAGATCTGTGGCCACCAGAGAGCTCATCAGTAGAGGGACGGCTGCGTAATTTAAGTGTCAGGACCAAGCTGGAAAAATAAGACTAGGATATTTTTGTACCACGTGTATAGTCAGTACTCTTTCCTAACTGGCCTCCCTCATCCAGCTCTCCTGATGATCAAGGCCATAGTGCCTGAGTGTGACTGTATGCCCGGGGATGCTGGGCACTCTCAGCTAATGGATCAATTGCTAGAATACCTCACATTTCCACACTGAGGCAGAAACTTTCCAAGAGTCATTCAGCTTTCCTGCCAAACCTGGGACTAGCAGATGGACTTGTTGTCCTTATACAGTGTGACTAAGTATCCCTACATGAAAAATGAAGGCCCAAAACCATTTGTGTGAAACCCAAATTGAGTTTGGAAAGATTTGATGCCAGTGAGTGGCCTGACGTGCTGCTCTCAGCAGTGGGGGGCAAGGCTACTACAGAGAAGGTTCTAGAACTGCCTCCCTATACTCAAGTTTCAGTTCCACAAGGGCTAGGATGATAGTTCAGTGGGTAAAGTGCTGTTATACAAGCATGAAGACCGAAGTTCATATTTCTAGCACCCATGTAAAAGCCCATCTTGTATGTGTGCACGTGTGTGTTAAGTGTGATACCTCAGAAAGTTCCAGAACTTTGTGAAGACCTGGTCTATTATAAAGAGCCTGTTCCCTGCTACTTTGGTGTGTTTGGCTTTTGTCAGAGTCAAACTGTTGAGAGGGGGAGATGATTGACAGCCTCTTTTAAACTGCAAGGACCTCTAGGCATCCAAGCCAGCTAGGTCTCTTCGGAGCTTTGTTCCCTGGAACATATTCTAGAAGTTGGTACAATATTCCTTATTCGTGTCTTCCACAGTGGGCAGCAAATTCAGCTTTAATTATATTTAGGGGCATCTGGGTTCTAGTGAGCATTTCTGGTTCTGTTTTAGAATCTAACATCTGTGGCTTATTCCTAATGTAGAAAAATGGAATGATCCTGTGGGTACCAGAGGCAGGGCTCCACCAGGGCTGCTAGCACTGTAGTGAAGAGTGGCTAAAGACATCACAAGGCAGCAAGATTACGATGGCTTAGAGATGCTCACCAGCAGCCAGAGATTTGTGACTTTCTGAATTCTGAATTCTGAATGAGATATAGGTATGTTTTCCTACATCTTAACTGTGGACCCCAGAGGGAGAAGGTGAGAAAAATTCTTCAGCCCATTCTAGAATGCTGGGCTACTGGATGCGGGTTCTGTGTTCAAGCCCAGGCACAGAAGACTCGCTTGGTAGCCACATAACGCAGTCACTCATTCCCATGTGCATGGCCAAGGTAGTTATTGCCGTGTTGCCCAGTCAGAGACAAATGAAGCTCCTTGGATGTCTGCTGGAGGGCTCCATGGTGTAATGGAAAAAGCAAAGAGAGGTAGGTGCAAGGCCTGCCTGGTGTAGTGCATGTGAGCACTGACTGGCCTCTTGGAGCTCTCTTACTCTCTGGGGCCTCTCGCCAGTGCCCTTTTGTGAAGTGTAGGCATGGTGATTGACCTCTCAGAGGGCTGTGCTAAGGATGACACTGTGTGAAGTGTCATCCGTGGGAACTGAGTGTCTCCTGGCATCAGCATCAGGGTGGCATCTTGGACCACACTCCTCTGGATTCAGAGACCTCAGGGTTCTGCCATTGTCCCACAAGGAGGTCTTTGGAACAAAGAGGCTCTGTTCTGAAATCTTTAGTTTCCCGGGAAACTAAAGAGAAGCTGGGGAATTCTTAGGAGCAGGCAGGAATCAGGCAGCCCCGGGTTTAAATTTACTTCTCAATAGTTGGACAAGCTTGAGTGCCCTGCCCAATCGGACCCTCAAAATGGACAGGAGCCAATAGCTCTGGTTTTGTTTTGGTTTCGGTTTTGTTTCTTGCAGTGCTGAGGATCAAGTCCAAGGCCTCACACACGCTAAGCATGTTCTTCTGTGAGCTACATCCCCAGCCACCCCACCTCTTTACTCCTCCTTTGTTTTGTACATGGATCTTGTCACTATTTGAGATCATTTATTTGTCTGTGTTTATGCTCTCATGCCAGCCCCACTCAGGTATTACAAGACAGCAAAGGTTTTATTTTCCCCCTTTACATGTCATTCCTCAGATGGTGACTAACACATTGTTTTTTATTCCTTCCACTTTTGACTTCTTTAATTCCAAAATGATACAGACTTTTAAAAGATTTCTTCACCTAATGTCATAGCTAAAGTTCCATACAGCAGCTGAGCAAGACACTGTGCAGAGCAGATCTGTACAGAAACTCCAGTGTTCTCACAGTGGGGTTGGTCCTCTGAAGACGCTTACTCAGACTTTAATGGCACAGTTAGATGTGTGAGGTCAGAAGACTGACAAGCAGAGATGTCCAACTGGGAAATTCAGCCGAGAAGGGAGCATGACTTTCCACCCTGCTCACCCTTTGAGGTATGGCTGGACAGAGCTCAGAAAGGCCTCAGGTTTCCATGTCTCTAGGAAGGTATTTAGCAAATTATTTTTAAAACGTTTGGAGTTGGTACAAATCACCAGAGGATTCTGCAGGCTCAGAGAAGTTCAGAAGGAGAGTAGGAGTAAATGGAGCCGAGTGGGGATATGGGCACGCTGGGCTCCCTAGGAGGGTAGATTCTTCTTGTCCTGCCTCCCCCACTTCCCCTATACTTGCTGCTCTATTGTAGGTATACCTACCTGTGCGTGCACTTATGGAGACCAGAGGTCAACATCTGGTCTCTTCTTGTATTACTCTTCATCTTTTCATTCTCTGAGACACAGGCCCCTACACCCAGCTTCTCTGCGGCTGCTGGGGATTGAACTCAGGTCCTCGTGCTCTCACAGAAAACACTTTATCCTCTGAGCCATCTCCCTAGCCCCTATTAGGTTCCTTTTCACTAAAAGTCTAAAAGTTGCCACAGCCACTTAGAGCGAGGCACTGGGCTGCTCCAGGGAAGTGGCCATCTGAATGCCTGGTCCCTTGAATGAGTTCCTGACAATCATTTGTCCTCTGCCTGTGGGGAAGTGACATTTTTGGCAGTGAAGTATATCATGGAAAAGGCTGAGCCATGGCAGAAAGAGCCATCAGCCCACCTACCTCATTCTCTCCAGCCCTGTGACCTGTTCCTCACCACTCCTGTGGGACTCCAGGACACTTGATGGGTTGAGGAGGGGGTAAACCATTGCTTACCTGTGAGTTATGGGTGGTTGGGGGAGGGGGACTTGGATTTATCAGAGGCTCAACAGATGTCTTCCTGGTCTGATGTATTTAGCACAGTCACCTGAGTGGACAGTGCTTGTGATGTCTGCAGGCAGTGCAGCCTTGCCCTGCTGGCGCCACACTCTGTGAATGGATAGCTGGTGGGCACACTAGAGCAGCAGGCAGCTGCCCTGTCTTGTTGGGCTTTGCATCATGGCCCTCTCTCATCTCTCAGTGAGTGTGCTTATTCACACCATTAAGCCAGGCCCTTTGGTCATCAAGCTCTGACTTGTTAGCAAAGGTGACTTTCAAGAAGAAGGTAGTAAGATGGCAGAAACACTCACCACTAACGAGATGTCCGTGCAGATCTGGCTTTAAGGATAAATGTAAAACCACACCAGAAGACCTACTATTTTTAGTCTACTGTGTGTGTGTGTGTGTATGTATGTATGTGTGTGTTATTGATTATGGGGTCTTATGCTAAGCAAATATTTTACCACTAAGCTATACCTTCTTTTCACTTTGAGACAAGGTCTTGCTCAGTGGCTGAGGCTGGCTTTGAACTCAGTAAAATCATCCATTGTTGGCTGACTATGTGTGGGGGTAGGTGGATGGATGTGTGGGTGGATAGATGAAGAGTGAATGGGTGAATGGATGCGTGGATGGATGGGTGGGGTAGTGGGTTCATATTTGATTCTTGGCAGGGAACTAAAGATAGAAGATCAGGAAACTTCTGCACACGATAGCTTCACAGTTCAATTGTCTCATTCAGACTGAAGGGGTCTAGGCCCAGTAAAATGTCTAACTCCAGTGTTTCCTTCCTTCCTTCCTTCCTTCCTTCCTTCCTTCCTTCCTTCCTTCCTTTTCTTTTCTTTTCTTTTCTTTTCTTTTTAAGAACTCAGAAAAGTGCCTTCCTAGATTGCATCTCTGTTTCTGTAATATAACACTGACCAAAAACAACTAAGGGGAGGAAAGGGCTTATTTCAGTTTACAGATTACAGTCTGTCGTGGAGGGAAGTCAGAGCAGGAACTAACCAGAGGCCATGAAGGAATGCTGCTTACTGTCTTTCTCTTCATGACTTGCTTGGCCTGCTTTCTTATATACCCCAAGACCATCTGCCCTGGGGTGGCACCACCCACAATGTACCGTGTCCTCCCACACCAATCATTAATCAAGAAAATGCCTTTACAGACGTGTCTATAGGTAAGTCTGGTGGAGGCAATTACTCAGTTAAGGTGCCTTCTACCCAGATGACACTAGTTTGTATAAAGCTGACAATACATACATACATACATATATGTATACATACATACATACATAACCAACCAGTTCACATACTTCATGAATTCCTCTTAAAAATAACTCCTCTAGGTCTCAACTTTCCAAGATTATTTTGCTAATCAACCTGTGGTTGAAATGAGATAATGGCTAGGGCTTAAGCAAATGTGCTAATGTGTTTGTTAGTGAACCCTTAATTCCCTGAGTGTTCTAGGGAAAACCACTACTAGATCCAAGCATTCAGACTGTGAGCTTCTCATCTCCACCTTGCATGGCTTTCTCTACACTGCTTTGTTCTGGGCAGGCTGTTGCCTTGTAACATGGCAGCCACAGCTCTGGGACCCTCTTCAAGCTCAACTGGTCAGTTCAAGAGAGCCTGTTTATAATGGCCTACTGGACTGGTCCTCCAGTGACCCAGTCAGTACAGTGGAATAGGAGTAGCTCATTGGTCAGGTCTGGGAAAAGTTCACACAGCAGCAATAGCAAGGAGCTTCATTTGTTTCATGTTACCCAAGAGTCACAAATAGATGGGTGAAAAATTTTAAAACTGTTGTGCTCATCGAAGGGTCAAGCAAGCAGAACAGTCTGTCCAGCACAACTGTATTTCCTGTGTCTTTTCTAGCCAATGCCTCTCTCGTTCCCTAGAACCAAATGGAGTAGTAGAGTACATGAGTGGCTTATGTGGTCCTCTCCCTTAAATGCTGACTCCCAGGTATTTGACTGGCAAATTACCGCAGCCTTTGGGATTGGCAGGGTGGCTCTGTTGGTGGTGATGGAGCCTTGGAATGTCAAGGGAAGTCATTTGCATGTGACAGTTTGTCATGATGACTGGCATCTTGCTACTTCAATGAATACATATGAATGTACATACCGTGAGTTCTCACATGCCACCTACATTTACAGCAGATACCATTTGCAAGGCCATGAGCATCGTCTTGTGAGGAGCCACTGACCTGCAACCCCAGGTGCTGCTTTTCTCTCTTCGGGCTTTTCACTCTGCTCAAACCATCGAATCCCAGCATTTTCAGCCCTGCCCCACACGGGGTGTGGTAATGTAACATTAGTACCCTGACCCACATGGGGTGTGGTAATGTAACATTAGTACCCTTTGAGGCCTGTTTTCTTTCTTACTACAGGTAATCTGTGGTTTTATGCTATTTCCAGTGTCTTTGCTTTCTTCTTCCTGTAGTAAATACAAAGATACTTAACATAAACAAGAGGGAACATTTCCTTCAGTTCATCTTTGGAGGTGTCTCTCAGTTGGCCTGAGTGGAGCAGTACAGCATGGCTGAAGTGTGGGGTGGGACAAGGTGTTCACCTCATAAAGTGAAAGAAGGAGATGAAGTGAGGGTCCCTGAAGGGGAAGCCTAAACCCTACCCATCCGGCCCACTTTCAGTAGTGACATGGGCCTTCTGGAACATTTGAAAACCAAACCAACTTCAGGCTGAGCATCATCCACTGAGCTCAGCTTCCGGTGGGCTCAGCATGCTTTCTTCTGCAATAGGCAGCCACATGGCATTTTCTCCACCCAGGATTGCTGGGAAGACTCTTGGTGAGACAGATACAGGTACTGCCCTTCTACATCCAGACTCCATCCGCGGTGCCTCAACCCAACACAGGAAGGGCAAGTTCCCAAAGGAAAGTGGAGAGATACTCATTGTGAAAATTGATTATCCAGAACAAAATTGTTACTTCCAGATTCCAGATTATGTTCAAATGGATTTTGAGGGCCATGAAGAAAAGAGAAATGGTCAGGTCAGGGATACCTACTGCAGGGAATCCCCCACATGCCCATCAGAGAAGCCTCTGTAGTTAGCAATTAATGACAAAGCATCATGACCTTAAGACTAATACCTATGCCTGCCTTCCAGTGCTAGGGACAGAGCCAAGGGGCTCACAGGCTGGGCTGCTGTGCCGCGGAGCTCTACCTCCAGGCCACTGGCTTTACGTAGTCACTGCCCACCATTTGCCAGCAGAGCTCCTTAAGTCCCTGAAGTGCCCATAAACTAACTACAGAGTTCCTCTTTCCTGACAGAGCCTCAGAGTTTCTCTTGTTCTCTGCACTCAGCAGAGCCCACCCTGGGCTGGTGTCTGGACTACACTCCCAGTCTTTATTTCCAAATGAAAATCCCTTGTTAGAGATTCACTGGTATGTTCTGCTTGTACCTTGGCAACACAGAATGTCACAATTATTTCTGTGTCAGAAATTAATTTCTTTACTCGCTCCTGTCAGGCAAAAATAGCATGGTTTTGGAAAATCTGGCTTGGCCTGTGTGTTGCCCCCCCAGACTAGCAGATGATCCCCCTGGACTTCAGCTCATTTGCATCCCTTTGTGTCACATAAGTATACCCATCCCAGGGCCTGACACTCTGGGCTATCTCAGGAGCACTGAGGCAGCCTGTTTGGTCTTGAATGTTTACTCTGGGATGCACCAGAGCTGCAGTGCAGTTGAGTTCTCTCCAGATGCTGGAGGTCTTTCTCCATTGTGACTTTCCAGGGACTGGTGGGCCCAGAAGCCCCACTGCAGCATGGATCTGTGGACCAGCTCCATGCCTCAGCACACTAAGGCAAAGACAGCACTGGAATCTGCATCTGGCTTCAGCTGTAGTTACAGGGTTTTCTCTCCCTCCTAGGCCTTGAAAGGTCTTGGAATGGCCAAGTGTTTGGAGTCTGTGGTGTTTGCCCCTGGCCAGGCCACATGTCAACTTGCAGAAAAATGGCTAGAGTTCAGGAGCCAGTGTTTCCCTGTGTCAGCCAATTCCCCGCACCCCACTTCACCAGTGGCTGGAGCTGCATGCTGCCCTATGTAAACAATGGGGCTGTGGGGGGGGCTGCTCTTTGTTCCCCAACTTAGCCCTTAGCTGAGAGTTCTACTGCTCACTAGACCTGAGAGCAGCAAAGTCATTCAATGAGGAGATCATGTCAGAATACAATCAGACTTCCCAGAGACATCGTCCTGGTCTAGAGAGGGAGAGCAGGGAGGTAAGCAGGGCAAGCGGGAGAATGATGGCTGCTGTGAGGTGCGTGGAGCCATAACTTACTTTATTCTCAGTGATATTAGATAAATCAAATCTTCTTCCCATTTATTTTATTTTAGCCAAGTATTCTTGTCCAAAATGAAAATCAGATGTTTTTCTTTTTTTTCCCCCCAAAGCAAATGGTCACAAACACTTACTTAATGTAATTTACTGGAGCTTTTTCCTAAAGGGACATTTATGTTCCTTTCTTTTATGCATGCAGTAACTTTTGATCAAAACATGACTCCACTCCCTCATTTAACATGGAGCATGTGGATTAAAGGCCTCTTTGAATCTTAAATAGAGATTATGGCTCTCGTTCCCTTTAAGCAAACCGCCATAAAACCCTGGCCCCTCTCCAGTTTTCTTCATTAAAGCTCTGTTTATTACTGTGTTTTCGGATGGCAGTCATTAAATGATTGTTAGCACAATGAGCACTTGATTATAATTATTTATCTGGCAATCAGTTTTTGAAGCAGTTCAGTGGTATAATTCAAAGGGAGCGTGCTGGTACCTGCCAGCATCTTCTAGATCTTTGGCCCTGGTGAAGTGGGCAGGAAGCTGATATAAACGCACAGACAGAGAGGTTCAAGCCTTTCTCTAAGTGGATGCATTTATGCTGCTCTAATCTGGCTCTTAGCCGTTCTTGTTCCATAAGGTAAATGAGCAAAGGTGATAAAATAAGATATAGGCAAGCATGCTTGTACTCCAAACTCCTGAATCAGTAAACACATTGCAGGTTAATAATATATTTATATAAAAATAAATACTTATCTATTTTAAACTTTTGTTATTATTAACACAAGCATGAGAATATTTTAAATTTTTCATGTGCACATGTGAACACAAGTATGAAGGTGAGCGGGCAATCTTGGGTGTCCGTCCTCACCTTCTACCTAGTTTGAGACAGAGTCTTATGTTACCTATCTCCTCAGCCTCGGCATTTATTGTGCGGTTTTCCGGAGATGCTACTAAGCCTATAGTTGGTGCGAGTACAGAACAGCATGGTCCTGCCATTCAGAGGCCCCACTTAACTCAGGCTCTTCCAGTTGCGACACATTTTAACCAATCTGAGCAAAATATCTTTGTTTATATAGCTGTGATGTGTTGGCTCTGTTCATGGGTTAAAAGAGCAGCAGAAACCAGGGCTCCAGGTGGGACACAAGACTCAGTTCTCTGTTGATCTCAGCTGAGCCTGCATGTGTGGGGCTTCATTCTGAAGGAAGTCACCCAGACTTTTCTCTGTGGCAGAGAACTGAGCCATCAGCAATCACATGTTCCCTGGTGGAGGGCAGCTGTCTTCACGTTCTGTTTGTCAGTGTCCAGAAGCTATTCAAAGGGCTAGGGCTGTAGCTCCATGACCTGGCTTACATGAAGCCCTAGGTTCAGTCCCTAGTACTTCCAAAAGCAGGGAGGGAGGATGGAAGGGAGGAAGGAAGGGAAGGGAGGAAGGAAGGAAGGAAGGAAGGAAGGAAGGAAGGAAGGAAGAGAAAAAAAATGGGAGAAGGAAAAGAAAAACAGAAAAGACTCAGATTGACCCCATTGGGTTGTATATCCACCTCTTGACCAATCTCCATCTCCATGGAAATAGCCCATTCGATGGGTCAGGCTGGACCACATATAATTCTTGTGGGTGGGACAAGGAAGATGGGAATCCTGGGGTTGATAGGCCTGTTAGTTAGAAATACTGACTTATTCCTTTCAGTGGTATCCAGTGACAAGAAAAGTCAGGATTATTAGTAAAAATTAACCTGAAAGTGTCAAAATATAACCCCCAAAATTCTCTGTGTCCCAAAGTGAATTTTAACATTTCACTTAGAAACTTTCCACCATGTAAGACCCAAGTTTAAAAACAAAGAAGTTTCTGTGCATTTCAAATGAAGCTCTTGTCTCATCTGAATTTATCCCCAAGCCCGTCTATACCATGGTCTAGGGAGAGGATCACAGAGAGGAACCAGGAGGAATTAGAGGTGCCTCCTTCCATGGCTTGGTGCTGTAGTTGTGCTACCATTGAGCCAGATGGAATTTGCGGCTCTAGGAAGTATCTTCAGCCGCCTCAACAGTGGGATCACTTGTCAGAGTCTGAATGATAACATTCTGCCTCTCTTGGTTTGCTTCCTTTGAATCTGTGGCTACAAAGGCAAAACAGCCTGTAAAAGCCAACTTAAAGAACAAGAGGCTGGAAGACATATAACAGCAACTGGAAAAAGTCACATGCATGCACACTCACATGCACACACACACACACACATGCACACACACCAAACGTGATCTAACCAGTCTTGTTTACAGGGAGGGTATGAAGTGCCATGTTTACTGGCTAATAAAGAAGACGGTTATAATGTACAAGCTCAGACTTGAATAAAAATAGTCATTCTCAATTTCTCATTTCTCTTATTAATGCACATTTATTTGCTAAGTATTTAATGTGTACAGCTGAGCTGTTCAAGTCAGGTAACTCAAGTGACTAATAGCCCCCCAAGTTGAACACACAGGAAGGCCAGCGTCTTCTCATGTGTGGAGATTTGCACACACACACACAGGCTCATTTTGAATTTGTGGATGTTGGCCACAGCCCTAGAAGTTTCTTGGGAATCTAATCTTCTCAATGGCAAGCTCCAGTCCTGCCCTTGCCAGGAGTTTAGTTCATGTGGACCTGGTGCCAATTTTCTTTTCACATATGTGAAGTAACAGTTTGGCACCCAGCAAACACACCAACGCCTCAGCAAAGACTGGAGCTTTTCAGAAAGCAAAGTGGATGTGTTCGGAACTAATTCTCTTCAGGTGAACTGGGTTGGAATTAAATGTTGCAAGAGATTGCTATATCTGCGTGACTGAAGATGTCAAAGGTCACGGCAATGAAGTATTTTTGTTTTATAGAGTTGTTCTTGGAAAGGCCATAGACCATATGACAGCAGAGTGCCGGGTGCCAGCACCAAATCCAAACACCATAAAGTTACAATCAAAGCCCAGCAAGCCATCAGGCCCCACTCTTGACGCATGGCACCTCCCCTGCTGGTGCCAGCTCAGCATGCTTTCCCAGCCCCAGATTCCAAAGCTGGATCCCAAAGTGATGTATGTTCCCCAAAACATGGAGGGGAAACTTCAGCCAGCAGTGGTAGGCAGATCAAAAGCTAAAGACACCAACATTGGAGCTTTGGCAAATGACAGTCACCAGTGTACCACTCCACTGTTGTGGGTGAAGTAAAGATGCCACTGCCCAAGATTTGCAGGCTTCTGTTGTGCCCTGGGATCCATCAAAAAGCCTTGTTATTCATGGTTCCCCACATCTCCTAAAGATGCTGGGAGTCCTTTGCCTTCTCTCTAGACTAGAACTGTGTGCAATGGACCTGAAAGGTCCTTGCTCACCGAAGATACCTCATTGGATTTCCATCCCAAGGTCACTCCCACATCCACAGACCTGTCAAGGCCAGCTTCCATGGGGGGTGGGGGTTGTGGCCAGTGCAGGAGGGCCTTATCCACCTGAGAACTCAGGCAGCAGTGAAACACTAAGTAGCGGGGCTCCCCCCTCCCCTCCCCTGCAGCATCAGGCCCAGCTACCACCTGCTAGTATGTCTGAAGAGAGCGAGAGGCCTTGGTCCCAGCAGATGATCGCACTTGATGCCAGAAGTACAAACAAGCCATAAATTACACTCTGTTCTCAGCAGCCCAGCCACTGCTCGTTAGTTATGGGAAAAAATGGACTCCCTTTAATCTGTCTTATTTATGCTAGATGAGAGCTGATCTTTTTTACCCCCTCTGGCAATGCTGTCATCTTCTTGTATAATTATAAAATCAGGTTTTCTTCACTGAGGATTTTTGACCAATTCTTGGACTTCTCTGTGCAGAGCCCTATGCTAGCTGCTATTGGAGACAGGAGCCTTATGATCAGCAGGTGGGAACTTTCATCTGAGGAAGAGAAAATTCTGGAGAGGGATGGTGGAACATTGGCACAGCTATGTGAATGAATGTATTTAATGCCACTGAGCTGCACACTTAACAATAATTTAAATGTCATACGTACATCACACAGAGGTGTATTTTATCATAGTGAAAAGCCATAGGATCCTCCCACTTTTTTTTATAAGTCAAGGTTTATCATGTTTTCATAGTAAGTTTATTTTGTGTGTGAGTGTTTTGCCTGCACGTGTGTATGCACACAGTGTGCATGCAGTGCTCAAACAGGCCACCAGAGGGTGTGGGATCCCCTGGGGCTAGAGTTACAGTTATGAGGCAGGTCCTCTGGAAGAGTAGCCAGAGCTCTTAACCACTTAGTCATCTCTAGCTCTGTATTTGCTGTGCATCTTAGGCTCTGCATATATTTCTTAGGGAGATGGAAGCCTGCATGGCTACTACAGGACCTGGGACTCCAGGTTTCCTGTGCTTCATAACACAGGTTATTGCTTCAGATTTCTCCTATTACCAGTATATTACTTGGTCTTAAGCTGCAAATGATGGTCCTTTGCAGCTTAAGGAAAGGCAGAATTTCCAGTCCTGTTGTGTAACTGCTTCCCACAGTGCCAAACTTGGCCAGAGCTTTGGTGAGTCGAGCATTCCAGTTGCCAAAACTACCTCCAGCCCAGTAGTCAGTGGCCAGAGCCCAGGCCCCAGGCTTGCCCACTGCTTCCGCCTTTGACCGGGAGTATGAGTTCCATCAGCCTTGTAGACTGTAGCATCTGTGTCTGTGAAAAGGACCTGCCTTTCAGGGTAGCCAGGGCTCAGTCCCTGACACTACACTAAAGACCTCATAGGTAGTAAGTCCATGTCATCTCCCTTGCCTCTGAGGCTTTCCTCACAATGTACTGAATGGTAGAATGGCTGCCTGAGGATAACCCCTGAAGAGGATAACCCCTGAGGAGGGTAAGCTCTGAGGAAGATAACCCCGATGAGGGTAACCCCCGAGAAGGGTAACCCCCGAGGAGGATATGTTGATGCTGGGCCAGTGGAGAGGGGAGCAGCTCCTGGTCCCCTTCTTGGAGCAGCTGTGGAAATAGCTGTTGGTCTATCTCCAACCCACCTTTCTCTAAGGCAGGAATGTCTTCCCCAAGGTCATCCTTTGACCTCTTGTCCCTTAGTCTAAAGCCCCAGGGAGAAAGGCACATTTTAGCATAAACCTGGATCTTTTCCCCCAGCCAGCTTTTCTTGCGGCACAGGTATGAGAAGCCAGTATGATTAGGCTTCACCAACTGAGGGTAGAGACTGAGGAGGGGACTTGGTTTGGTGCAACTACTTTGTATCTCTAAGCTGGCAGCATTCTGGTCCTTTATAGAGGACTAGGGAGCTGAAATCCACCCCACCCAGCCCAATGTCACACCTCATCTAGGTAATGGCATTTAAGAATCAAAACTAGGACATGTTCTTCCTTTCCCCCCCCCCACCCCACCACATACTCCAATACATCTGCTACTTATCCTCCTGTCCCTGAAACCAGGTCATGGGGAGGGAGGGTGGCATCCCCACCCTCTGCTCCGTCAAGCTCCATCTCAGAATCTAGAGAAGCATGACACCGGGGCACTTTGATCCTGTTTCCAGGTGTGCTGGCCTTCCAGTTGAGTGTTCCCCACTGTGAACAAGAGTATATGTACTTCTCCAACTGCTAACATGCCTATTGAGCTCCAGCATACACTGATCCTGCCTGCCATATCAGAGTTAGAGGTTCTTTTGCAGGAGTCGGGCTCCATCTGCAGAGCCACCCTGCTGTCCTCCCTGCCCCCCATGTTGTGGGGAACATGCTGAGTCTCTGCAGGTGTGAGATGAGATTCTTAGCAGCCTTCCTGGCTTCCATAGCCCTGTCACCTCCCACCCTGGCTTGCACTGCTCTGTCACCCCCCACCCTAGCTTGCACTGCCCTGTCACCTCCCACCCTGGCTTGCTCAGCTCTGTCACCCCCCACCCTAGCTTGCACTGCCATGTCACCCCCCACCCTGGCTTGCTCAGCTCTGTCACCTCCCACCCTGCTTGCACTGCCCTGTCACCTCCCACCCTGGCTTGCTCAGCTCTGTCACCTCCCACCCTGGCTTGCACAGCCCTGTCACCTCCCACCCTGGCTTGTACTGCCCTGTCACCTCCCACCCTGGCTTGCACAGCCCTGTCACCTCCCACCCTGGCTTGCACAGCCCTGTCACCTCCCACCCTGGCTTGCACAGCCTGCTCAAACCCTTTTATTTAGAAGAGGTGCTCCATCTGTTTACCTGACAGTGGAGATGAGTTATTACTTTGTTGTCCTGGAAGACAAGCAGGAAATCAAGGAATGTCTTTTACAGTCCATCAAGACAGATGCTGTGACAGTACTACAGAAACACATTATTAACATGGTTAGATCTGGGCTTTGGAGGTTTGCAGAGTTCTGAGGGTTAGAGAGAGGAGGCTAGGAGTGACAGAGATGAATTCAGCAAGAATGAGCTGGGACATATCTCCTCATTACCATAAAGACATAACACTCTTTGTTACAGGGTAAAATTTGGCTCAATTTAATAATTCTGTATAAGCATTTATTATATGTATATTATTGCACAAGACACAATCTGTGTCCTGCTGGAAAGGAGATATGCCAAGAAAGCTAAGTTCTCATAACTCTTTTTTAAACATGGCATTGGTGAAAACAAAATGACATATCTTAAGAAATTCAGGGTTACAAGCCAGGCATAGTTGCACACACTTCCCAGGAGGCAGAAGCAGGTGGATCTCTGGGAGTTCCAGGACAACCAGATCCTGTCTCCAAAAAAGAAAGGAGGAAGAGGAAAAAAAGAGAAAAGAAGAGAAATTCAGGATCAATACTGAGCTAGGAAGTTGAGACCAGGGTCTGAAGAACCCAGTAGGTAAGAAGATCCAGGCAACTCGGAGGGCAGCAGGCACGGGTGTAAAGAGGCAGGACACAGGCTGACTTGGGCCACTAGGAATGTCCCCACCTGAGGTGCCACCTTCACTTCTGGGTGCCATCCTCAGAGGTTTCTCAACACTCAGAGCCAGGCTTAGAGACCATGTTGTTAGGAACATTCACAAACTGAAGACAGAGGGGCTGGGTGGAAGAAGAGAGCAAAAGGGAGGTGTGTTTCCAGGTCTCAAAGCCAGGAGGGGCCATCCTGCGAGAGAGGCAGGTGTCCTAGGAGGAAAGCAAAGTTAAGAAGGCACAGAGAGTGGCTGTCTGTTCAGCAGAAGAGACCAGGTAGCCCTGTGATAGAGAGCAGATGTGGAGGACCCCAGTTTATAGAGCCTATTCCACTCTCACAGCAAGAATTCCTTCTCTGGGCTGCCAAGTGCACAGGTGTTTGTGAGGTTATGGGATCTTTGCACAGACTTACTGGCTGAGCATCCCCCATCAGTATCATATAAACATATAATATAATTATAGCCACTACAACTTGGACGTAGCTGCTCAGACTGTTTCTGACTTTGGTTCGTGATGCTTGGCCTTCACTAGCCACAGGACCCTAGCTGCTCTTTGTCAGACGTGCGGAGTGGTGCCACTAGTACTCGTGGTACAGATTTGGGACAAATGCCCTCGCACAGTGGTTCTCCACTCTCCTGATGCTGCTACTCTTAAGTACAGTTCCTCATGATGTGGTGACTCCCAACATCTAACTGTAATTCTGCTACTGTTAGAAATCATAATGTAAATCATAATATAAATATCTGCAAGTGGTCTTGGGAGACCCCTGTGAAAGGGTTGTTTAACCCCTGAATGGGTCATGACCCACAGGTTGAGAACCACTGCTCTAGCAGGTGTGCCCTGGCCCTGATGTTCTGTGATCTCTGCATGCTCATGGTGCTCATGGTGCTCATGGTGCTCATGGTGCTCATGGTGCTCATGGTGCTCATGGCATCAAAACAGACAGTGCTGAATTCTGAGGTGGCTCGGGCAGCTGGAGGCAGGAGGCAGGAGGCAGGAGGCAGGAGGCAGGAGGCAGGAGGCAGGGGATAGTGTGGGTCTTGAAATGAGGGCAGGAGGGAGCACAGGTAACTCAAGGATAGAAGGTGAAGGTGGGAATGCCTAGGGGAGCAGGTAGGATGGGGGTTGGGAAATAGCAAAAGCAAAATCTGCACAGACTGGGAAGGGCAGCAGAGGGGCACCCCTGAGCAGGAAGTGGAGGTGGACACCTGTGCTCTCAAGTGGCTTCAAGCAGAGTCTCTTCAGAGGTCTCAACTCCTGAACCCCAGTGCAGGCCACTCCCCGTGCTTGCTGATCAGTGGAGGGCCAGGGCGGATGGAGCCTCATAGTTAGTTAATTCTGCTGCCTGGACAGTTTCCTCAAGAGCAAGAGAGAGGCCCCTCTTTACTTCTAAAGAAGTAAAATAAGGATGCCTACTTATCTTCCTGCCACTGTCCCACCTGGGTTTCCAGTTTCCCTGACGCCCCTCTAAACTGCAGCTTTACGTCATCATGGCCGGTGGCCATTGCTCCCACAGTGTGAGTGCCAAGTTCCTTTGCTGTTCACACATGGTTCTGGGCTGCTTTGCTTAGCTGAGTCACCTGTACATTCCGTCTACTTTTCTTTAACTTTCCATGTTATCTGCTTATTTTCTCTTAACAAACTGATCAACCCAAGTTCACTTGCTGTTAATTTATGGTGGATGTTGACTGGTCCTTTTGCCTTTAGGCCTCCCCCCCTTTATTCCACATCACCCCACATCGTGGCTTGGCTAGTGCATCACGTTTGCATTCATTTCCAGGTGTTTCCCATGCAACAGTCCTTGGTGAAGTCTCACCACAGGCCTTATCCCCATCCTGCAGACAGGAGCTTTATGCATGGGGAGCAGGTTCCTGAATGCCTAGTGGCCTGTTTCATGGAGAATAAGCTTTTGGGAGGAGGACAACATTGCTTTCCTCTCTAAAAAAAAAAAAATGCACAAAGGGTTTGGCCCTGGCAAGGCCAAGTCAAACAGGATGCTCCCTTCTCTCTCCTCCGCTGTGCTGGGTGGAGCTGTTCTGTGCTGTCAACCTCTCCTCAAGCCACCTCTGGGTCACTTCCTCTCTCTGAATAGCTCCCTGACCTGCTGGGAGGGTGGTGGTGGAGATTGTGTTTGCATAAACTCAATGTAGAAAGGATCCTGCAAGCTTCCCGAGGACCTAATGAATGCCCTTTCCCTCCCAACAAAGTAAACCAGGCACAGCCCACCTGCTGGGGCAGGAGCCCTACTTGGGACTGCCTTTGAGGCTATCTCAGGCTTGAGGCTGTCCAGGTCTTGGCTCTGTGTCCTCACTAGACTGGTATTACTCAGAAAGCCTTAGGGCCTGTCATCAGAAAGGATATGAGTCCCTAAGCTCAGTGGTAACACCTACCTAGCATGTGCAAGGTCCCAAGCTGAGCCCCAGAGCCACAGAAGAAATGCAGCATAAATAAAAATTCAAGAAAATGCATGCATGACTATATCAAACCCTGAGGGATCTCCAAATCCTGCCCCTCTTAAACTCAAGCCCAGTTTGAGTAAAGAGCTATGAATGCTTCACAGGTTCGTGAATTCCCGGGTAAACTAAAATAATGTGGAGGGCCAGATAAATAAAATAACCAAGTGTGGAATGTGGCACTGCCCTCAGTCATTCCTGCTACTTGTAAACTGAGGAAGGAAGATTGTTTGAGCCCAAGACCAGCCTGGGCGACATAGACCCTGCCTCAGTCAGACTTTGGTCAGACTTAGGTCAGACTTTGCTAAGGTCGTTTATTATAAAGCTCCACTTTTAATTTTTTTGTTGATCATTATTTGAAGCTGTAGACATGCCCTCTGTACCAACATCCCTGCTTTTCCCGCCCTCAGCCCCTGGTGTGCAGGTGCTCTTAGTCTCCTGAGGTGAAGCAGAAGTGAAATCATTTCCCCAGGTGTTGTCTGCCACTGTCAAGGGCACCCGCTGCTTGCAGTTCCAGTAGCTCTCTTCTAGTATTCCTGGCTGTTGTGTAGTGACTGATATTTTAGTAAGAATTGCTTACACGAGCCCAGATTATGATTGCTCTGTAATAGAGCCCTTTGTTGATGTAAATGTAAACGGCGTGAAGCATCAAAACCACAATTTGGCTCCACTTATCAGTGCACACAAACCTTGACCTGACACCTAAGGTGGGCGTGAAGCCTCCTTGGAGACTGAGCCATTCTTTGCCTCTCAGGAAATGGGGCCCTCCTTTTAAGAGGGAAGTTTAGAACAGCTTCAGCTTGGAGACCTGGCTGTGAATCAACCCCAGATCTCCTGACTCCATCCAGTTCTTTCTCCTTCCTGCTCCCCGCCCCCTACCCCTTACTGGAATCCATGATCTGTGGCTCCATGTAGGCAGTGCACACAGGCATTTGCAGTATGCCTCATTTTGAATTCTAACAGGAATTTCCTCCGAGTAGCTGAGAGAAGCTGTTCCTGTTCTGAGGGGTCTGTCTGGGCAGCTTGTACCATCCAATACTTTGCAGTGCAGAATTGCTTTCTCTGGCAATGGGATCGCAGGCTCTAGTCATCTACCTACTGCTACCCTCTCTTCTCAGCCCCTCAGTATCCCACCTAGGATTGCTCTTCCTTCAATGGTGATTTTTTTATCAGTCCACACCCATGTGCAAACACCTCTCATACCCCCAGAGCCCCCAGATTGAAGATCCCCACCCCTCTCTGCCACTCAGCTATGAGCTCCTAGGGAACAGGAGTGCTCCTAGACTCTCGGGGCTTATTCCACAGAGCCCTGGGAAGTCCCTTTAGCAATAGTCAGGACTGAACTATTTGCTAAGTACATGGAGGTGCCCTAACAATTTAGTAGTCATTTGAAAAACTACTGCTCAGAAAGAAAAAAAAAAGTGACTGAACATTTTCTTGTAAGTAGCCATTTTCCAACCAAGTACTGAGTTCAACGACTGAGTGTCCCTGTTGGGCACCTTGGCGTTCCGCTGACCTTAGAGTCTTAGGGGACCCTGCCGCTCTTCCTTCTGTTTCTATGTTGAGTCATGCGATTATATTAGCTTTTGGTAAACTTTTGTGGCCTTTTGATAAAGCTTTATGAATTTACAGTTTTGCAAAGGTGTCAGATCCCGAAATGAAACAGCAGACGCTGCTGCGAAAGCACACCCCCACTTGACCTAATGATTTGCACACCGCTCCTGACAGATGCCAGGGTTACGCTGCATCCCTTGAAAACTCCAAACATTGTGTGGCACAGAGTCACTGCAGCACCTAGCACTTAGCACACAGGGTAGAGTCACACGTCTCTGGAATATAAGTGTGACATCACACTCACCTTGCCTGTTCCCAGGATGCCGTGGCCAATGCCGTCCACCTGCAAGCCATCAATAAACACAAGCATCTTCATTCTGCTAAATCCCTTGGCATGGCCGTGCTTCAAATAAAACCCATGTGAGCATCTATAGGGGATGCTAAAAAGGAAAGTTCTGCGCTGGGTGGAAGTTGTCTTCAGTGATCTTTCAAGTCCTTTCCAGAGTAGACTCTTTTTTAAAAAGAGTGTGCTCTACTTATTCGTTGACAATTTTGTAGATGTCAATAATGCATCTTGATTATGTGCACCCCAACTGTCCCCTCCCCCAGGTGCCCCATACACTCTCTTCCCCCCTCATGTCCTCTGCTGTTTCTGTTAACCCACTGAATCCTGGTGGGAAGCTGACTGATCCTGATCTTGAGACCACAGCTGCAGTGAGTTCCTGAGAGCAGTGGCCATGTCATGTCCTGAATGCAGCACCTCACAGCTCTGCTCCCCATCTTCCATTCTTGTATTCTTTCTGCCCCTCTTCCACGGTGTCTGAGCCTCGGGGAGAGAGATAGATGTTCTGTGCAGTGCTGAGCACTCGCCAGTCTCCCGGTCCCAGCACTTTAACCAGTTGAGTCTCTGCGTTGACTGCTGCCCGCTGCAGAAGACGCTTGTCTGACCAGCATTGAGAGCAACACTGGTCTGTGGGAATGGATCCCTAAATATTTGGAAGGCAGTCTGACAGAATGTCATTTAGTAAAACAAGAGTAGTAGGTTACCCCCAAGGGCCTATGACCTCTCAAGCAATGGGCTTTTGACCAGATTTACAGTACCAGGCCTGAACTCCTTCCTGTAGAACAGACCTCACAACCAATCCAAAAGCAGTTGGTTACCTGCATAACCTTCATGCTGCTGTTACACCAGTGTGTACACCTTGCCTGGCAGGTTAGCGCTGTAGCATGCAGGGCTAGCTACAAGGATCATTGATGTCTCTTCTCCCCAAATGTTCTGCATAATGCCTCTGATACTGTGGAAGCCAGTCAGCATGGAGGAAGCTTTCAGGTCAGTCCTTGCTTGATCTCTCTGTGACCATAAAACTGAGCAAAGCCGCTCACAGGAGCCAGAGAACACAGGGACAGGAAGGAGAAAGGCCTGGACTGCTAATATCCTCACGTGCTCATTGGGTACCAAAAAGTTGAGACCTGACAGTGCCCGCCTAAAGGCCTCCCCAGGTCCAGGCTCCTTGGGGTCTCATCACTCCTAGTCGTACTGCTGTGAGGCCTGGCCTATATAGTCCACAGGCCTTTTGGGTGACCACTTCCCCCTGTATCAGCCCTGGTTTCACTTGATGTGTTCTGATGCTGCCGATACACACATCTACAATGGAAGAAGTTATATGAAGGCCACTAGAACCAGACAAAGATACACATGCCAAAGAGGAGGGCTCCAGTTCCCATGTGAGGAAGACAACTGACCAGGGCCACTTGATCGGTGTCCAGGTTACATAACAGACAAGGAGCGGAGAGAGGAGGAGGTCTGAGGGCCAGGTTCTGATTGTTGCAGGTGACTAGCAGCAAGGTGCATGCTTAGATGTCGGCAAGAAATGAAGCTAACAATGCCGGTGTGTCGGGGCTCAGCTAGGGAGCATCTCACATGGACTTGATGCCATGAAGTAGGAAAACAGGGTGACATCGGGTAGAGGGGCTTTGGAAAAATGACTTTGGTGGCCAGGACATGGCCTAGAAAAGGAGGGTGGGGAAGGACTAGAGGGGTCCTGCTCTCCAGGGTGAGCACAGGTAGCCTTTCTATTTCTAATCGCTCTGTCAGCCTGAGGGCAGATGGAGAGTTAAAACCAAATCTTCATCCACACCTAACAAGCACTTAAGAACAGGAAGGAAATGAGCATGGCTCAGTGTTGGGTTGTCCCCTAGGTCTGGATTTGGGGGGTCTTGATTTGAACACATGCTCTAGCCAAGAGAGGAGGGGACTCCTCTGCCTCTGAGCTCAGGAAGCAGCATCTGCTGCCCTGTCCAGCCTCTGTATCATGAGTCCTATGTAAACTGCTTGATCTTTCCAGAGAGGGGTCCCTGCCATCTCACCCCACAGGATCCCTTCCAGACCCAGCTTCCTGCAGGTTCTGCTGACACCTGTTGGGGCATCCCCTGGAGCATGGCATTCTTCCCCATGAAAGGAGCCACTTTCATGCTTCATCCCTTTCAATTCTAAGTCTGACCTACTGTGAAGACCCCTGTGTGCTTTGGTTCAGGTGTAGGGAAGCCCTCAGGTCTGTGAGACGGTGCAATGCTGATTCATTGTAATGACTGAGGCTTCAACACCAAGTGGCAGCAAGCCCTCAAGGGGTAATTCTGCTTCAGTGACATTCAGCTGGGGAAAGGGGGCAGAAAGATCCTGATGCTCTAGGGGGAGTGCTGCTGCAGACACTGCCGAGCCCTCACAGAGGACAGTGACAGAGACAGGCTGTTCAGCCCAGTTCCATCAGCATGGCTCCAGGTCAGACTTCTGATTTTGAAGGCCCAGGAGCTTGGTTTTGCCAAGGTGCAAGGAGCTTGTGTGTATGAGTTTAAGAAAGAGAGCTGTGGCAAGGTCTTTGCATCACACCTTTCAGTTCCCACAGTCTGTATGGAAGGCCAGGCTGTAGACTAGTAACTTGGTGGTCGTAGATCAGGCAAGCTGATGGTTTTAACTGTCATCATCCCCCTTCTGTTGTGGAATTATGACAGCCAGCGAACTGACATTGTCCCCAAAACCTGGTCATCAGAGTTCTTAGGATAAATGGCTGTTTGAAGACCTGAATGCATTTTTGAAAGGTAATTTTTATTTTATCTTATGCGCATGAGTGTTTTGCATACATGTGTATCTGTGCACCATATGTGTGCAGCGCCCGTGGAGGCTAGAAGGACATCAGATTCCCTAGAACTGGAGTTATAGACAGTTATGAGCTGCCATGTAGGTGCTGGGAATCAAACCTGGGTTTTCTACAAGAGCATTGAGAGCTCTTATCCCCTGACCCATCTCTCCAGCCCCCTGAGTGTGTTCTTTAATGACACACAGCATCACTCCTGGGCTATGGGTAGGGGTCAGGGGTAGAGTGCTTGCCTGTGCATAAGGCCCTAAGCATAGAAAGAAAGAAGTATTAGTTTGCTTTGGGAAGAGAGGAGAAAGTGGGAAGGAGGCTAGTCAGCTTTCATCTCTGTGACCAAATTGCCTGAGAGAAACAGTGTACAGGATGAAGGGTTTGCCTTGATAATGGCTTCAAGGCTTCGATCCATGATTGGTTGTCCCCATGCAACCAGGCAATAATAACCATGGAAATATACGGCTGAGGCCAGCTGTTCATTACATGGCCAACCAGGAAGCAGAGTGGGAGAGGAAGTGGCCAAGAATAACCTACCCAAGGAGCTGCCCCAGTGACAGGTCAGCCCCACCTCCTGAAGTTTCCACAACCTCTCAAAATAGTGCCACCAGCAGGAGACCATGCATTCAAAACACAGGCCTGTGGAGGGTGTTTCGATTTCAAACTGTAAAGTAGAGGGAATCTGTATGAAAATATTTCTCCAAACCAGAATCATGCTGAAAGGACGTAGAATTAGAGCAGTCAGGCCAGAAAAACAAAACAAAATACAAATACCAGTGTTGGAAAGGAAGAAGAGAAACTTCCTATTTGTGGTTTTCCTATGTAGGAAACCCTAACGACCCACAAGAGAAATACTAGAATGAGTGAGTGGATTCAGAGCTTGTAGGATGCAAGATGGATCTCTAAACATCAACTCTTTTATGGGTTTGCCATGAACAACCAAAAAGCAAAGGGGGAGAGGAGCTTCCCTGTGTGTTCCACATACACAGTAACGTCAGAGAGGTTTTTTAACTGAAAACTGCAAGTCACTGAAAGACCTTCAGGCTGACATTAATAAACGGAGGATGTCTCAGCTGGGGCGCTGGGGGTACCTCTCCATGGTGTACCATTTGCCTAGCATGAACAAGTTCCTTGAGTCCAGATCCTCTGCCCTCCTGTAAAAAGCTGAGCCTGACAGCATCTACCCTGTAATCCCAGTACTGGGGGAGGGGAAAACAGGAGTCCCTGGGGCTTTTGGCCCGTCAGCCTTGCCAAGTCAGCAAACTCCAGGGTCCCTGAGAGTCCTCAAGAAATTAGGTGGATTGTGATTAAGGAAGACACCTGACCTGACTCTCATACACACACATACACATAGCACACAGAGGCACAAAGACCTAACTATCAGGCCTCCCAGCATTAAGGAGGCAGAGGCGAGTGGATCTAATGAGCTCCAGCCAGCAAAGGCTGCACAGTGAGACCCTGCCTCAACATCACTCACACACCATATATAATATGTATGTGTACGTATGCGTAAATATATATAGTCATTATCACTTAAAGCATAACACAATATATTAAAAGGGTGGGTGCTGGGGAGATGACTCAGTTGTAATGAGTTGTAACCATCTGTAACTCTAGTTCCAGGCAATTCAATGCTCTCGTTTGCCTTCTGTTGGCACCACACGTGCATATAGTACACATACATTTACATTTCTAGTTAACTGTTACTATACAACTTACCCTCGCATCTGTTTACCTATGTTAATATAAAGCTTGTATGTAAATCATTTACTTTCAGTTTATCTTTGCCCTTGTATTTTTTTTAAGTTATTACATTTTTACTTATTCATTGTACTTGTCTGTGGTTATACAGCCCTGCCACAGGGCACCTGTGGAGGTCAAAGGACAGCTTAGGGAAGTGAGTTTTGTCTTTCCATCATGTGGGTCTTGGGGTAGCTTCACGCTTGACAATAAGTACCTTCCCCTGCTTGGCCGTCTCACCAGCCCTGCCCTTGTATTTACAGTGTTTTTCTTATAAACAACATATGGTTAAGCTTGATTTTGCTTTTGTTTGTTTTGTTTTCTTTGCAAGTTTTGTGAGTTGAACCTGGGGCCTTGCATATGTCAGGCAAGTGCCCTGCCACTGAGCCACACGCCCAGCCATTTTGATGATGGTAGGTTTTGCTGTTGTTGTTGTTTTGATTTTTGGACAGATACTCACTAAGTTGCCCAGGCTAGCATAGAACTCACTCTATAGCCCTGGAGGGCCTTGAACTTGTGATCTTCCTGTCTTAGCCTCCCAGGTAGCTTAGCTAGGATTACAGGCCTCTACCACTAAATTAGCTACACCTGTTTGTTGTTAATATGACATGATAGTCTTTATCTTTTAGAATGTCATTTATACTTACTGATATGATTAGTGGGGTTTTGTTTGGGTTTGTTTTGTTCTGCTGCTTGCTGTTTATTTGTTAATGGTACTTGGAATGGAACCCTAACCTTAACCCTGTCTTGAAAGGCATAAATAAATAGATAAATAAAATGACCAGGCACTTGCAATTTCCTTTTGATCCCTTCTAAAACTTCATAAAACTGGCAACAAAGAAAAAAACTGCTTTTGGGGAGGTCAAGAATATAGCTAGTCTGGTGTGGTAGCAACAGCCTTCAGTTGACTCTCAGTGTTCTAGAAAGCCAGATGTGGTGGTGCACACCTGTAATCTTGGCATTTGGGAGGTGGAGGCAGGAAGATGAGGAGTTCAAAGTCATCCTGAGCCACATTGGGAGTTTGAGACTAGCCTAAGCAAAAGATCTTGTCTTAAAAATATATATTAAAAACAAAACTTTTGTGAAGAGAGTATGATAGGAACATGATCAAAATACATTGTACAAAATTCTCAAATAAATTAAAATGTTATAAAAAAATTTCTCAAAGAAAATCAATTGTTGTATTAAAAAACACTCTGAAGGACAATGAGAGTGGAGTCTTAAAAGACTAAGAGAAAGTTAATGACTAAAACAGCTGGTAAAGCCCTGGACCCCTAGAGACGTAGAAATCTGGGCATGCACGCGTTAGAAGGTGGGAGGTTACAATAGGCCTGAGACAGAACAGTCAGATGAAATTACAAAGAAGCTCTTAGAGCTTCTACTCTGGGAAGGCAGTGAGAGGCCATTTTTCTGGTGAGTTTGAAATGGGCTCACTGGACTACAGCATGTCAGCCAGCGTCAAAAGCAAGGTGGAGAGCTAAAAACAGGGGACTAAGTGGGTGTTTGCATGCCAATGCCAAGGTTTCAGTGCCCTGCCCATAACAGGCTCCACAGTTGGTTATTGGGCTTTAAAACAGTTACAGCAGAGAGGTGGATGATCCTTCTCCAGGGAATTTGACCAGCACCAGATATCAGGGGCTCATATGTGATGATTCAGCCAGATGAGCCCACAGCAAAGTCAAGGTGGACCTAGAACCTTCAGCTCTCCTCTTTAAGTATGAGAAGGAACTCAAGTTGCCAGTCAGCTAGCTCATAGTGAGTTGCTGAAGCTTAAGTTGTGCATGGGTATGAAATGTGAATTAATCCAAAAAAATTCCACTCACTGTATGTTCTCAGTATGTGAAAAAAAATATGAAGGGAGAACAAGCTGCCATGGAAAGGGATATTCCAATAATTTAAAAGAGCTTTTAGAAATTAAAAATGTAGTACATTTAAAATTGAATAAAGTACCAGACAGTGAAATTTAAAATGTCTTTCTAATACTAAAGCCAAGGACAAGGAAAGGGGAAATTGATGAGAGAAGCAAATTCATCAATCAGGGAAGGAATTACACATCTGAATAATAAAATGGGAAAAGAAAAAAAAAAAACAGAAAGCAGACCATCATGGCAGCAAAGACAAACCTGGGGTGACAATGGCCGGGAGTTCAAGTTTGAATACCTGGTATCTCTGCATGTGTCTTTAGGAGTCTGAGACAGCTGGCAGATAGTTTAGAAATAAGTGATCCATAAGAGCCCAGAAACGAAGCAAAATGATAATAAATAAAGAGGATTATTAGTTCTGGTGAAACCAATCTGGTGCAAGAAAAAAAAAAAAAAATCTTGGGACTAGGAGAAGCTCAGTAGTGGTCCCTTGCCCAGACTGCACAAAGCCCTGTTTCTATCCTCTGTTGCCAATAAGTAAGTAAGTAAGTAAATAAATAAATAAATGGTCCTGGTATAACAGAGCTCACCTAGACACAGCAATTGGGCAGTCATAATAACATCAAAACAGGAGATTTATTGAAGTAAGTAAGTAAATAAATAAATGGTCCTGGTATAACAGAGCTCACCTAGACACAGCAATTGGGCAGTCATAATAACATCAAAACAGGAGATTTATTGAAGTGCAATTATTAAGTTGGCAGAGTAGGAAGATGAAAAGATAAGATTTTGCAATTCTGGGGTTGCATAGCAATGCAAGGGCGTTAAATCCACACCAAACCCAAGTGGGAAGTATGATACAGTGTCTAAAAATCAAGACACCAAAAAATAAGTATCTCGCGCTATTTGACACAGGAAGATTAAGAATGAAACAGGGTCTCTATGAAGCATGGAACCTAGGGGACAAGTCTTGAGAGACCAAGTGGGAGGAGAGAAGGTAAAGATGGACAGCTTGTGCTTTTAAAAGGGCTGAGCCTAGTTCTGTGGACTGTGGAGAAAGGAGGAGCTCCCAGACAGACTAGACCAGCAGGGAGCTGGGTGTGGCCTGACCCTAAGGCAGCCTGAGATGCAGGTGTGGTTCGCACAGGTGCTGGCTTGTCTCCCTTTGGGCTCAATGGTGTTAATGAAGGCACTGACCTTCTATGACTTAAAGCTCTAACCTTCTACACTTCTTGGCTGTTCTAAATAGCATCCTTTGAAATGGCTTCTCATAGAGGAAAATGAGCTGCCACTGAAATAACCCTCACACTTAAGTTTGAAAAAGACAGTGTCTTTCTTTGTGCTTACTACTTTGGACTTGCAAAGCCTTAACTACTGCTCCCAGCCTTTGAAATGGGAACTCTGTCCAAAATTGGGAGATTTAGATATCTGGGGAAACCCAAAAGACTCTAGGGTCAAGAATAAAAGACTTGACAAATACCTATTCTAGAGGCAACAGTGTGGCAAAGTGCTGCTCTTCTGCATCCTGGTCCCCTCTGCTGTCTGTGTTTAAGACTGTTGAATCCTGGCTGAACTACCTTGGTGACTTCATCAAAGTCATCTAATCCTTTTGAGAGTAAGATAGGGGACAGTCCTAATCACAGGGGATTGTAGAGGTTGGGTAAAAATGGGTTATGCAGTAAGGCTTTGTCAGTGAAAATTCCTAAGCAACCCTTGGTTACAGTTACTGAGGTCTGAGATGGTGGTGTGTTGTGTTGTGTTGTGTTGTGTTGTGTTGTGTTGTGTTGTGGCAGAGTCTCATGTAGTTCAATTGTGTAGCTGAACTTGAACTCCTGATCCTCCTGCTTCTACTTCCTGACTGCTAAGATTACAGATTTGGCCACCACACCCAACCCAATTAGAGAGCTTTATAATGCCTCTGACTCTCCAGAGATATGCCTTCTTTTCTCCATATTTTTATTATAAATAAGACTGCCTAGGCTTGCACACTTAAGGCAAAGAGCCCCCAACCACTAAGCTAGAAATATGCTTCTCCCTTTCTCCCTCATAGAGGAGTCTGAAGCAGCACCTTTCAACCTGGTGGCCATTAAGCACCCATTGCTATTCAAACAGATGGGTTGCAAAGAAAATGTCATCTTCTCTGTGGTCCTAGCAGCACTTAGAGAGCCGAGAGCCGTTGCCACTTGACTAGCAGCAGCCCTATTGGACAGCATAGCTAGAGCCCCTCCATTGTCACAGGAAGTCTAGAGGCGTGGTAGGAGCCTGATGGGCGTGGCTCAGGAAGATACTTAGCCCATGGTGCCACTGCTGTGGTGCTTCCCTGGTAAGGACTCAGAATGTGTTGGTGTTGTGATCCCTTTGACAGTGTGATGGAGCCGGCATATCACTTCACATGGTTAATGTTTTTACTGTGCAAGATAAAAACACATGGACTTATAAAGGAAATTAATCAGATTAAAATACAGTGGTCAACACGTTAAAACAAACAAACAAAAAGCAAGCTTGTGCTCTGTGTGTTCTCAATACATCCAGTAGTCCAGTAAGTGATCCAGTGGCATGCAGGTAGTTCCTGTGATTTCACATATGTCATGAGTATTTGTAATATTTCAAGGAAATTTGTGGCAAGTGTCGTAGGCCTACTGTCATTTCTGTTGGCAGCAGAGCCATGTATATTGCCAATATTGCTGTGCTCAATTTCCTATGGTATAAATGAAGGAAATGCTAAATTTCTGATAGATGTTGGTAAAAATAGTTTGTTGGTTTCCACCCCACTCCACCCCCAGCCAAATTTACAAACAATGAATTCTATTCCTGGGCAGGCCCCTTGGAAGTATTGGGGCCTCAACCATAAGAAGCCTTGTTGGGGTTGTCAACCTGGATAAGTAAGCTCATTCTTTGGAAAGCGGGAAAAGGGATATGGGAAATGGGAGTAGGGGTGAATATTCCTTTAAAAACCTTGTCCTGCAATAGGCTTACACCCCACTGGCCAACAGGAAATCACTTGACCACATAAGGTGCAAAGCAGTCTGGGAAATGTAGTCCCTAGTTAGCCCTGTACCTTGCTGGTGGAAAACTGAGCTCTTGTACTAAGAAAATGGCTAATACGATAAAGAGCAGTCTGGGTTCATCACTGCAGAATCAAAGCAAAAAGTGTTCTTTTCAAAACCTGCTGCTACCAATATAGAGCTTCAAGTTTGAGTCAGGGAAGAGCAAAAGGAAGTGTTTTGCTCCTAACAACTGTGCACATCAACCCCACAGTGGCCCCAGTTCCTGAAGCATGCAATATCTAAGCCACAAGTAGCATGTGTTGAGCTAATAGTCTCCAATCCTGTACCTGTGCCTGCAGCTGTCGAAGTTGTTGTTAGCGTAGGGACTAAGAAGGAGATGGCTTTTCCAAAGGCCTTTACTCTTTCAGAGAGCTTTAAATACTTCGTGATCCTTATTTGATTAAAACTCATGCCATTCCTCAATTTCTTCCTTCCCCGGTTAGTTAAATCAGCAGCAGTTGTGACACAGCTCCACACAGCCGTGACCTGCAGCTTAGAAATGACTTGTTTAGACAGCAGCACTGCAGGCCAGCTTGGTTGGCTTCTGCTGGCGGGAGGGAAGCAGAGCTATGGAAGCCCAGCTAACCTTTAAAGGGCCAGATAGACCTGGTATATGCTCAGCAAAATCCAGGCAGACTTTTTTTTTTCCAGATGTAACTTGAGTTTTTTCTTTTGTCTTTGAAGCACCAGAGAGAGAAGTCCCAAAGAAACAAGCTCCAAGGTTTTCCATGCCCTCCCCAAAAACTCCTTGCTCACCCTAGGCATAGCGATGTCACTGACAACTAACCTCCATGTCCTAAGCGTTAGTAATGGCCTTTTGAGTATGTGACGCCTGGACATTTGCTCAGTTAAGGGTGATTTTTATTTAGTCCCTGGGTCACAGTTGTCAGTGTTTTGTGATGTTTTTGCCACCCCTCCCCCAGCCCATTTCTATTTTAAAATGTGATTCACTAGGAAAATATGATTCTGTTAATTGAGTTTATTTGAGAGCCAACTTTTCAGGAACATGTATCTCTGTAAAGTGAGAGCCCCGTGGAAATCACGCTGTGTTGCCAGCACTCACATTTTCCCTGACTCAGTGGCTCCAGTGGCATTTCAGACATCTCCCATCAATCAAAAATAATCCCACACAGTGAAGATTTCCAGGGTCTGTGACTCAGCCCAGGATCCCGAGAGCTCTCTGCCTGAGATATAAATAGGATCCTCAGATGGCTATTTTTATAAGCAATGCTTTCTAAGTTGATTTCTTTGAACCCAGAAGGGCTTCTTCCCTCTGGCCATCCCTGTTTTCCTTTACCACAGAGTGGGACCTTTATTTGTGTGGCTGGCCTGTCTCCCCATCCTCCAGCCATCTGGTAACTGCAGGAGCCAGAAGAAGATATGTGTCTGACAGAGTTGCATGAAATCCTATATCTTCACCCCATTTCAGGATCATCTTTCTCTCATCCTGCCCAGAATGGCACCAACCCCGCCTAACAGGCCACAGGAACTCATGGGCGGCTGCTGGTCTAAAATAGATATCCCTCAGCTCACAAGAACAACCCCCCACCATTCAGAATTGACTGTATATTTTATAAAATTGCTTCAATGTTTGACCCTGCCCCAAGCATAAAAACCAAAGTAACCCCCACCACCACCAATAAACAGTATAGTGACCTTCACATAGTAGAGTAATCGCTATGGAACCAAACTGCCTCAGCAGACCTCGACCCTAGTAGAACTCCAGAAGCCCCCCCTTTCCCTTGCTCCCTAGTGAAGGATGCTTCACTCCACCTCCCTGCCTGGCTCTGCCCCTGCAAGGCTCCTCCACCCACTGCTGCCTCTACACACTGGGTGTCCATCTGCAGAGGCTACACTAAGGCCCACCCTTCCTTTGCAAGCTCACCAGGTTTCCCAGATGAAAACAGCACAACCTCACAGGAAGCACTAGCTGATTCTGCGCTCTTTCTCACTTTGTACCTGTGTGTGTGTGTGGGGGGGGGGGTATATGGTGTGTGTGTGTGTGTGTGTGGTGTATGCTGTGTGTGTGTGTGTGTGTGTGGTGTATGCTGTGTGTATGTGTGTGATATGTGCTGCGTGTGTGTATGTGTGTGGTATGTGCTGCGTGTGTGTGTGTGTGTGTGTGTGTGTGTGTGTGTGCGCGTGCGCGCGCGTCTGTCTGTATTTTCTGACCTTGCTGTTCTTGGCAATCAGACTTGTAGGCTTAGGAGTACAGTTGAGAGCTTAGAATATAAATGTTTATGTTGGTCAGTGTATGCCATTTGCAGCCTTCTCTGACTCCCTTAGGTAATCTGCCAACATCTGTGCCTTCACCCACTCAGAGTATGGAGTAACTTCTCACTTTATACTTCCTTGACTCCTCAAGGGTCCCAGTCCTGTCTCTGTCAGGTTAGCCTGCTGACACCCTTCAACCCCCACTCCACCCCCGAGAAAGCACCAGAAACAAGAAGGACCCTCTACCAGCTCTAAATAACCACCTGACATATGGCTGCCCACACTCAGGGGCCCCTGGGCCTTGTGCCAGCCTGGCTAGATGCCCCCCCCCAAACCAGGCCTCCAGTCAAGCTCTGAGCTTTGTTCTGTCTTGCTGGTATTCTGTCCCAGAGAAACCATGCCCCTCATATGAGAGAAGGCACTAATTATGTGACATGATTTCTGAAAGGCAGAGAGCACAGGATAAAACTAGCAACTGCCATTTGAGGGGCATCTGCTGCATACCAGGCACTGTGGCCAGTGCTTTGTGTGGTTGTTGAATCCTGATGGCTGCTCTTTGAAGTCTTAGTAGCCTGTTTATGGGGAAGGAAAGTTGGGTTCCAAAAGAGGAAGTGGTTGGTCCAATTCTAGGGAAGGTGGTGGAGTCAAGATCTGGCCACAGCCAGTGCGACTCAAAAGCTGAGGCTCCCATGTGCCAGGCTGGCCGAGTTTCCTTGGAGATGGCGGGTTGCAGTTCTTTTCCTGAATCTGCTGTTTTTCCGATCAGCATGCACTTCCCTGTGCTCAGGCCCTGTCCCTTCTGCAGAAGCGACTTAGGATTTCCCACTGGGAAAGGGAGTCATGAGATGGGTGTGTATTCAGGGAACACCACCCACTCGCATTATTCACTGGGCCCCGTGTGCCAGCCTGATGGTGACTCTGCTGGGCGGACCTCCAGCTGCCAGGACAACTGATGCTCAGAAAGTGCTGGCTGCATCTCTGTCGGTAGCCAATGTAGGAAGGCAGAGAGAGCTCTGCTTCTGAAAGTCTCCCCACAGCGAGCTAATGGAGCCCTGGCAGAACACACTGCTAGCCACAAGGAAAATTGGAAATAGAAGGCTTGATTCCTTGCAGAGCCCCGGTCCTGCTGAATAGACAGCGGGGCACTGTGGTTAGCTCGGACACGTCTGACAGGATGGGAGGAAAGATAGACTTGAGCTTTGGGATGCTTCCATGAGAGAGAATGTATTATTTATTTTTATTTCTCTGTGTGTGCACACACATGCATACCACAACACACATGTAAGAGGTCAGAGGACGTGTAAAGTTGGTTCTCTCCTCCCACCATGTCAGCCTCAGGGATTGAACTCAGGTCAACAAGCTTCTCAGCAAGTGTCTTCACCCACTGTGCTATCTCCCTAGCCTGAGAGAGGAATTTAATATGGGTGCCAGCGTACATTGGAGAAAGAGAGGAATGTTTGAAACAATAGAAACCGCTAGTGTATCTAGTCAAAGTTTTCTGTTATGAGTTAGACGTTGAAGTCTAGCTTTGAATTGAGAACAAGTGCATGTTGAAACTTGATGTTTTTGTTGTAATCATATTCTTTTAAGACTTAATTTACCTGCTTTGCTTTTGTGTTGTGCTCATGTTGGAGCTGAGGAATGGATGCTGCTCAATCCGTATGTCCTCACTGCTTCTTTGTGGACATTGTCCCAGGGACAGTGAGGGAGTCAGAAATGCAAGCACTTGTGGCTGGTTAAAAGTCTGTACAGCAGATGGCTATGGTAGAACACACCTTTAATCCCAGCACTCAGGATGCAGAGGCAGGCAGGTCTCTCTGAGTTTTAAGCAAGTTATTCTACATAGTAAGACCCTGTCTCAAAAAGTAAAATTGTTAAAAGGGTGTGTAAGAGGGGTGTGTGTGTGTGTTTGATAGAAATTTTCTTGTACGTAAAAAGTTACACTGTACATAAATTTTAGAAAAAATGGTGTGTGAGATGAGCACTTTTCTGCAAAGAACTTACAATTTGATGAGGCATAAGACACAGTTGGCATGGTTAGAGCTGGCAGATCTAGCCTGTCTGGAACTCAGTAACACAGGACAGAGAGATGTGGCGTGGCCAGAATAAAAGCACAGGAGTAGGAAATGCACCTTGGAGCGGACCAGTCTCACTGTTTTAAAACAAGGTTGAGTGCCTGCAGCCGGTGCTTGCTGAGAACTGACCCTGCTGGCTAGTGTGTGAGGCGCTGGAGGGTCAGAGAAGAGCAAGGAGCATCCCAGCTCAGCACGGAAAAGCCCAGGAGAAGGTGCTCAGCATCAGAGGCCACCACGGACCAGCCAATCAAAGCAGCAGAAAGGAAACACCAGGCACCTCTGAGAAAGGCCTAAGTGGAAAACAGATGCCATCAAACGCTGGAGAGGCTGTGTGGAGTGACGGGCCTTCACAGCCATAGCTAGGGAGAACTCGAGGCAGCACAGCCATTCAGAAGTCAGCTGGGCAGTGTCCTACTTAGCCAGACATACAATCCAGTGGCCCAACTCTTTGGTACTTACCCAAATGAGTTAAAAAAAAGAAAAAAGCTTATGTCTACATACAAGCCATAGCCTTCTTCATACCAGAAATAGCAAGCAGCTTAGGGGGCTGAGAAGCAGCTCTGTGCAGCCTGTGTTCTTAACGCAGCCTTGGATTTGGTCCCCACCACAGTAAATAAGCAAATACACATAGACACGAGTGAGTAGCTGAACACCCCCACCGAGTGAATGGATGAAGCATGGTATATCCAGACAGTGGAATATAAAGACACCACAACTGTATCCGTAGAGCAGCTGCAGCAACTGTAGATGTGTCTTACAGAGTCAGAGAACCAACCCCAAAGCAGCCTGCTACATAGCTTGCAGCCACATGATGTTCAGAGAGAGCTGGTTCTGGAGGCCAGAGGAAGATGGTGGTTGCCAGAGGTGGGTGGGGAGGCATGGTCAGGCACAGCCCAGGCAGTTTTTATGGCACTGAAATCTCCCAGAAGCCCTCAGACCTCAGGGAACTCTGGCCCAGCTGTAGTAGTAGACACTGTGGCAGAGGCCTGCCGAGCTGAGGAAGTCCAGATCCTTTGTGCCCTGAGGAAGCCAGAGAGGTCACTGGCCAGCCTGGAGGGTATCACTGGAGGCTTTTGAGGGGAAGAAGCATGTCTGTGATGGGCCAGGAAGAGAAAAAGCTTGTACACTTCAGAAGAGATATCGTGGCAGGGCCCAGTGATGAAAGGAAGGGAGGAAATCTATCTGTAACTGGAAACAGCATTGCAAGGGGACAGCAGTTAGGCCAAGGCTCAGCAAGCCAAGCCGATAAGGTTTTGTCAGCTCTGTAAGGATACAGCCTTTATGGTGAGCTTGAGAGGGTGGGCCCTTTAACCTGGATGCACAGTTGGATTCCTGCTTCAGAAACATGGCGCCGGGAAGCCCAGCTTCACATGGAGGAGAGAGAGAGCTGGCAATGCGGAAGAGGGACTAGAGGTGACAGCCGGACGAAGGGGTCCTGGTCAGAAAAGACTGTGGTCTGGAGGGTGCAGGTGAAGAAACTGATGCAACCTGAGCCCCTGTGGAGACGGCTGGAAAGTGGTTATAGGAGAGGAAAGGGGCTGCGGCACTCTGAGGATTCTGGCCCAGGTAGGGGTGGGGAATGTCTTCAGAAGAGCTTCTCAGAAGCTCTGAGATGCACCAGAACTGTGCCGTGAGGCTGCTCAGTGCTGAGGTTGAGGCTGCTGGAAACCCAGCAGGAGCAGTGTGGTGCAAATCCCCTTCATGTCTGTGCCTTGCTTTGTTCCATCAGACGTTGACCAGAACCTGAGCTGTGGAGGGATATCTAGGGGTCGTTAGATTCTAGAATAAACATTTGAGAGGCTTCCCATTGCCAGTGTGGCCAGTGTCCAAAGTGGCATTCCTGTTAGAGCACAGGGGAATCTGACAGGGCCTTCCATGCCAGTGTGGTGTAACACTGAAGCTGCCTCAGACTGCAACGTTGACTCTTTCAGTGTTGACTGGAGGTGGTAAAGGTGGACCACAGAAGCCTTGGCTTCTCTTAACTCTTAGTGTTCTTATTGCTAGACTAAAACACCATGACCCAAAGCAAATTGGAAAATATAGGCTTTATTTGGTTTATACTTCAAGGTCACAGTCCATCACTGAGGGAAGCTGGGCAAGAACTCAAGGCAGAAACCTGGAGGCAGGAACTGAAGCAGAGCCTGGGGAGGGGTGCTGCTCACTGGCTTGCTCCCCATGGCTCACTCAGCCTGCTTTCTCATAGAACCCAGAACCACCTGCCTAAGGGTAGCACTGGCCTCAGAGGAATGGGCCTACCCGCATCAATCATCAATCAGGAAAGCACTCCACAGACATTTTTTCTACTACAGGCACTTTTTCTACTAAGGTTCCACTTCCCAAGTGACCCGGGCTTTTGACAGAATCCAAGCTTCCCACCTGGAAAGTGTAAAAAGACTTGCTGGTTCCCAGGTTGTTTTGCAGCTCTGAGCATTCAGCTGAATAAACTTTTTGTCAAGGTGAAAGCCCAGAGAACCCCACCTACGTGGATAAACACAAGCAGCATGCAGTACTCACTGAGCCTCAACACAAAATCTGATTCTGAAATTTCCACCCCATTGGCTTCCCAAGTGCAGACTCTCACTAGTGACCTTGGTATCGTTTGTTTGTTTGTTTGAAATTTTTTGGAGTCTCTAACGCTGTATTTTTTAAACCTAAAGGCAATGGAGTTGCTTTGATGAGACACCATGACCAAGAGTTTATTGGGTGCTCACAGTTTCAGGGGGTGAGTCTGTGACCATTGTGGCAGGGAGCATGGCAGCTGGCAGGCAGGCACGGCGCTGGAGCAGTAGCTGGGAGCTTACATCTTGATCCACAAGCACAAGGCAGAGAAAACTAACTAGAAATTATGTGGGCTTTTGAAACTTCAAAGCCCACCCCCAGTGACAAACCTCCTCCATCAAAGCCACACCTCCTGATCCTTCCCAAACAGTCCCACCAGCTGTGGAATAAACATTCAAATCTGTGAGCCTATGGAGGCCGTTCTCATTCAAACCACCACAATGGTTTTGAGTTTCCTGATACTAAGAGAATCTGTTCCCCAGCGTGTGTGTGGTGTAAGAAATATAGGTACTGAGATCCCCATTTAGTGGTGAGGAAGGAGATGATAAAGGTGATGGTTTCAGACTCATGTGTCCTTCCTCGGTGGAAAATTCCAGAAGCTTGAACCTGACTCCAGTTTGACTTTGACTCTGGTGCTATTCTTAGAGTGGCCTTGAGCCATGGCAGCTGAGGAATAGGATGGGTCCCAGCTGCCTCGTATGCTAGCTTACCATCCTGTCAACAGTGCTTGTCATTCCTGAAGTGGGTGAACAGAGGCATCTTCATGCTCCCTTAACCACTTTCTGTTTCTAAACAAATTATCTTCACTTTCTCCTTCCCTTCCCCACTTGCAGATAACAAGGCATTTTATGGCATGCTGCCTTGGAGGGGAGCTAGCACAGCTGGGCAGGCCTCACCTTAAGGCGGAGAAGCCAGAGAGGCACCCGAGTCCTCTGCCCTTGCATGCCTTTCATGAAATCTTACAACAGGGAGGCTGAGGCTTCAAGAAACTTAGTAAACTTCTCTAGAGTCACATGATGTAGCAGGATGCTTGGAAGAAGTTTTGTTATTTTGGTCTCTTTAAAAATGCAAAAAGGGAGTTTGGACCGTTTCTGTTCCCTTCCCAGGTGTGGTGGACGATTATGAGTTTGGTTTGGAATGCTCATTCCTGGGTGTAATTTGGTTATATGCAGCTGTTTTGCCATTTGCAGCTTGTCCTTAGGATTGCATGCAGCTTGGAATTCTGGGGGCTTTTGCTTAGAGTATATAAGGGTTGAAGATGTAAGAGTCGGTGTGGGTTATTGGTCGGTCAGTTCCTCCATCGGTTCATTGCTTATTGCTAAGAAGAACATCGGTTGGAGAGATTGGGTTTTCGGATAGTGAGCTGAGACGCTAGTCTGGCTCACTATCAGCTCCTCCTCTCCAAGCTTAGAATGGCCTCAAGGGCTGTGAAGATCTCTTGCTTTCTCTCCTTCCCTCTCTATCAAGGCTGCCTGCAAGAGCAGTGTCAATTTCTTTCTTTCTGTCCTTCTTCCTCTCTTCCAAAACTGAGGGTAAAAGATCATAGAGAACTGCTACAGCGTGACAGAACCTGTCCAAGACGAGATCTGTGCCCAGGTCAGTGCCACCCATCCCCCACTCTGCCAGCCGCCCTGCTGGGTCTGACAGGTAACCCCAACTAGACTGCCTTCTGTAGCTGCGTTGTGTGCAGAAGCGGGATGCAGGGAACGCCCCCTCTTCCTTCGTTTATTCGTTCAGTAAACAGTGGAGCTGGCCTGTCTACTTCCTCCAGAGGGATGCTTTGAGGGGTAGAGTGTGCTGTCCTTACAGAGCTCTGGGCTTTGCTGTCCAGGAGCACTTAGGACTGCTGCACCAAACAGTAGCATGGTGGGGACAGGGGGGTAGCAAAGTCTCATCCTGGCCTGTTCTGCACCAAGCTGCCCTTTCCTGGCAAACCTAGCTAGGAATGCCGCTGCGGACCTAGGCTTGGGCTGGTCAGGGACCTACCATGCATTCGGAAAGTTGTAAGTGAATTCTTAAAATGTAACTGTTTTCACTGTTACTTTTTCACCCGTAACTGAACTCTACCCCACCCACCCCCTTCCTCTTGCCTTTCTTGCCCGGCTATTACTGAGACAGACACAGACACTTAACTTGGAGCTTTTTAGCTCCCTACCTCTAAAAGGTTAGAAAGGGAAAGAAAGAAAGAAAGAGAGAGAGAGAGAGGGAGGGAGGGAGGGAGAGAAAGGAAAGGAAAGGAAAGGAAAGGAAAGGAAAGGAAAGGAAAGGAAAGGAAAGGAAAGGAAAGGAAAGGAAAAGGAAGGAAGATTTCTTCACAGCCCCTTATCTGTCTGAAGCCTGGAGAACTGGACTACCATCTAACAACTTCTATCCCATTACCTGTCCCTAACACACCTTCCCATCTTCATCCTCTGCCACTAACACCTCTGTCCTTGCCTAACTGACAGTTCCAACTGCACTGCCTCTTTTATCCCTAAGCTGTTCCCAGAAGTCCAAGAGGCATCCAACCATAAGGAAGGCTGCACAGGACACTTCAAAATGTCCTGCTTCAGAAAGTGATGTCTTTTCGCTATTGAAAACGTCAGCATCTAATATTAATTTTTCAAATTGGTGTTTGGTAGAGCCCATATTCTTTTCCACCTCCCCGTTCCCAGCATGCCTCTCTGTAACAGATGTAGGCTGTTATACGTTCTCTCCTGGGGTCTGTATTCTGGAAGCAGATCGGCACATTCCAGCCCTGGAGGCTGCCACATTGGCATGGCAGGGGTAGCTGATGCTTCAAGCCACACCCAAGACCAGAGAAGGGATAGAAGAGTGGACACTGGAGGCTTCAGAGTTACCAGCTTCCCTTCTGCGACATGGGAGTAATGGTCAACGTGCCTGCCCGGCGTGCTTGCTGGTGGACAGTCTTACAGACCAGAGTCTGCTGTCTCAGATGCAACTCATGTCAGATCTGTGGAGCAATCAACTGCCTCAGCTGTCTGCACCTTCCCCCAGTGGAACAATGCTTAGTGCACAGGCTGGACATGCTAGATGGTGCCAGGGACCAGAGGAAACAGGGTGTGCCTGGGACAGAAGGGGAAAGGGTATCAAAATGTCACAGAGGGTGACTCATCCATACAGGGCTTATAGACTTATACAGGCTTATAGGCTTATACAGGGCAGAGAGAAATGGCTAACACTGCAGACAGACAAATGTAGGAAGAAGTGAGGGAGGACACCCAGGCCTCCGGCCCACCAGCTCAGCACCTGTGTGCTCGCCTGGCCTGCTGCTGAGCTCAGTGTGGGATGAACCATTGGCTTAAACAGCTTTGATAAAGTCGATAATCCATGTGTTTACATCATCCACTTACGCCCTCATTGCTGCTGCTGACCACTGTATTGAGGCAGCAGAGATGAGTGTGCTGGTCCCAACAGAACTGTTTGTCTCTGCTCCTCACTGCTACTTGTTAGGGAAAGGGACACTGAAGAATAGGGCACAAATAACTTGTCCCAGCTAAGCACTGGTAGAGCTGGGTTTCCATTTGCCCAACCAGGACTTAAGCACCTGGCCTACTATCTCAGGGCTATTCTTGGGAGGGAGAAGTTTTGATATCTCCCTGCCCCGACCCCTCCACTCCTATCCATCTGCTTTCCTCTTTTTCTATCTGGGAACCTTCTGTTGCAGGGCAAAAGCCACTGCAGAAGAGACTGCATGTCTGTGTCAGAGTGTCAGGGTTGATGACACCCTAAAGCCGGAGCTGTGGGAATGGGATAGAGAAGGCACCGACCACCATCTGGTGCCCTTGCCTTTTTCCTAACTAAAGTCATTTGCAAGGTGATGGGGATTTGTGGGGGATCCCTGAGTAAGCTCCTTTGTCGGGGATGAGCCTTCTAAGGTGCACACTGTGCTGTGTAGCAGAGCTCTCCATGGGGTTGGGAAGGATCAGTGAGACCTCCTTCTGGGAGAAGCTACACTGAGCTGGGATGGGCTTGGAGCAGGAGTCATGCCCCAGGGCTGCAGACCTAATTATTCACGGAATTTAGGCTCAGCTTCTAAAGTTCATTTACATCCGAGTGCCACAGCCAAGTTTAAAAATAAAACTGAATAATGAAACACTCCTAAGCACTCACGGCATGCCCCACTCTAGACCTGGGCTGCAGGAGCCTGTGCTGCAGACACAATAAAAAGTGTTGGCATCTCACAGCAGGAAACCCCTGTGCAGATGATACCCCAAACCCCCACACTCCACCCTTGCACGGTTCCAGCCTGCTATCCGCCTGCCAGCCGCCGAGGCCTCAAGCCTGTCTCTTTCTGTAATCAGACATCTATTCCTCTGTGAAATGGACACACTGACTTCTCAAAAGACTTTCGCAGGGTTGGGAAGATGCTGCGTGTGGTTTTGTCAAGTATTTCCCACTGATGAGATTATTTGATGTGGGTCTCAGAACTTGTAACGGGTCCAACCCCAGTCACTTCTCATCCCTCCCAGCGTAGGGAATCCCATCATAGGGATCACTAGGAAGCCATGATTATAAATGATGGGCCATCCACTAAATTCAATCCCTCTCTGTCTTCCCCTGTCCTTGGAGGAGGAGAGGGAAGGGTCCTCCATTCTAGTGAACTGATTGTCATAGAATTCTAAGCCCTCCCTGGGTCCTCTCTGTACTTCAGTGCCCCACAACATGGCAGGCCTAGAGAAGACCAGGACATTGTGACCCTCTCCAGCAGAGATGCAATCCTGAAGTGCTGGATTCAGAGTCTCTGCAAATCCAGGCTGCCATTCCTTAGGGAGCTCTGACCATGGATTTGCCTCTTGGAGTCTGGCTTCCCCACTCCTGATTTACGGTGCTGCTCTGCTCCGGCTCTAAAGGAAGGCTCTGGCGATGCTGGCACTCAGCAGGCAACAAAGGTTTTAAAGTGTTGCTCTAGAAGCAACATTGCCCTTCAGCTGTTAGGATAATTATACCCCACTCCATCCCTGCTTACAGCCAAAACAGCAGTAGCAAAACCCAGCTAACATGGGGAGGCTGGGCAGGAAAAAAAGAGGAGAAATGGAGCCCAGCATGAGGCAAGGGACTGGGAGGTCCTGGCAGGCCAGTCTTTAGTTTCTACACTGACCAACAGCAGTCTTTGGGTGCCCTGCCCCGGCCCTTTCTTCTCCAGAACCACGCACACATACTTAGAGCTAAGCAGAGAGTGTGCAGCCCCCAGCCAAAATGGGCAGGGCCATTTTTAAAACTGTTTAAAAGCAGCTTCAAACATTGTTTCCCTCTTATGGCTGTCTCTCTCAGAAGAGACACCCTCTCCTCCCCAAGTCTTTGCACTGTTCCATGCTTGGGTTCCTCTGACTGTCTGTCTGGTAGGCTCCCCCTGGCTAGCTGAACCTTCCTTTGCAGAAGCATGGCAGGTAAAGGGAAGCACTGTCTTCTAGCCACCAGCAAAGAGGCCCTGGGAAACCAATATAGCATTTCCCTTTGACGGTGGCGTATTACAGAAATACAGAAGTACCATTTCTCAGAAAAGCAGAAGACTCCTAGTGAAGGCAATCTGTTTTCAATGGGATTTAATAAATCCCAGGTGTTCCAGGTTTAGCAGACCCACCACGGTCCTGTCATCTCATAGTCTTTATCTGTGAGCAGATGTTGGAACCAGTACAGGAACAAGCCTCCTATGTCCTGCCTTCTGCCCACTGTGTCATATCATGCAGTGGTTATTTCCTGGGAAGCCAAAGTACCCCCTTTCCTTTAGCTTGAGTAAGTAACCTCACTCAGGAGAGATTTGTGGCATATCACTCATTGGGGTTTACCCTTCTCCTTTGTCTTTGTGTCAGACATATTTGTTTGTTGATTTATATAGATTTATCTAATTTTCCATTACTTGTGTGTCTATGCATAGAGATGTGCATGTGTGAGTGCAGTGTTTATAGTGTCCAGAAGAGGGCACCAGATTCCTGGAGTTAAAGTTACAAGCTACTGTGGTGTTGGGAACCAAACTCTCCAGTTCCCTGCAGGAGCAGTACATGCCCTGAGCCATCTTTCAAGTCCTATTGCAGTATCTGTTTAAACAGCCAGCATTAGTACCTTGTTAAAGTCATTATTAATGCAGCAGAAAGTACCAAAATGTCCTGCAGCTATCCTGCATAAAATAATCCGGCTCTGTCCAGATTCTTTTGAGGAATGCTATTGTGACAGTTGACTTAGCTCAGTCAACTGCACAATGCTGTGTCGACTGAAATGCAGTTACCTGGCTCTGCCTGCCCAGTTCATTGGCAAAACAATGACAGCTTGACTTCTACCTATCACCCGGGGCTCTGTCTAGAGAAGTCCTTTGACTGCTGTTCAGTTGCTGCCTTATAAACAGTGGGATTACTAATAGTGTCTTTAAAGGCTCTTTCGATTTTTTTCCAAGTTATTATTAGTGTACAAGGAACCTTGATCTTTATATCTATCCAACAAGCTTGTTAGTCTTCATTACTTTATCCAACTGAAAATTTACTAAGATTTCCCAAAGTAATCTTACCTTCTGTAGGTAACGATTTAAACACTTTATTTTTTAATTTTTATTTTACTTGATGTGTATGGGTGTTTTGCCTCCGTATATATTCGTGTACCACTCATATGTGGTACCCTCAAAGTCAGAAGAGAATGTTGAATCCCCTGTACTAACAGTTGTGAGTCACCACGTGAGTGCTAAGAACTGAACCCTGGTCCTCTGGGAGAGCAGTCAGTGCTCTTACCTACTGAGCCCTCTCTGCAGCTCTCGGTGGAGCTTGTTTTCTTGTCTTGTTGCAGTGTCTGAACGATACTGACCTCAGCCACAGCAGATTTCTTACTTTGTCCTGACTGAACTGAGACTTTACCATTAACCGTGGTGTCTGTTGGAGATTTTGATGAGTTAAGGAAGCTTGTTTACAAGGGTTAGGTGCGCAGCTCAATGGAAGAACTCTTGCTTAGCATGTGCCAGACCTTATCCTGTTACCAGTACAACAAAAAGTTTTTTAAAAAATCTAAATAATTAACTGCATAGGAATTAAACCACAAGGTCAGGCATGATAGCACAAGACTTTAATCCCAACACTCAAGAGGCAGAGAGGCAGATGGAGTTCTATAAATTTCTAAGCCATATTGGTCTACACAGTGAGTTTCAGGACAGCCAGGGCTACAGTTAAACCCGCTCCCTCCCCAGAGGATAAAACATAGTTCACGGGCCCAGCAGAAGAGAACTCATATATAAAGTGTTGAGTTCTCTAGTCTGCATCCATCTAGCCTGCCCGTGGGGAAGAGAGGCTCAGTAGAACTTCCCTCACAAGGACCTCGAAGGTGGCCCAAGGCAGTTCAGCCAAGAGAACAGTTGCATCTGGTGTAGTGGTGAACAGGGAACTGTGCCTTCAGGTGGCAGTGTGACCTTACATACAGAGGATGAGAGGGCACCTGGTGAGCAGAGGGAAGAAGGAGCAGGAATTCAACACTTGGGGTCACGTTCTGGGGCACCACAAAAGCCCACCTGGCTGAGCACTGTACCCTGTTTTGCTTAAGAATTCAAGCTGTGTATTTAGGCTGGGAATGCAACACCACAGTAGAGCCTTTGCCTAGCAGGCACAAGGTCCTGGACTCAATACCAGGCATCGAAAAAAAGGAAAAAAAAAGGTACAATTAAATTTAAGGACAGCAGCAAAGAGAGGCAGCTGAACACTGCCCTTCTGCCCAGTGCACACAGAGCAGCAAAGTTGGTTCAGCTCTGGGGCTCTCACATGCCAGGCAAGGGCCCTGCTGTGGAGCCAGCACCCCAGCCTGAGATCTTTGCTTCCAGATGACAGAGACTTGTTTTCTACCGTGTTCAGCCAGGAATTACAGACACAGAACATGCCCTGCTAACTCTATTGATCAGTAGTCAGATGCAGGCAAGGGAGATTCCCCAAATCTCTCAGGTGTGTGACTTTGTTACTGCCAGCATGAAACTGGACAGAGTCTGTCCCCACTACCATCTGGCTCTTGACTCCACAGCCTTAAAAGCAAAGAACCCATTGTTCTCTTTCATGTCTGGGACCTTTCTTGATGGCAGACTGAATGACACAGGTCACATACATCATGTTGGCTGAGGGGACGGAGCAGAAGAGGTGAAGACCTTAGTTTCCACCCCAGGGAGCCAGATCTGGGCCTGTAACCATCAGCTCCACCATCCATGGCTGACTGCCTTCCACATGTGCCTTCCGGCCTGCCCAGTGTGGTCAAGACAGGAGGCGCACAGAGGGTGCACCCTATGCTTCGGGACAGTGCACTGGCCTCTGGCTGGTGGGAACCTGGGTGACTGCAGAAGGATGGGCGCAGATGTGTTATAATGCCTTCCCCACCTCAACAGGCAACAAACAAACTCTGTCTACTTTGAACAGTTAATGGGATCTTCAGAGCGACTCACAGCAGGAGCAAGGCCCTGCAGGCAGCTGCATGTTCCTGTCTGTTCCAGGCTGCCTGTGCCTCCCTGCTGCTGGGAGGGGTGGGGAGGGGAGGAGGAGGCAGCCTGTGGGAAATTCCAGGAAGTGTGGCCTTTGCTGTAAGGAGCCCTGAGGACCCTGAGATGAGACTTGGCAGGATCAGCCCCAGATTCCTTTCCCTCTGCTTCTGAGAAACCTCAGTGCTCAATGGGGAAGGAGTGGTCTGCATTAGCAGAACAAAAACATGGAAGAGAACCCCAAACCCTCCTAACTTGCACCCCCGCAGGACCATATGCTAAACCGAGTCCATACCTCAGAGCATTTCACTGCCTCCATCAGACCCTTCACCAGAATTGAGTTATTTTCTCCTTAAAATGACCACTGCCTGTGATAGAGTGGGGGTATGGCTCAGTGGTAGAGCCCTTCTCTAGCAAGGCAGCCCTAGGTTTATCCCTGGGATAAAGGAGAAGGGGAGGGGAGGGAAGGGAAGGGAAGGGAAGGGAAGGGAAGGGAAGGGAAGGGAAGGGAAGGGAAGGGAAGGGAACCAGCTTCCATGCCTAATCCTGGTGAGCATGTACCAGACCTGGAGGTGGCAGGACACTGCAGGATCTTAGCTGGCCCCCAGGGAAGCACTTGTTACCTGGTTACAGAGCCAGCTGAAACCCCAAGCCTGGTTGTCCTGCCTGGGGTCTGTTGATCTAAGGGATGGAGGCTGAACTAGATGCAGAGTACCCAGCCTGGGCCAGGTTCCAGAGCAGAGAGTGAGGGGTGCAGGCATGGGAGACAAGGCTCCTTCCACTAGCCTAAGAACAGGAACAGAGAGACCAACCAGTCCCCTCAGGCCTGGTGCTTGAGCCTTTTGGTGATTGTACCAGAATGGCCTAGCAGTTCACCCCAGGCAGACAAAGCCTACCCTTCCTCCTGTGTGCCTATCGGTTACTGGCAGGATGAAGGGACTCAGCCGCAAGGTCAGAGTGCTGTCTTTTTTTTCTGGGTACTCTTTCACCAAAGTCTGTCCTGGCAACATAGCATAGCATGAAAGTCGCAGCAGCTGACATTCAGAGTGCTGCGGCATGTCAGCACTCAGGACCACCCCCGACAGTGTGCCCAGTTCAACCCAGAAGCTACACGATTATGTTTACCGTGCTGTGAAGGACAGCAAGGTGCTGAGGACCCAGCGTGCTTGAGGTTTAAAGTGGTAGGAAGAGGCTGAATGGGGCCATGCTGAATGAGAGCTCTTCCTCCATCCACTCAGCACGGTGTGTGCATTATGGCGGCTGACATTCACAGAGCGTGTGCCACTGTTAAACACCGAGATCTGTTGCAGACTCAGAGCTAGTGAAGGGGTCGGTCAGACATGTCACCTACACAGAAAAAACCAGTGTGCCCAAAGGCAGAAGCACAAAGCAGTCAGGAGTACAATGGGCTGCAGGGACCAGAGGTGCAGCAGGAGGCACAGTCAGGCAGCAGTCAAGCGCACCGGGCAGATTTTGACAGTGCGTGCATGGAAACCTGCTCACTGGGGTTGGGCCTGAGGCTGTCAGTCAGCTTGGTGCCATTCTCCAACACCAGGACTCATGGTGATGGAACCTACTCTGTGAGTGTTGCATGCTAACATGGCAGGTTTCACAGACAGTGGGGAAGAGGAGAAGCCCCAGTGTGAGGGAGAGGAGAGGACTGGAGCAAGGCACAAGACCGAGCAGATGGGGGTAGCACTTTGACCCCACTTTGCTCTGCAAGCTGCCCCAGGGCTCAGGAGTCTGTTGTGAGTGGGAGCTTCTTGAGGTGTCAGAGCAGCTCACCCCTTCTCGTGTTCATTTACACCCTGCAAGACCTGACCCATTGAAAACAAGGAGGCAGCCTTGAGCATCAGTGCAGAACCTCTAACTGCGGCCTGTTTCCCAGACCCGCTCGCTCGCAGTAGCTTAGGGGCGGGAAGTAAGTGTCAGGAGGGTCCCATCAGTGACTGGTCCTGGAGCCTGCTCTCTCTCTGTTCCCTCTTGTTGAAATTGGATGCCAGACGCTATTTTATCCTGTTCTCCGGGAGAAAACCGACTTCTGTAAACTTATTAAAGCAGAAGTCTCTATTCTCTTTTCTTGAAGTTTTTTTGTTTTTTTTTTTTATGTCTATACATGTGGGTTTGTGCACGTGTTCAGGTGCCCACGGAGGCCAGAGGCACCGGGTAAGAGTGCCTGGAGTTAAAGGTTACAAAAACTGTGAGCCACCTGACATGGACGCTGGGAACCGAATGTGGGTTCTGTGGAAGAGCAGAATGTACTCTTAACCGCTAAGCCACCTCTCCACCCCCCAGAAGTCTGCTCTGAAGCAGGAAAGACTGTCACTCAGTGGAGCTGGTTCCACACAGAGGCCACTTCTCAAAGCCACAGTTCGTTCTTAGCTCCGTAACGAAAGCGTTTCAGCTTGGCGCCTGTTGCTTATCAAGTTAACGAAGAAAGAGAGGAACAGGAAAGAAACTAGAAGCAGAAAACTGGTTTGTTTGTAAAACGGGTTAAAAGAGTGTTTATTAAGGGAAACAACTGCCCTTTCATTTTTGCTCTTAAAAACAGAACGGCTTTCATGTTATAGCCAGTTTCAAATCTTGGAACTCAGCTCGGGGCAGGTTTCCCACCACCGGGGATTGTACTGCCATGCAGGGAAAGTTGGGATCCACAGACCCAGTGGCTGGAAAAGTACTGCCCAGTAGAACCTGGCTGGCCCCGTGTACCGGGAGACACTGCCACGCAGGCTGGCATGGCCATGCCCCTCAGAGGATGCCCAACCTGAACAAGTCCAAGTGGCTGGAAAAGTACTGCCCAGAAGAACCTTGCCAGCCTTGTGTCCCAAGGAGAAGATGCCGTACAGGCTGGCATGGCTATGCTCCTTGGTCCAGGCCTTGGTACCTGCTGCCAAGGATGCACCAGTCCAATATAGACCAAAATCCGTGAGTCAAACAATTCTGGTGAAAAGCTGTGCGTGTTAGTGCAGTGTTCTGCCAGTCAGCTGGGTAGTGCGGGGTTGGATGGCAGCAGATGCTGTCTTGAGACATCTCTATATTTAGGCCCAGGCATGAGACAGCCAAGGTAAAGAAAGATACCCCCAGTCACTTTAGAACACTGCTGCTGTTGGAGCTGTGGCCGTGTGGGCATCCTTGCGTTGGCTGCTCACTGCAGGCCCTGTGCACCATGGTAGAAAGACAGCACCCCAAAGCCACAGCCACTTGGAAGGCACCAGCCCTTCCTGAATGGCAGTCCTTGATGCTGGGTAGGTACGTGCCACTGGGCAGGGACCACACACAGTGGCTTCCTATTTGCTCTACTGAAGGGACACCACATTCTCCTTGTTAGCAGAACATGTCATGGATCCCTGAGTGACCCGGCCCTGTCCACTATCTCCTGTCTCTCAAAGTCAGGTGTCCTGGAGCCCACATGCAAACTGTTATTTCCTGGGGGCCTGGTGACCACCTGGCCATAGTCTCTCCAGCCTCCCTTCAGCCCCCTCAGTGTCTTCTCTGCTAGAAGCCCTTGCTTCTGTCTCCTTGTAGACCCCTCCTCCAGGAAGCCTTCCCGAAAGGTCAGATTTCTAAGACGCCCTGCTCAGGTGGCCTCCCTGGAGGCCATGTGGGCATTTCTGCTGGAACCTCCCACCTTCCAGGACCTAGGCCAGCCCTCCCCTGCAGAGCCCTCACCCCCTCTAGCTCAGCCTCTCCCTGTGCCCAGCTACAGAGCCTTGCTGGTGCCATCTGAATGATCCCTGGTTGGGTGGTGCCTTCCAAGGGAAAGGCTGAGCCCTGCATCTTTGCTTCTCAGTCTCCCAAGTTGCTCACCCTGAAGCAAGTGGAAATCTGTTTATAAAGCAAGAGTAGGGGGCTGCACAGGCCCCCACGTGGTCCACTGCTGGGCTGGGGAGTGTGACTGTTGGAAAGCAGCCCCTCCCTGGATTCTCAGGAGCCAATGGGCGAGCACAAAGCCTCCCCGAGGACCCCACTCTTCAACGGTGGGTCTCAGCGCCATGTCCCTCCACCATCAGCTGGGCCACGAGGTGCTCTGATAGCCATGGGTGCCTGTCCTGAAACGGCTCTATATTTAGGCAGGGCATAAGGTAGCCAGGGTGAAGAAACACACCCTCATGTTACTTCAGAACACTATTGCCTAGAGCACTATTCTCAATTCATACTTCCCAAGAACCTCCTGGGATCCTGAGGACTGCCCTGACTCCAGGGGTCCTGCTAGCCTCACCTTTGCTCCAACGATTAAAGACACCCCTTATACGCACACACACACCCTCAGGCACCCAACACAGTCTAAGGCCCCACAGGGACAGAATGCCTAAGGGTCTAGACGGCCGTGACCCCACAGGCCAGCGTTGGCCTCTGAAGCCAGAGGAGCAGGGTGGCAGAGAGTTGCGTTGCAGGTAGCTCCTTAGAGCAAGTTAGACAAAACCCACCATTGTTCAAGACTGCTGCTGAGAACAGCACCCGTAGGTCCTGGTCTCTTCAGCCCCTGCCAGTCTAGTCTCAAGGAGACTGAGGCAGGATGACAAGGAGCTCAGAGTCTTCCTGGCATGGCCCAGCAGCTGTGCTCTGACCCCTCTGTTGCCCTGGGAGGGAGCCTGGGGCTGGGATAGGTCCGCTCCTTCCCAGGCTCTTTGACCAAGATAAAGGGGAAGAAATCAAAACTTTCCATTTCCCAAGCGAAGGGCAGAGTTTTATGCGCACCTGGGGGAGGATGTTTGTGTTCAGGGAGGTCGCTGCTGGCTGCTTTCAGAGTAAATGTTCCTGTGGTCATCCTCTGATTGGGTGCATCCTTGGACAGCTGGCCCTTTGGCCTCAGTATCCACAGGCATGGACCCAGCTGCTGTGAGCTAGCACAGGGCAGCCAGGACTGGCCTGCTGGTGACGGGCTGGAGGCCATCTCCTCCATGGCTGCTGTGTAGGGCTGCCCACCTTCTGCTTCCAGTGCTTAAAGAGAGCAGCAATGCTAACAGCAGCTACTGTTTTCAGTACAGATGCTCCACGCTAATGATGGACCTGCCTCTAGACTCTAAAGTCTAGACAGCCATAGTAAGGTGAAGGCTGACGACAGCACGCTGCAGTCCAGCACCCGCCATGCCCTATAGCAGTATTGGTTGCTTCAAATTGGGATTGAGGTTATTTGCAGTTTGGGGCTTTTCTTAGTGTGCTTTCTGTTGCTGTAACCAAAGACGAGTAACCAAAATGAGTAATTTAAAAAGAAGAGAGGTTTCTTTAGCTCCTAGTTTTGGAAGCTGGGAAGTCATAGCTTCCAAGGAAGTTGTCACACTGGACGGTGTCACAGTACATTAGAGCATGGTGAAGCAGAACAAGGGTCCTAGCTCCTCTTCTGGAGCTACTGATTCCATCATGGGAGCCCTGTGCTGATGATGTCATCTAACCCTACCCATCTTCCAAGGTCTCCATCTCCCAGTTCTGCCACATAAGTGCTGTGTGCTAACCAGTCACACACTGAACACCTCTAAAAACCATCAACATGGATATTTGGGGTTGCTCCCCAGCACATTGACTCTAGGGAACACTCCGAAGCCACAGCAGAGCTTTTGTAAACCCCAGCAGTGTGTGAAAGTCCCTGGGTGGTTAGAGCTTAGTGCTCAGTGGAGACCAGGACCTATGGAGTGCTGTGTTCAGCAGCCAAACCAACTGGAGCACACAGTTGTAATCCCAGCTACTCAGGAGGTTGAAGCAGGAGGGTTGTTTGAGCTTCGTAGTTCTAGGCTAGCCTGAGCAACATGGCAAGAGACAGGAGACAGGGTCTCAATATGTAGCCCTGGCTAGCTTTTGTAGACCAGGCTAGTTTTGAATTCACCCACCTGCTTCTTCCTCCAGAGTTCTGGGATTAAAGGTGTGTACCACCACCCGTGACCTTTTGACGTCATCTTTAAGAGGAAAAATGTTTTTAAATTTGGTGGTGACCAGTTGATTTTTTTTATTTTTTATTTTCTGGCTCTTGTTTTTGCTGTTCTAAGAACATTTTGCCCACTGTAAGATCCACATCCTGTGTTCTCTGTAGGCATATGACAGCGAAGTTTCGCACACTGCTGTGGCTAAGCTAGTTCTTGTGTGTGGCGTGCAGTGTGTGGCGAGGATGGCGGCTGCTTTTTCCGCGGTATCTAGTCATTCTGACATTGTTCACTGAAGCGGTTTGCCCTTGGATGCTGCCCCTTGCCTCCCTGCCTTGTCACGCTTTGTTTCTCTGGAACTCAGGAGGAATCCAGGGTCTGGGCCCAGCTGACCACACACCCGTTTTCATCCTTACCTGGACACCACAGTGGTTGCTATAGCTTTAGAGAGGGTTTAGGAGGTCAGTGTCTGCACTGTATCTTGGTGGTGATGGTCAGCCCTAGGAGCAGAGCCCTCAAGACTCTCATCTGGGGGTACAAACCTATTAGCATAAGCCTTCCCCTCAGGACTTGGGTCCCTTGTTCTGAAGGTCCCCTTCAGTACCATCAAAATGATGGTATCAAAATGAGCTCCCCAGAAACCTTCCTAGAGCTCTGAGGGCTTCTACCTTCCTTCACTCTCCCACCCTCTCTGATGGTGACCCAAAAGCCCTGTGCAGTAGAGGGCAGGCCACAGACGCCTGGCCCTTTAAAGTTTTCTAAGAAACCAAAAATCAGAGCTACATAATGGAAACCACTCTGCAGCCTCCAGCGTGGCCATTTATCTCAATCACCAGTGCATTTAAGATGTGGGCCAAACATATAAATCATATCTTGAAAGAAAGTATGTTGGTGCCACAAAAATTACCCTGTATTCTTACCACCTAATTCAAAAAATGTGTTTTGAAGCTTAGAATGCAAACAAGCCCAGGCTCCGGTGTCTGCCGCCCCGCACATCCCGCCCCCCCATCCAAACTCCACAGAGGAGGAGAACCAGTGATTGGCTGTGGTGGGCTGTGCTTAGGCTGCTCTTTTGAAGGACAGTGAAGGTCAAGGAGAAGACAAAGCCCCCAAGATGGTCTGCTCCCATTGGTCCTTGGCCCTGTGTCTGCACAGCTCCAGCTCAGTGGCTCTCACTTGAGACACAATCGCTCTCCAGGCTCCTTCACTGACATCCCAGGGGAGGCAACTAAACATCTGTACCCTGAGGCTTGTCTTCCAGACTAGAGCGAAGAGGCAGGCGAGGGCTGGGCTGGGATTCAAGGGTCTCCAATCTTGAAACTTGCGTGAGAATTTGATTCCGTGTCTGGCTCAGCAGTTCCTTGGAGAATGGAAGAAACCAGTAGGTGTGTGGATCCTTCTTGCAGCCAGGGCTCCCAGCCCGTTCCTGGAGCAGCCCCTACACACGCACACATACTTGCACACAGGCATGCACGCTCACACGTTGTTCTGGTCTAAGAGTGCACTGAGCACGGTGAAAGCATCAAAGAGGAGTGAACCTGGGGTTCCCACAGCAGGAATCTTGTTCTCACGTGCTGGCCTCATCTCCTTGTGCTCTTGTTACCAAGCATAGGGTTGACTTTCTCTGCTCATCTAATTCATTTGGGAACATGTTCCCATACCCTTAAATCCTGCCTGCAAACCGGCCCTGGCCCTGCATCCCTTCCTGTGCCAGGGTATGCAGGCTCTGATTCTCCCTGAAGAGGGATGGGGTAGACAGAGGTTCCAGTCCAGGCTCGTGGGACCTGCCTTCCCCCTTCTCCATGCCTCTCACCCCGGCCTTCATGAGACAGTGGTAGCCTTCCCTCAGAGGTATAGTTGGGACCTCTTGCCACAGAGAATGTGCTAGAAGGCATATAGGTCTCCAAGTGTGGGGCACTGTCATCTCCTCCTCGGTGCCCCATTTCCCCCACATCGTTACAACAAAATCAGGTCTAAGTAGAAAGTTCCAGGAGCCGTCTTAGTGTTTCCATTGCTGTGATGAGACACCATGACCAAAAAGCAAGTTGGGGAGGAAAGGGTTTTTTTGGCTTACACATAGCCCACATCACAGTCCATCATTGAAGGAAGCCAGGACAGGAAGTCAGAGCAGGAACGTGGAGGCAGGAGCTGATGCAGAGGCCATGGAGGAGCGGTGCTCACTGGCTTGCTCTCCATGGCTTGCTCAGCCTGCTTTCTTATAGGACCCAGGACACCAGCCCAAGGATGGCACCACCCACAATGGGCTGGGTCCTCCCCCATCGATCACTAATTAAGAAAATGTCTTACAGTCTGATCTTGTGGAGTCATTATTTCAATTGAGGTTCCTTCTCTTCAGATAACTCTAGCTTGTGTCAAGTTGACATAAGACTAGCCAGCACAGGAGCTGACATGAGAGTACTCCTCAGAACCAACTTTATTAGGAGAGAGCCTTTCAACCATGAGGGTGTAATCCAGCCTTGAAGTGGGAGAACGAGAGAGACAGAGAGAGGGAGAGAAGGGGGGGGAGGGAGAGAGAGACCACATCATACCAGAGGCAGCATGAGAGGAATGAGTGGGAAGGGGGAGGAGGGAGGCCTCCTTTCAGAAACCAGGGAACCATCAGGAAGCTTTCATGCACAGAAAGACCGTCCTGAAGGGAGAATCAGCCCTTCAGTTTGCTCTTGAAAACCCCAAGAACAAGGGAAGTTTTCTGATGTTTAAAGGCTCTCAAGGGATGGAGGAAAGTTCCCTACCATGTGATTCCATCTGACTTAGTCTTCCTGCCAAGGGGCACCGGCTATAAACTTACCGAGCAGTTATTTGCAAGGAGGTGAGCTAGGCTTGTTCACAGCCAGAAGCTGTAGGAAGGAAACTGCCAGGGTGCATGGTCTGATATCTGGGAAGCAAGGAAAGGCAGCTGGAGGGTGTGCTCCAGTCCCCAGCCCCTCGGCCACCCGCAGTTAGAACTGACAAGCATTTGGAGGCTTCCCTTTCCTCCTTGCTGGCTTCACCTCTTCACATGGGAGAGGCCTACAGTGCTGAGGGAAGCCTTTCTTCTCTCCTGCCCTGGGCATGATGGCCAAGCAGGCCCATGTCTGTTCTACACTGACGCAAGTTCATCTGCAAGACTGTCCCAGAGGAGTTGTGCAGACCTTTGCTTGCTTCTCTGATGGGCATTGGAGGCTGCCCAGCACCCACAGCCAGCCCTGCTCCCCAGCTTCTGCCTTTGCAAGGCTGAGGCCTCCACTGTTCCTTGGCTTACCCCGACTACCACCTCAGTTCCTGCCAGTCTTAGCCAGCCTAGGATGGCATGGGCCGCACACCAGCCCGCAACTCACCGGCCACTGGGCTCCACAAGCTCTGTTCTCTTTCTGGTCCTCACTCTTGGCTTAGGCATTTTTTTCCTGGGAAGCCCTGTCTTGATCTTGGTGTTAACTGCGGATTGTCACCCCCAAACCTAGGGCTAGCTGCCTAGGGAAGGGCCTGTTAAGGGATGGTGGGTTCACATCCCTGAAGGAAGTATGACAGGCCTTCCAGTTCCTCCCTGGGGGTCTGATTCCCCCTGGGGAGTCTGTGGAGGCCGCTCAGGTCATGACCCTTGCCCAGTCCCATCGCAATCCACCCGGCTCCTGTCCCGCCCCTCCTGGAAGAGGGGGTGTGCTCTAAGGAGGTGAGAAGTGGCTGTGCAGAGGCCCACAGAGGCCTCTACCGTCAAGGCATGAGGAGTGCCAGCCCCAACTCTCACAAGCTGCATGTGGTTTAAGATGTTTACATTAGCAAATGAACTCTTCTAGCACTGAATAGCAGTGTGCTGTCCCTGAGGCTGTCAGTGCATACAGAAGAGGCCCATCAGCCCATGGTGTGCACCCGCAGTGTGGTCCAGAGCAGGCCAAGGCTGGGAAGGATGCAGCAGCTCCTTTCCAGAGTCTGTCATGCATGCATGATACCCTCTGGGGCTGTGGTTCAGGCCGACGTCCTGCCTGGCACCTCGAGTGAGTCCTGGTTGGAAGGGCCCTTGTCTCATCTCAGCCGTGGCCTGGCCTGCTGTCTTTCCCTGCAGAGCTGCGGTTCCTGCCCTGACCTCCTTTAGTTAGACTGTGATGTGGAAGCGAAACCCTTCTCCTTCCCAAGTTGCTTTTGGTCATGATGTTTTACCACGCCAATAGGAACCCTAAATACACGTATATGATGCGTGTTTGTATGTGTGTGCCAGTGTGCATATGGAAGAGGTGAGCCATGTCAGACCTTGTCTTCCACCTCATTAGAAGGCAAGGTCTCTGTTGTTGCACTCTGCAGCAGGCTAGCGGGCCCATGATTCCTTGAGATGCTGGCCTCTACTCCCATCTCTGTGTGGGAGCGCTGGGGCTACAGACACGTTACCATGCTCAGCTTTGCATGGGTTCTGGGGTCTTCATGCTTGCATGCCGAGTATTTTTGCCCACTGAACCATCATCTCCTCAGCCCCCTTTGTGGCTTGATTGGCATTTCTTTGAAGACTAAGAGGTGTCTGTTGTGAAGCTTCTGTTCAAAATTTTTTTGCCCATTTTTTAAAGTAGAGTTCTATAGGAAAACATTTTCTCCTAGTTTGTGATGGCCTTTTTTTTTTTTTTTTTTTTTTTGCATCAAAGTTTTAATTCTTGTTAAAGGCAAGTCTTCCATTCTTTTTCATGTTTTGTGTCGTAGACTTTTACATTCTCTAACTATAGATTGAGTGTCTTATGCCTACTGAGATCTCATCTTGACCACCAAGAGCTCGGGGAGTTGCAGCCAGTTTTGTGGCACCCACTGTATGCGCGGTGAGCTGGGCTCTCATTAATCAAGAAAATGTCCCATAGGCTTGGCCCAGATTGGAGGGCTTTCTCAATTAATGTTCCCTCTAACCAGGTCGCTCTAACTTGTGTCAGGGTGACAAAACAAACCGACATAGACATTTTAAAAGCTTTATAGTACTTTTTTCTTCTTTAGAAAAAAAAAGTATGAAACCTTGCTATGATGGGTCATGTTTATAACCCCAGCACTTGGGAGGCTAAGGCAGGAGGATTGCTGTGAGTTCAAGGCTAGTCTGGGCTATAGAGTGAGACTTGGCAACTGTCCTGTGCCAGCACCAAGCATTAACACCTGAGCAAACCTCTGCCAACTCACCATATTCTTCATGCAGACGATAACTGGGAGCCTGTTCAGGCTAGTGCCATCCTGGGTACCACATGAGCCCCACCAATGAGTGTGGCCAGGCTGCCCTAGGGGAGAAGCCCATCACTGGCCCATTGGGATCAGGAAAATCCCAATGGTTTCATAGTAAGCCCTTTGGATGGCTTGCAGGATCCTCTCCAAGGCCCAGGCGGTGCCCCAGCAGCCCGCTGCTCACAACCTTCAAGCTAAACAGCTGGTCCAGGAGCAAGCGGTCTAACCGTGAAGGGCTCTCCCTGCCTGTCCACAGAGGATGCCGCTCAGTGGCACCTAGGGAGGCTGGGCAGAAAATTCCAGAGCTCATTTTTCTTCTTGGTCTGATGCTACCCACCACAGCCCTCTCCTTGTCCCCTTCCTCCAGGCTGGCTGCCCAGCCTTTCTATTGACCATCTTCCCAGCTTGGCAACTTGTTGGTTGTGTGATCTCAGGCAAACTTTTACCTCTCTGAGCTGCTTCCCTCCTTACCTCACTGGCAGGAGTGAGGTATGATGAGAGTATTAGCTCTGGGTCTGTGTATAGCCCATGGCGTAGGCTATGTAAATGTGCTTGTTGAGTGAACCAGTATGAGTAACTGAATCATGCTGCAACTTTGATGGCCCTGTCTCCCCAACTCAGCCTTCAGATCCAAAAGACCAGGTCAAGGGGCTCTTACATACAGGCAACCAAGCTACCTGCCCCATGAGGCCAGGCACCAGTCTGGTGGGGATCTGGGACCAGGGGGACAGTGCCCAATGGGACAGGTGGCAAGTTGTTTTGCTCTGAGGCAGAGCCTGTGTAGAAATGGAGAGAGTCTGAAGACACTGCCACCCTTGCTCAGGAGAGAGGAAGTTGCCTTCTATGTTGCTTTCCATATCCCTGACAGCCAGCACTACTGTGAATGTTTACCTTGGCCGGACCTCCTGCCTCCTGCCCACAAGCCGTTCCTTCCCTCAGCTCTGCAAGGGCCGAGATAGGCCAAGATAGGAATTTTGGAAGACTGAAGGCCTAGCTTCAGGGACCAGTTCTCTAGGGGCCCTAAGGTGCCCAAGGTACCAAGGACTTGGGACATGCTGCGTTGATCTCAGACTGCCTCTCTGCAGGATTTCTGCCAGGAGTTACTGGGACAGAGGCCTGACCTAAGTGGCCACTTCCTTCTTAGGGTGTTGCTGGAGTGGGTTTCCTCCTCTATCCACACCCTCAGGCTCCCTAGGGACACATACTGAGGGGCAGAGGCAGGAGCTGGTAAGTCTCTGGTCTCTTATCCTGCCTACGTGACTGTAGGTTGCTGGAATAAGTGGGACTGCGCTGAGTGACAGCTCTCTTGCCTTAGAGTGTGCGTCGGCACCGGCCTAAAGTTGAGCATGGATAGTAGGGCAGCACGGGGTGACAAGTGCTCTGCCAGGCCCCCCGAGAGCTGCTGCCCTTGCAAGCTCAGCTTCTAGAGCACGGGGCACAGCTGACGAGCTGACTGGACCAGCAGTTTACTCTGCAAAGGTCAGGGGCCAGATGGGTACACTGAGGATGTGGAAAAGGAGGAAGGGAGGGGCTGTTGCAATGCCCTGTTCACTTTGGCTTGCCCACTGGGTTTGAGGCTTTGGGAAAGAAAGTTGAGATTTAGTCCACTGTACAAGAAATAGGACATCAGTCCTCAGAGACAAGGCAGCTCTGCAGAGGGGGAACCCCATGTCGGGAGGCAAACACCGCGTGTGTGGGGGTGCTTATGTTTGTCACAGCAGCTGTAGGAAATTGGGATATGTCATCTGTGGGCATCATGGGGCAGCAGAACCCGTCAGCTGAGTATCTCCCCTTCTTCACAGATCTGGGACATGAGTGATGAGGAGACCGTCTGAGACAACCACAGCTCAGGAGCGTTCGTCCCTCAGCACAGGACTGTGCCCCGGACTGCTGATCTGGGCCCTGCCACCTCCCTGGTTCTGATCCCTACGCCCCCGAGGACTAGGGTACCCCCTGCTGCCCAGTTCCGCCCTGTCCTGTGCCATCCCACCAGCTCTGAACTCAATAATAACCTTGGCATTGCCACTGATACGGGGCTCTGGCCCTTCCATGTCCGTTGGTTTTCGTCCCTGTCAGAAGATTCCCCCAGGATCTTGCCACCTCTGCCCCCAGGAGTGGTAGCAAACATCTGACCCACATAGAGCCACAAGGATGTGCGCAGGGAGGGCCGAGCTCATGGCCTCAAATGTTCAGGTGGAGTACTAGGCTGGCCCATCCTCAGCTGTGGGCACGTTGTGTTGCCACCTACCCTTCTCAGGGGTTGGGGAGAAGCTCTGCCACAGCCCGATGCCTCACTGGGGCAAGGCTGGTGGCCCCTGTCCCCTACGTAGACATTCCTAGCAGCTCCCCTTCTCACACCCTTCCCCTTTGGTCTCAGGTCCAGAACAGAAGTCCATGTGTGGCTGACTTCAGCAGGGGAGACTTGAGAGGCCCGTGGCCTAAGGTAGCCCTGCCCATCTGCACAAGGCTCCCCGAAGCCGTCAGGATTGGACATAGAGCTCCACACAGCCTTGGTTTAAGAGCACTTTATTATTGTTCTTAAGGCTACTTTTAAGTACAAAAAAAAAAAAAAAAAAAAAAGATGGCCTGCCAAACCTTTTTTTTTCTTCTTCCAGGAAAAACAGGCCACAGAGAATGGTATATTACAGATTTACAACAAGAGGGGTCAGCATGCACATGGATGGCTTAGTTCTGGGGAGGTCCTGCCCAGGCAGGATGGCGCACTCCTCAGCTGAATGTGGCAACCCCTCCAGGGCGTGGCCTATTCCAGATAGGTCAGCACACCAGGGACCCGGCCACCTCTCTGCCATCTCCTCCACCCCAACAGCGACGACCCGCTCACTGACGGGTGTCTGAGGCCCGTTGCCCACAGAGCCAGTCCGCGGCGTGGTTGTTTTCCTGTGACAACCTCAGTAGCCTGCAGAATAACAAACTAGTGGCTATTAATGCGGACGCAGTGTTCTCATGGAGTAACTGTGTACCTGCACGATTACAGACACACCTACGACAAAAAAAAGATCAACTTTTTTTTCCCAAACAACAAAAAAATGAATGATTACGATAGGAAAGGGAAAAATTAAATAGCTACATATCATTAACAAATTAATTGTTCTTCAAAAAATACCTACAAATTTCTCTGTACATTCTTTACGCACAGCGTAATGATGGTCTTTAAAATTACCTATATAAAAAAAGTGTTCTCAACAATTCTTTTCCTACAGAAAATATAGGGGCCTGAACGTCAAGCTTGGAAGCCCAGGAGAGTGGAGTGAACTATGTGCGGGCCAGGAGGGCTGTCCACTTTTGTAAAGGCCAGTAGCCACCCTGTGACTACGAGAATCAGTCCCCGCCTCTCCACCTTGGCCTGTTCCCCTCCTACAGAGTCAGCCCCATGGGCTCCCACGTACAGGAGTCCATAATGCCTTGTGGGGAAGATGGTCCTGGCCAGGTAATGTCCGAGCCCTCTAGTGGGCCAGGCTGGGGGGACACACGTGCTCAGGCCGGGAGGAGCAGCAGCTGTGGGGCATCCCAGCCGTGTCTGTCACGCTTGCTTCTAATGTCTAGTTAGTAGCTATTAATAGAATGGGCAATGGTGATGCAAGGATAACTGTAGTCAGGAATGTGTACAGCCTTGGCCCCGTGTTGAGAGGATGCGCACGAAGCCCCCATGTTGCAGACTCTCAGGCACCTGCTGTTTGGTCAGGAGTTGGAAGGGAGCAGTCTGTGCATCAAGGAGCTAAAGGCATGATTCTGAGTCCCCAGCCTGCCACACCCACCGGCTGTGTGCTCCTCCTCGGAGTAAAGTGATCGTCGACTACACGTCTCAGAAGCACACCTGTACCAGCAGTGAGTGTATCTGGGGCTGTAACTGACGAAAGAAGCTAATGCCAACAGGAAGCCAGTCAGTGCTACAGTCTGAGCTCACAGTCAATAGAAACCAGCTATTTTTTTTTAAGACACACACCATGTCAGAAGCACTAGAGGAGCTCCAGCCTCGGCACTAGCCTTACAAACTGCGGTGTTGAAGGTAAATGCCCATGGTCAGTGGGAGCCTGCAGTCCAGTTGTGAGCACCTCAAGCCCAGAGAGAAAGACCTAGAACCTGCTAGAGACCTTCCGAGTTGAGCAACAATGCAAGTACACACTATCAGAAGTGTTCCCTAGCAGTCCACCCTCAGTACTGGCATCTCAGACAGCTGCCCAGCAGGCAGCCCTGCCCTCCGTAGTGCAAATCAGGATCTCTTCAGGCAGACACATGCACACAGAAAGAGCCGGACCTCAAGTGGAAGCCAAGCCATGTACACCTGGTCTCAAAAGCTAAGAGCACAAAGCGCCTCTGGATCCCCATGTTGTCATGGCTTGTGACTGAGAAAGGGTCGCAGGGTCCCGGCTGCCAAGTGGCACACCTGTAGGTTTCTTTGGTAACCAGGGCAGGAAGCAAGGCTGCTCCGCTGGACCGATGCTCCGTGCTGTTCCCGTTGCCATGTGAGGCCCCTTGTACGAACACCAAGCAAGTACAAAACGGAGCAGAACAACAGTCCAGACAGGGTTTTGCGAATAAACCACCCTCCCACCCTCCCCCAAGGATTTTTTTTTCTCCTTTTTTCTTTTTCTTTAAGCACTGACTGTTCAAAGCTCAGGCAAACCATGCAGATCCCTGTGTGGTCGGAGGGTGTCGCCCTCTTCAGGAGACCACAGAGGGGGAGTGACTATGGCTGACCATGTGGGCAGTGGGGCTGGCTGGCTGGCCCCGTCGTGAGGCTGACTCTGGGCTGCTGGACGCGCTGTCCTTGGCTGCTTTGATCTGAAGCCACGTGTCACCTAGTGCTTTGGCAAAGTGGTCGTCCACAGAGCCAGTGATAGACACTGAGTTGGGTGCTGGCTCCGGTTCCTTGTAGTTCTTGCCCAGGCTCCGGCGGAAGTGCTCTTCCACCACAGGGTCACAGGTGGCAGTGGCTGCAAAAGAGAGGTTGGGGGACGGGTGGCAGCGTCAATGGTACTTAACCACACTGGGTTGAAGTGTGAACCCAGAGAGACTTTGTGGCACTAAATAACAATGGTGGATTCTGTCTTCCCATCACCTGCAGCCCAGAGGGGCCAGGGATAGATGTTCTTATCCCCTTTCCCACCATACACAGCCAGCTCAAGAACGGTGTTTTAAAACTCAACACGAAGCCTGGTGGTGGTGGTGCACGCCTTTAATCCCAGCACTCAGGAGGCAGAGGCAGGAGGATCTCTGTGAGTTCGAGGCCAGCCTGGTCTACAGAGTGAGTTCCAGGACAGCCAGAGTTACAACAGAGAAACCCTGTCTTCAAAAAACAAAAACAAAACATTTAGGGAGGGCTACAGCCCACAGCTTAGCCCAGGGTTTCCACGTGCTATGGTAGACAACTCACCACTCGGTGGTCTTCGGTAGCTGGCAGGCCCAGATGCAGAACAGCCGCTGTGTGCAATGGGGCAGTGAGAGAGGTTGCAGTTGCGGGCGCCTGCAGATGCGCAGGTGATCACGGAGGGCCGGTTCTGTAGGAGGGACAATGTGTCAGCTCCTCCTCATCAGGCTGAGCAGGTACTGCCAGAGACCCAGCTCCTCTTGACAGGGACCTCCCCTGCACTCAGTCGCTCCTGGAACCCACTGCTAATGAAACAGCAGGTGCGGAGGCGGATACCAGAATGAGGTGGGTGAGCCCCTAACACACAGGCTTTCTCCGGGCCAGGCCCCTGCCTCCCTGTCAGTGACTGCAACGCTAACTGGGAACCCGGGCTCATAGCCCGGCCCAGAGCCCACCGTGGGGCACACAGTTTGCCGCTGCCCTCTGTGCTTTTTAAAACCTCTTGGTATGGTTTTTGTTGGAAATCTCACCGTTTTGTCTGTGGCCTCATGCATATTAGGCAAGTACCCCTTCCTGCTCTTTTTTGTGAGACAAGGTCTTATATGAAGTTTCCTTGAACTTCTGTAATCCTCCTGCCTCAGCTTCCCAAGTAGCTGAGATTATAAACCTGAACTACCAGGCCTGGCCTTGTTTCTTATTCCTTTAATAATATTTTAAAAAGAGCCAGTGTCCTAATCACAGGTTTGTAACCACTGACTTTAAAGGATTCAAATCTAAACAAAGCCACCAATGTTTAATTTTGGCCATGTGCAATCACACCGGATAAGCACAGGCCTCTCAGGGTTACCACCCTGATCCAGAGGAACAAGGTGCCAGGGAAGATGGGCGCTCATTAAACCAACCCTGCACAAAGAAACGAAGCCTCGGGATGGGAGTACCGAGGTACCCTCAACTCTACAACTTCTTCTCAGGGTTCTCCAGGCGGCTCTTGGTCTCCCACACCCAGCCTGACCCGGCCACGCTGCGTGACATACGCACCTGCTGCCGCTCCACGGGGGTGAGAGTGGGCGAGAGCCCCGCTGACCTGCCGGTGTCACTGCTGTTCTTGGTCAGTGCAAGAGGCTGCTCCATGAGGCCAGGGAGGGATGCATACAGGTGGCCACCGTGCAAGCTCACAGCAGGGGCTGCAGCCCGCTCAATGGGACTGCGGCTCCGTTCCCGGGGATCTCTGCGGCAGTCCCCATTGACAGTCTTATTCCTGAAAGACGGGGCATGATCAGAGGGTTTGTGTGTGTGACTGGCAAAGGGATCCCTGGTGAGGAGCCGTGTACTTCCCCACCCTGATGCTAAGGGCAGGCCCTGAGAGGCACCTTTGGGCCAAAGCTGGCTTTGTGGCCTTCTCCCTTCCCTGCTGGCAGATATGTCACTTTAGCAGTGTTGCCTGCCTACATGTGAGACCAACTCCATGTGCCCAGTTGGTCACTGAGTAAGATGGGAATGCTTATGACCCAAAGAAACCTGTCGCATCCCATGAGCCAGTTCTGGTGTGAGACCATACTAGTGTCCGCTCCTAAGCACAGAGGTCCTTACTACTTCTGTCCAGACAAGACACCCAGACAGTGAGCAGTCAAGTGACTGGCTCATCCACTGATGGCCGGTGGCCTCTTCTCCTGCATGAGTCTGCTTCTCATTTGCATGGATGGCAGCCAGTGGGCTGCACTTGTACCCAGAGACTAATACCCAGAAACCACTGCAGCTTCTGCTGCAGTAGACAGCAGCTCCTCTGAGCTGAAGGTACCTGCACACTCGGCAGATGCTCATTTCTGCCTCCTCTACACAAGACCTTAGACAGTGTCAACGCAGGTAAGTCATGAGAACCCGCAAGGCCCAGCTTGCACAAGCTGTTCCAGGCTCAGCTCCGTCCGCCCTCCGTCCCGCTGACTCTAGAGCCATCACCGCAGTGCCTTCCCACTAGGGTCTGTCCCTTTTTAACCAGCTGCCAGAGCAAACCTTTTAAAGGAAAATGGGGGATGATTCCTAAGACTTTTGGCCTGTGGTTGGCCTGCTCTTTACCATCAGGGAAGAAGGTCATGTGTACGCTGGCTGTGAGCAAAAAGCCATGCCTCCCTGCTGGGCCAGCCGAATGCAACATGCTAATGTTTAGTCACACACACTGCACATGCACGCTGCGTGTGCAACAACCGTACCTTTAGTAGTGGTCAGTTAACTTTCAATTTAAGAAGTGACAGCACCATCCTGGGTACTTGGCCCCCCTTCCTCCCACTGGAGGTCTCTTGTAAACCTGCCTTGCAGGACACTGGCACGCCCACTCAAGTTTCGTCATTTCTTGTGTTCAGCTTAGAGTCATCTTTTTATTAAGCAAATCTGACCCCATAGAATCTCTTCTGCCACCACCTCTGCTGACCACTTCTGCCAATCCTATGTTAGCACTAAACGCTTAGGGGAGACAAGGCCCTGCCTGTCTTGAACTGCAGACCACCTGCACAGAGGAAGGAAGACATCAAAGTGCAGAGCTGGGAATGTTCATGGGGAACCAGAGAGCCGACCAGTGGACCGCAGGGCATCCACAACCTTCAGATGGATTCTGCACTCCCAGAAGCTCAAGCAGCAGATGTTGGCAAGAACAGGAAATCCCAGGCTGCACTATGGTTCCCAGAAGACCCTGTGACAGGCAATGGGCACAGCAGACACCAGCACAAGGCGGGCTGGCGTGTCTAAGGAAGATAGCCAACAGATGACAAGAAAACTCAGGCTCATCACTTGTTCTCTTGACCCCAGGATCACCGGTTCTTATCATACCCCACCTTCGAGCCCCACAGCTCCATCACATGGCCAACCACCAGCCTCAATGATGAGATGCCCAGAGAGAGCAGAATGGCGTGGGACCAAGAGGGTCCTCCAGAACTCTACCCTAGGAAATCAGTCAGCTGGCACCAGGCAAGGTACATCACACAAAATACCACAAAACAGAGCCAGCCTGGGAACTTGCTGGTTAATTTTAGTTAAATTACACATCACTCACATTTCCAGCTTACTTTCCTAGTTTCTGGAACCTAAAGACAGACATTGTTTTCCATGTCCTCCCCCTTTGGATGAATCACAGCCCAGTGCATCCTGTGCCGTCAGGACACTGACCCAAACCACACACATCCTGCCGCTCCTTAAAGACCAAATTGGTGGATGGAAAACCGATGGGGGCCCTGCTAGGGCCTAGAGGACTCACGGGCTGCCTGGGAGCAGCGACCCTGCCTGTGGGCGGGCACTTCCAGGCCAATTATTTCAGGGAAAAAACAGAAAAGGTGGTGGATGAAGAGAGACCACCCACCACCCTCATCCAAGCCACATCCTCCAGATCATCCTCTGAGCTCAGAATACAAAATGTCAACGGCTTTGGGCAAAGGAGACTAGATCCCAGGAAGCACAACTCTAACCAGGTGCAGATTGGAGGGCTAGCCCTGAACAGCATCTTGCTCAGCTTTGGGAACTGTGGTGCCTTGGCAGGGCAAAAGAGTAAGGAAGAACCCACCCAGCCTCAGGCTTCCCACAACACACCGGATATCCCGGAGGTGACAGTGTCAACTGTGCTGGCGTCACTGTGTGCCCGGGCAGAGCCCTGCTTGCTCTCTCACTGTGCCCTGGGAACTTGCATGACAGTCACAAGCCTTCCCGCAGTCTTACACTAGCAGTTGTGGGGAAAGAAGCTAAGCCATCTGCTATGACAGGAATAGTGTCATTAGTGGGGACACCATGGTGCAGACCATGTGCCCCCAACCATAGCTTCCCGTCCCTTGACAATCAAGAAAGCCACGTCAAAGCCAAAAGAGCATGTGCACCTTTGAGTTGGCTGACATTTCTGTCCCTGCCCACAAAGGTGGTGTCTCCCTTTCCTGTCCAGTGAAATTTCAAAACTCAAAACTAATCAACCAACACATGCCTCATTCAGTCACAGGAAGCGGAGGGCCCAAGTCCCAGCTGGGAAACCTCCAGTTGGAGCAGTGCATTGTGGGAGGGTGGCCCTCAAGGCATTAGAGTTGGTGGTCTTTCCATCCCTCACTGATCTCAGACCTTACCCAGATTCAGAGGGGCCAAGGCACTATCTGAAGTTACCTATCAGTCAAGGACTCCAGTGCACAGCTCACTGTCTCTAAAACCTTCGCTTTCCCTGATAGGGTAGAGAGATGTTTCTACGCATCTCTCAGCAATGCATTTGACTCTCTCTTATGAATTGCCTTTAATTTCTGTCATAGACTGAATGGGGTCCCCTAAAAGATGTTATATGTGACCAGAAATAGTAAGTGAGCCAAAACTCACTGCCACTGGATGGTGGATAAGGTAACAGGCACACAAAGGGAACATGACACTGAGACTGGGGAGTGGCAGTTGAGAGACTCGCTCAGAAGAAAGCGATCACTCTTTGTAGACCAGGCTAGCCTTAACTCACAGAGAACAGCCTGCCTCTGCCTTCCCAGTGCTGGGATTAAAGGCACATGCCACCAAAGCCAGCTGAAGAAACATATCTTAATGGCCCTCTTAAAGTCATGAAGCACTCCCGGGCTTACGATTTGCCCATACTCCTGACTATATGGAACATGCCAAAATATATATGCCGCAAAACAGCCTTAGGTCCTTCAGGGAGATTCCTGAAGTAGCTGTCACCTTGGGAGGTAATGGGTCTTTGGTGACAATAAAGGCCTGAGGGGCAGGCCCGGAAAATACTATCTACAAGAAGAGAAGCATCAAGCAACTGTTTTAGTCCAGTTTCAACATGTCAGATGAAAGAGCTAGAAACCAGTGGTGCTGGGGAGCCCGACCCCGGAGTAGCTAGTGTATATATTTGTGTCTTATTTTTAACAAAGTTGTAAAGCATTTTTTAAAAGCTTATAAAGGTATGCAGAACACATTTTTGTCCAGTTGTATAATAATTTTGTGTGACGTGTTGTCATAAAAGTAAAAAACTGTAAAACTTAAAATTAGGGGGCCAGCAAGATGACTCAGTGGTAAGGGCTTGCTTGCCATGCAGAGCCCAAGGCCCTGAATTGGCACAATGACAGAACCACCTAGGGTCTCACTCCTCAGGACACACCTGCTGAGAGGGGCACAGGGTCCTGTCTTTCCCCTGCTTCACCCTCACCCTGGCTCCCAAGGGCTTTACAGATCTCTAGAAATCCTCTACCGTGACGCTTTCTGCTGACTGACCTGTGACTAATGCAAAAGCATTTTAAAGCTTTAGAGTCTCACGGAAGCAAGGACCCTAACCCTCTCCGGCCCTCAGATAGCATGCTCTGCACTGAGCCACGATCTGGGAGATGAGACCAGGAGGCCAAGGCCAATCAGTGAAGATAAAGCGCACATGGCCTTGAACCTGGCCACTCCAGAAGCCAGCGAGATGCCCGCTGCTCTGTGTGCAGAGGGTGGGGGGATGCCTGGGGGCTATATCTCATCTGGTCCGTTAGCTCAGCAGCTGTGGATGGCGCCATAAGGAAGGCTCTCGCTGGTCTTCGGACCACCCGCCGCCACCACAGCCAGGGAGCTGTCGTTCCCCACCCCCCATGCCCAATGCAGCTCTGAAGTGCCGCCTCAGAGCTTGGCTGTATGAGGGAAGGGAAAAGATCTGCCCGCATTCCAGAGCAGGCAGGTGACAGTGCAGGGCTCCCAGTCACCCGAGAGTTGCTCAACCACTCCGTAACACAGAGGTCAAGGCTGCCAGGCAGGGCAGCCTGAGAAGAACATTTCCCCACCACCCTTCCGATGAGGACAGGAGGACTTGTCCCCAGAACTGAGCCATCACTCCTGAGTCACAAAAGAGCCTGGCTGTGCCGTGACAGGCATGGACACCAGGAGCTGTGGCCGACAGCAGTGCCGCAGCACCCAGGCAAAGGCTCCTGGAAGCTGAAGCACAAGCCTGAAAGACAGGACCAATTGCACACAATCTTAGAGAACTACCTGTCCACAGCACCACAGTTCACTTCCTTCCTGGCTTAGTGACAGCCACACAGGGTCTCTTATAAGCACCTTCCCCTCCCCCAGCTGCTTTTTAATGATTTAGTTATTTTTACTTTATGTGCATTGGTGTTTTGCCTGCATGTATATCTGTGTGAGGGCGTCAGAGCCCCTGGAACTGAAGTTACAGACAGTTGTGAGCTGCCATGTGGGTGCTGGGAATTGAACCCAGGTCTTCTGGAAGAGCAGTCAGTGCTCTTAACTGTGGAGCCATCTCTCCAGCCCCACAAGCACGCCTTCCTCACGGCACAGGGCACTGCCCCACCAAGGCAGAGTCTCCAGCTCAGCTTCCTCCCAGTGCAAACCATGGGGACATTCCCAGCAGTAGCTTTCTTTCCCCAGCATTGCCCAGAAAACCACACAACTCCATCTACTAAAACATTATGAAATGCCCAGGAGAGTCCGAGGTGACTCTAGATCAGAGTCTTAGAGGCACGGTCACAGCTCTCCCAGTTACTGGGCTGGGCTCGCACTTGTGCTCCACGCTGACTCCAGCCCCAGTTCCCCCAGACCAGAACTGTTTGCATGTGTTTTACATCATTAGCTGAGACAACAGTAAGAAACGGAAGCCCGAGAATCAGGTCTGCCATGAGACTGGGGGTGGAGCACTGTGTTCTCCCCATGTTAGTCAAGCAAGAACTGGTCCACCTGTGGCCAGGACTACAGGGACTGCACACAAATGGGCCAAGAACCCATGTGCACGCCAAGCACGGTTTACAGAGCCCGCAGATCAAAATCATGTGCTGCACATATGCACATTCAGATGCTAATGAATGGAGATGCTACTGAGATTAATAAATGTTCATGTAAGATCCCCGCTGCTCCTGGGTGTGCAGCTGTTTTTGTCATTAAGCAGTCTCTCAATGAATGATACTAAAAAGTACAGCCACTATCATGTTTTTGGCATTAAGCAGTCCTCAAACTAGAGAGGGATGGAAAGCATCAGGCTCTTCCTGCCGAATCCCAGCTGCCACATCTGCCACAGGCAGAAAGCTCTAGAGCATTCCCTCTCCACCCAGTGACAGGCACCACTGGGATAGGTATTTATATTGTTACCCTTTAGGGAAGGCTTGCCACCACTGAGATAAAGACTGGAGAATGGGGGGAAGGAAGAGGTGGGGACCCAGTGAAGCGTCCAGCACCAGTTCCCTGCAGATCCATCTGGAGACCCACCTTCCCCCTGCCTCCCTCTCTTACCCTTAGCTTCCCTGGCCAACCCTTCCTAGAATTAGAAAAGGAGTATTCAGGGCCACAGGTCCTGATGCCCCCTCAGGAAGGCCATGGCTGACTGGGAGAGAGGACAGGGTCCCTCCAGCCACCAGTGATGCAAACAGAACAGGACCAGCAGTGTCTTGTGCAGCATCAGGCAGTCTTATGAATGAAGTGACTTTCAAAAAGCAAACCCATTCTTAGGAGAAACCAGAGGGGCTCCTGAGGCTGGGCAAACAAGGCAGCTCCTGGATCAGGGTTCCTGGAGAAACTCCAGGAGGTTAATCCACCATCACAAATCCATCAGAGAAGAGAGGTCTGGAAACACTGTCGGCCACACTCCCCATGGGCTTCCTGCTGCTACAGGGTCTTTCAGAGCTGTGCACTAAATCTTGGGGGAGATTCACTCTTAGTTTTTCCTCCACACTTTGTAGCAAACAGCTAGCAAATGGCATCAGACTATTCAGTGGAAACAGCAGAAGCTTCATCCTACACCCAAAGTGTGGGGTGGGGGTGCATGAGCTCAGCAGCCACAGAGATGGCTGCACAGAGGCTTTTAGACACTTGTAGGGACATAGCTTCGTCCCTGCAGGCAAACCTCTTATGAAGCCTGCCTTCTAATGGGTGACAGGTGCCTTCAGAGGCCACATCTTTGTGCCACGTCTGCCCTTTGGAAAAACTTTATTCCTTCTTCCAGCTACCAGAAAAGTCTTTCCCTGCCAGCCTTGCCAGAACTCGGCAACACACACCAGGACTCCTCAAATTACCCCATGGCCAGGCCCTGCTCAGGCCATCAGCAGCACCACTCACTCCACTGTGAGCAGTCACCCCACAGCAGTGCCTGGTGCTGGGCACCACTGCAGAGGAGCACAGAGGAGCACAGAGAGCCTGAGCATCCGGGGAGGGCTAGCTCCTTCAGCACAGTGGTCGTCTCTGAACTGGAGAGCTGGACTGGCATGCTAGGTGAAAGCAAGACCAGATTAGCCCAGGCCTGCAGTCCTCAGCACCGCGTGCTGTAGGAAATGAGGTCTCAGGTGGATGCCCAGCACCTATGTGGTGCTCACAGCCGTCTCTAACTCTGGTTGCAGGGAAGCTGAACCTCTCTTCTGGCCTCTGTGGGCACTGCACCCATGTAATGTACACAGAGATAGATGTGCAAGCAAAACACCCATCCATACACGTAAAATAAAAATAACTTAGTCTAAAAAGGTGGGGTCACAATAAACCTTCCAGCATCAGTTCAGCTCTACCTGTGACCCACTCTGGGGCAGACACCTGCATTGCCTCACACGTGTGTAATCCACATGGCTGCATACCCATCACTTACGTCACATCCTGCACAGGGTGCCAGCAGCCTGCGGCTGGTGGTGACAAGTTCCAAATTACTTTATGGAGTCTTTCATACATTGACTAGAAAGGTTTCTCTTCTCAAGTCACCTATAGCCCTGACAGACCTTAGAAATTACAAACCACAACCAACAATAACAGCAAAAATCAGCCATTAAACTACCATAGGGCTACATGAACCTTAGGTATTGAGAACCTTCAGCATTTAGATACACACCTGAGAAATGATCTTTAGACACCTTCCATGGTTTCTGAATAACAGTACCAATAAAGGGTCCAGAGCCTTTTTATCTGGAGTACACAGATTCTCAATGTTCAGGGCCATGATTGTCTCCAGCACCTGATCTGTCCTTGCTGAACCCCATTTCCAAAAATGGGGGAAGGGGAAGATTTTCTTTGAAATGTGTGGTGTGTCTGTGCGCGCGCGGGCACGTGTGTAATTGTAGAAATAGGTTTTTAAGTTACTTTAAGGAAAGGTGGTTTTTGAGATTTATCCTGGTGCTTGGAAACACTACAGCGTGCTGGCAACTAGTTGGGCTAGTTACAACTCAGTCTCCTCCATCTTAGAAGTTCCCCAGAGACACAGAGGCCATAACCGAAGGCCTACTTCATCTCTCTCCAGGTCACAAAACTGCCCTTCCCAATGGCCATTCAGGATCTTGCTATGTAGCCCAAGCTGGCCTCCAATTTGAGATTCTCCTGCCTCAGCCTCCCTTGCTGTTAAGCACTGCAGGCGTGCGTCACCATCCAGAATTCTCTCTCCCTGAGCTGTGTGCTTTGCTTTCCCAGGTGCTCACTCACATCTAAGAGCAGTGCCCTGGCTGTTAGAATCCTCCCAGTCTAAACGTAAACGCCGGAGCACTGAAGAGGGGAGAAAATGCTCAACAGTAGCTGCTCTAGACCTGGGTGGAGGACCAGCCCTACACCTGTGCACTCTGGAAGAGCTTCCAAAAGCCAGGTCGCCATGGTTCCTCTTAAGAACCCATTCCTAAAGTCGCTGCTCCTGGGGCCCTTGGACTTCACCTTTAGATGGCTGGTTCTCCAACCCTTAACACTTGGCGCTCTCCCCCAACACCGCCTCTCTCACGACTCTCATCAGTGTTTTCCAGCTGAACCAAAGTTTAACCCTATGGTTTATTTTGGTGTTGTGGTAGGAGACACAATACCATTATTTTTTTTTTTCAGATTTATTTATTTTTTGTGTTTAAGTGTTTGCCTACACAAGAATGTCCTCAAACTAGAGTTACAGGTGATCGTTAGCTACCATGTGAGTGCTGGGAATTGAACTCTGGTCCTCTGTAGCCCTTAAAGCCAGCACCCTTACCTTCCGATCCTTTTCTCCAGCCCCCCACAGTACCATATTTAAGGATGTTGTTCAGTAGCAGTAAGTGCATTCACACAGCTATATAAACCATCAGCACCAGCCGCCTCCATGAGTTCTCTCCCGTCCCCACTAAGCACTAGCCCCAGCCAGCCGGCCTGGGGAATGATGCTCCACATTGTCTCTGAATGAGCCAACCCATTTTCCACACTAGAGGCCTTGCGTATATCGACTCACACACCGTCAACAATGACTCCGGCTTATTTTGCTTAGGGTGATGCCTTTGTGATTCAGCCATGTGTTGGTATGTGTAAGAATTTCCTGCCTCTTTAAAGCTGAATATATCCCAGTGCAACACAGAAACTCATGCTTTAGCCACCCACGTACCGATGGGCATTTCCTGTGCTTGTTCCTACCTCTTGGCTATGTGAACAGAGCCACTGTGAGTCTAGGTGTCCAAACAGGGCCCAGTACACCCCATTTTTAATCACTCTGTGTAAATTCCCAGAAGAGGAGCTGTTGGATCACAGGGTGATTCTCAGTCTAATGCTCAGTCCTTAAAAGTTCTGACAAATCGCTAGTAGTGTATCAGGTTGGGTCTAGAACGTGTCTCTCCTTTGCTACCTGTCCCTCCCTACCACAGAGAAACCAAAGGGTTGCCAAGAGCACAAGTCTGGTCCAGGAGCAGAGACGATAAAGCTTTCGTAAAAACAGCCTGTCTGGGTAGTGACAACACACGTGAACACTGTGAACATCTCACACAGAAGCTAACGCACTCCCTCCTCCCAGCCAACCATGGTACAAGACAGTGGAGCTGTGGCTGGAATCAGCTGTGAGCTTCTGGGAGACTCACAGCCACATAGCTGTGGTTCTCATTTCTCACTACGAGCCCGTAACAATTGCTTCAAGTCTTCCGAGGGTGGCTAATGTTAACAGTAATAGCTACCACTTGTGTGGCAGCAGTATATGGTGGAACCAAGCCCTCAGCAGCATTACTACAAGGACACTCCAGCCTGCTGGTCCCTCCCTGCCTCCCAGGGGCCAGGCAGGCCCAGTGCAGCTCAGCTGGTGGTGGTGGTGGGGGGGGGGGTAGGTCTCAGAGTAAAGGCAGAGGGAGCTTGGTGGAGCTATTGTGCAAGTTCCCCAAAGCTTGGACAAAAGCATTTTCTATCAGACCCGAGAGGTCGAGAGGTCGCAGGCTGATGATGAGCGCCAGGGGAACCCGAGTGTAGCGGCCAGAATGAAGAGGCTCCACTGCTGAGGTCAGAGCCTCAGACTGTGCCAAGTGCTTTTATTTCTCCTTATCTTCTGTTAAGAATAAACTTGAGAGCAGGAGCGTGAGCCTGGTGTCTGGACTGAGGAGTGACAGGATCCCCAGCAGCTGCTCTCGCACCTGAACCTGGGTGACTCCTGAGTCCTGCCAGCTCCCTCCACACCCCACTCCTGTGACAGTACCCTAGCCCTTGCAGGAGGACCTGGTGGCTTGGGACAAGGTGAGGGGCAGCCAGGAGACAGGGACCCAAGGAATGGAGGACCGTCCCTGCTGCGCCCTTCACTCTGCCTCCCCCAGCTTAAATTAATTACAGCTGAAAATACAGCGCTGCCATCTGCTTTGAAAACGGCAGGATAAGGGAATAAAATGAAAGGGGGTTTTTGGTACTAACCTCACTTTAATCATTGCCAAGGAGCATGAAGACAGCCCAGCGTCCTCCCACAAGAAAGCCTGGGGCCTCACAAACTTGGCAGGCACAGCGGGCGCGCGCCCCGTCAGAATAAGAGTCCCCGGGAAGAGGGTGTGAGGTGCGGGGTCGCCTGCCCCGCTCTGCAGGGGAAGCTTCCTGCGGGCCTGGGGAGAGGCTGGGAACTCCTGGGAGGCGTTATTTACAGAGTGCCGCCTGCCAAGAACGTTGCATGCATCGCTGCAGCTCCATTTTCAGAGAAAACAGATCTGCTGTCAGAATTACAGCAAGCCACTTCCTCTTTCTTTGTTTTCCCACCTTCCACAACATCAGGCTTTTAGCAAACTCTACAGCTTGGCCAAAGGAAATGCTGGCAGGAAGGGGCGAGGCAGGAGGGAGGGGAAAGGCCTGCAGTTCAGCTCCTGTGGGCTCTCGGGTCCTCCTGCTCTCCTCAGACCCTACAAGAGAAGCTGTTCTGTGCGAAATGCTGAAGGCCAGCTTCGAAGCCTCGCTAGGCTAGCCCGCCAGCCCGGGTGAGTGCATCACCTCGGCCCATCTTCAGATTTCTGAACCTGATCCCAGACCAGCAGCCTCAGTTACTAGGGAGTTTGCTTGATTCCTTCAGACCCAAAGGAGCACTGCTTGTAAAGCGCATGGGCCTGCTGGCTGCTTTCACACAGCAACAGAACTGCATTTATAAGCAGGCTCTCGCAGGCCAGACCTGTAGGCAGAAGATGAAAGCACTCCAATGAGAGATTACTCCTTGAGGGAGGAAAACACATTTAAAAAAATGATGCAAAGGCTGTCCTCCAAACCCTGCCAACTGTCACTGTCCATAGCAACCGCGTCCAGGACACTCTGGGTCTCAGGAGTGTAACTTCCTAGTAGCTGCTGCATCAGCGAGCCCCAGAGAACACCTGGTAAAATGGGTGAATAAAAACAATTTTTTTATTTCAGAGTTTTCTAAGGGCACCCAACAGGAGACTAGTAACACACACTCCCAGATCAGCTCAGCAGGAAAGCTCTGGAGGGGAGAGGGAGGGAGAACAGCCAGGGAGGCCTCGGGGTGTAGACCTACCCTTTCCAGTGGGTGAGGAGTCCTGTTCAGCCACTCAGCTCCACTCCGCAGTCACACCCCACCTCTCCACCCAGGGCTAATCCCCTCCAGCTCCCACTGCCTCTTAATGCCTCTAATCCCCTCAAGCAGCTTTTACATGTGGTTCTGGTGATGGAAGAAGTCCACAGCACTTTACTGACTGAGCCATCACCCCAGCCTGAAAGATCTTTCTTTTACACACACCACAGATACTTGAGAGACTTCAGAAGACAGAAGCCTTCGGACAGTCACAGAAGAATACACATGGCTAGCAGGCACACCCAGGAAGCTGAGGAGCTTCTGAGTGAAGATGTTAATGCTCACAGGTTAAATAAGTGATAAGTCTTTACTGGGAAGATTCGGAGAAGGGGTAGTACACCAGACACCAGATGGGTGCCCTCCAACCTACAGATTCCACTTTCAGAAAACTGGGATATGAGAACTGTACAGGATGGAGGTGCAGAGGAGGCCTGCAAACCCCAGACAAAGTTCCTGAACAGCTCCAGGATCTGCCCTTGCTAGCAAGTTCTTTTGGTGGCCAGCAACATGAAAATGTTTGCTGTTCCGGAAGCTTTAAAGAAGGAATTAACCAGACCAAAACTGTGACATTTTTTGGAAATGCAAGGAGTTAATCTTTAAAGAAAGGAAAAAGGAGACAGACCCAGGGGACCTCAGGAGAAATGCCTCCGGCCCGACCCCCCCACCTCCCCAGCACTGGGAGGCACAGCATGCAAATGTTTTCCCAGTACACAGTCAAATGTTTCTAGTTTCTCTACACACTGCACCTGTGGGTTGGGATGTAGCTCAGAGCACATGCCTACCAGGTCCATCTCCAGCACTTCAGGAATGGGGGACAGGAGGGATGGGGAGTATTAACCTGAGCTTCAAATGAATTATCAATAAGTAAATAACTGGTGACCACTAGAAAACAATCTATTTTGGTTGGATTAAGAAGAAAGAGAAACGCTGCCATGAATATATAAAATTACTGTTTTTGTTGTTGTTTTGTTTTTAAGTTAAACTGTCATTAGTTATAGTTGGCTGGAAATGGTGGCCTTTGGAGCACTGGTCAAACTATGAGAGGTTGAGCCACCCTAAGGCAGAGGTGACCTGCTGAGTTTACCCTGGCATTTCAACCAGTACGACCTCCAAGCCTACTGCTTCTTCCTTCAATATCCCTTCCCTGGCTTTTCCTCTTTGGAGGCTCAGCCTCCCCAACATGGTGAAAACACACAACCCCAAGTTCTTCCATTATATCGCTTATATAGAGGGTCCTCAACATCCCCATGGTGTGAAGGGGGGTGCATTCAGTAGAAACTGGACTCTGGTCCTTGAATTTGCTCCCTTCCTGGGCTGGCACCATGTAGTGGGACCTTCTCAGGCACCTGTATGTCAAAGCACTGGGATCAGCCTACAGTGGCTTTGTTAGGGAGCCTTAGAGCTCACATCCTTAGCTTACAATGGGTTGATCAGGACAGCACTCCACCATCCGTGGGAAGTAAGTGTCACCCAATGTTGATGGACAAGCAACCCCTGCCATCGGCTCAACAGGAGAATTCATGGGCACTGACCTTCCCAGACAATTCCTGGGTCCACCAGCACCAACACCTGCCACCAAGCCCTCTCTAGAACAACTCTCCTCAATAAAAATCTCTGAAGCAACATTTGTTTAACTGCATCCTGCCCTAAAAATACCAATTAATTTAAATGAATGAATAAACTTAAGAAAAAGCATTAGAGAGATAAAACAAGTCATGAGTCCCAGCTGCTTGGAGGTTGAGGCAGAAGCATCATGCATTTTAGGCAACATAGGGCTACACAGAGGCGGACACGAGTAATTGTTACCGACGGTGAAGAAGGACTTGGTAGATCACAGCACCATCTACACGATGCTGGGCCGTGGGTTAGTTAGCAGCTCCAGCCTGCATTGGGTAGCCCCGCCAGTGTTTCACAGGCACGGATGCTTTCCAGAGTGTAGAGTGTTGCTGTGGGGGATGTGGGGGTGGGTGGGAAAGGCTGGACAGACAGCTCAGAATGACCTGATTTAAAGTTAAGGCCTGGAATGTGTGGAGGCCTCTCTGCTGGGGGCCCCTGAGGGTGTTCCCACCAGAGCCGGCCTGGGTTTGAGCAGGAACCCAATGCGCTAAGATGCCATGGGCAACGGTTTCAAATGATGGAGGTCATAGGAAAGCAGAGCCATCCTGTGTACTCGCCCCAACTTGTGTCGGGGGTTGCCTGTCACACAGGCAGACAACACATGCCCAGCTGGCCTGAAGGTGAGGGACAACAGAGATTTCCATGAATTCTTTTAAAATTTAACCATAACGTTTCCATGAAAGTCCAGGGAGGAGCTTTACTGGGAAAGGGAGTTTGTTGCGATGGACTCTTCCATCCTTGAAGGTCTCACAAGGAGCATGGATTTTACTCTGTAGTCAAGGAGACACTGCCCATTGATAACCCCAGCAGTGTCCCCCACACAGGCTGTAGAGAAGGACCTATGAACAGAGCTCAGCTCAGCTCTCCACCCTGTCACCAAGGAGCAGACACAGCTGAAGGGCAGCTCCTGGTGGCTCAGAGGGGTCCCATTTCCACCTGCCCTACTCACAGCTTTGCATATAGACAAACTGCCAAGTATGACCCAAAGCAGGAGGGCAGGGGCAGGCTGTACTTGACACGGGTCCTGAGCTCCTGCTCAGAAGCAAATAAACACAGTGGATCTATCAGAAAGCGGAGTCCTGGACCGCCGGGTTGGTGCAAATGTGAAGGGTGCATGTGGGTGCAGACCTGCTTGCTTCCCCAAGGTGAGAGTGTCAACTCTTAAAAAAAAAAAATTAAAAAAATTTATGTGTATGAGTGCTTGCCTGCATGTATGTATGTGTGCATATGTGAACCACATGTGTGCGTGGTGCCTACAGGGGCCAGAAGGGAGTGTCAGATCTCACTGTGTGAGTGCTGGGAATTAAACCCTGATCCTCTAGAAGAGCAGTCAGTGCCCTCATCTCTCCAGTCACATACACTGTCTTTTTTTCTTTTCTTTTTATCTAAGATAGAGTTTGTATTGCTAGTCTGAACTCCTGGGCCACCCCAGCAATCCTCCTGCCTCAGTTTGTCAAGTGCCTGGGTTCACATCTGCCCCTGTACCACACAGAGACATATCCAGCCTCCTCCCCGCAATGGTACCGACACTCCACCATAGTCAATCCCCAGTTTTCAATGTGCCAGAGAAAGGAAGGAAGGAAGGAAGGAAGGAAGGAAGGGAGGGAGGGAGGGAGGGAGGGAGGGAGGGAGGGAGGGAGGGAGGGAGGGAAAGAAAGAGAGAAAGAGAGAAAGAAAAGAAAGACGGTAAATAGAAGGATGAAAGGGGGGACATTTTATTCACACAGTAAACTGAAGGCTCATTGGTCTGAGTTGACACCAGGATAAGACTGCTTGGTATCAGACACAGGCTGAATGAGGTTCCTGGGGCTTCTGTTCTGGAAGATGGGGTTGTAGAAGGGGGTGGCAGGGGGCAGTGGTAGTGGTCTCTGTTTCAGCCTGGAAATAAGCATCGTGACTGCAAAGCACAGGCAATGCTAAGACATTACATGTCTAAAAACGATTCTTTCATTTTTGAAATAGGTTTCACTATGTAGTCCTGGTCAGCCAAGAACTAGCTAAGTAGACTGGGCTGGTCTTGAACTCAGAAAGATCTGCCTGCCTCTGCCTCCTCAGTGGTGGGATTAAAGGAGTGCACCACCAACGCCCAGCTTGTAAAATTATCTTCATCAAAAGGAAGAGAGATTCGAGATCCTCTGTTCCTTTCTTATTCCAGGGGTGACCTAGTCCCTAGGAGTATCTGGCATTGCCTAGGTACAGAGCTATTGACTTAATGAGGCCCAGCCCTATCATAGCAGAGCTATCAGAGAGGGGGCAGAGAGTACAAGTTACACATATTTACAGAGCTTCCACAATGTCTTATGAAGACTGTTAACCCACCATCTCTAGAGAAAGGGCTTCTGAATAGCTCAGGAGCCAGCAGGTAAGGAGGCCTTGAGCCTCAGGTCAACACGGCAATTTCCCATAGCTGACCAGGAGCCATGGAGTCAGAAACTTCAGAAACTCAATCTAGAAAGGAGGTCTGAGTGGAAAAGGGGTCCACAATGTGACCCAGGCTGATGGACGAGAGTCAGCAGACTATGTCAACAGAATGTGGCAATGAGTTCAACATGGTGGGGAAGGGGGTGAGGGCAGGAGCCAGGAAGAGCCTCAGTTTGCATGACATCACTGAAAGGGTCAATACAATGAGAACAGATAGCAACACTACACGTGGATGCTATCCATTGGCAGATTCATGCTGAAACTGGATTATAGGATGTGGTGGAGTGATAGCCTTCTCCAGAGACTGTGTTAGCTCTCAGGGAAATGGACTAGTTCTCAAGAGCCACCGCCTCCTGTTTCCCCTCTGCTCTTCCACCACGATACAACACACACAAGCCGAAAATCTTGAACTTCCACCTCTGGAGCAGTGAGCTACATAAACTTTTTATTGTAAGTTAAACAGTTTCAGGAATTTTGTCACAGCAATGGGAGCTCTGAGAGGTCCTGGCTAGCTGGGCATGGTGGCACACACCTTTAGTCCTGGCACTTGGGTGGCAGAGGTTGTGAGTTCAAAGCCAGTCTGGGTCTACATAGTGAGTTCCAGGGCAGCCGGAGCTACATTTACATAGTGAGATCCTTTCTCAAAAAATGGAAGAAAAAAGAGAGAGAGAGAGAGAGAAGAAGAAGAGAAGAGAAGAGAAGAGAAGAGAAGAGAAGAGAAGAGAAGAGAAGAGAAGAGAAGAGAAGAGAAGAAAGAAAAAAGATCCGGGAGAATAGGAAAGGACCCCAAGAAGGAAAACAGGGACCATAGGAGGGGAGGTCATATACAGCATAGACTTGCCAATGTCCCCCCAAGTCTGCTGCCTAGTAGGTCACTAGTGAATGTTAAGAAGGAAAATTTCACTGAACTTGCTGGCAGAGCATCGGGGAGAACCTGGCCTATCTTCCTCAATCCCTCGGCTCTCAGTGGACCCCTGACAGTTCCCAGTACCAAACGTGGTACCAGGGGCCCTCTGTCAGGGAATTACTCTGCTATTTCATTTTAACAGTGAAGCCTTGAAGGACTGAAGGTTTACAATGGAATTCTGAAATCAAATGCTCATTTTGTCTGGCAGTGTCTCTGAGAGAAGTTCTACTCCTCGGTGGATCAACAAAAGGTCTCCACAACAGATGCTGAGTGACAGCTGTTCCTCACTTGCGGTCCCTGGAGACCTAAGACCAGTGTGCAGCATGGCTGGCTTCATCCCAGCTCTCTTTTGAGTCCTCACACAGAGAGGGAACAGCGTGCTGTGGCATCTCCTCTTACTAGGGCACTAACCCCATGCGAACAGGATTCGCCCTCCTGGCCTTAGCATCTAACCGTATCAGCTCCAAAGACCATTGCACTCAAGGCCAGGGCTTCAACACCTAGAATCTGAGCAAACACAATCCATCCGGTCCACAACAGATCCCCACGCTGTCTACCTTGGAGAAACTCTGGGCCAAACACTGTGTCTGACGCAGAACCTGGACGGTTACATAGATGTCAGAAACTTCAGAAACTCAATCTAGAAAGGAGGTCTGAGTGGAAAAGGGGTCCACAATGTGACCCAGGCTGATGGATGTGTGCTCCACGGCTCCCCCCCAATGTGCTCCACGGCTCCCGCAACAGACGGCAACAAGGGTTGAACTCCTAGATTTGCTTCTTGTCACCTGCCCTAACGGGAGCCAACTGACCTCTACAACACCCAGTTTGGAAACTGTTTCCATGAGGATCCATTAGCTTCCCACCCTCCCCCTTCTTTTACTGGGGACGAACTATCACTATATAGCCCAGGTTAGTCATCAACTCTAATCCTCTGCTTCAGCTTCCCAAGTGCTGGGATCGCAGGTGTGCACCTCCATGCCTGGCATCCTAGTGCCGTCTCTTAGGTCTCTTCAAGAGGGTGACAAGAAGCCAGAGCAGCGGGAGTGGGACAGAGCCCCCACTTCTCCTCTGCACCCCACACTGCCCCTGCCAGACAGGAAGCTGGGATCCAGAACCTGGATCCTCCTTTGGCCAGGTTTCTGACCATCGTCAGACCCCAGGACAGTAACACAATTTTAAGCTCTCTAAGCATGCCTGGACGATACTGTGAAGACGTGTCTCAACCCAACAACACAGAAGGGGCCCAGATCGGGGCCCAGTGCTCAGCCAGCCTCCTCCTCCCGCCCCATGAGCACTGCCCAAAAGGGGCCCGCTGGGAGAGCCCAGGAGAGGAGGTGCCTGTCGACCCACACCCAGGCCAACCCCTCAGCGGTTTCTTTATCTTTTCTCTTTCCTCTGTTGGATCTTTCTGAGACCTAAGAAAACAGCACTTTATTTCAGGACAGGCCAGCTTTGTGTTCCGGTAAGAAGAGTTCTGTGAACCAAGCAATGCCCAGATTAACCGTCTGTGCTCCAAACAGCTGCGATCCGTGTCCCCAACGGAACGCGTCGGGCCAGGGAGTGAAACCAAAGCCCAGCACTGTTTCATCCCTCTAACTTGGAGTAGATGTCTTCAACCTGACCCATCAGTCTAAACACACTCTTGTTTTTCTGATTTAGCTTTAGAACGTGACCCTGCACACACTCATGCTCCTGGCAAGGCCTTCCCCGAGGTTCTGACCCATTTCTGTCACCCCCAGGACACAGATTACCGCCACAAAGCTGGCCAGTCCCCACACAGACTGGAGAGGACTTGGATGATAGTGCTTTTGTTCTGTCCTCTGGCTCCTGACACCCTTGGCATTTCTTCATTTAATGTGTTATGTGTTATTCAGCCAGAAAAATGCCAGGAGCCATATGGTGACCTGCCTGAGCAGCTCTCTGCAAAGACTCTTAAGGCAGAGGCGATGCCTGCTGGGAAAAGGCTGATGTCAGCTCTCAGAGCGCAGTTCCCTGCTAGGACAAGGCAGCCTTTGTTTTCAGCTCAACTGTGAAAATGAGAAAATGCCTCCAGCCTGACAAACAAGAAACCCACACAACCCAGGTCAGGCCTGTGACCTTTACTTAAAGGTACCACACTTCATTAGCAGAGGCTGTCGACAGAACCCAGGGGTGTGTGGCTACAATCACCCAGGTCACCATTAAAAATCAGCTGTTTCCAGCACAGTTCAGGCTAGTTCCCAGCTCTCACTAAAGTGTGAAAGGCACAGTTAATCTCAGACAAACCAGCTCTGAGATTACACTTCTCTGACAAGAACCATTTTTTAAAGACCCAGGCTCCCTTCTAATTTCTATTTGCAAGTCAAACACGTGAGTGGAAGGGGATTTTGAAAAAAAAGAAGAAAATCCCAATTTAGCAGTATCTGAGTTTCTGAGTCACCGCAGGATAACTAGGATCAAGGCTGTAAAACAGTCCCTTCAGTCTCCAGAACACTTCTAGGGTACTGCTAACACTACATAAAGCATGGGACAGAGCACAGTTTCCGGTCCATCCCACATGTGGACGTATAGGGAAGCCACAGCAGACGGAGAAGATACACAATTTGAAAGGTTCCATGAAGAGCAGCCTTCGATTAGAAAGCTACTTGTATTATTTATTTACTTATAAAATGTGCCCAGGTATACACACATGAAATAGAGTCTTTCTAGACATAAAATTTTATTTATCTATTTATATTTATTTATTTTGAGGCAGGGTCTGACGACTTCTAGGCTGGCCTTGAGCTCATTATGTAGCCAAAGATGACCTTAAACTTCCAGGGATTAGAGGCACTGGTGCAGTATGCCTGGTTTATGCAGGCTGGGGTAGAACCCAGGGCTCCCAGCATGCTAGACAAGCACCCTTAGCTGAGCGATGCTGCCAACACATTAAAGCAGACTTTAAGATGCTTCATTATGAATCTTTGTGGCAAAAGTTACTCCTGGTTTGTACTATTAACTTTAAATTTGGTCGGAAATTTTAAGCAAGAATCTAAATAATTAAAAATGTGCTTTTCTGGGCCACAGACACTGTTTGAGGTTGGGGGTGAGGCTCAGGCTCTGCAGGCCCAAGGCTCTGGGTTCCAATCTCAGCACTGCAAAATGCACAAGTTTTGTTTTGTTTTCCCCCTTTTTAAAGAAAAAAAAAAAAAAAAACAGAATGGGGAGATGGCCTAGTGGGTAACGTGTTTGGTGCTGGAGCATGGGGATCAGAGTTGAGATCCCAGGAGTGGCCATCTGTGCCTGCGCCCCAGTGTGGGGGTGGGGGGGTAGGGGGAAGCAGAGAGGATCCCTGAGCTTGCTGGCCAACCACTGTAGCCAAGGGGTAAGCACTAGGTTCAGTGAGACTGCTTGGAAGAGAGGGGAGAGGGAGGGGGAAGAAGGAGAGAGGGAGGGAGAGGGAAGGGAAGGGTGGGGTGTGTGCTGACTAGTTTTATGTCAACTTGACACAACCTGGAGCCACCTGAGAGCAGGAAACATCAATTAAGAAAAAGCCTCCATAAGATCAGAGCCATATGCAAGCCTGTAAGGCATTTTCTTAATTAGTGATTGATGGGGGAGGGCCCAGCCTATTGTGGGTGGTGCTATCCCCGGGCTGGTGGTCCTGGATTCTATAATAAAGCAGGCTGAGCAAGCCATGTAAAGCAAGCCAGTAAGCAGCACCCCTCCATGGCCTTTGCATCAGCTCCTGCCTCCAGGTTCCTGCCCTGTGTTCCTGTCCTGACTTCCTTTGATGATGAACAGTGATGTGAAAGTGTAAGCCAAAAAACCCTTTTCCTCACCAACTTGCTTTTTGGTCATGGTGTTTCATCACAGCAAACTAAGGCAGAGAGCAACTGAGAGGCACTCAGTGTCAACCCCCAACCCCACAGCCTCTATACTATACCTGCATGGTGCGTCCGTGCACGTAGCGGGAGGTGGGAGAAGAACCCTCTTGTGTCTTGTTTGCTCTTACAAGGCTCTCTTCCATCCAAAGATGCAATCCTGACTTCTGGGGGGGGGCGGGGCAGCTAGCTGGACAACCACTCTCTTTCCACAGTCCCTGCAGGGACCCGTCCCCAGACATTGAGTGCTGTTCATTTCTGCCAGCCCCTTAGAGCTCACGCCCCTGTTACCTATGCTAAATGAACAGCTGTCACCCCTCAACCTTTAAGTATTGACACTTACATTTTGCTTGTACTGTCAAACTTCAGACTGTCCAAAAGGTGCAACACTCAGGTCTTAAGGTTGTACTGGGACTCAACGCCAGTGCCACAGACACCAATGTCAGGCTATTGCTGGGAGTGGTGGGCGGGAAGGACTGTTATGTGGGAAAGCCTGTCACTGCTGTCACCAGCCAGAAGCCCCCTGCTGCTGCCTGGAAAGGGGGATAGCGGGAACACTGGCATCCCAGAATAAGAGGACACAACAAGGTGCACAGTAGGCACTCAATGGCTGCTGTCACAGAGCCTTCTCCAACAAGGGCCATCATGCGGACTCTGACAGGATGCCCGCACCCTCTATGGCATAGCTCAGCACACCAACTGCCCTGTGAGGCATTGTGCTGCTTCCCTCACAGTCCCAGCCGAGCACAGCTAAGGAAGCAACATCAGCCCCACGGCTCAATCTCCTCTGAGTTCAGTTTTCATTTGAAACACAGGATTGTTGCCTTGGCGTTTGTAAAGTTTATAAAATAAAAAGTGTGTCAGCACACACCAGGACCGAGGGGACTCAGGAAACTAGAAGCAGGACCACCTCAGGGAACAAGGCAGGGTACACAGTGAGCCTACGTGGGGCAGCAAGAACCATGGGTACTGCGAAGCAGAGGGTGCCATCAGCTCCCCAACCCAGGTAAGCATCGCACAGGAAACCACAAACCCCACCATAGCCAGCGATCGGTTTCTCCCATCAGATGCCTGATATTTGGTGTCAAACACTTTCTCCAACCTTATCACAGTTTGGGGTTTGCCTGCTCCCCACTCATCCTCATGGAGAGAAGAGTAAACTCCCAATGGATCCCTAGGGGAAGCAACAGAAAGAGAGAAAGAGGAGGCACACGGGCTACAGAGTGTTCCACCAGAACTGCCTGTGTCAGAAGTAGAGAAAACACAAAGGCCCCAGCTACAAGGAGGACAGTGGGCCCACTACACACCAGGACAGTAGCACGCAGGAACGACAGGGGCTCACAGACAGCAGCAGGCACAGGGCGGGCTGGCTGGCCAACCCTTCCTCCCTCACCGTGCACTACTTAAGTAGGTCTATAGCATGCACAGCTGGCTAAACCCCAGCATGAGCCCCTAGGCTTTGCCTGTTGGGAGGCCAGGGTGGCTACTTCACACGCATAAGGGGGACCCCTGCTGCAACTAGAGCACACTCTGGGCAGAAGGGTCACACAACCCAACAAAGAAGTCACTTGGTATGTACCATGTGCCAGTCAACAGAATGGCCAAGTGTGATCGATATCCATCCCTGTAGCTGAGCCATTCCATAGGTAAGATAAACATGTCATCATAGACAGTGGGGCTAATCCCAGCTTTGGTAATAATACCACAATGTCTGCTTCTGTAAAAAAATCAGCTAAAATAAGCTAGCAGGCAGGGAGGAGGGAAGTAGATAGGCAGATGAACAGGGAGTAGTCCACTGTCGAAGTTAAATGAGATGGTATATTGTGGACATCTAGCTTAGGGCCAGCCTTGGGTAAGCATTCCATAAATACTCCCGTCCCCTCTCAACAGCTCACCTGTACATTCTGCTGTAAAAGTATAGGTGACAACATCACCATTGCTTATGATCTGGTCAAACAAGTCCCAAAGCCAGCCAAATGCAGCACAGTTGTACAGCACCGGCTGCTGGCCCTCAGCTTACACTCCTGCAGATGCCCAGGGCTTTCCAGGCAGCATTACTCCGTAAGTGCTGGGAATTACATTAAGGGCCATACATAAGGGAAGCATCCAGTGAACTCGGGAGTGTGTGGGCCCTGGACTGCTATGGACATGGCACTGGCGTGAAGGGTCACCACCGTGCACTGCTGTACGAAAGCACCAATGCCCACGTGAGCTGACAATCTGCACGGCCTCGGTGTGAGGAAAAGGGAAGTGAGAATCACACTTACTATCAGAAAGTACCACAGAAGGCCAGCGGCTCATGGGGGAAGGAGCCATGCTTTGCCCAAGTGTACTTTCTAAGACAATTTCACTACTGCAAGCAGGTTAACATTTTAAAGAGAAAATAAAGCTGGGCAATGGTGGTGCACACCTGTAACCCCAGCACTTGGGAAGCAGAAGCAGTCAGATCTTTGAGTCCGAGGCCAACCTGATCTACACAGTGAGTTCCAGGACAGCCAGAGCTACACAGAGAAACCCTGTCTCAAAACAAGGATGATGACAACATCAAAAACAAACAGATAATGAAAAATAAAATCAACAAAGGTGAGGGGGAAAAAAATCTAGAACTCGATGCAAACAGCAATGAATAGTTGAAACCCCCCCTCCATCGGGTATAAAGGTCACAAGAACGTGAAAAGAGACCTACACACATACCGAACCCCTTATCAGGGCTTTTCTCAGAGTGGCACCTATGGGTAGAGCAATCTGGATTCACACACTGCCGGGCTGGTCTGTAGGAGGGGCTGCATTGGAAGCAGGGTTCCGATTTGGGAAAAAGAGAATTAGATGTTAGATATGGTTGGGATAGAAGGAAGGACTCTGTAGGGTGGGATGACAACATCAGTGCTGGGCAGAAGCTCAGGACTTTCCAATGGAAGGGTCTAGAAAACAGTGCTGGGCAGGGCTCCCTGAGAAGATGGCCTCACTGTAGTGCTGGCTGCCCACGATAAACACTGCTGGCCACGATAAACACTGCTGGCCACAGTGGCCCCTGGGCTGAAAACGTAGCTCAGGCAGCCAAGGATATGGAACTCTCAATTTTTCTTAATTTAACTTTTAACTCTGTGGTGCTGAGGCTGAAACAATGCTTCAAATGCCCTGCCACTGACCACTGAGTCACATCCCCAGTCTCCAAATTTGATTTCTTGTTAAGTTTGTATCACAGGCTGTGGCTAGTGTCCAATGTATCAGAAGACTCAGAAGATACCAGAATAAAGATAAATCTCCGTGCGACATCTGGCACTCAGCTCTGGGCTTCTGACCACTGTTCCCCATTAAAAGGGACCAGGGCTTCCTGCAGAGGTGGCCACGAGGCCAAGGTCAAGGGCAAGGAGTCTAGAAACAGGAACTAAGTAGGGTGTTCAGCAGCAGTGGAGGACTGCAGCAGGGTCAGGAGGCAAAGGAGGGGCTGAGGGGCTTCTACCAGGTTGGATGAAATAGGACTCATGGGGCCGTGTGAATAATAAGCAGAAAGAAAAGGACACCTCTCCCCAAGACAGGCTATGCCAGCCACTCACTGACCCTTCCACAGCAGAGCCCCACTCCACCCAGCTCCTCCCAACTCCCCGACAGACACCCGTGCTCTCAACACTTTATTAAGAAGCAACTGTCTTCCTCAGGGTCACCAGTCAGGGTTCAAATGACTCATGTGACAAGGGACCAAGTCCTGGGGGAATCAGGAGGGGTGCCCCTCCATTCCTGCAGCTCCCACCCTGCCTCAGAATCACTCACTGGCTCCATCTCTCCTGGACGCCACCACACCACGGCGTCAGAGATGTGCCATCCCCTAGACCCTCTTTGCTAGTGGCTCAAACTTTGTTTCACCAACGTGCCTTCCTCAGATGTATGGCCATTTCCTTAACAATAAAGCAAACAAGACACATTTGTTCACGTACCATTTGCAAATTCTAGAAAGCTAGAACACACACACACACACACAATCCCTTTGCCATTTCAAGATGCAAATACACGAGGACCATTCCTAACCCAACAGATAGTAGCGCCTGTTGTCCCCTTAGCCACGAAATAAACAGGACTATGCCACAGCTCAAAGGAGACACATCTCATAATTCAATCAACATACTAAGTGCCAACAACATGAGTGAGCAAGACTGAGGGAAACATCCGAAGTCAATCTCTGGTCTCCACACATATCTGCACATATTGCACCTGCACCCACATGCATGCACACATATGAACATGCACACAGAATTTATGATACTTGTGTTTTATTACAGTTAAAAAGTGGGAGAAAAGCCACCTAGCTGTTGGGACCCCAGAGAGTATGGAAGAACGAGGGTACAGTTTCTACTTTCCTCAAGCTTTGCAGCCTGATGCTAATTGGGAGCGCCACACCAAACCTGACAACTCTTTTGTCTCTGGCAGTGCTGGGGCTGAACAGAGGACCCTGTGCAACCAGGCAGGTGCTCTGTCATGGCGCAGATCTCCTCGCCCTCACAAGTCTGTTGTTTAGGCTTACAGCTAGTTAGAGTGTCATCATAGACCGGTATTTCAAGCTCCTGTTTTCAATAACCAAGAAGTTACAAAATTGTTTAAGTGTTTTAACAACACTAACATTGTTAACTGCAGCCAGGTGTGGTGGTACATGTATTTCTACAGCCCCTGTGCTGGGGAGGCAGAGGCAGGAGGAGCAGGGATTCAAGGCTAGCCAGGACTACCTAATGAGTTCAAGGCTAGTCTCGGCCACCTAAGATCCAGCCTTTAGGAAACAGCCGAGCATTTACTCTAGCAGGCACTGCACTAAGTACTGACAATAAATAATGTACTCACAAAAACAAAAAAAAACTGCCTTCTAACAAGAAGGCATAATCTCTGCCCCGTAGGACTTGAAGAAAGTGACATCTGAGCCAGGGCACCGGACGAAGACACATACACCCTCACGCAACACAGCACACTTGCTCTCTGCTGTCGTCACAGCAACAACTTAGAAATGAGGTTATCAGTGATAAAGCAGGAGCCTCTGCCAAGTTAAGCCTTTATCTATTTCAACTCTGAGGTTCTCGATCCACTAAGATGGTTGCTGCCATCCTACAATAAGGACACAGGGCCCAAAAGAACCAGGTCTACACCTCACAGCTGGTAAGGTGGTAATGAGGACTTCAACCTAAGCCTGGTCCCAACATACACTGTCAAGAGGCTGCCTCTTCTTCCCCTCCCCTCCCTCTGAAAAAGAAATCAATGAGTTATAAGTCTCTTATTTGGGTTTCAAGAGTCGGACAGGAGAGGATGAGAAACTCTAGTAATACAAGAATGGACACCAGACACCTCAGCAATGAGCAGCCACCCGAGCCCCTCCCCTGCAGTGAGTGAGAGGGCACTGTTTGCTGTTTTACCCAGCCTCCGCCGCGGATTCCTGAGTGTAGCAAATTCCAGGCTCCAGACTGCAGGCTCAGCCTCTGACTAACACTACAGTGATTTATTTGAGGATAAATACCTCTGTCAGTGTCTTATGACTGAACACAACAGACCAGGCAGATTGGCATGCATGGAATGTGAGGACCGGGTTGAGGCAGCAGAGGCCAGGGCCGCCTTCAGCTACAGAGCGCTGTCTGCAGGAAGGACCCAGCACTGCACCTGCTGCCTGCCTTGCTGCACCCTGTTTATGGGGCAATTTCAATGATTCCAAACCACTCCTGTAAACCTGGGGACACCGATTGCACAACTGCCACAGCCCAGACATCTAGGGCCCACCAATCCTGAAAATGCAAAGCAGCATACACTGCCTTAGCCAGGGTCAACCAGATCGTTGACAGATTCAGAGAACTTCAGCTTAAGCCCCTTCGTGTTGAAAATGAAGGACAGAGAATGAACTAGAGAAATGGTTCAGCAGTTAAAGAGCACTGACTGCTCTTCCAGAACACTTGGGTTCCATTCCCAGCACTCACATGGCAGCTCACAACTGTAACTCCAGTTCCAGAGACTCTGGCACCTTCACAAAGAGATGCTGGCAGGCAAAACATCAATGCATATAAAAATAAATAGTCTTTAAAAAAAAAAGAAAAGAAAAGAAAGAAAGTTAAAGAGAGAGAGAGGAAGAAAATGAGGGACAGAGAAGACTGAGGCCAATCAAGGATCAGAATCCCAGTCTGCTGACACCAAAAGGGGCTCTCTTACCAGGTTCCAGGTTACCTCCAGCTGTGACCAGCAACACAAGGGAGTGCTCCCCAGGGCACAGTTCTGGACCCCCATGCAACAGCCTTCACAGTCAAGGACTCGCTGTTATTTCTTGAGCGTGTGAAGACAGACACCCAGTATGGGTCTGCACAATGGCCAGCAGAGTACACTGGCAAGCGAAAGCCAGGTTTTCCAGCCCTTGCCCACAGGAAGTCTTAAAGGCTGCTGACCTCCAACAGTGCAAAAGGTTGAAGGAGTTGAATAAGATTTCATCTCTGGACCAGTCACTAAAGTCAGCCTGACACCTTCCTGGAATATAAACACCATCTATCTTTCTCAAACAACGTCCTCTATCAGTAACTTATGAAATCATAATGACGTGATGGGTGGAAGCGTCAAACAGTCTGGAGTAAGCGTGAGCCCAGCGCTAAGGAACTTACAGGTGGGGGCTGAAGATACGGCTCATCTTTGAGACATGATCATTTTCACAGTCGAGGTCCTTGTCCCCCGGTTCCATGCTGAATTTCCTCTTGCTGGGGCTGATGGGAGGCGGGCCCGTACGGTGACTGCTGAGGGCAGAGGCCACTGGGAGGGTCTGCATTCTGGGTTCTCCCCTGAGAGAAGCTTCACCTATGCAAACAGAATGAGGATGTTATTGCCAGTCAGGAGAAGCACCCCCTTTGTGGTCTCCACAGTGCCCTAGCTCCCTGCCCCGCCCCTCCTCCCCCTTGCAAAACTTCTCTCTCTGGAAAGTTTTGGCGATTCAGCAGGCAGCCTGCCATTCTCAGAACATGGTCTGGGCACGCAGCCACTGCCAAGCAGGGGACATTTGACATCAACGAGGTTTGCCAGCACTCGCTCTTTAGGGTAGAGTTTAAATCAAAAAGTTGCTATAAACAGCCTAGGGGGAAAGCTGATCATGAGCAATCCCCAAAGGGAAGTTAAAACTCAGAAAGCCCTTTGATTCTCAGGAATTCAACCCTATAGCTTTAAGAAACTGCACAAAACAGCTGTTGACAAGCTGATTTTACTGTTTTATTATATTTTTTGATGTGTGTGTGTGTGTGTGTGTGTGATGCCCATGGAGGCCAGAATAGGTTGCTGGATCCCCTGGAGCTGGAGTTACAGGCAGTTGTGAGCTGCTCAACATGGGTGCTGGGAACAGAACCTGGGTCCTCTGGAAGAACAGCAAGTGCTCTTAACCACTGAGCCACCTCTCCAGCCCCAAGCTGCAACTCTCAAAATGTGTTTCACTGTTAGACACTCACAAGGGCTCTGACACGGATCTGCTTTGACAGATCTGACCTTCTAGGCTGTTGTCAGGGGCTTTGAGCTGGGAGACACATTTGTGCCTGGTGGTGAATTAAGACAAGCATGGCCTTTCAAATACTAAGAGTTTTGAAGCTTCTAAAATTTATAACGAGAGTTATAATTACTTTGAGTGAAAACCCTCAACTTACTAAGTCCTGAGGGAAGCAGAGGAACCCTTCTGCTGGGAGGTACACATTGGCTTCTGAGGCCTGACCAATCTTATTTCCACTGGTCCCAATTAAGAGCTGTATTAGCATGAAGTCAAGTTCATCTGAGGTGCTGTAGTACCCAAGGAAAGCCACCTTTGTGCCCACTCACTTTCTTCCGCATCATCACAGATGCGCGGCTGTCAAACTGGCATCTGCTTCACATACGGGTAACAAATGCCATTTTGCTAAGGGGGAAGGACGGAGGGAAGGGCCTTCTGAGCATCCACAGGAAAAACAAAAACTCTGCCAGTTTAGACAGCAAGATGTAAACTCACAAATATACAGTGACCTGGAATACACTCCCAGCAGGGTTTCTTGTAAGGCTTCTGGCCACAGGGCAAACTGGAACTTTCCAGATAGCATGGAGTAGCTCAACATGGAGTCTTGTACTGACCTGCCACGCTCACAGACTCTGGCTGGCTTGGGTGGGCCTTGGCGTCCTTTCTGCTGACTTTTGGTTCCAGAAAAGACACTTAAGCAGTGTTTGCCCCCAGACCTTGAGAAGGTACAAGCTCACTTCTTTCCTAGGCCTCTTGTTCCTTACACAGCCCTGTTTCTTGGGCTTCTTCCTCTACAGAGCAGAGGTGTCATCTTAAGACTCTGGTAAGCAGACGGAGAACCCACAAAACCCCAGGAAGTCACTAACCCTGAAGCCCAACCCATGCAAAATGGCCTACACTGTCCACACTCTGTACCCAGGGTTTCCCAACACCCCTGGCAGGGTCCAAGGAATCTAGAGGACACAGGCTCAGCATGGACCCCAGCGTTCCAGGAGCCATTTCATTAGCTGCCTGCTGGGGCAACAGACATTGCTATGGAAACAATTACTACAGCAACAAGTTCCAAGGGGTCCAAAAAAGGAGCATTCAGGACAGCAGCTACAGGCGGCCTGGCCTCTGAACAGAAGCCTCCTGGAGGCCCCATCGCTGGGGAAGGCACCCACAGAGCGGCCACTCAGTGGCTGCACAGCTTACACTCGGTGGAGAAAGGCACTCTGCTCCGCGCCCCAGGCCACAGCAGAAAGCGACCGTGCTTGCTCTATTTGAAGTTCATACAGGATGAGTGGCTGAGCTTCAGTGAGGCTGGCACAGAGGAAGAAAAGTCCACAGGAGATTTCCCAGGAATGGTGTGGGGACAAAGGACCCTGAAAGGACTGCAGAGTTCCCTACAGATGAGGTCGTGAGCTCCACGCAGCAGCACTGGGCACCTATGAGCACGTCTGCAGTCTAAGATAGATGGCACATGACCAGGGTGAAGCTCAGGGGAGCTGCACACAGCTCTGCTAGCACATCCTCTGCTAGTCAGACTAACACCTCCCTGACAGGGAACTGAAGGTAGGGCAATGGTCCTCGGGGGTGACCGGATCTGCCCAGTGACACCCCTCTGCTCATCTTTGAGTTTGTTCCTCTGAAGGGAAGCTGTCCAATGCTTATATTTCAGTCACATTGCTACACTCTTGTATGTGGCAGAGGAGGGTTGGAGTGATTTTAGTAGGGGCTGGGGGGCAGAGCTCCTGCCCAGGACAGACCAGAGACCCTATGTTCTACCCCCGGCACTGCTAATAATAATAATAAAACAGCATCTGAGAAAGCTAATTGGTCTTGGGGTTGAGACATGCATCCCAGTCTTATTTAGGATAGGTAAAGATAGGCACTTCCTCTTGCATCTTCTCCAGTCTCTAAGACTCACTGAGACTCAACATAGCATCTCTCCAGCTTTGAGAAAAAGTGACCCAACCTGTGAGCCACAGTCCTGGAGCCAATCAAGTGGCTGAGCAACTAACCAACACTTTCCAGCCAGGAATTTACTTGTGTCATCTTGAAGGAACACAAAGAAGAAAAAAAAAAAAAAAAAAAGCTGAATTTAATGCACTTAAAAGAACAAACATGAGACTGGAGAGAAGGCTCAGCGGCTAAGGGAACTGAACATTCTTGGGGAGGACCAGGGTTGGAGTCCCAGCACCACACGGTAGCTCCTAACTGTGTAACTCAGGTCTAAGGCGACCTGACACCTTCCGCCCTCTGGTCGCTGCACACGAATGGTACACAGGCAAACACACCCACACATATAGAATAAAGATAAAAGTGAAAGAAGAAGAGCAAACGTGACCACGTGACCAAGCACGTTCTGGAAGCCTGCGGGGAAGCCACTTTGAGAGCGCTCCTCCATGCAGCACTTCCTGGTCCTCTAAGGTACACACAAAGCCACAGGGGCTGCTGCCGATTAGCACCTCCATGTCACCCTCCTCAGTCCAAAGGGGCCATCCCTCCAAATGCCACCCACAGAGCGCCCACCCGTCATTCACTTATTTATTTATATTTATTAGTGTCCCCCTAAGCCATGAATGTTTAGTGAGGCCACACAGATACCACCCAACCCCGAGAGCCTGACGGAAAGCCCAAGTCACGCAGCTGCCTCCTCCCTCAGGTTGTGCTCCCTGACTCCTCAGCTGAAAGTCACCTGTCCTTCCTCTGTAAGAGCTGCCACTCTGCCACTTGAAGCAGAGGCATTTTATTCAGCTCATATACCAGAGAATACAGGTGTTAAAAACACCCCAAGGATGCTCAGAGCTTTAGTTCCCAGCACCCACGTGCTGGTTCATAACCACCGGTAACATTAGCTTCAGGGACTCTGATGCCCTCTTCTGGCCTCCATGGATACTGCATACACATGGTGCACCGACATACATGCAGACAGAATACCATACACATAAATGAAATATATACGTATTTTAAAGAGTGTGTTTATATTAAGAACTCTTACAATTCTACAGTGGAAAAATAACACCCCCCCCGCAATGGAAAGTATCTGAAGAGATACGTCTCCAAAGATGTTCACATGACCAATAAGAAATGAAGGCTGTCTTATTTCATCAGCCTTTCGGGGGGAAATGCTGATCAGTACCACAGGGAGACACTAACCACACCCATAGGATAGCTACCTAAATGTCAGAAAATAACAAGTGCCTGCAAGCAGTCAAGGGCTGGAACGCTTCCACTTAACTGGTACAAATATAAAATGGTACGACCATTACTGAAAACTGTTAGGCATCTCCTCTAAAGGTTACACACAGAGTTAGCACATAACCCGGGAATTCCACCCTGAGGTATTCACCATGAGAAAGGAAAACATCCATCTAAACACTTGTACAAGAATGTTCACAACAGCAGTACACACCACAGCTAGCATGAGGAGACACTCTTGATGCCCACCAACTGATGAATGGATATTAATAGTATGGTACACCAGGCGGTGGTGATGCACGCCTTTACTCCCAGCACCCGGGAGGCAGAGGCAGGCAGATCTCTGTGAGTTCGAGGCCAGCCTGGTCTACAGAGTGAGTTCCAGGACAGCCAGAGTTATAAGAGTTACAACAGAGAATCACTGTCTTGAAAAACAAACAAAAGCGTGGTATATCCAAGCAATGGATTATTATTTAGCCATAAACAGGAATGAAGGACCAGTTTGTGATATGGACAAACCTGGAATGAGTAAGCAAAAGAAGCCAGACACAAAAGGCTGAATGTTGTCCTATCCTATTTAAACTGTGTACACAATAGGCAAATCCAGATGAGCGGTAGCTATGGGCTGGAGCGTGAATGGGAAGTGACAGCTAATAGGCGCTGGGTTTCTCTCCAGAGATGAAGAGATTCTGCAATGGACGGCGTTGAAGGCAGCACAGCTCACCACAGTGACCACGCAGTGTGGACACTAACTGGGTGAACTGTGGGGCATGTGCACTTGACATTAAGAATGTATCTGTACGTTGTTGACATTCTTTCCCCTCAGGTTTTTCACACGTAACTGTTGAGCAAGAATAGGCATTCATGAGTCTTCCAGCAGTTACATCTCTGTACACAGCTGAAGCAGGGGTGTTTGTGCACACACAAGCCACGGTGAGTGTCTGTGTAGGTCAGAGGACAGCTTTCATGAGGCAGCCTTTTACAGTCAGCAAAATACAGAGCTTAGCTTTCAAAACAGCAGTGTGTGTTCGCTTGCTTGCATGCTGGTTGGGACGAGTGGCCCAGGCTGGTCTCAAACCCATCTTCTTCCTGTTATAGCCGCCACATGCTGGGATTACAGCAGCGCGCCACCAACCCCAGCTGCACTAGCTTTCAACAACAGACCTTCAACTGCTCCACGGCTTGTTGTTCTTCCCCAATGTGCCCTTCACCATGTTTGAACCTAAAGTCAAAACATCAAACCACAGCTCCCCATGCCAGCCACTCGGCCTCACTGGCTCATCTCCTGTCTGACCACAGCCATGGTGACCAGGCTGACGTCACTGTCTCGGCAGGAGGGAAGGCACCCCAGTACAAGATCTGCCCTGCTACGTTGCACAACCCTCTCATAGGCCCAGGGCAGGGGCAGGAACCCAGGCAGCGGGAGCTGCATTTATTTTCTTTTAAATAATGAGTCTCCCTCACAGGATGAACAGCTGCAAGGAAGGTGCAGTGAAATCGGCCTCTTTCAAACAGGTCGGCTTGTGACCATCCTTTTTTGTTTTCTTAAGGGACTGTTGGGCAACTTGGTGAGCTCAAGCCAGTTGAGATAAAAGATGTGACTTACTGTCTGCCACAGCACAAGTCTCCCCCGCACTTCTACTGCGTAGGGGCCAAGTCCTTGTCCACCAGCCCTCGGGTTGGAACAAAAAGCACCTTTTACATTGCTGCTCAGAACTGCAGACCCCCAGAGCCAGATCTTAGAACCAGGAGGCTGATCTCAGTCAAGGGGAGCCTGCGCAGCCAGCCAGACCAGTGTGGTGTGCAGGGTCCAGCCCTGGGCAGGCCTTGGTTGCAGAGTTACACAGCGACTCGGGAAAACCACCACCTGTACGGCCTTTGGCTAATAATGGAGGAAGGTCATTAGCAGGGCCGCAGGGAACGGAAGGACCAACACAGGCAGATCTCCAGAGCCTCATTTGCCTATGCCACCGAGGCCACTTTCAAATATCACCCCAAAACAGGCAGTTGTGAAGACAGCAGGGCCCTTAGAGGCACCAGGAAGAGCACAGAGATGCCCACTGTACCTGAACCCAGAGGCACAGGGCCCAAGAGGCACGGAGGTGAGGGCTCCAGGGACCCCAGTGGCTGGGATCTTGACTGCTCAGGGACTCTCTGGCTGTCTGCAGATGAGATGCGGAGCTCAAACTCCATTCAGAGGAGCTGTGAGTGTGACCTGGTCCCATAGAGCACCACTGGTATATGAGGACCAGTCATGTCTGTAGTCATACCCGGCTTTAAGTATAATTCCACAGAAGATAGAAGACAACAGTGTTTGTTTTTGTTTAATCTCAACAAGGGGAAGGAGAGATGGCATTATGGTTAAGAGAGCTTCCTAGAGTTCAGTTCCCAACACCCAAGTTGGGTAGCTCACAACCACTTATATCTCTAACTCCAAGAGGAAGGATGCCCTCTTCTGGCCTCTTCAGGCATTGCATGTACCTGGTACATCATGTCAGGGTTTCTCTGATGTAACTCTGGCTGTCCTGTAACTCACTCTATAGACCAGGTTGGCTTCGAATTCACAGAGATCTGCCTGCCTCTGCCTCCCAAGTGCTGGGATTAAAGGCATGCATTATCATTGCCCAGCCAAAAATCTTTTTAAAAAAGTCCCAACCAAATGACACCTACAGTTCAACAACCACTGCACTGTAGTCACTTGTAAAACAGAAGAGACAGGTTAATTCGGATATCAAAAGGTAATAAAAATACATTGAATACAAAGCTGCTAAGAGCATACCCATACACTGCCCCTAGTAGAGTCAACAAGTCCATACTGTGTAAAATCATCTATAGTCAGTAAAGACCCTGCCCTATCCTGCAAACCATTGTACCAGTGACTCCAGAAGTGCATAATGCTGCGGCTCGGGTGGAACCACCAAGAGGCTTTTCCCGTCATACCTGTCACTACACCACAAAGAAAGCATGAACGGACCGCAGGAAAGGCTGTCTAGGCGCGCGTGTGTGTGCCAATGTGTGTGTGCCAATGTGTGTGTGTGTGCCAATCATGCGCAGATGCCCGTGGAGGCCAGAAGAAGTCATCAGATTCCCTGGGGCCAGGGTTACAGGTGGTCATGAACCACCTGGCTTGGGTGCTAGGAACGGAACTCTGGGACTCTGCAAAAGCAGTTAGTACTGTGACCACTGGCCCATATCTGCAGCCCTAGAGTTTTTTTTAAACTCTCCCACTCATAAACCCTTTTGGCCCAAGAAACTTTTACGTGACCCAAGTATACACATATATAAATTAGGTACCAAAAAAAAATCAAATATTTATGGATAATAATAATTAAGGAATGCACTATAGAACAATACTTTGGTATGCAAATAATCCTACCATTTATTAAAGATGAAATAAATTGCATATTAATGAGATGGATTATTCATTTTTTTTTAGTAAACATTTAAATCTTGACTGACCATTCTTCAACACCTTTCATCTTTCAGGATTGATTGGTATTTTCATTTTATAATCTGTCAGTGCTGGAAATGCTGCTTTGCATAAAAATGTAGCACAAGCTAGAACAAGGTATGTTTGGGACCATTGCAGAAAGTGCTAGAAATTCTATCCTAATCCCCAGCCAAATTTAATTGAATTATTTTACATGAACTCAAGTTAGTAATTCAAGCAGGAGTTTTCAAAGTCAAATACAATACAAAGCAAAGAAGTACTGACTTTTTAGAAAAGATTTATTTTTATTGTATGTGTATGGGTGTTTGCCTGCATATACATCTGTGTACCACATGCATGCAGAACCCACGGGGACCAGAAAGGGTGCCGGATACTCTGGAACTGGACTTACAGATGATCGTGAGCCACCTGATGTGGGGGATGGAAATCAAACTCTGGTCCTCTTCAAGAAATAGCAGTAAAAGCAGTACATACTCTTAACCACTGAACCAAACCATCTCGCTAGCAAAGATACCACTTTAATACATGCTGAAGAATGATGGCAGGAAAATATTAAAAATCTTTGTTTTCCATAATTAGTTTCCATAAGAGCAGAAAATTTTGATGTGTGCAATAAGAAGCCTGAAGCTCATGAGAGTCATCTCCACTCTGAGCCAAGGTGTTTTCCAGAATGCACTGGCACTGTGCGTGGTGTGATAGAATATGCATGTTGTGTGCTCAGAACCGAGGTTCCGTGAACTCACATGATGCAACGTGGACTAGCATGGCCAGAGACACCTAGGTTCACCATGGTTCTGCTTTTACTCTGTGTTGGGTCACCATGCATGCAGAAACCTTTAATGGTCGCTAAACTTTCCCACTTCCATCCTCAGCTCCACAACTCTGTGGGGTCAACCCTATATGAGGTTATAACCCACCTTCTACAAAACTGGAGTCTAGCCCTTTATTTAAGTTTTTATTAGGTGTATTCATTTTATATTATGTGCAAGTGTTTGCCTGCATGTATGTCTATGCACAGATCCCCCTGGAACTGGTATGTTAGGGATGCTTGTGAATCACCATGTGGGTGCTGGGAATGGAACCCAGGGCCTCTGCAAGAGCACCTAGTGTTCTTAAAACACTGAGCCATCTCAGTCAGCCAGTGAACAGAACTAAACTGCATGAGACAGCACTCCTGGAAACTGCCGACTGCAAGTCTGATTAGGACGTGATATCAAAAGGCAACAGACTAAAAGCACACAGTGGGCCCTCCACCCTCCCTAGCCATGTCCCACATTCAACCGAGTGTGGATGTGAAGTATTTTTTAGAGACGCGGATACTGAGTACGTATGGGCTTCATTCACGTCATTCTCACAGCACTGTGCTGCTCCTGCCATCCAGATGCACTATTTTACGCGGGTGACATGAGCTTTGTCCAGGGAGTCCTGAAACTGCTCTCCTGTGGATATAGAAGGACAATGGCCCAGCACAAGCTGGGGCTGGCTTGCACGCAGCCCGGAAGACAGCGGGTGATTGTGACTGCTGAACAAGTGCTCTACAGAGTTCCTCATGGGTACTGATCTCACCCTCCCCCATTCTTGCCCCTAGTCCTGGGCAGGAAGTGTTCCAACAAGGTCACCTGTCCTTCCATTTCATGGGGAAGTTCAAGGCATATATACATTACATCTCAAGGAAGAATTAACACCCCTGCAGGGGGAAAAAAAAAATCGCTGGGGAACTCAAGAGGCCTCTTCACATCCATTTTAAGGGCTACCATGTGATGTGGTTTGAATGTGAAATGTCCCCTGTGTTTCAACACTTGGTCCCCAGCTGGTGGCGCTGTTTTCAGAGGTAATGGAACCTTTAGGAGGCCTTACCGGAGGAAGTACGTCATCAGGGGCAGGCTTTGAACTTTTTATAGCCTGGCCTTACTTCCTGTGTGGGGGTGAAATTGGATCTCTGTTTCCTGACTGCTAGGCCAGCCTCACACTATTGCCCGCCACTCCTTCCTCACCACGGCTGACAGTCCTCCCTCCACCGCCACCCCTCAACTGTAAGCCACAAAACAAATAAACCCTTTCTTCCCTAACTTGTATTCCATCACAGCAACATTGAAAACTTATCCTTCGTTTAAGCACTGCAACGGGGTCAGCTCTGAAGCGCTGAAACAATAATATGAAGGGAAAGAACTCAAGAGAGGCAGGGAGAGAGGGCAGGCTGTGAACATTGGATTTGAGGCAGCAACTCTAGCTCTGAAAAACAGCAGCAGAGTCCGTCTGGATCCTTGGGAATGGAGTGGATCCCGCATGCCAGGCTAGGAAGACTGCATGCATGAAGACCGAGGCAAGAGCAGCGAGTGTGCAAGAGCAGCGAGTGTCCAAGATCAGGGAGGCTGCAGCAGAGGACTCACTGCTTCCTGATGGTCAGAGCTCAAGCTAGAGAGCAGGGGTGGAGCTGGAGGCAGAGCGCCTGCCTAGCACGGGGAGGCCCTGAATTCCAGCACTACCCAAAAAGAGGAGGAGGAGGGAAGACGGGGGGGGGGGGGGGGGAAACATTGGATCTACACGGATATACCAAACCTCATTTGTTTTTATTTTTTATTAATTCATTGTTGGAGACTGAAGCCAGGGCCATGCACGGAAGGCAAACATTCTAACGTTGGGTCCTGCCTCTGCCCCTCATCCTCTCTGTAAACTGAACAGCCCTGGTTTCAGTGCAGGGGCTGTGCTAAGTCTTCCCAGTGGCCTGTGCTGGCTCTTGCCAGTATCTCAGCTGAGGCAGAAGGATGGCTGCACTTTGCAGTCAGCTGGACCACAGAGTCAGGGCAACACCAGCTTGGGCTACACAGCAAGACCCTGTATCTTAAATACAATTTAAAAAATAATAGAAAAATAAGAGTATGCTTGTTAGTTGGATAAAGTGTTAAAATGTTAATGTTTAATGAAGATTTATACGAGGAGCAGACAACTAATTCCATACATGAAGAAGAATGAATATTTATTTCCTATCAAGAATTAGGGGGCAGGGAGGGACTCAGTGTCTGTAGAAGCAGTTGCCAGGAAGGCGTGACAGCCTGAGTTTGAGCCTCAGATCCTATGTAAAGGGGAAAGGAGAGAACTGACTCCCCCCTAAAATGTCCTTTGATCTTCACTCACATGCCATGGCATGTCCATGTCCCCCCTACATCTTATATGCACACAATAATAACTAAAAATTAAAACACAATATTTGAACGGTAGCAGTGAGCTGGCTCAGTAGGAAAATCTTCTTGCTATCCAGCAATGTGAGTCTGACTACCCAAGTTCAATCCCCAGAACCCACGTGAAAGATGACGGAGAGAAGACTCTTCTCTCTCTCTCTCTCTCTCTCTCTCTCTCTCTCTCTCTCTCTCTCTCGCACGCGGGCGCTCACACACACAGACACACACCCCATACACAATTAAAATATGATTCAGAGCACAATAAAAACATCACGCAAACCTGTGATGTGGTGAGAGGAAGCTGGGAATGAGTGCAGACTTCACGCATGATAGGCAAGCTCCAACACAGAACTGCACCTGTGAGCCGTGTTTCTATGGAATATAGATTATTCCCAAGATTTTAATATTAATTCAAAGTTTACAACTGTTACACAAATGATACGTCTCAAGGAAGACAATTTTATAGGCACCATGTCCCAAAACAACAGACAACTCAAGGATAAGCTAAAAAGTCTACCATCAGAAAAGAAACTGATCTTAGAGTGTGCTTCCAGACACAATCTCTCCCAGCACGGAGACATAAAGCTTGGGGTGGGGGGATGGGCAACTGCAACTTGAAACCGGGGGATGGGGGACAGGATGCAGTTGGCTCTTGGTTTCTCACTCAGGCCTCTTTCTTGGTTTACACTCCGGGAGAGCAAGCGTTATCAGTTATCACCGAGGGGCCAGGAAGGACCAGCTCCCCTTCCGTGTATTTGCTTAAGATATGAAGGTTAAGCAGTCACTGTGCTCATAAAAGCTGGGCACTTTGAGGCCTATTTAAGGTCTCTGCTTACCTCCAAGTGACTAAGCTAGAGGCCAAAGGCAGACGAAAACCAGGCTGATCAAAGGCCAGGCTGTCATTAAGTGAAAATGAGGGAAGATGAAAGGCTGGCGGCCACTTCAAAGGTTCAGAAATGAGCCCTGAGAGCTGAGTGCTGGGGCACAGGCACTGGCTGCGGCTTAATGGGCTGGGTGGCATTCCTGCAGCCACACATCTGCACGCAGCTACACACAAGTGTGAGGGCAAGCCTGGATCCCTGTGCCTTCTGCCTGCACGGGAGGAAGGAGCAGGGAAGCGTTGCTTCCACGCTGGCAATGTCTTCTTTAAAAAAAACAAGAGTGGAGGGCAGTTGGACGAAGCTGGCTTCTCAGAAGGTGTGCATGATTCTATCTCAGCAGTTTTGTGTGGGCCTCAGGGTGAGCGGCTCCAGACACATCAACTCGGGGAGTGGGTGGACATGGTTTGGAGTCTCTGTTCCCAGCAGTCTGGTGAGAAAAGCTGGTGCCTGTGCTGCCCCAGCCTGGGATTGGCCCTCAGCTTTTGCACTAGAACTGCATCCACCGCAGCCACGCCCACCTGTCCACCCACATCATCTCAGCACCCAGGAGGTGCAGATGCTGAAGTGTGACTGGACCCTTAAATCCTCACACACACTCTCTTCCCTAAAACAGACTTCCTGGATTGACTTTAATACTCAGCCTATCGTAACTGCAGTTCTGGCCATGCTGACGGCTTTGCAGGAGATTGCCCAAGACTAAGGGAAGATAAGGCCCATGCTGAGGTTGCAGAGGAGAGAAGGGCCCACTGAGCCAGGGATGAAGATTCAACCACAGGAAGCATCCAGATGTGTCTCCTCAGAGTTGCTGCTAAGTGCTGCAAAGGCTGAAGACGCATTCATATTATTTTACTATTTCACGAGTCTTGTTGAGAGAGCATGAATGGCCCACCTACTTGTAGTAAGGAAGGCTCTATTGTTAGTTTCATTTGGGGGGAAATGGAGACCAAAGTGGCCCAACAACATATGCAAGGTCTCACACACACATACCCTGGATAAAGGAAAATCTGGAATTTCTCCCAGGCCTGACTCAAAAGACCACATTTGCAATATCTGTGCCCCTCAGAGGGGTGTAACAGAGCAGGTACTTGGCAGGTGAGCAGGACTCTGCCAGTGAGCAAGTCCTGCAGGGTAAAGGGTGCAGAGTCAAGCACACCTTGTATGTAAAACCTTTGCTCACTGCATGCCCTCCTTTATCTCACTTCCAATCAAGTTGGTCACCATTTTCCTCCACATTTTTATTCAAGAGCTGCCATTTAGCTGGCATGGTGGGCATGACTTTAATGCACTTGGGAGGCAGAGGCAGGTGGATCTCCGACCATTTGAAGTCAGTCTGATCTACATAGTGAGTTCCAGGACAGCCAGGGGCACATGGTAAGACTCTGTCTCAGCACCGTGCCCCCCACAAAGGGTGCCTTATGACAATGTCTGAGCTGGATGTGACACATATGATTCTGGGGTCGCCTGTGAGTCTGCTCTGTTGACAGACTTCATCTGGAAGTCCACCTTTCTCCTCTCCTCATCCCCAACCCCAAACTAGCCCCATATGTGTGCAAGTGAACACACACACACACACACACACACACACACACACACACACACACACACACACACCATGCATGCTCTATAGAGATCTCTTGTATGATAATGATCTTTGCAGTGTGCAAGTCAGGCCCCAAGCAAGTATGCAGAAGAGCAAAGTCAGAGAACCCTTCAGCTAGAGGGCGGACACATCTGGGTTGTTACCCTGGGACCACAGATATCTTTGGCTTCTGTTTGGCTATGCTTATTCAGTCACATGTCATGCAGAACAGTTGGCTGCTTGGAGCGCCAGCAACCGGTTCTCCACCTCTCTTCACAGGGTTGATGATTCCCCTTGCACACATGTCTGCAAGTGGTTTTCTGTAGGACGATGCTACCCCCTGACCCTGGTTGAAGAGATGGGATGACTGTAACTCAGATCCCATAGTGGTGCTGAGAGTGCAAGGAGTAAATGGTCTTAAAATGCCTACTAGTGTTTTAAAGGCTCTGAAATCCCCATCTGTGCTAGATCTCTGTGACGGTTTAAATAACGTCCCCTGTAAGCTTGGGCATTTGAACACTTGGTGCCTAGTTGGTGGTACTGTTTGGGAGGTTTTCTAGCACTCAGAGGAGGCTGCAGTGGCTTTGAGGATATCTTACACATGGTTAGGCTAGCTGGAAGAATACCTTTGAGTATTTCCCTATGAGCACACTGAGGCTAGTCTGCAGCTAAAGCTTCCCTCTGTTCCTGTGCCCATCCCTCTCATTTCCTTAGACTCTGAGACACTGACTGGAAGTCACAGACTCCTAGGGGTTTGATGAGGGGAAAATGAATTACAGGAATTATGTGACAGGTTTTGCCTTATACAAAATAGGAAGCAGCTAATATCAAAGGTAAGATTCTAAATGGGGAAACTGAGGTATCAGCCAAATAAAGGAAGGCCACTTAGCTAAGTTTCTGTTTTTAAGAGACAGACATTTTAAACACACCAGTGAGAGAGAACAGTGCCTGATGTAGAGGGGATTGTGATGTGAGCTCCCCGGGGAGGAGGGGCTACAGATGTGTCCTGAGGTAGTTAAGAGGCTTGGATCCCATGCTTTGAGGCATCGAATCTCACATATCACATATCATGCTGCTGCTCAAGTGTCCCCTGTCTATTCAAAAGGTTAGATACGGATCTGATTGATCCCAATATTGATCACTTTAAAAGTGGAGGTGGCATGTGGATCAGCGGGCTCCCCTGAAAGAGTCACAACTTCGGAATTCTGATGTCCCTGGAATGTTTTAATTGGGACTGGGATCAGGCACAACAATATGTGTCTGGCTCCAGCCTCTCCGGTAGTTCTACTGTGAGTGGTCCTGGGAAAGCATCACACTCAGCAAGGAAGAGAAGCCTCATAATGAAAAAGGCGGGAAAATGGCTGTGGATTCACCAAGAAATATTTGGGCTTCACACAGACGTGCTAAGGTCACGTTTAGCATGAGTTCACTGGATCCCAGGGCTTTAGAAGCTCGCCTGTCTGTCTCTTGTAGATGACCTGGCGTGGTCATGGGGGTCTGAGCACCGACAATGGTCAGGAAATTGTAAGACCAAAAAGCTCATTTTGCTCTAGTATCCAACACTCACTTTAGACTGCAGAGTGGCAGGTTCTGATGGTGTCCATCACACACACTCTCTGTCCCCCCAGTGAGTTGACGGTGCTGTGACATGAACCCAGCAGAGGACCAGGCATCTTTGTGAGGGAATGGACTCATGTGGGGTTTGTGTGGCAGTGGGGTTGGGCATGTGTGGGATTACTCTCTTTACTTTGGCCACTGTTGAGAATCCATAACAGTGGATCTGCAGTGAGCAGTGAGGTTAATGTGTTGGCTGTCTGAGGTTATCTGCTGAAATGAATGTTTTCAAGTACAGTGGATTGTTCCAAGCTAACGATTCCAATGAGAAACAAAGGAGAATGCAAGAGTCCGAGGGCGCAGTCCACCATTGAGACTGTATCCAACAGGATGGGGCCTGGGTTGGAGGATGCTATGGACTGCTGCCATCATCCCTAGAAACCATTGACGTGAGATGTGCAACCAGCTAGACCCTTGAGGTTAATAGCATAGAGACACTAGAGACCCAGAGACCTCATCACGACATAGCTGAGCCTGTGGCTGCAGACCACTCATCCATTTAAGTTGCCAGATGTTAATAGACTCTAGAGCATCCCAAATCAAAACATTTCACTTTTGCCTTATTTCTTCATTAGTCTAATTTCCATTGACCTCATGTCACGGCTGCAACAATTTAGAAATGTTGTAGCAGGGGAGCTGTTTCAATAAGCATGGTCAGCGAGGCCCCAAGGAAAAGCTGGCAGAGCACATGGCAACTTCTGCAGTCAATGACACAGCCAGGAAGGAAGGCTTTAGAAAAGTGGGTGTGTTCCAGAGATGCAAGAACATCTATGGAGAGCATCTCTATTAATTATCCAGAGTTTTACCACCCAAATGTTAGGTGGTGGGAATTTATAGCAATGGCCAGTGTGGGTCAGCCTCTTAAGAAACAGGGTGGGAGGATAATGGTTCCTATGCAAAACCTTCATCTCAGATTCATGAGCCTTGTAAAGAGGTAAAGGGGGGTCCTAGTCCTTGGGAATATCCTTTGCTCCTAAGGTAAAAACTGTATAACTAGTAATGAAGGAAAAGACAGCTCACAGGATTGGAGAATATCTTCACAGATGATGCCTGGGAAAGAGACTGTTCAGAATATATATGGAACTCTGAGCAGTCAGGGACACACACACAGCAGAGAAATGGCTCAGACTGTGGTTAAGAGCACTGGCTGTTCTTGCAGAGGGACCTGAGTTTAGTTCCCAGCACCCACATGGTAACTCACAGCCATCTAACTGTAGTTCTAGTGGATCCAATGCCCTCTTCTGACCTCTGTGAGCACTACATGCCTGTGATGCATGCATATACATGCAGGCAAAACATTCAATGCAAAAACAATAATAAAATCTAAAGCCAGATAGTGTTAGTCATTGCACAACTGAGGACACATAAGACACATTGCTATGGATGCTTTAAAGGGTATGGGACTCTCAATATAAAATTTAGAGACTTGGAATAGAATATTGGAATAGGATAGCTCAATCATTATATATTGGAATGATCTGTGTATATGCAATAATATTTGGCTAAGTAATGCCATCTCAATTAGCAACCTTAATGATGGTGTCAATAGGTCATTCCCAGTTCAGGGCATTCTTGCCTGAGCCCCGTGCTGCTACCCTATTCTAAAGAAGTGGATGGTCTAGCAAAGAGAACACAGGTATGGATCCATGTAAAAATATCCTCCTACACTGCCACGACCCTGCCCTCTCTGCCCAGGCTGTCCTTGAACTCTTGATCCTCCCGCTTCCACCTACGGAGTGTTGGGATTGCAGGCATGGACCACCACTCGGCATAAGAACAAATGTTCTTGCTGATTTGCTGTCAAGGAACTGACATTCTAAGATGCTGTGATGTGGAAGGGGCGGGTCTAGCACGTGACAGTTGCCGGCTGGCTAAACAGGCAATTTTAGTGTGACCCAAATACTCCTTGAGCCAAAGAAAATGGTCAAAAGCTGCAAGGCACTTCAGACTCCACTTATGGAACCGGCTTCTAAAAAAAGAGAGCCGTTCACTTTTATAGGGACACTTCTAGAAGGCTGTTCCTGGAGAGCTGAAAGTACTCTGTGAGGCAGGAGGGTGGGAGATGGGGGGTGAGAGGTGTCATAGGGAGAGAGACAGGGAGCAATTTCTTGTTTCCTAGTCACTGTTATTAAAAAAAAACAAAAAAAAACAAAAACAAAAAAAAAACCAACTGAAGCTTGAGAGGTGGAAGAGTTAAAGGCACTGGCCAATCTTCTAGAGGATCCAAGTTCAATTACCAGCACCCACATGGCAGCTCACAATTGTCTGTAACTCCAGTTCCAGGGGATCTGACACCCTCACACCAATGCACATAAAATTAAAACAATAACAACAACAATAAAAACCAATAACTAAGGATAAAGCCATCGCAACGGTGAAATGTGTAATTTTCCAAGGTAACTATATAAAGACAATCTTCAACACTTTTCTTACTGAGGTGCACAGATGTTTACCTTTGTATGCTTTTAATCAGTCATATTAATTAACATCACAGTTAATAAAACTCCAGGCTGGAAGGTAACCTCAACCCCTAAGCTCTGTGCAAATTGGAAAAAGCCACCCTAGAGCACTATGACCCTGGAACACTGTGACCTTGGGCTGAGGGAAGGCCCTCTGTGTCAGGGTCCTGTGCTTAGGGCTCACTGTGCCACATCCTGTGTTGCATCCCTTGATCTGGCTTTGGCTGGTTTATGGGCATGGATTTGCCATGTGGAAAAACAGACTCACCTCTGACAACACACAAACCACCACCACTGCTGCCCTGAAGTTGGGCAGAAACACACTCTGCCAGCACCCCTCCCCACTCACCAAGGAGAGTGTCTCTCCTCATATGGCTCCAACAATCAACGCTGAGACAGGTGTTCAGATTAAACATTAACAATGAGAAATACCTCAACACTGTCCAACCCCTGGGAGCTGGAGTTTTAAAAGACGTAAGTGCAGATAAAGATTTAGAGAGTGCACACAATGGTGCCGTCTCCATGGAAAACAGCTCCTTAAAAGTTTACCATGCCCAGTGACCACACAGTTCCACTTGTAAGTACAGAGCCGAAAGAAATGGGTACAGGGACTGTGGTGACGGCTCAGTGTTTAAGAGCACTTGCTGTTCTTGCAGAGGATCCAGAGTCAGTTCCTAGCACCCACAGTTACTGCTATGTGTAACTCCAATTCTGGGGACCCAATGGCCTCTTCCAGCTTCTAAAGGCACTACACACATGGTACACAGACATATGTGCAGGAAAAACACTCGTACACATACAAGAAATCTTTTTTTAAAGACGACATGAGCACGCATGTCCACAGGAAGCTGTGCAGCACCATGAAGCCTCTTAGTGACATCAAGCCACCCTGAAAATGGGTACAGAAGTACATTGTGTGTTTGGGATAGTCTATCATAAGACACACCCAGAGCAGCAGTATTCATGACAGGTGAAATCCTGAAACAATTCAGAGGTCCTCCCACCTCAGAACAGAGAAGCTCACAAACACAACGGGCCAAAACATGACAGAACAGTGTCTGATCATCCAACAACATGGATGACCCTTACCGCCTGAAGCTGTGTGAAGTGGACCCAAACGTGTTGGCATGAATCTCAAAGGCAGGTAGGACTGACTTTGAAGACATCCTGTGTGAATGGCCACAAAGAACTGTCACACAGCTATGGGGCACACACAAGTACTGGATGATACAGACTTTCACTCGGTAGCCCAGGCTGACATTGAAGTTCTCGTCCTCCTAGCTCAGCCTCAGACCACAGCCTGAGGCACCACAGCAACCGTGAAGGACCCTTTATCTTGATCTGGCACTCAACCGAGATAAAAGTATATAAACTGCTTAAAATAAATAAACCAAGTAAGAGCAGAAGCACAGTTGGAGCTGCAGGGCTAACCATTCATAACCAAAGCTACGTCACCCGACTTTACCAAGTTCTAACCCTAAACAAACCCCCAAGATGAGCTTTCTGCGCACAATTATCGTGATTCATCAGAACTAAGCAACTCCACACATCTGCTTACACTCAAGGCCCAAACAACTCCCTCCACAAGCTGGCGCCCCATCGCACCGTGAGATCAGACCCCGGCCATCTTTTGCTTTGAGGTCTCCTGGTGCACAAATCGTTCTTTCTGAGGCACAACAAACACAAGATCCAACTTGATGGACGGCCGAGACGGTTCCTGGGGAAAGGTGACAGACAGCCAAGCCTGATACCCGGGTTCTATCCCCAGGACCCACAGAGTGGAAGGAGGGACCAACCCTGCAAAGTTGTCCTCTGACGCCCACACACAGGCTGTGCCACGTACTCATGCACACAAGATAATAAGAATACGATTACATTTTTGAAAGTAAAATTCTTCCTTAATATGATCTGATTTTTGAGACAGGAAGGAAAGCCATGATAAAGCCTCCTCTTCAGCAGCCAACGGCATCTCGAGAAAAGCACAAGGAAGGAGGAAGGGAAGCCAAGCAGGCGGCCTCTGCATTGGGGTTTACAGACGCCGAATACTGCTGCGTCTTAGAGTAAGCGCTCCAGACCACGCCCTCCTACTCAAGCATTAGCTTTCTCTTTTTTTAAAGACCTTTTTTTTTAAAATTCAATATGGTTTTCCCCTCCTCCAGTTCCTCCCCACCTCCCTACCATCCAACTCTGTTCTTTTCTTTCTTTCTTAAAGAGAGAGGGGGATGGGTGGGTGGGTGGGGGAAGAAAAGCGAAAGCAAAGTAAAACAGAAAAGTCCACAAAAATGCAACCGAGGTAATTTCATCTTGGTGAACCACTCCTGGGCACGGGGCCTGTGTGATGTGTGGTCGATATACCTAGTGACATGCCACTGAAGAAAAGCCATTTTCCCTTTGCCCGCGGATATCAATTGCAGGTAGCTTTTTATTTAGGGGTGGGACCCCATCTGCCTTGAACCTGTGCAAGTCTTGTGCATACTCCCATAGTCTCTGTGAGTTCATATGTGCATCTGACCTGTTGTGCCTGGAAGATACTGTTTGCTTGGAGTCATCTACCAGAAAAAAATCATCCCGAGTGAGTGACCAGACCCCAAAAGACCAACATTACACGTTTTCTCTTGTATGTTGATATTAGCTTTTAAGCTTTCGATATGTGTGTTACAGTACGAGTAACCACAGGGGTAAGGTACCTAGCGACAGACCAGAGCAGAGAGGAGGATCTCCCAAGGAAGGGAATAGAGGGTTACAGAGAGATAAAGGGGAAACTAGGAAGATTAAATGAGGAGGGGATAGGATAGAAAGGCAAAGGAGGGAATATGGAAAAGGACAACCAACACTGAAGGCCATTGGAAGAACCATATGGAAGCCTATTTTAGAAGCTTCCTAAAATATAAACATATATGAAAGGAATCTAAATGGTGTCACCAGATAATATGTGAAACATAGACATCTTATGCCACCAAGTAAAACCTCCAGTGCAAGGAATGGATAATATCTTGAGTTGCTGGTCAAGGGAGTCCCAGGAAAAACCCCAACCATCACAAACTACTGCCAAGGCTATTGGTTGCTCTCCACAACATGAACATGATGGTAAGGCCCTATCAGTGAGAACAACACTTACTATGTCATCAAATATGAATGTTAAGCTTGTGGCCAATTAGAAGCTTTCACCCAGCTACAAACCCTCCAATCTACAACAGTGACCTGCCTGTGAGCTATAGTAGTACAATAGTGGCACAGATGTTATATAGCAGTAACCAACCACTTTCTGTTGGATTAAAGGCCACTCCGTGAGATAGAACTGACACAGCTAAAGTGACCAAGAAACTGAACTTCATAGGTCATAGGCCTAGGGGAAAACCTGATTCTATTATTCTGCCAAAGGAACACAGCAATGAAATTAATTCTAATGACAAACTGCTATACACATAGCTCAGTTCACCATTCAGCCCTCATCAGAAAAGCAGTAGATGGAAATTAACAAAGAGCCACAACTGGACAATGTGTAGAAAGTAAGAGACTTTGGAACAATGTCTTTATACACCCATCCTGAAAGGCCCAGAGATCTATATAGAGCAGGAAGCAGAAAGATTAAAAATCAAGCATTATCTTTTAAGGTCTGAGAAGAATATAGAATTAATTCATTCTTGGGTCTTCTTTAATTCACTGAATTTTCTTATTCTAAATATATTTTGTTCCTATTGGAGTCCTAAGGAATCCCACAACTTTTGAAAAACAAAAAGTTGATGACACTGCAGAAAACATTACTTCCTAATACCACGGATACAATGCAACTATTCGACTACAGCCATCATTAATAAGCCAAATAAAGCCAAATAAGACATCATACTTTAAGATTCCAATGAGTTTGTTTAATGTTTCCTTCATATATTTTTAAAACGTTCACAGGACCAGCGTGAAATAAACTGCTCACTCATTTCCATGTTCCACAGTGACTTTTCAAGTTTGTGTATGATTATTGCCAACAGTTACCAGCCCATAGGCATGTGCCTGTAATGGTAGCACTTGCCCTAACCTTCTGCATTGGCCTGTTCTGTATCCTCTGCTGGCATTCAGGCTAACATCTGGTGGCTCGTATATCTGGTAATAGTTGAATCCCCAGCACATAAAACAATGCCTAGCACACAACCTAGCAGAAGTAATTTCCTGTAAACAATGAGGTCAGTTAACCGATGGACCAATGTCAAGGCTAGACACCAGGACAAGCAGGGCAACGGCATTCCAAACAGCCTTCACCAGTATTTCCTACACAGACTGAGCTGCTTTTGCCTTTTACTTTCTGTACCTCACGTACATACCTTCTTTTCTGTTTGCTTTCTTCCTGGATGAATAATCTCCAAAGAGTTAAGAAACTCTGGTTTGGGTTTAGAGAGATGCTGAGCAGTTAAGACCACTGGTTGCTCTTGCAGAGAACCTGAGTTCCGTTCCTAGCACTCATATCGGTCAGTTCACAATTGAGTCCACTTCAAGAGGGATCTGACACCTCCTTCTGGACTCTGTGGATACTGTAGTCAAGTGCGCAGATACACATACATAAACATACATAAAAATAAAATCTTTTTGTTAGAAAGAAACTACCAGTTGAGGCTGGAGCTAGCTCAGTCAACTGGAGTACTTGCAAGTATGAGGAACCAAGTTAGAGGAGTCGAGGCTAAATAGACGGCTTAGCAGTTAAAAGTCCTTGTTGCTACTTCAGAACACCTAGGTTTGGTTCCCAGCACCCATGTGGTGGCTCACAACCATCTGTACCTACAGTTCCAGAGGATTTGACACCTTCTTCTGGCTTCAACTGGCATCACTCACAAGTGATACATAGACATACATGCAAGCAAACATTCAAGCACATAAAATAAAAATAAATCCTTTTAGAAAGTTGTGTGATGGATGGTATCAAAGCATCAGGGTGGCTAAGACAAGATGATCTCTAAGTCAGCCAGCCTAGACTAACAGGGGAGCCCCAGGTCCCACAGAGAAGAACTAAGAAATGTGTACTGACCAGGCTACTGTAATCATTTCATGACCTTGTCCAGAGGTGTTTCAGTGGAGTTGTGAGAGCAGAAACCAGATCAGCACGTGCACTGAAATATCATGATGGAGTCGGGTAATGTGCGTAATTAACATATGTGATCAAAATAAGTTTAAATTCCTTTTTCTTTTTCCATTTTCACGTGTGCGGTATGCATGTTCTTTGAATGTCGGGGAGGCACATGTATGTGCAGGTATGCATGTGTCTGAGTGCATGTGGAGGCCTGAGGTCAATCAGGCATCCTCAATCGCTCTTCCATATTATACTCATTGAGGCAGGGTCTCTCAATCAAACTCAGATCACCAATATAGCTAGTCTCACTAGTGGGCCACTATGCCCACCTGGCACACGGCATGGCTTTTAACAACCTGAATTCTGGCCCCCTGCAAGAGTTCATGCAGCAAGCTCTTGAAGCACTAGGCTATCTCCCAGCCTCAGAAAATAACTATTTATGTTTGCTAGTTTTGTTGTTGTTGGTTTTTTTAATACTGGTTGTCTAGAGCTCACTCTGTAGACCAGGCTGGCCTCAAACTCACAGAGATCCTCCTGCTTCTGCCTCCTGAGTGCTGGGATTAAACACATGAGCCTCCATGCCTAGCTTTCTAAAAATAATCATTAAAACAAAAATTCAGATGACAGTGAATTGAAAAGCAAGGGGCCAGAAAGGAAAGTAGAGGTTAAGCTGACTTTCTCCTTCCTGTAACTTGGACAGCAAGGCAAAGAGTCTAACAGTTGGAGATCACATGACACGAGAAGGGTATGAAGTCGTACACCAGCACATCGCAAAGAGAAAGAACCAGGAAGAAGGAGAAACAACTCTTTTATTTTATTTATTTATTTATTTATTTATTTACTTACTTATTTGGTTTTTCAAAACAGGGTTTCTCTGTGTAGCCCTGGCTGTGCTGGAACTCCTTTGTAGACCAGGCTGGCCTTGAGCTCAGAGATCCTCCTGCCTCTGCCTCCTGAATGCTGGGATTAAAGGTATGTACCACCACTGCCTGGCTGGTGAAACACTCTTAATACCTAAGGTCCACAGGGTTGGGACCATTAGCCTAGTAGGTGAGTTAGTGTTTCACAGAGTTTGGAGCAAAGAAGGAAAGAAGGGAGAGACGGAAAAAGAGGGGGTTCAAAGGAGTTTATAAGCTGGAAAGCAAAATGGCTTCTATACAAAAGCCATGGTATCTGTGTGAGCACGCCAACAGACACACACATACACACACACACTAAATACATTAAAATAGTTTTTTTTAATGCACAGTAAAAATGGAGGAACATGGGTATATGAAAGTGCTGTCACAATAAAATAAAAATTCAAATCAGCTCCCCAACTCTGGGGTGGTGGAGCCACATAATAGAAGATGAGAAAAACTGTTCAAAGGCTGCATTCATGGCCACCTTAATTTATCAGGGAAGAGGCATGGGACACTGCCCAACTGAATTATGGGTAGTGTAAACAACTCTGCTGAAATACTTGGCAGCACACATCTGCATGAAAACATTAAATCCCAGAGTTTGTTCTATTAAAATCAAATCATTAGCCAAGAGGCATTAACAGGCTTCTATTTTCATGTGAAACAGACATAAAATGAAAATTAAGAACAATGCACATGGATAATGCTTTTTCATTCATAACTTTAGCAGACTCTCAGGGCTTGTGATGGCTATTGGTTGTTACACGTGACTACATCTGGAATTAACTAAAACAGACATGGCTGGGCACACCTGTGAGGGATTTTTTTCTTTAATTAAATCATTTGAGGTGGGAAGACTCATTTCTAATCCTGATCTTTGAGGTAGGAAGACACACCTCTAATCCTGATCTTTGAGTTGGGAAGATCCGCCTCTAATCTGGACCACACCTCTGCTGGCAACCTACATAAAAGGGCATGGAAGAAGGAAGCTTGCTCTCTGGCTGCTTGCTCTCACTCTTGCTAGTAAGTCCATTCCTTCACTGGCATTACAGCCTACTTCTTCGGGATTCCACTGTCTAACTGAAGACCAGCTGAGACATCCAGCCTCTCAGAATGAACAGCTACTAGTCTTAGACTGTTGATAGACAGCCATTTTCGGACTAGCTGGACCACAGCCTATAAGCCACTCTAATAAATCAGATAGATAGATAGATAGATAGATAGATAGATAGATAGATAGATAGATAGATAGATAGATAGATAAATAGATAAGATAGACAGACAGACGACAGATAGACAGACATAGATGATAGGTAGATGGATAGGTGTTAGGGAGATAATAGGATAATTGATACATACATACATACATAGGCAAACAAATTGATTGATTCAATAAGTTCTGTTCCTAGAGAGCCCTGACTAATACGAGGCTGTTGTTGAAGGTGATGTCCTTCCTGCCCAACAAAGCACTGTTTAGCTATGCCTCTACTTAACCTCTTTCTGTGTCTCCTAAAGTCCCTGCTTCCTGACCTAAGGAGGCTGTTGCTGCAGCAGGGATGACGTGTCACATGTCTGCCTCAAGCCACCTGCCTGTTGATACAGCACCAGTCTCCCCACTCAGGTCCTGATTTAGTCAGGTACTACAAGTGTCACCAGACCACAAGACAGTCTGGACACACATCTTTCCATCAATACGGGTGGGAGGGGCTTTAAAAGGTGGTGGGGAATGTGAATGAAATACTAGCTGGGGAAAACTCCCACTGGAGCATCAAGAGCTGTTTAACAGCCAGTGAATGAACAGGAAGGCGGTATCAATCCCACAGCTGAGGCGGCCTTCTCTGCTGCAGCCTGGCTGCCCGTGGAAAAGACAGCAACGTTTCAGGACCATTCAACCAGTTCACAAGATTTCACTAAGACGCAAGGGCTCAGGGTTACAGCACGTGCTATGCATGTGTGAGGCCCCCGGGTTCCACCCCCAGCATATTCCAAAAGATGCATGCAGAATAATTCCAATTACATGGAGCCAGAACAGCAAAACAAGACAAAACAAAGTTCATTTGCTGGGGCTGGAGAGATGGCTCAGCAGGTTAAGAGCACTGGCTGCTCTTGTAGACAACGGGTCAATTCTCAGACCCACATGGCAGCTCACAACCCACTGTGACTCCAGCTCATCTAAGGCCTCTTCTGGCTTCCTGAGACACTACACTCACAAGCACAAACTCACACATAGACACACACACATAATTAAAAATAAAATCCTTTTAGAAACCTTATTTACGGTTCAGGCATGGCATGTGCTTCTTTAATCGCAGTACTCTGGAGCACAGGCAGGTGGATCTCTTGTGAGTTGGAGGCCAGCCTGGTTTATATAGCATGTTCCAGGCCAGCCAGGGCCACATAGCCTATCAAAATTAATAAGTAAATAAAATAGATTTTCTACTTTTATCTAGGGTAAATAAACATTCTTTCAACTAGCAATGATTCACACTGTTAATATTGAAAGGTATTCTACCCAAGGTCCTGAAGTTAAAACCACCCACAGAATTCTAGGTTGACAGCGTGGGGGCTCAGCAGTTAAGAAGACTTGCTGCTTCTCCAGAGGATCCTAGTTTGCCTCCCAGCACCCACACCAGGTGGCTCAGAGCTACCTAAAATATTAGCTACAAGAGACCCAACGACCTCTTCTGGCCTCCATAGGTACCCCACCATATGAACAGGCTTATATAGATAAGACTTTTAAAAAGTTTGCATGGTAAAGCAAACTGGCAGAAAGAATTTTCACAACTCCTAGAACATAGGTGGACAGATGGAGACTGCTCAGCAGGGATGGCACTTGCCACACAAGCCTGCGCCCCTGGCACCCACACAAAGGTAGACGGAGAAAATGGACTCCACAGAGTAGTCCTCCGAGTGCTAGCCACGTGCACGGAACACACGAGAAACAAAACAAAACTCGGGGATGGTTAAGCTTAAGAGTGCTTGCTGCTCTTCTGACAGGGACAGGAGTTTGTTTCCTAGCACGCATCCTAGACCCTCACAACTGCCTGTAACCCCAGCCCCAAGGGACCGGGCACCCTCTGCTAGTGTCCTCAGTCACCGGCATGGATGTGGTCTACATACTCACACAGGTATGTTAGAAAACAAAAACAACAAAACCTTAGCGTGTAACACCTGTTGTGAATTGGCCAGAGCTCCCTCCCTGGAGCTTGCCCATCCCCCAGGCTCCAACACTCCCCACCCTGTGGCCAGGTACTGCCCCTGTACCTGCCCCCAAACAGGTATCTACCTGTCCTGCATCATCAGTCCCATATAATCTGGATGGGCAACAGGCTCTTCCTCTTTTGTCCCCTCTTCCTCTTCCTCTCTATTTCTGACTCTTTGGCCTTACTTCTCTCTCCTCTTTGTCTCTCTCTCCTCCTCTTTGGTCTCTTTCTGCTTTCTATCCCTCCTTCCTCTGTTCTCTCTCTCTCCTTCTCTTTTGTCCCCTCTCTCTCCTCCTCCTCCTCCTCCTCCTCCTCCTCGGTCTTTCTCTCTTCTTCCCTCCACTCAGAAGCGAACACTCCGTGACTCACCCCACCCCAATAAACCTCTTGTGTGAGACCCTGTTGCCTGTTGTGTGGGGTTGTGCACTTTTCTTCCAACACCCATTTGGGGAGTGAGGATAGAGAATGCGGGGAAGCATTGGTGCAAACAGGAGAGAAATCATTTTAAAAATTAAAGCAGGAGTCGGGGGGAATGCTCGTTTCTTTGCAGTAGGAAAACTAACTCAGGACTTCTTTTTCAAATAAGAAAGGGAGGAGGGCCTGCTTCACACTACAGACTACGCTGCTGAACAAGGCTAAAAAATAATTACCATGAACTAAATATACAAATAGCATTAAATATAAACTGTCATTAAATAAACATTAAATACGTGGAGATGAAGCAGATACAGCCAGGAACGTTCCCTGAGAAGACTTTTTTTTTAAATATATATTTGTATACAAGCAAAGAGCTAAATCTGGATCTAATTTCTTTATGACAAAACCCAGTTTTCTGCAGTGTTCTGGAAGCGAAGCAGAGCTAAACTGTGCTGAGAGGCTCCAAACTCGCCACAGGGACTTCAGGGTGTCCAGGACTCATGCATGGAAGTCAGGGAGCAACTTTTGGGCATCAGTTCTCTCCTTCCACCATGTGGGTCTAGGGATTGAAATCAGGCCATCATCTGGCTTGGCTGTAATTATCTTATGCACTGAGCAATCTCCCAGGCCCAGAGATTCCTTTATATCTATATGGCATGATTTAAAAAACTTCCTTCACAGCAATGAACCCAGAAACCCTAGGAACACAAGCAAAAGGTGTGTGTGTAAGGGGGTGTGAGGGGGGGGATGTCGTAGAGAACACTGCCTTCTAACAAGCCAAATGCTGGCTCCCAGAGATAACAGCCAAGTCAAACAATCCTTCCAGAAGGGGATTGAGAATTATGGGCGAGGAGCTGGAAGGAAGGAGGCTCTAATCACACCTTCCGGGCACAAGCTGTAATTAGGAGAAACACAAGCACTGAAGTGTTCAGCACTCACCTGGGCTTCTAGATCAAGTCCTTCCCATTACACACACACACACACACACACACACACACACACACACTGTGAGATGCTAAGATTGAATGAATTTCCTCAGAATACATCCAGATCAAGACCATGTCACTTGATCTGTGTGTAGCTAGGACCAGCTCTGGGACTCTGTAGCCTAGCTCTTCTGGCCTTTTCACCTTAATAGCACTAGAAGCCCCAAAGGTTCCCAAAGCCCCTGAGCTCCTCAGACAAAGAACAGTGAGGCCAGGCCTCCATCAACCTGTTGCTGGTAGACTGGCAAGAAACATAAGAGCCCAGTGCCCAGACTTGCAGGGCCTCACTCTGCTGGGTAGCCGAAGCGTGTATGTTCCCTTCTGGTACGGGAAAACTGATTTAGATGCAGCCTGCGGTGAAACAAGTGGTAATTAAGTTCTAAAACAGCCAACCGTTCTAAACCCCGAGGAACCCTCCATGCCCTTCTCTGACGCTTTGAGCCCATCACAATATGCAATTTATCCTTACTTTTTCCCAAGACAAATCATACTACTAAATTAAAAGGAGATAATTCTTCTACCAAATTACACACCAATGGCTCTTAACCCATAATTGAAGAATCACTAACGGCAATTTATAGCCATGGCCAACCATGAGCATTTATTAGGACTTAAGTTTTCAGAACTGAGTAATTATGTAAATACGGCTGTCTGCCATCTTGAAACATCCCACTCTCCTCTGCTTCTTTGAGGACTCACAGTTGGAAACCAAGCCTCTAGATAGGGCCTCCTCTTCCTCCTCCTCCTCCTCCTCCTCCTCCTCCTCCTCCTCCTCCTCCTCCTCCTCCAATCCCAATTCAAATCCTATAGTGGTGGGAAGAGAAAGTTCTAGAAGGCTGGTCACCTGCAAACACCTTTGGAACCTGGACCAGCTGGCATTAGGACAATGCACTTACAAGCTGGGGTGTGAGCTGCCTCTACCCCACAACATGCACAGCCCTGAGGATGTGAGCAGAGATAAGACAGAAGGTATCTTTGGAAAGGCAGTATGGGAAGAAGGGGCCCAGAGAGGAGTGAAACTCCCTCTGCTCCAACCACAGCTCAGTCCCTCAACAAACCCCCAAATCCACCTGAACAAAGAGAAACTCTGGGCTTCAATTTCTTTAGCCAAAATAAGCTGAAGGTATTAGATGATGTCTGAGGCCCTGGTTGACTCTGTGGTGACGAGTTAATTAGAGAAAACATAACAGTCTATAATTAAAGACTACAGTATACAGCAGTTGCCACAGCAGCCAGGGAAAGCTTGACAGGCTTTCTGTTGTTGGGAGTCCAGCTTCACCATAAACCACTTCCTGGAGCCCCAGAGGGCTGTGAGCTATGCCTTGGAGTTGTGGCAGTCAGCAAGGCACCCTGCCTTCACCAGGCTACTCACCTAGCAGTGGGGCAGGCTCAGGAGTTCAAAGGGGAAAACAAAGAGAGACTGGCTGGGGTTGACCTTTCAATGGAGATAGAGGCAAAGCTGAGCTTCCTGTAAGTTCAATGGGGCCAATCAGAAGAGTGAGGCAGGATGAAGTGTTAGCTGTTGGGCACAGTGGTTAAGAGGCCATCAGGCTCCTGGCCCTATTCACCAACACAAGCAATTCTACTAAGATCGGTCATTAGCGAAAATTGGTTCTCATAAGTTAGAGCTCCGGTCTCAACATCTCCCCTTCCCAGAACCTGTGCTGGGTTATTTGTTTGATTTATTGGCTTTTCAATCCTCCTTGTAGATGACTATGAGAACAGGCTTCAGCATGAGGTTAGCACCCAGGGAGTGACCTCAGCCATTCAGAACAGGTCTGAGCTACAGTGGAGCTTGGTGGGTCATAGCGAAAGATAAGTGGGTACTGGCCCAAGACCTCAAGTGGGGAAGGCAACCTAGAGTGGGTTCAAAAGTAAGATCCAGGGGTCCTGGTATGACCATCTTCCTGGGAGCTGCTGAGAAAAGAGGAGGCTGTGGTACAACCTACCTGGGTGAGGTGAGCAAAGTTCCCCGCCTGCACCTTCACTTTAAAAGCAACAAGGCAAGCACTGAGTCTGTCCCTGTTAACAGGGAGGGGGCTGGCCGGTGCCCCAGGTGAGATCAAACGCTACCTACCACAGCAACTCATGTTCCATATAACTGCCTCAGCACCATATAACCGCCCCGCACACTGGAGGCCTGGTGTGCTCAATGCAAACGACTGCAGCACACTTCATTTAAACTGTACCAACTTTTCCTTCTGGTTTGTTTGTTTGTTTGTTTGTTTGTTTGAGATAGGGGTCTCACTATGCAGCCCTGTCTGTCCTGGAACTCACCCGAGATGCACCTGCCTCTGCCTCCTCAGTGTTGGGATTAAAGGCGTGTGCCACCAGGCCTAGTTCTGCTCTGCCTTCTTACAGGAGAGAATCACATGTATGATTTATACCCATCCTTCCAAATGGCCCTGGCAGTTGAGACCAGATGTGTGTGGTGTTTACAGGGAGGAAACCAAAGGACGTAAACAACTGTCTCTCACCGCCACTCGGGTTTTGCTGCGCTTTTCTTCATTTCCTGTGTATTTATTTTGGTGTTAGAATAATATTACCTTTCATAATAAGGAAAATAGGAGCAGATGTTTAAGCTAAACAGACGACAGCCTATCATTCCACACATCTACTCGGCTCTCAAAATCAAAGTCTGATCTTCCTAACAGCTGCTGGCGAATGCACTTTCCACGAAGCCACACACAACCTAGGGGAGCCGCCGAACTTCCTCCCCAGCACAAGAAACAATCTGGTATCAGTGTCCTAGCAGGCTCCGTGCTCCTCGCCCAGGCTGGCAGGCACTCTGTTTGTTTTTTTATATATCACATTACTTGTTGACAAAGAAGTTATACTAAAAGTTTTCATTTTTTGTTGGGGTTGGAGTACAAACTTTAATGAAAGAAAGACAACATGAATTCCACCAGAAATTGCTTCTGGTGACTTCCAGAGAACCTGGACTTTGAGATGAGGGGATTTAGAGACCGAGACGCTCCTTACATGTAGAGGAAACTTGTCAAAGTAAAGTGTACCTTATTAAAAAACAAAAACCCCTTTAAATATGAGATTCTTATTCATAGATTCAATTTTACAACAAGCTTGAAAAAGAAAGGGTATGTTTTCGACTGCTTAAGAAACAGGTCTGAAACTTTTATATGAACACAAGCGACTCTCCTCCTCCTCTCCTCCTCCCTTGGAAGTCCTGTCCAAGAAAAAGCAAACAACTCACTGGGCTTACTATCGGAGAAAGCACAGAGCCCGCTGGCCCCAGCAGAAGACGAGCCCTGATTCCTACCTGCTTTACCAGGAAAGACTCCCTGGCAGCCCCAGCTCTTTCCCTGTCTTGCAGTTCAACCCCAGGCCATTACCCTGGTCTCAAATCGCACGTAGGTAAAATTCCAAAAGATGGAATTGGGGTTTTCTTTTCTTCCTCACTTCAGAGCAGCTTAAAATACTACAGGGAGTGCCCAGGGGCTGGGGAGGTGATGCGCGCGGAGAACCTAGGGGTGGGGGCATTTTCCACTGTCTTTAGCCTTCTGGCTGCTGTGTTGTGTAATCACCCTGGGCCGGGGCTGGAGGGAGCCCGTCTCACTGTCAGCTCTCTACACAGGAAATGGGGCGGCAGACAAAGAACCGGCCTGGGCTCCCTGACAACAGGCCCTGCCAGCCCCACAAACCCCATGTCTGAGACAATGGCTCCAGAAAACAAAAACTCATTGTGGCTTTTTGTTGCTGTTCCTCCAGCACACAAAATCCAGAGCCAGAGTACACACAGCACCGTACGCGGCGATATGTTTAAAAATAAGTCTCAAAGCCCCTCCCCTCTGCTCTAACACCCACATGCTTAACTTTTCCTTGTTTCTGTTAAGTTCCTTCTGGACCTAAAATTCCAACAAAATCAAAAAAGAAAAGAATTTAAAGTGTAACGATCTTGTCAGTAAGTTGCAAGCAAACTTTTAACAATGTGTCCCCTCCAGCCCTCCCTGCTGCCGCCCTCCCTCCCGCCAGGCACCAGCAAACTGTCCTGAAATGGTGTACAACTCTCTCTCCAGACACTCCACCATCCCAAGAAAGACAAGAAAATGTCCAAAAGCTGATCAGAAACTCCCCCCCAAAAGGAGGAGTGGCTGTGACAAATGCAAAAGAGAAGTAAGGTCTAGAACATCTACCTTCGTAGCACAGAACGCCGATATTGTTGTTCATCTTGTCCAAGTACTGGTAGTTCAACAGGTCCATCTTCATAAACAGCATTTATCTGTCCGGCTAGCAAAGAAGAGCAGTTCTTTGCTTTCACCCCCGAAGAGAAAGTTTCAAAATTCAGTCTTAGCTGAGTAGCTCCAGGCTCTCCTAAAACTTCGGTGAGGCCCAGCCTCACGAGATCAAAACAAAGTATGTAAAAGGTTAAAAAACAAAAAAAAAAAATCACACACAAAAAACTCAGACTCACGCAAAACCCGTCAAGGGCTTATCGGAAGGCAGTGTCTGTACTGTGTGTCCTCTGCTTGGCTTTAAAAAATCATTTCAGAAGTCTTTGCAAGTCTGTCTTGGGGGGTTTAAAAAGAAAGCAGTAAAAAAGAAAAACACAAAGCACATTTCTTAGGACAAAGGCACTCTCCCTCACAGCCCGCTGAAAGCTGACTGCACTGACATGCTGGCTATGCTTGGTATGACTCGTATGTAAACCAGCTTCCTCTGCTTGGGGGGGGGGGGGGAGTGAGCATGCTCACTAGAGCCTCGACTCAAGATCAGGCTCTGGGCGCAGGCAGAGTAAGCAGGAAACAGAAAGAGGAGGGGACAGTGAGGTGCAGGGGCGGGGAGTCTCCTCACAGGAGCCAAAGGCTGACAGAGGCCGAGGAGGAAAGACCAGCAAGTTTTTGGGTTTTTTTTTTTTTGTTCTGTTTAGGTATGGGGAAAGGCAGGGGAGACCTAAGCACAAAGTTAAGAAAAAATCTGCCGTGGAAGCAAACTACAAGAAATTTAACTTTCGTGTGACTTCATTCCAGGGGCTGAGAACCCAGGCCTTCGACTGGGGTGTGCTCTGCTCAGTACAAAGTTTCTTTGTTTCTTTGTAAGATGGTTTTATTATGTCCAGGGACTCAGTAAGTGTTTACACTTCCAAAGTCAATGTTACATGTAACTTCCTTCCTATACCCTGTAGCTGCAAAGATGGACAGGACACCAAAGATAAAATAAATCTTTCTACAGAAAAGGAAACTGTGTGGTCAGCACACACACCCCACCCCCACCCCCAAGGACAGATTTGGGGGGTGGGAGCTGGCTGGAGAGATGGCTAGGTGGCTAAGAGCACTGGCTGCTTTTGCAGAGGACCCAAGTTCAGTACCCAACAAGCCCATGTATCTCCAGGTCTAGGGGATCTGGTGCCATCTTATGGCCCTCATGGGTACTGCATGTACATGGAGCACAGACACACATGCAGACAAATTCCATACACATAAATTTTTTTTTAAAGTCCGGTTGCTTCCCAAACTCATCTGGGAGGTTCTGACCCATCATGGAAACTTTCACAATGTTCCAAGAAGTTTGAATACAGAGCAGCACTGAGCTTCATCAGCTTTGTCTGAGAAAGGAAAAGAACCTGCCTTAAGTGACTCCATGGCAGCAGTGATCCAAGCCTGTAATTGCAGCACTTCAGAGACTGAGGCAGGAGGACTGCCATGAGTTCCAAGGCCTCTCTGGGCTACAGAGTAAGATCCACCCGACCTCCAGAGAAGAATTCACTGCATTCACTTATCTTAAGATGAAGAATTTTTTTAAAAACAATTTAAGCACGTGATTGAAACAATACAGATGTAAGGACAGGAGCAAAACACTTAGCAACCGTTCTTCCATGGCTCAACAGCATTAAATACAGTAGTTCTCAGGCAATGGGACACTCTATCCCAGGAGCCTACATGTTGAAAGAGAAGAACCAACTCCCTGAAAGTTGACTTGTGACCTCCACAGGCACCATCACATGTACACACCCACAAGCACTGAATAAATAAGTACATAAATAAATATGTATATTTTCTATTGTAAGAACAGGACTGGGAAGATGGCTCAGTCAGTAATATGCCTGCTGCAGCATCATCAGGACCTACATGAAAAGCCAGGCACAGCAGCATGTGTTGTAATCCCAGCCTTGGGGAGTAAGAACCTAGATAGGGGATCGATAAGCTCACTGGCCAACAAGCCTGAGCTTCAGGTTCTCTAAGAGACACCCCCCCCAAAGAAGGGGAGGAGAAGAAAGAAAATACCTAAGGGCATCCTTGTCCTGCTGGGCTTTTGTAAATTTAACATAAACTAGAGTAGCCTAGGAAGAGTCTGGGACTTCAGCCGAGGAGCTGCTCCATCAGACTGCCCTACAGGCAAGTCTGTGGGGGCATAGTTTTGATTAATAATTGAAGTGGAAGGGCCCAGCCCAATGTAGGCCTTGCCACCCCTGGCTTGTGTAAGAAGGCAGACTGAGGACAGGCATGATGGTGGTACAGAGGCCAGGTAGACTGCTGTGAGTTCAAGGCCAGCCTGGTCTACATAGTGAGTTCCAGGACAGCCAGGACAAATAGTGAAACCCGTCTCAAAAAAAAGAGGGAGGGAGGGCGGGAGAGAGAGGCAGGCAGGCTGAGGAAGCCATGGGGAGCAAGACAGTAAGAGCATTCCTCCATGGCCTCTGCTTCAGCTCCTGCCTTGGGTTCCCTGGGCCATAAGTTGAATTATACCCTTCCTTCCCCAACCCTAGTTAGTTTGGTCAATGTTTTACCACAGCAACAAAAAGCAAACTAGAACAGGCCTCCACATGTACATATACACATGTGCACTGTGACACACATACACACACAAATACGTGTGTGTGCATACACATATACATATATGTAAAATAAAATTTGAAAACAAAATTAAACCCTGGGCCAGCACAATGGCTTGGGAGTCACCATGTGCAATGCAGGCCTGACCACGTGAGTTCAATCCCTGGACCCACCAGAGCGATGACTCCCAAAAGTTGTCTTCTGACCTTCACACATATGCAGCATACACATTTTGTGACACACGAGCAAAAAGCAATAAATAAAATAAACTCTAAAGCAACTAACTGAAGGACAGCTTCTCCCTCTCTCGCAGGCATGCTGCATGACACTCCTGGGTCCCTCCCTGCAGGATCTGACTGTAGTTCAGGATCTGATCAATTCCTCCACAAAAACACCCAGATGCCAAACACAACCATTCTCAGACCGGGCAGCAAGCTGATCACAAGTAAAGCACCAGCAGGAGGGCCTGTCGAATGCAATTAGGAAGACAGTCCCAAGTCTGATCCACACCAAGTGCCCATGAATGGACCTTCCCATTGGGGCTGGAGCCGCTGCTGAGGCAGAGAACAGTGCCAAGCACACAGGGAGACCACAGGCTGCATGCTGGGGCAGGTGAAGGGGTTCATCATCGATCAGAATGGACAGCAATGACCCTTCCCAGAAGTGACGAGGGGAACAGAAGAGATACCATCAAATGAACTGTGGGAGAAGTTACAAACAACCACCACCGAGAGAAGCTGTGTGGGAAAGAAGCCAAGCAGGTCCTAGTCTGTGGACCAGAGTGAATTCTACATCCTTTGAAGATGACTTGCATGCTTAAAAACCAAGTGCTACAGGTATGTGTGTGCTCTCTGATCTTGAATACAGAAGCACTGCCCAGGTCAGAAATAATGCTTATAAGATAAAAACAAAAACCTCATATAGGAAAAAACTGAGTAATTTGATCGAATACTCAAATGTATGCTCTTACAAGAATTAAATGTTCCCACCTGCCAAAATGACTGCTTTCCAATCATCTCTGTTACTGGTGAGGTGGGTCGTTGCCTATACTCACTGCTAAAGGCTGCGTAGACAGTGTCCACAAGGCGCAGGGGGCACACAAGCCCAGACCCTGCACCGACTCTTGTTTCTGGAGTGTCACAGTTAAGAAAATGAGGCGTAGCTGGCAAACAAAGCTGCCTGTCACTCTACCGCTTCTTTATCCTTTTGTTTCTCGCTTGTGACACAGGGTCTCGCCATATTGCCCAGGCTGGCCTCAAACTTGGGGCTCAAGCCATCCTCCTGCCTCAGCAGCATGCACTCCTCACACCTGGCTAACCTACACCCCCACCCCCCCACCCTCCGCGCACACGCCCATGTCTGTGGTCCTCACACATGCTCAACAGGCGCCCTCAGCTTCAAGCTGAGACTAGTGACAGTGGAAACACGGAGGCTCTAGAGTGAGAAAACGAATCAAAGCCGCGGCCACAGGTGCTGATGGTGCGCCCGCCACACTACCCAAGAACACGCAGAGGCTCCGGCACCTGCCACACTGTGTGCCCCAGAACAACCGGGAAAAAAAAAAATCACAAAAACTGAAACACATCCACCACACCCCAAGTCCTGCGTGTACACTTATGACTGTGTATGCCGTCACACACAAGCCACGCAAGTGACTGTGAAGTCTAGGAGCACAGCAGACAGACGCGCTTGGCTTTAACGGCAGGCACTCTGACATTCTCCACGTTTCTCGTCGATCCACGAAGAGTACTTTTCCTTTATGTAGTGAAGGTGAAGGAGAAAATTCTCCACTTTTAAAAGTTAAAAGGCAAGGCAATATTCCCTGGGAAGGCCTAATCAAGGGAGGGCGTTTGTTACTTCTAAAGATTTATTTTCAATTTTTAATTATGTGTATGTGTGAAGAGTGTGGGGCTATGCATATGAATGCAGGTACATACAGTCCAGAAGAGGGTGTTGGGATCCTCTAGGAGCTGGAGTTACAGGTGGCTGCCAGCTGCTCAATGTGGGAGCTGGGCACTGAACTCAAGTCCTCTGTAACAGCGGTATTCACTATTAACCACTGTGCCACCTCTTCAGTTCCTATGTGTCTTGGTGGTGGTGGTGGTGGTTTTTTGTTTTGTTTTGTTCTGTTTTTGAGACAGGCAAGGTCTCACTTTATAATCAAGATTAGCCTTTAACTCATGATCCCCTGGCCTCAGCATTGCTGATGCTGAGACCACAAACGTGTGCCACCACACCCAACTCCAGTATCTTCTAAGTTCAATAACTAAAGACAGTAAAATTCTAAGCATTTAGACCCTGAAAGGACCAAGATTAAAACATCTGTCTAAAAAGCAAAGTTGACAGAGAACTCTAAGCATTCAGAACTGCAGACACTGCACACACACACACACACACATACACGTTCTTGCTATTCACTGATGGTGTCACACTCTAATATCAGTTGGTATCAGTTGTCCAAAGTAGACAATAAGCTTGTGGAAATAAAAACCAAGCCCCAACTGTCAGCATAACTCTCCCAACAGTGCACAATAGGAGCTTTATAAATGTTGGTTACGGCTCAGCCTCCTGATGGAATAGAGATGCCGAGGTCACCACAGAAGCCAGCTCAGGATAATCACTAAATTAAACGGCTCTACCTGCCAGAAGGCGAACTACTGAGTTAGACTACATCAGCAAAATGCACAGGCTGCTAAAGAAAAGCCAGGGATCTGATAGCACTTTCCAGATACTTATTAGAATCAAATGTTTCTATTTGAGCCATTCATAGACCGGTACATTGTAGTCTCGAATCTGACAATAATCCCTGTGAAGACTCAGGGAACACACACACAACTCTACCCAGCGCTACTGGGTCCCCGCCCCCACTGCAGGCAACTGTTCTCTCTGGAATTTTACAGTGGCTAAATATTTAGACAATGCTTCTGTCTAAGGTAGTGTTCCCCCCCACCACCACCATTTATGCAATTAAAATCAGCCTAACCTGATATGCGGAGGGAAAAAATTCAAACCAGACCTTAGCAAATGAAGAAAACGAGCTGGTGTCCAGCATTGGCTGAATAGTGGGGTGTGTGAGAACTCAGACTTACGGCATCTCCGGAATGCTCTCTCCCCTGGGTGTGGGGATGGACAGCCATCCAAGATGCTGCACTGGCTAGGGCACCTTCACCTTTGACCTATCTTGGTCTTCACGATGTCCTTATGAAAAGGAAACCATGGTGGGTGGGGTTTGCACTGCCTAGGGCGGGACGGCCTCAAGCATGTCAGCCACAGAGCGCTACCTCGAATTGATGATAAAGGAAAAACAGTCTGACTTCTTTAAGCACTACTTAGGATACAAAATCAAAGGCCTGGCAGAGACTCTCCTCTAGGATCATTTACCAAGGGAAGACCAAGCTGTCCAGGCCACTGCAATTGAGATCAATCCCACATTTAGCTCTAATGCAAGACTGAGGAGCTTTATATAGCTCTCTCCCACTAGACTAAAAAGTCCAATCCTGCACACAGTAGGTCTTCAGCCAAGTTAGTTAAGACCTACTGTGTGAGGTGGAGTATTAAAATAGATGCGTACCTGCTATCCAAATGGAGGAATGAAAGAAATTTCATATTCTTGTGTGTCTCTCCATCTCTGTGTGTACGGTGGGGGAGGAGAATGTCAGAGACAACTGTCAGGTGTCTCTCCTTCCACTTTTATGTAAGTTCCTGGGGTTGAACTCGGGCTGTCTGGCTTTGTGGGAGAACCTTTCCCTGAGCCATGGGAGAAGGGGTAGAATCCAATTTCAAGTAGTCCAAGTACCAACATGGTAAATCTACATTATCTGCGATGTTCCCTCTATCATACTTCCTTCCAAGGAAAGACTCTTAATACTTCATGTTATTCTGCAGTGTGTAATTGTTCAAACTGACACTCTTAAATTGTACTTTGTCAATTTTTTTCACAAAATATATTATTCTTTCTTAAATTTTGTTACCTCCAAAACAGTTTTAAGTTCCAATATACTCAGTTTCTTTCAAATAATGATCATTTTGTCACTGCTGAGGGGGTTTAACAAACATTCGTGAAATTTGAAAAAAAACAAACAAACAACATAAACCTGTTCTTCAAACAAGACATAAATTTCCAATACAACATCTCCCTCTAGGGGCCAATTTTAAATCACGCGGCAATTCAGAAAAGTGAAATTCCCATGGTGCACTGGATCTCAAACACAAAAGCCCCAGGTTTTATCTAGAAAAGTCTCAGAAAATGCCTCTTACCAAACAGCTTCACTTTTATTAAATGTCTCAAAAATTAAAACAAAAATACTATAAAGAACCAATTCTATTGGTAACACATGGCTAACTTTAAGATGAACTCAAGGCGTAAGTAAAATATTGAGAAGATGACTTTGTTTTTTGTTTTTGTTGCTTTGTTTGTATTTTATGTATATGGGTGTTTGCCTGCATGTACATCTGTGCTCCATGTGCATGCAGTACCCATGGAGGCCAAAAGAGGGCCCCAAACCCACCAGAACTGGAGTCACAGAGGCTGTGTGCCGCCATGTGAGTGCTGGGAATAAAAAACCAGTCTTCTGCAAGAGAGGTCAGCATTCTTCACCACTGAGCCATCTCTCCAGCCCCTGGTGTTTTAAATAATTAAAGAACAGCGAGTGTGGTAGGGCTGGTATCTGTAATCCTTGTGACCCTCTGATCCAGGAGTATTGCTGTGAGGTCCAGTCCAGTATGGACAGTGGAACAGAAAACTGTCTCAATCACCACCACTACCATCATCACCATCACACCACCACCATCATCACCACACCACCACCACACCACCACCATCATCACCACACCATCACCACACCACCACCATCATCACCACACCATCACCACACCACCACCATCATCACCATACCACCACCACCATCATCACCATCACACCACCACCACCATCATCACCATCACACCATCACCACCATCACACTACCACACCACCACCATCACCACACCACCACCACCATCATCACCATCACCACACCACCACCACCATTACCATCACACCATCACCATCATCACCATCACACTACCACACCACCACACCACCACCATCATCACCACACCACCACCACCACCATCATCACCATCACACCACATCACTACCACCATCACCACACCACCACCACCATTACCATCACATCACCACACCACCATCATCACCATCACACCACCACACATCACCACCATCACCATCACACCACACCACCACCACCATCATCACCATCACACCACACCACCATCATCACCATCACACCACCACACCACCACCATCACCATCACACCACACCACCACCACCATCATCACCATCACACCACACCACCATCATCACCATCACACCACACCACCATCATCACCATCACACCACACCACCCACCATCATCACCATCACACCACCACACCACCATCATCATCACACCACCACCACCATCATTACCATCACACCATCACCACCATCATCACCATCACACTACCACACCACCACCATCATCACCATCACACCACCACCACCACCACACACCATCGTAGTGAATCAGCACTGTGAGGAGAGGACATATTATCATCTCCAGAAAAAACATGTCTCTTGCAAAAGCACTATGCCTGAGTGTTACTGCTACTACTTCCCATGCCCAACAATACAAGCAACTGAGGATGACTACTGCAACTGTTTCTACAAGTGTGCTGGCTAATTTTACGTCCGTTTGATACCAGCTAGAGTCATCTGAAAGGAGAGAACCCCAATTGAGAAAATGCCTCCATAAGATTGGGCTGTAGGCAAGCCTATAGAGCCTTTTCTTAGTCACTGATTGATGTGGGAGGGCCCAGCCCACTGTGAGTGGTATCACCCTTGAGCTGCTGGTCCTGGGTTCTATAAAAAAAGGCAAGCTGAGCAAGCCATGAGAGCAAGCCAGTAAGCAGTAGCTTTTATGGCCTCCAGGTTCCTGCCCGGACTTCCCTCAGTGATGGACTGTTACCTGGGAGTATAAGCCAAATGATCCCTTTCCTCCCCGAGTTGCTGCGATCATGGTGTTTCATCACAGCAATAGTAGCCCTAAGACAACAAGCAATTTGGGTTTCATGAAATCCAATTCAAAGACCACTCACTGGAGAAGTACTACTCTATTGGTCACACTAATAGTAACAGATCCTAATTATCCACAGGTGTATCTGCAAGGCTGACCAGAACTACCTTCTGCAGCAAAAGATGGGGAGAGACATTCCCTAGAGAGGGGAGATGGGTGTAATGTCCCAGAGCACCAGGACTTGAAGGGCTAAGCTCACTGCCAGAGCGGGTGTGAGACCCATGGTCCTTTAACCACCCCCGTGTGGCGCCTGAGCTCCGTGGCTTAGACAACACTTCCGGAGGCAGCCTTCCTCAGAAAGGGTCCCAACCCACAAATCAAAACACATGCCTGTTAATCTGACAGGACCCCTCTTGCCCCTGTCTTGTTATTAACTGGGGGTGCTGCCAGCATATGCTGGATGGAGCCTGGGGTGCTGCTGACCACCCACAATGCACTGGGCTGCCTTCACTCCACATACACACAAAGAATAATCTAGACAAAGAAAGTGGTAATTATGCTACTGCCAAGAGGAGGTCTAAGCAGACCATTTCCTGAATTGTCCTCCTCAGACTAAGGACAACTGACGGGTGCAACTCAAGGAGTCTGCTGCCTGCTAGCCGTCTCTCCCAAACTGCGGGATCTAAGACACGGGGGACGGCGAACGGCATAGCACGAGGGTCTTCGAGAGCAGAGCCTCACACGTCGGGGAAGCACCCGGAGTCGCACGCAAGCCCACTTCTTATTTTAATCCTCTCAACAGTAGTTTTTTTTTTTTAACACTATTTTTTAAAAAGATTGATTTTTATGTGTATGTGTTAATGCCTGAGTGCATGCCTGTGTGGCCCCCTCAGAGGCCAGAAGAGGGCATCAGATAGCCTAGAACTGGAGTTACAGACAGTCGTGAACATCCGCGTCAGGGCTGGGAACCAAACGGAGGAGGTCCGCTACAAAAGCAGTCAGCGCTCTTAACCCCTGAGCCATCTCTCCAGCCCCCATTAACATTTTTTAATTTTGTCAACTGTATTCAGTACTTAAAGCAGAACTAAATATTTCTGTTGAAAACACCATTAAGCCAAGTAACAGCCAGTAGTGTTTAAGTCTTCTCACAAAGCAAACAGTCCAGGTGTTCCGAGATGGATTCGCCAGCGTCACCCTACACACACCCCACCCGTGTTTCTACTGATGCTGTGTTGGTGTGGACATTAACATGGCCGCCAGAAGGCCATCCACAAGATGAGGCAGTCTGGAGCCTGGAAGACACCTCGGTGGGTAAACCTGGAACCCCACATGGTGGAAGGACGGAACCAACTCCAGCAAGCTGTGCTCTGACTCTCACACCATGAACACGTCTATGAGGTAAATAAATGCAACAGGAGCTGCCGTTTTTAGAGCAGGGTGTGGTAATCCACAACTGTTATCCCATCACAGAAGAGCCTGGGATAGAAAGAGCATATGCTTTAGGATAGCCTGGGCTATACCAAAACCCTGTTTCTAAAAACACAAAGGAGGGAGAGGCAGGATTCCCATGCACTGGAACCAGTCAGGAGCCTTCTAAGTCATGCACAGTCCAGTCCCCACATCCATAGCCAGGCCTGAGAGACCCCAGAAAGACAGACAGTTTAAAAAATGCTTCTAGGCACTGGAGAAATGGCTCAGCAGTTAAGAGCACTTACTGCTCTTCCAGAGGTCCTGAGTTCAATTCCCAGCAACCACATGATGGCTCACAACCATCTATAAAAGGATCCAGATGCCCTTTTCTGGCATGCAGGTGTACATCCAGATAGAGCACTCATATAAATAAAATAAATAAATCTTTAAAAAGATAAAAAATAAAAAGCTTCTAGTGGGAGCCCCCGGCTGCAGGCCCAGCCTGCCTGGTGCAGTAGTCCTTCCAACCACTAGGGGACACTGCAAGCCAACCTAAGACAGCACCTCAGCCTCCACAGTCTCAATTAAGCTTCAGTATTCTTTATCAGCCTCCCATTCACCTCTCCTGCCTGTCTTCATCCCACCCTCCCCAGCACCAAACAACACCTGGCACCCTAGGTGGTCAACATATATTTACTGAGAACAAGCTGGAACAAGACATCTAAATCTAAGCTGGGCACAAAGGAGAGCAGACAGGCAACCAGGCCACTGAGGTACCACATGTTTCTGATTGTGCCTAGGACACTGGAAAGCAGTTCCTTTCCCCCCAACCCCTCCTACTCCCTATAGTTCCTGAACAGTTAGAGAGCAGAGATGGACAAAGTAGACACCATGACCCCGTGGCTTATTTTTGTCATTAAAAAAAAAAAAAAAGTTTTCCCTTAGGTTCATAATGTATAAAGAGTGAATATTCATGCACTTTTTATATAATTCACATTCACAATTTATATAATTGAACAAACCTCACAAGGGATACACTAGACCAGCGATTCTCAACCTGTGGAGTGTGAACCCTTTGGGGGTTGAATGGCCCTTTCACAGGGATCGCCCAAGACCATCTGCATATCAGATATTTACACTATGATTCGTAACAGTAGCAAAATTAGTTATGATGTAGCAACAAAAATAATTTTTTCCCACAACATGAGGAATTGTATTAAAGCGCCGCAGCATTAGGAAGGTTGAGGACCACTGATTTAGACAGATGAGGTACAAAAGCCGTACAAAGCTCCATAAGCCCCTGGGGAGGCAGCGGGCTCCTGAAGTTTGAAGTGTGGAGGAGGGCATCCAGCATGACAGGGATCTGGAAGACAGTGAGGTCCCCGTCTGGCAGACAGAGCCTTGGCCCTGTCAGCTCCCGGGTTTCTATGTTTCCAAGTCCAGCAGTGAGAACATAGTCCTGTAGGGGTCAGAGAGAGTCCAGCGGTGTCGAATTCTCAAGAAGTGGAAGACTTCACCCCAGATCTCACACGTGGGATATGAAAGGTTATCTCAATCTCCCCAGCACAGAGGCGCAAGCTCTTACCACAGTGACCTCGCAGCCAGCCACAATTCTCGAATCATTTCACGTCTACATGACGCTGGAGATGGCTTTGGAGACTCACCAGGTCCCCTGTGCGCCCCCACCACCTCCAGCGCTGGAGACGAAGCCAGGGCCTGGAGCATGCCAAGCAAGCACTCCACCACTCCACCATAAGCCCAAGGTTCTAACCAGGTTTCAAAAGCCAGCAGCAGCCCACGCTCCCTCAGCCCCAGTCACAACGGACTGCAGCCCTGGGGAGGGACGCAGGCTCGAGAAAGAGCAAAGAAGGTTAGACACAGAAGACTGAGCCCAGGACACGCAGAACATGCTCCTGCAGGAGCGATCAGGAGGATGGAAAAGGACACCACAGGTAGCACTTTTGGCAGAGAGCAGGACACTCAGCCTGCTTTCTTACCTCAATGCACAGTGGCTTCCTGGTGAAAGAGCACTAGACACAGTCAGAAAGGATTGGGTTCACAGCCCAGCTCAACGTACACTCTGCTGCTTGGTCTCTACCAAGGAACTGCACAGCTCCTGACTTCCGGGTGTGCGAATGAGCATGGCAGAAAGCTCCTCACCCCCTCATCATGCAGGGCTGTCTAGGGCCAAACCAGAGAATTCAGACCCAGGCAGGGCTCTTGCTGTCATTCTCCCTGCATGATGGTTCCTTCACGTTCCATAAGAGATGCCAAGTCTGTTAAGGTGATAGACCTGCCCTGCCCTCCCATCCTCAGAGAACTTCAAACAGAATCAGCCATAAAAATAAAAAAATAAAAAGAGCGGGAACAAAGGTCGCTGCCACTGCCCGTTTAACGGCTTTCTCAACACGCAGGTGCATTGCTCAGAAAATTAAGATTCTTGCTCTGAAAAGCTGCCAAATATTCAGAACTCAGATGGACCACACATCTGTCACTTAAGCAGACTGCATTAATAGAGGGGTACACCTCCCCTGAAGACTTCCAACTAAGGGTCAATCACTCCCTTCTTGGCCCAGTCCCCCCCTCCTCTCTAGTCCTCTGAACGTCCCCTGCAGACTGTAGTATGGAACAGCAGATTCCCGTCCACCACCACCCTGCCTGCAGCTGTCTAAAACCCCCCGAGTTCTGAGGGCTCCTCTTTCCCCTGAGCTTTCACCCCCACCCACTGCCACATGGAATCCCTACCCAGAGTGCTGACTCGCATAGCAATGGCGACTGCTACACTTCTCCTGGGTTACATTTTCCTAATACAGGAGCATTTTGGTGTTCTGCCTTCCGTGAGGCAAGATAAGACACAGAGAGAAAACAGACACAGTGGGCAAGAGATTATTGATCATAACGAACACAGAATGCTGAACGGACATAGAATGCTGCTTCTCATTCTCCAGGTAGGCTAGCTCTGCGACAATATTTTACTTATTATTTATTTATTATTATTTATTTTTATTATGAATTTTGTTATTATTTATCATATTTTATTTATTTTTAATTTATTATTTAACATTTCAGTTAACCCTGAGTTCTGTGTCCCTCTTGGGAGCACACTGAGTGAGCCATGGTTACCTACGATGAATGGCTGGCTGCATACAGGTGTGGATGAGGCCAGCCTCAGGGACTAGGGACCATACTGGACTTCACTCACCCTAGTTTTCAGGGGAGATCCTATTACTTGTGAACAGCTGTACCATCCACTCTGTCTGAAATGGTTATAGCAGCTACAGGGTGCTTGTATAAACAACCCCACAGCATCCACTGCCCAAGAAAACGATGACCCAAAGCATTGTGTTTCCACATCACACTGCAGGCAAACATTTCCTCCCTCTCCCTCTCCAGCTCAATAAAGCACATCGTAAGGGAGGAGAGAGCGAGCTCAGCCTGTTTGAGCAGGCTCAGGGGTATACTCTCCCCAAAGCAATAACCAAGTCACCAAATTTAGACACAAGCCCAGGGTAACAGTTTCTAGCTTGGCTTTGGAAACACCTGGGGAAGGACACATAGAGCAGCCGCTTCCCTCCAACTGCCCTGGATATATCCCGGCTGCATTCCTGCTTTCAGTATCATGACTAATTAAAACAAAAATAAAAACAAAAGCCAGCTTCCAGTTTAATACGCCAGGAAGGCCACAGAGAACAGGAACACAAGAATTCATTCTAGATCTTTCATTTTATTGGCCTGGCATGTGGCCCAGGTCTGTTCATTAGCGAAAACTCATGCCCTCAGATTCCCCCTCATAAATGCACAGTTAGTGAATGTTGAAACAAGAAAGCGAGCTTGAACAAGGCTGCCAATGCACACTTATGAAAAGTGCAATGGACATGAAAATATCTTTTTTTTCTTTTTTAAAATTTATTTTATTTTTATTTTATGTACGTTGGTGTTTTGCCTACATATATGTCTGTGTGATGATGTCAGATCCCCTGGAACTGGAGTGTTATAGCCAGTTGTGAGCCGCCATGTGGATACTGGGAATTAATCCTGGGTCCTCTGGGAAGAGCAGTCAGTGCTTTTAACTGCTGAGCCATCTCTCCAGCCACATGGAAATATCTTAAAGAGCAAAAGGTGTTTCAGACAAACACATAGCCTTTCTTCTATTAGACTGAAGAAGGTATCTGAGCCCCCACAGCAAGGTCACCGCAGTGACCCTGCCTGCATGCCTTGGTCACAAACTCACCCTGTACAGGATCAAGGTGCACGTGAAAGTCTGGAGTGTGATAAATCCGATGCACAAACGATTTTCATGTTTTCAAGGACTGTGTGCTGGTTTGGCAGCCCGACGCAAGGCAATCGAGGCACCCCAGAATCAGGACCCGTGGACAGAGCGGCACTGCTTCCATACAGGCTGGAGCTCCAGCTCAGCACAGGGACTCTGCCCAGTGCTGCAAAGACAAAAAGAAGCTCCCACCTCACTGGCCTAGAAGCTAATGGGGTCTGGACAGAAAAAATTCAAGGCCTGTGTTCTAGAAGGCTTGTGTCTTAAATCCATACTTTAAATTCTTTCTGTAACGGAAGGGGAAGTGTAGCATTAGAGAGATGGCTCAGCAGTTGAGAGCACTTGTTGCTCCTGGAGAAGACCTGGGTTTGGTTCCCAGCACTCACATGGCAGTTCACAACTGTCTGTAACTCCAGTTCTAACCTCTTCTCTTCTAACCTCCTCAGGCACCAGACACACATGTGGTGCACATACATGCAGGCAAAAGATCTATATCAGATATACATCAACCTAAAAAACTTTAAAAAGAACCTTAAAAAGGGGTCGAACTTCACCAAAGCATATTACATATGCGTTTAAAATGTCATAATGAAACCCATTCTGTGCAATTAATACATATTAATAAAAAACTGAAGAGGGGCTGGATTGGAACTGTGAGGTGCAGTTGAGAGAATGGGTCTGGTTAGCTGCCTTCTTTGTGTGGAACTACATTTGTCTCCAACCCTCTCTCTTGTATTTTTTAAGATTTATTTTTATTTTGTAATTATGTATACAGGGAGGGAAGGACAGAAGCATCAGATCCCCAGGAAAGCTGGAGTTCCACACATGTGTGGAATTCCTCCCCGACATGGTGCTGGGAACTGAACCCCAGCCTGCCCCTCTTAACACTGGTGCAAAAATAAAACACGGTGTCTTAGGAAAAACTGCCCAGTGCCATGGGGGTTGCTGCTGGCTCTGACTTGGTGTGTCCATGCTATCCTTTCTCCCTCCCTTCTCTACTTCTGGTTAAACTATGCCCCGCCGATTCTTATATTTCGGCCCTCGCTCCTTGCTGCAGAAGTAACTGAAATAAATGAGAGGAAGGCAGAAACAAGGCCAAGGCCTCATGCAGCACCATGCTGTCAGCTGAGCTGCAAACTCCACTTGAGAGAAATGCACTTCCAACAGGCAGGGCTTGCCTCTGCAGAGGAAGCAGAGCCGCTGGCAGAGTCAGAAGCCGACATTATAAAGGCCATGGAATTCTGCTAAGCACAACCAGGACAGAGTCCTACTTAGGAGGAGATGCCTCCAAAATCTGTGAGGGGAACATCTCAATTCAATGACGTGGACATTAATGTGCAGTGTAGTTTTCATGCAGGAAGCAACTTCTGGTGCTAGTGAGGTAAGTCCGTGGCTGTAGCCACTGCTCACTCACTGCACCAGTGTGGGAACCTGGGTCTAGATCTCCAGCACCCACAGAAAGGCCAGGAGGGTATGGTGACCTGCCTACAATCCCAGTGCTCAGGAGAAAGAGCTGGGATCCCCAGGGCAGGCTGGCTAGCTATAGTAGCCAAATCCATGTGATCTAAGCTCCGTAAATAAAGTGGAAATTGATCAAAAAAGATACCTGATCAACATCTGGCCTCCTCACATGCACAAGCATACATGTGAACATACACACACACACACATCACATACCACATACTCCACACACAAAGACGCCATTGCTGCAAACTCTTATGCACTTGAGCTTTGCTGGAACAGAATGTTAATTAAATGTTCTAGTCAGCTGAAAGTTAGCATATAAAAATATCTCCAATTACTTAAGACGGCAACCACAAAACAAGTATTTTAACAAGGAGTCACTGCAGCAGAGAAACCTCCCAGAATAAGCAGCCTTCCTCAGACATCCTTGCCATGCTTCCCCCAGGAGTCATAAAGGGGTCCATAACGGTGCCATCTAAGGGTGGCTTGTGGTCACCATCTCCCAGACTCTGCAAAACAGGTCTACCTTCATGCATCGCTCCTAACACTAAGTGTCCAAGCACAACAGAAAATGCTTGTATTGGCTGTGTTAATTTTTCACGTATTATTAAGCCTGTGACTGATGTGCACTAATATGCATGGCCCTGGGTGTCATGTACATGTGGATAGGTCAGAGGACAACTCCTGTATACATAATTACAAAATAAAAACAAACCCTAAAAAATACAAGGGAGGGCTGGGGACAAATGTAGTTCCACACAAAGAAGGCAGCTAACGGTGGAGTCAGTTCCCTCGTTCCACCATTAAGTGGGTTTTGTGGAGCCAACTTGGTTGTCAGGACTGCACAGGTGACTTCACTCCCTGAATCATCCCACCAGCCCTGTGCCTGTATTTCTCTACCTTAGTAGTAACATCGAGTTAAAACGTTCAGACCTGACACAAGCAGTTATTTGCACAGCCATGGCGTCTTGGTGTTTCACTTGAAGGTAAGTAACCACTGTTTCTATCACATATTTAAGCAAACTGCCTTAAAAACCTCCCTCACAGGAGGCTGCATAAGCAGCTCAAGAGATGAATACGCTTACCTACCTTGGGTGGCTCATAGCCAAGTGTAACTAGTTCTAGGAGACCCAGCACCCTCTTCTGGCCAACATGGGTGTGTATTACACACACGCACAGCATTCATTCACAAACACATGTTTATACATGAATAAAAATAAGCTAAAAAAAAATATGAACGCTCCATAACAGAGCCAGGTGTGGTGGCACCTGACTGTGATCCCAACACAGAAGTGGTGGAGGCAGGAGGATCAAGACTTCAAGGCCATCTGTAACAGTTAGTTACTGTGCTTTTTTTACCCTCTAGCTCAGGAAAGAGAAAAGAGAGAAATCTTCACTGCCCTTGTAGCAGCCTTGAAAGAGAGAAAGTATATATATATATATATATATATATATATATATATATATATATAAAATATAAATTTCAGTAATAACTCTGGCTGTCCTGGAACTCACTCTGTAGACCAGGCTGGCCTCAAACTCAGAGATCCACCTGCCTCTGCCTCCTGAGTGCTGAGACTAAATATGTGGTCGCCTGGCTCAGTCTTATATTTTGTCTTGAGACAGTCTCCTATAGCCCAGGCTGGCCTTGAACTCCTAATCTTCCTACCTCTACCTCCTCCTAAGTGCTGAGATTACAGGCGTGCACCACCACAAGAGGCCACAGCTTTCTTTATACTAGGAAAAGCTCAACATCTGAACATGATACAGCACATGAGTAAGTGCACGCACGTAAACGTCTGGCTGTGGAGCGAGGAAAATTGCTCTCTGGGTAAAAGCGCCTGGAGTGCAAGCCAGATGACAGAGTTTAATTCCAGGGACTCCTGTAGAAAAATGGCATGCAGTAGCATGCATCTGCAACCCCAGCACTCCTGTGGAAAGATGTGAGGCGGAGACAAGAGAATTGGCCGCAAGCTCACAGCCTGGAACACGCAAGGCAGACAGAAGCAAGAGACCCTAACTCAGAGAACGGACTCCCGAGAGCTGTGGCATGCGCCTTCTCCCAATAACATACACAAAAGAACTCTCATAAAACAAAACTGATCTAGTCAAACAGTTACAGTAAAAAATGTGCTTCTCCGCTTCTTCCTCACAGCCCAGCAGTCTCTCTTCCCTCACTCTTTCCACGTGTTCTCTGCGAGAGGAACCAGAGATTTTTTTTTAATGCTTCTTAGTTAACTTTTTAATAAATGACGTTTCTTAGAAAACCAAGTCCCAAGCATCGTTTGCCGAAAAGAAAAAAATCCCCACATCCTCATCTGCTCTCAAAGTCCATATTCAGATCCCAACATGCCTCACCCTTACTCCACCCCCACCCCAAGGCTTCGCTGATCCACTGCCAGACCACACCCAGAGGGTGGGAAGTGCTGAGTTACCAAAACACCGGGTGAGCAGCTGGAGGAGGAAGAGGCTGAGCAGCCAGCCAACCAGGTTCCATCCTTGTGCACAGATGTCAGCCATCGTTAACTGTCAGAGAACTACCTGCATCCCAGACAGGATGCTGCCTGGGCTGCATCCATCTGCAGCCCTCTATCTACCCTCATAGTTGATTGTGTAAACACTCACCAGGTGCCTGGATTATAGCAGGATGAAGGGTGCCTTTCTTATATCCCCAAGAAATAATGGGTGCACATTAACGACATGTGTGCCCCCATCCTCAGCAGCACATTCTCTCCCAGGAATTTCCTCCCTTCCCCCTTCCGCTCAGGAATCAGAGACCGCCTGAGTGTGAAGCCTCCTCTCTCCTCTGAGACCTCTAAGAAGAGATCACCACCTCTGCCTCACGGGCCTGAACTCTCCTCAGAGCCTCCACTAGGCTGCTGTCTATCTGTCTGTCTGTCTGTCTGAACATGGTGTCAGTAATTCTTCCGGTAAACGTCTCACCCAAAAGAACAAGTAGCTTTATTGTCACCCTCAAGCCTCAAATCCAAGATCTTGCAGGAAGGATGGAGGGCACAGTGTCCATTCCTTCTTCACACAAGTTCCTGACCACCTCCTATATTCCAGGCTCTGTTCTAGACAGCATGGACTCTACAGTATGTGAGGTGGGAACCTCTACTCTCTACCTCATACCTCCTAGTATGTGTAGGAAGCAAAGGATAAATAAAAAGTAGGAAAACATAAGCAAACCAGTGGTGGGGGCAGAGTGGGAGACAAGGAAGGCCACTCTAAGAGGGTGCATCTGAAGAGAGAGCACATGGAGACAACTGTGCATAAACCCACAGGGATTTGTAAAGGCAGAACTTTCGGGCTGTAAAAGGACATCAGCAAAGGCCCTGAGGTCCTGGGGAAGATGCTTATCTGAACAGCAGTGAAGCCAGCTTAGCTCAGAGGTCACTAAAGACCTTGGGGTGTTAACTACTGTGTGGGATGGAAAGCTACTGGAAGCTTTCTGAGCAGGAGCCACACAATCTGATTGACATTTCTAAAGGATCTGGTTGAGACCTGAGGGAAAAGGCACATGGTCAGAAATAGTGGGGGCTTGGGAGAAGCTGTTGCAATAAGCCCAGCAAAAATTCCCAGGTTACACAGAAACAAAAGTTGTCAGCAAGGGGGCAGGGGTGGCCCCCATAAAAAGTGGCCAGGTTTGCATATATATGCAAAGGTAGACACAGCAGATTTACCAGTTGACAGTTTCTGAGGCTGGACCTCTGTTAACAACAGCAATAAAAAAAACTTTAATTATGTATATTTTATATGTGTGAGTGTTTGCCTGAATGTATGTATGTACACCACTTGTATGCAGTGCCCGGGGAGGCCAGAAGAGGGCATCAGATCCCCTAAAACTGGAGTTACAAACAGTTGTGAACCGCCACATGGGTCTGGGAACTAAACCCGGGTCCTCTGCAAGAGCAGCAAGTGCTCTTAGTCACGGAGCCACCTCTCCAGCCCATCTGTTAACAAAACTTTTAAATGCATACCTGAGCACCACTGCTACCCACATTGAAAAGAGGGCATAAAAGTTGGAGCCTGGAAGTCTCTGCTGTATATAGTAAGGCACCTCTAGGGGCCACAGACCTGTCAGCCTCTGAGGCCCCATGAAATAGAGAGAACCACTGCTGTGACTTGCAGAACATGGCTGCTGAGATGGTTTGCTTTACCCACTCTGTCTGGAGTGAGGTGCTTGTCTACGTGAGAGAAATGTGTTCACATCACATCATGATGCCTTTCAGGAGCTCACTCACATACACACTCCTTTCCCTCCTGGGTAGATTCCTTCCAACCCCCCATTCCAGGGCACCCTGCCTTCTCCCCTTCCTCAATAATCTGCTTTGTCTTTGGACATGATGGATGTATATGGGTATGTGGGTATGTGTGTGTGTGTGTGTGTGTGTGTGTGCGTGCACATGTGTGCATGTGCTTGCATGTGAGAACATGTGTGTGGCGCTAGGTGTGCAACTCAGGGCCTTGTGTACACAGTGGCAGGCACCCTACCTTTTTGTAGTTTCTTATTTTTAGACAGGGTCTCGCTAAGTTGCCTGGTGGCTCTTAAAACCACTCTATAACCCTGGAACTTGAAATCCTTTGGCCGTAGCCTTCCTAGTGTTGCCTGACAGGCTGCCCCACCATGCCCAGCCTCTCCACCCACCGTTTTCTTTGTTCATTGAACAACTTTGATTGGACAGGTGCACACAGGCATCCCTAGACAAACTCTCTGGACCACTGCACATTCAAATGGCATCCAGGGTACTTGTACTCTTTGTCCTGTATCTCCAACCCACTGAGTCCCACTCTGAGCCGCTCACCTCCACGACATCTCTTGCTACAGTATACGGCTGGGAACAGGGCCCATAGCTGGCACCCCTTTCTGTAGGTGAGTTTTCTGATACTATCCCAGAGACTTCCATAACATATCGAGCTTTATCTCCAGAGTGCGTCATTTCAATCTGCCTAAACGTAGGAAGTGAGAGTGTGCTGCGACAAAATCCTACATGCCTCTTATCTGTTTGTTTTATCTTCCCCATTAGGCTGCACAATCAGGCAGAATCAGTTTGGCCTTTATATAACTTCTGTGTATTGCCACCACACAGATACAGCACACGGAAGGGCCACAGTGAATACTCACTGTGCTGGACTAGGCTATGGCTCAGTGGCAGAGCGTCTCCTGGCATGCTTGATGCTCTGAGCTTCATCCCCAGGGCCATAGAAACCAATGGAACAGAACAGGAAATCCCACAGACTATGAGAGACAGCAGAAGCATGAGAGTGAGACAAGGAAAACCAACTCTGAAACCTGACATAAGTACTTGCCTGGCATCTGATTCCAGAGCAAAGATTCCCTGCAAACAGATCCTCATGGGATTCATTCTCTATCTTTCTCTTTTCTTTTTGTTTTGGTTTTTTCTTTTGGGGTGGCAGGGAAAGGGGGAGACAGGGTCTCACTATGTAGCTCTGGCTGTCTGGGAACTCACTATGTAGACTAGGCTGTCCTTGAACTCAGAGATCTGTCTGCCTCTGCCTCCCAAATGCTGGGATTAAAGGTGTGTACTACCATGCCCAGCCTCAATTTCCCATCTTTAAACCATAGAAAACAATTCATTCTTCAAGAGAAAGAAAGAAAGGAATCAAACAAACTAACTTCAGTGTAATTTTCAAATCACTAGGAAAACAGAGACAGGAGAATCTCTGTTGAGTTCAAAGCCAGCCTGACCGACATAGTAAATTCCAGGCCATCCAGGGCTACACAGCAAGCTCCTCAGAGAGAGAGAGAGAGAGAGAGAGAGAGAGAGAGAGAGAGAGAGAGAGAGAGAGAGAGAGATGAAAGGATGAATGAATGTGTGTGTCCTATGCTGGTCTTAAACTCCTGGGCTTGAACTCAGTGTGCACATGTGAAGATCAGAGGTCAGCTCGCAGAAGTCAGTTCTCTCCTCCACCATGTTGGTCCTGGGTCCTGAGGACGTGAGTGCTTGCTTAGCAGCAAGCACCTTTACCTGCTGAGCCATCTTGCTGGCCCATTAAAGCTTTTCCCCCGTAAGCAGGATTAGCAAACTCTAACCATAAGAAGTACAGTGAACGCATAAACCAACGGCAGCAGCCCTCCATTACTGTCATCAAATATTCTTCGCTGCCCATCAGGGCATGTGTGACGTCACGCAACTGCCAGCACGGTTGGTTTGTTTAAACCAGCGTCACCACAAGCCCACGAGTCAAGAACTAGTCTATCGGTGACCCCAACATCACTAGTGACAAGAATCTTTCTGCTTCATTAGTAACCTTTTGGGACAGCTGCTGGGCATGTGGCTTACACAGACAGAGCCTTCGTGGTGCATAACGACCACTGTGCATTTCTCATTCCTGGCTGTTCCCCTGCCCCCCCCGCCCCGGACAAGAAAAGAAAACCTATTCAACTCATCTTCCATGAAGCCACTCTCCAAACCTGCTGTCAACTCAATACCAAGCAAGCAAAATAGCCCTCACCCTGGGCTCCTGCTCAGCCATACCGACTCACATCCAAACTCCCCTTCTCCTCCTTTCTTGGTGACACATCCCTCACTCTGGCACCCGGTGCTTGGGATAAGCAGTCATCTGATCAGATGGTTTCAAACTTGCAGCTCACAGACGTTGCCTTTGTCCCCATGCTTCTTAGGAAAACATCTAATCTTCCTCCTGAGCCTGACATTCTTCTTTTAAATGACAGAAAATATTCTTAGCAGGCATTGTTACGATTCCAGGCAATGTCTAATTACTGGAGTATGTGTTATTCATAAGAAGGTGATGTCTGGGAATACAAACGCTATTTCAAAACAGAGCTTAAATGCTGAGAACGCTGACAGCTGTGGGTATTGCACGAGAGCGGTATCAACGTGACACATTTTTATTCTCAGGTTTATTCTTTCACATGCATCAATTCTGATATTACTCTGCAAAGTCAAACCGGATCTCAGTTCTGCAGATCAAACTTCCATGTTTGTTTGTTTGGTTCTACAGAACCCAGGGCCTGTCAGACAAGGTCCTACCACAGATGCATCCACCAGCCCAGAGCTCACTTGCTTTCTCTCTCCATGCTTCCCAACCTACTCCCTCCCATATTTAAGAGAAAGACTTGCTATATTATCCAGGCTAGACTGAAGTCCTGATCTCAAGCAATCCTCCTGCCTCAGCTTCCAAGTAGCCATGATAATGATGGAAGCCACAGTACCTAGGTGCACTGCAGTTTCTTTCTTTCCTTTCTATTCTCTCTCTCTCTCTCTCTCTCTTTCTTTGTTGTAACTCTGACTGCCCTGGAACTTACTCTGTAGACCAGGCTGGCCTCAAACTCAAAGAGATCTGCCTGCCTCTGCCTCCTGAGTGCTGAGATTAAAGGTGTACACTACCACTTCCTGGCTTCGCAGTTTCTTTATATTTAAAATAAGACAAGTTTCAGCTCCCTCCAGTGTAACGTGATACTATTTCCAAGTGTCTCCAGCTATGAAGGGGGAGGGTCTAACTCACAGCAGAGGCCGCTTCAGAATGTATGCATGTGGGTACTACTTAATGTGACTTAACCAAGGACCCAGCATGAAGGGTGTGAACATCCATCCCCCAGACACGTCTTCAATTTGTGTTATATTCAAGAAATATCATCAAACACCTCTAGTAAACAGCAGTAAAAGTCACAAGTGTGAATTTGAATTAAAGACAGTAAGCAGGAGCCATGCGGTCCTTAGGAAGATTACCCTCTGGCCTCAAGCACAAATGGAGTCTGTTGAAGCAGAGGGCACTTAGATAAACATGCCAGGTCTCTGTAAGAAAACACCAAAATACTATCCTGCAAATATAGTCAACTGAGAAAATTTTAAAAAGCGTTCTTACCATGGTAAAGCCCTGAGCTTCCCAAAGTTGCCAGTACATGCTACTCACTTGACAAAATAGGTGTTCTCAGGTTCTGTGACAGTAACAAGCTGCCACCCACCCAGAGCAGGGTCACATCTGCGCACTGAGGAGTAGAGTGCGCATCCTGAAGGGTCTCACCCTGAGGGTTCATGAGCTAAACTTAACTTTTGGTTTTGCTTTTTGTTTGTTTTGTTTTAAATTCAACTGGGTAAATTCCACCAAGCTAGACCCTGGCTCAAAGCCCAGGATCCCAGCCACATGCCTCTAAAACACAGATTTTCAAAATGCCTGGAATTTTTTCCAGAAAAAGATATCTGCCTAAAATTCTAGCCAAAACTCTGGATCCCCACCAACCTGCCGTCACTCTGCCTAGGACTAGCGCTCACTTTGGTTCCCTTCTGTGCGGCTGTTGTTGGCTCTCCAGGTGGACAGAGCCCTTCTCCATCTACTTGTTTTAAAACAGAAAATCCACATTTGTCTGTTCTACCAGGATAGTTTTCTTAACCAATCTCTGCTACTAAGGAAGGAGGGACAATTCTTATTTACTTTTTTTTTTTTTAAATAAGTACCATTAGTTCAAGGAGGGCACAGAAAACAAAGGGTGGGTGGGTAGAGGCTCTTGAACACATCCCTCCAACCTGAGCTCAATCCTAGGATCGCACAGCGTAGAAGAAAACTAACTCCCAAGAGTTTATCTGAACTCTGAACTCCACACATGTGCAGTAGTATATGGGCTTCTGCGTGAACATGTATGTGCATGCATGTACACACACACACACCACACACGCACAAATAAGAACTGGAGACCTCTTTGGTAGAGAATGTGCTTAGCATACATGAGGCCCTTGGTTTGATCCCCAACACTAAATAAAAATAAACTGAACTGTGGTCAAGATATTCAAAGATTGGAAACCACGAGGCACGGTGCCATACATGTTAAATCCCAGCACTTGGGAGGCAGAGACAAGTGGATCTCGGAGAGTTTGAGTCCAGCCTGGTCTACATAGTGAGTTCCAGGACAGTCACAGCTACACAGTGAGACCCTGTCTCAACTCCCCTCACCAAATAAAGAGAGATAAGAAGATAAGAGATACTCTCTTCTAGTCTCTATGCACATGCGCACACACACACACACACACAAATCCATGCCTATAGGAGAGTTAGTTAACAATATAAATTCCCACCCCTTACAGGGCTTCTCCTCCAGTGAAGACCTTAGATCTTGGACACTGCGTGTCCTGGTTAGGCTCCTATTGCTGTGATAAAGACCAAGCAAAAGCAACTTGGAGATGAAAGCTTATTTCAGCTTACTTGTCATGGGTGCAGCTCCCTGTCAAATGTAGAAGGCACTATCTTGCAGAAGAAATATGGTTTTTTACCTAATTGAGGCATAGAAAGATTACTCTCCAGGGTCACAGGGCTGTAAGCGGCAACCCCGGACAGTCAGCAGGTCTTGGCAAGTGTCATCATGACTTCAGCAGGGTGCTAAGGGGAAGGTCATGCAAGGACATCCTCAGAGTCACCAAAGCCCACAGACGCTTGTCTGCTAGGTACAATGGTGGGTCGTGCAGGTACCAGAGATCTTCTCTAAATGGCTGATAATGCAAATACAATCAATATAGGCTGCATCAATCATTTCATCTTGTATTCTGTGTGAATAAGGAAAAAGTCTATGCATGTTCATGACGATTCATTTTGTCTTGGTTATTTTCTTTTAAAACAGTACTTTTTATTCTTTGAAAAAAAATCACAATTTTTTAATTGTACACTTCTAAAATTAGTTCAGTCTGTGTGTGTGTGTGTGTGTGTGTGCGCGTGCGCTGTGTGCGTGCCTGCATGTGTGTATGTGCACCATGTGCCTGTTTGGTGCCTTCTGGAGGTCAGAAGAGGGCATCCAATCCCATGGAACTGGAGTTAGGGATGGTTATTAATCACCATGTGGGAACTGGGAATTGAACTTGGGCCCTCAGCAAGAGCAACAAGCACTCTTAACTGCAGAGCCATCTCTTCAGCTTGAAAATTTCATCAATGTATAGAATGTATATTGGGCACATCCATTCCATCACGCCATCCCTCCAGCCCCCGCAGTGCCCCCATCCCATCTCCCTCCTAACTTCATGTTCTCCCCTTCCTATTATTGCTACTAATGGCCTGAATCCAATTATTTCTGCCCACATGTGCACGAGTGTATAGCCCTCCGCTGGACACAAGCTGTCTATTTCAATATTCCCACTACCACCCCGGAAATGAAAGACCAGCAATACTTATTTCCTGATTTTAAAGATTTGTTTTCCCTCCCACAATTAACAAAAGAAGAATAAAAGAAAGAGTGGTGGGAAAGGGGAAGGAATGAGGGAAATGGAGAGGAGTTCAGGACACCCCCAGGGGTGGGGAACTCAGCAGGGGAAACTTCATGGTGTGCATGAGGACCTGGGTTCCGTCCCCAACAAGGAGGGGGAAAAGACTGGAATTGCAGTTTACAAAGTGGCTTGAGAGCATCCTACCTCAATGACATCCAGTGACAGGCCTCACTCCTTACTAAGTGGAGGGACCACACTGCAAGTTCAGAGCTTCCCTGAGTGCCAAGGGGCTCACCTGACTCTGGGGCTTGTTGGACTCACAAGATGACTCAGGACTTCAGTCAGGTACGTAGCTTTCACTGTGTTTATGTCCTGGGGACTGAATTCAGGATCCCAGGCAAGCTAGGTAACATGCTGTGCTACCGACTTACACCCCAGCTCTGTTTAGTTAAAAAGTAAACCGATTCATAGAAAGGTGAAACTCAGAGTAGAAAGCAAAGCTGTAATGTGTAAGTTATCTGCTCCATAAACCTTTACAGAAGCTCACCAGAACGAGGGCCTGAACTGGGCGTGGTAGTGCACATTAATCCTAACAATGGGGAGGCCAGGAGGGGTCTGAGCACTTGTTCAAGGCCAGTCTGGGCCACAAAGCAAGCCAGCTCAGAAATAAAAGACAAAACAATGCCTGTCCTTATGAAAACAGATCTGGTTAACATCTGACACCTGTTCTGCCAGGATAGCCAATCAGATCTGATTTTAGATCTCTTAAGAGATGAGGCAATAACGCCATTTGGTTAATAATTTTCAATCAAAGCAAATACGTGGCACAAACGACACGGGGTGGAGCTGAAACACCTATTCAAAGTCTAATTGGTACTAACAGGTTAAAGCTGGACTCGGTGTAGAGGGTCCTGGTCTCTGTGTATTCTCCTTGCACCTCACTCACTCACAGCAGTCTATACTTCCCACTCCCTTTACATAAAAATACTCTTTCCCTCTGGGCATGGTGGATCTCTGTGAGTTCCAGGCTAGCCTGGTCTACATAGGGAGTTCCAGTATAGCCAGGGCTAGATAAAGAGACCATGTCTCAAAAAAAAGAAAGAAAGAAAAAGAAAAATATACACTCTTTATCTGTTTTATTGTTATGTTTTCTGGGACAGAGTCTCACTAGGTTGCCCAGGTCAACCCTCAAACTCATAAGCTCTCTGCTTCGGTCTCCCCAACTCTGAGACTGCTCTGAGTTCCTCTTCATGCTTTCTCTTGGCTACACTTCTATGGCTCTAAACCCACAGACAATGAATATGAACAGCTCAAAACTCCTGCAGATTTATAAGATAAAAACTCATTTTTACACCTGCAGGCCATTCATCTGCACTAAAAATCAACAAAGAACAAAAGAGGGCCTTGAAGTTTAATGACTCACTAAGTCACAAATTCCCAAAAAAAGTTTTTTCTAAAATATCCAATACAGGGGACATTAATATAAATATGACATTTGTGACACAGTAAATTGGTACATAACTTTTAGGAAGACATAAAAATAACAGTTAACAAAAGTTTTGGGGGAGCCAGAGAGACAACTTAGCAGTTAAGAGAGTATACTGCTCCTGCAGAAGACACGAGTTCAGATCCCAGCACCCATGGCAGACGCTCACAACTACCCAAAACTCCATCTCCAGGAGACCCAGTGTCCCTGGCCTCCACAGGCATCTGCACTCACATGCACATGCCCATACACAAATGCACACATAGATGTAATTAACAATAAAGACAAACATTTTGAAATAATAACAGTCATCACCATGTAGTTCCATTGGTAGAATGCTTGCCTGGCATGCAGGCAGTCCTGGGTTTGATCTCCAGTGCTACAGAAAACCAGGTGTAGAAGCTGGAGAGATGGTTCACTGGCTGAGAGCACTAGCAGCTCACAACCATCCTTAAACTCTAGTTTCGGGAGACCTGACGCCCCCTTCTGACCTCTGCAGGTACTGCATGCACCATGCACATGGTGCACAAGCAAGCAGGCAAGACATCCATACATATGTAAATAAATCTTAAAAACAAAACAAAAAAAAGGCGTGCTTACACCCAAGGTGGTTGGAAATTCACGGTCATCCTTGACTACATAGTGACCTCAAGGCCAGCCTGGTCTACTTGAGATCTTAATAACAATGATAATAACAGGGTACTCCTCCTTTGAAGCCCCTCCCATCCTACGGAGTTTTTGTTTTTGTTTTTTGTTGTTGTTGTTGTTTTTCCAGACAGGGTTTCTCTGCTGTAGCTGTGGCTGTCCTGGAACTCACTCTGTCGACCAGGCTGGCCTCAAACTCACAACGATATGCCTGCCTCTGCCTCCTAAGTGCTGGGATTAAAGGCCTATGCCACCACTGCCCAGCTCAGAAGTTCTTTTTTAATGTACATTTGTGCTACTCAAATAATAATAATTAATAATATTCCTTTACTTGAGAATTTTGTTTCTGAAATTACGAAGCAACTAAACTGAACAGAAAAAGTCACTAACTATAAGCAACTCATTTAACAAAAGGAGAATTAGTGAGCCATTATGTTAAATGAAGTTCATGAAATAAGTTAAAACATGATCGTTTTGAATTTAATCCATTAATTTTTTTAAAATATAGAAGAAAAATTATTTCTAATCTTACCAGAGATAATTTTAGCTAAAACCAGTGTTTTGTTATTCTGCTCTTTTGGCAGAATCAGTGTCACACCACGAGCATAATTTTAGGATCTTTTTTATTTGTTTTGGCTTTTTTTGTTTTTGTTTTAGAGACAAGGTCTCACTCTGTAGCCCTGGAGTGGGCTGTAGCTGTAGCCCTGTACCTGGCCTGGAGCTAACTATGTAGACCAGGCTGGCCTTAAACTCAGAGACCCACCTACCTCTGTTTCCCCAATGCTGAGATTAAAGGTGTATGCCACCACAGATGGCTCATAAACGTAGTTTTATTTTTAGGTATTTTGGGGACTTTCATTCTTCCAACTCCTTAGAAAGTGATCAAGTATCAGCCATGCTCTTAGTACACATTCGTAGAAACAGGGCTGGGTCTCTCACGCAGAGATGGGCTTTTGTCCTGTTGTTTTGTGCTTTTGCAGGCCTGCTGCTTCTCCACCCCAGGCTTCCCAATAGCAGGAACCACAGAGACGCTGGACGTGTGGAGTCTGTACCAGAGGAAGACAATGTCCTGCCCCAGGCTTCCCAATAGCAGAGACAGACCACAGAAACGCTGGACATGTAGAGTCTGTACCAGAGGAAGACAGCGATGTTTTCAGGGATCAGAAAACGAGCTCCGGCCTCACACATGTACAGCAAGCAATTCCCTAGCCACAATTCCCAGCCTCGGCCAAATGAGCAACTGAACAATGAATTTGCAGGCCTAAGTTAATGTCTCAAGAATAAGGCTCATGGCTTTCATTCATCCAGCTGACTCAGATCTCAATTCTTCAGAACATGCTATTTTTCACTCTGAGGGGGAAAAAAATGATTAAGAAGGAAAAATGCCCTTAACACACAATTTTAGTATGCTCATCTTCGTACCAGTCAGTGCAGTCCCAAGAACCTATGCTTAGGTTGTTAATGGTGGAGCCTACGAAGTTCAAGACCAGCCTGGACTACATAAAGAGTTCAAGGCTAGCCTGGTCTACATAAAAGAGTTCTGGGATAGCCAGGGCTCATAGACCACTATCTTAAAAAAAAAAAAAAAAAAAGTTGGGGGAACAAAGATGGTCGAAGGGTGGATTTGTTTTAGGTATGAGAGGAACAAGGGCTGGGTACAGCACAAGAGCAGAGGCCAGACCAGCATGCTCAAGGCCCTGGGTTCTAACTCCTGAGCCACACAACACAAAGGGGATATAGCACTCTCTCTTCCTGTATACAGAGCTCACACCCTCTTCCCTTTTCTCCAGGCCCCCTTGGCCTGGACCGACACAGGGGCCTCACTTCAGCTTCTCTCAGGCGCCGTGTATTATTCTGGAGCCCTCCCTTTGAGTGGCTGTGGGTCACTGTAAACTCAGGCTTTAATCACCTCTCCTTTGGATCTCAGTTTCAAGTTACAATTTTTTTTTGCTTTTGTTTTGTCCCTCTGAACTCACCTGCCTCTCCTCCACCAAGGAAGTCTTTGTAACTTTTACTTTATCAAAAGTGCCCCTCTTCCTAATTTTCCAGCACTTTTTTTTTTTAAAACCTATGTTTTGATATTTTAAAAAACTTTTGACAAGGGCATACCTATGGATTCAGAATGCAGTTTTTCATCGTGAAGAAGATATTCCTTTCTAATTCAAACTGTTTATCCAAGAGATAGGCAGGCTCTTCTAGGGAACCACAAAGCCTTTCCTTGTGGCCCCCAGGTTACCAGTGGAATTTATTCTAAAGGTCAGCACAAGCTGGGTGCAGTGGTGTGTACCTGTAATCCCAGCAGTGGCGAGAAAAGCAGCATGAGGAGTTCAAAGTTAGCCTGGTCTACATGAGCCTTTGTCTACAAAAGAAATATCAAGTAGAGTCTGGTAAGGCAGTACAGCCTGCCAGGCTGAGACAGGGAGCACTGAAGGCCATCCTGGGCTACAATACAAGATTATCTTAAAAACGAGACTACAGGGGTTAGTAGTAGTTCTCAACCTGAGGGTCTTGACCCTTTAGGGGTTGAACGACCCTTTTCACAGAGGGACTCCTAAGACCATCTGCATATCAGATATTTACATTACCATTCATAACAGCAGAAAAATTACAGTTTTGGGGTAGCAATGAAAACAATTATATGGTTGGAGGTTACCATAACATGAACTTATTAAAGGGTTGCAGCATTAGAAAGATTGAGAACCACTGGGTTAGAGAGAAGGCTCAGCAGCTTAAAGCACATATACTGATCTTGCAGAGGGCTCAAATTCAGTTCACAACACCCATGTCAAGTGGCTCACAACCGCCTGTAACTCCAGCTTGCGGAGTGAGGTAGGAGGGATGAGGGTGTTTCTAACGCCCCCTTCTGGACTCTGTGGGCACTACACTCAAGTGCACAGACAGACAGAAGCACAATTAAGAAATTTATCTTGTACTCAATTAATTTTTAAAATGTGGTCTACAGTCCAATTAACAAGATGAAACAAGAGACAATTAAGCAACATTTTACAAAATAAGGGGGGAAAAAATCCCCTGCCCAAGGCTTGATGAGAAAGGCAGAGTAGGAAGAGAATGAGTTGTTGCCTTTACACGATTTGAAAGGCGAAGATATATTAGTTTCATTTACAAGGACTCAAGAGTTAGATTCAATAAAATGGCAGCTACAATAAATTGAAACCCAGGAAGGACGCACAGGTGCGAATGTCCAGACGAGATTCTCTGAACGCGTGAATGCTAATGTAATATCGCTACACATTACACCCGCGCTACACATTACACCATTACAAATGCTCAGCAAGAGCTCTGTAAGCCCATGGCAGTCATCCCTAAGGAAGCAAAAGACGGGACGGGATGCAGCTTTAGTCTCTTAGCAAGAGAAAAACCTGGATGGGAAGCGAAGATATGCACTTAGCAAAATTAATTTCCGAGTCTGGGGAGCTAGTGACCACCTAAAATCTGTGCACTCAAGAGGATGACCTGGGGCCAGCTTGAGCTACACAGGGAGAAAGAACTTACTTTAAAAATATGTAGTCATATATGCAATTGACAAAAAAATTAATAAAAATTAGAAGCCAGCAAGATGGCTCAGTGGGAACAGGTATTTACTGCCGAGCCTCACAACCTGAGTTCCATCCCCAGAACCCACATGGTGGAAGGAGGGAACCAACTCCTGCAGTTTGTTCTCTCACCTCCATGCTAACACCATGGCACACGTGTGCCCATACACATTTACATAGGTACATACACAGACACACACAGAATATACACAAATGTTAAGGTTTTTTCATGAATTTCCCATGGAGAAAATGAGAGCTGCAAGAGGATCAAGGCTGAGATCACCTTCTTTCTGAGCTTAAAGATCTGCGTCCCCCTCCCCCCCCCACCCCCGTCACTCACACAAGAGCGGACAGCGAGAGAAGCTATGAGGCTGCAGCAAGGCTGGGCACAGTGGTGCCTGCTTTCAGTCCAAGCAGAGGCAGGCAGATCTGAGTTCAAGGCCAACCTGACTACATAGAGCCTTCTGAGCCAGCCAGGGGTACGTAGTGAGACCCTGTCTCAAAAAAAAAAAAAAAAAAAAAAAAACAGAAAAAGAGGGATTTGTAAAAGACATCTATTAGGACTTAGCATGCAGCTCAGTGGTCACATACTTGAGTTGTATGTGAGGTCCTGAGTTGATCCCCAGCACTTCACCTTCTGTGACGAGACCAGAAGCCGTTTATAAAGTACAGTCTGGAACTGGGTGTAGTGGAGCATGCCTTTTATCCCAGTACTCAGGAGGCAGAGGCAGGTGGATCTCTGTGAGTTCGAGGCCAGCCTGGACTACAGAGTGAGTTCCAGGACAGCCAGAGTTACAACAGAGAAACCCTGTCTCGAAGAAGAAAAAAAAAAAAAAGTCAAAAAGTCCAATCTGGCTAAAGAACTCACAGAATTCGAAAAGTTATTAAATTAGCATAAATTTTTAATAAAAACCATTGACATAAAAGTTTTTCCTCAACGATTACAAACTTTGACAATGCTAGCACCACAATCTGTGGAAAAGCAACTGACTGGAGCCAGTGTGTACAAGCAAAAAATAAAGATAAATAAGTAAATAAGGTAAACAGTGTCTGCAATTGGAAAGGAAATTAGGGCCTGGGCGCTTGCCACTGTGTAAAATAACCCCAGCACCGCCACTGCCCCGAGGCTTTCTGAGGCTGTGACTGAGACAGCCAGAAGGGTCTTCAACCAGCCCTGCTAAAGCTGGGCTTGAGCTGAGAGAGGCTGCCTCTCAGCAAGAACGCCAGCCTGCCCCACGCCTCTGTCCCCCTGCTGTAAGAACTCATGGGTGATTTAAAAGCCAAGATGGTCCTGAGCACGTTACGCTAGCCAGATTGCATATAAAAAGCACTTTCAGGCAGTGTGCCACAGGAGGACACTGACAAGCCAGGGCTGCTGGAGAAGACATGGGAGTGTACCGGGGCGCTCTGTCACATCTGGTTAGGGCAGAGCATCCTCACACTGCACAGACAAGGACCAGAAGAAGAGAAGTCAGCAAAACAGCAAAAATCCTTCAATGGGGCTGGAGAGATGGCTGCGTGGTTAAGAGCACTGGCTGTTCTTCCAGAGGACCCAGGTTCAGTTCCCAAAACCTGCATGGTGGTTCACACCTTTCTGTAACTCTAGTTCCAGGGTTTCCTTCTGGTCTCCATGAGCACCAGGAGTGCCGTGTACATGCATGTGGGGTAGTGCATGTACATACATGTGGTGCAGTGCATGTACACACATGCAGGCAAAACACTCATACACATAAAATAAAATAAAGAAATGTTATTAAAAAACTTTAAGTCCTTCTTCCCTGGATTCCTGGCTCCAATACTTTAATTTGAATTGCAAATGACATGAAAATAGCCTGAACATTTTTATGTGTGATAAAGGAAAACGTCAGTTTTTCAAAAAGGTTGGTAAATATTCGTCTAAGGGAAATATAACCCGGCCCCAAGTGTCTGAAGAGCTATTCAATGCCACTTTCTACATCCATTATGCTAATTAACAAGCCACTTTATTTTTCCACCACACAGATCCATTTCTAACGCTCATTATGTTAATCTGATCCGATATGAAACTATAAAAATAGCAGATTTTAAACAGCTGCCTCTGGAGGGGAGCCCTTCTGATTAAATGAGCCTTGGATGCAAATTTGATTAAGGTAACTGCCCACGCCCAGAAAGTGGCTCAAGTAAGCTCAGAGCACCACCTCATCTCATGTGCTCAGTTAAGAAGCAAAAGGAGGCTCAGCAGGTGGAGGGTGTTCAGCGTTTGTGTCTAGCATGCTCCAGGCACCATCAAAAATAAAAGAGACTGAGAAATGGCTCAACACCCTGTGATACCCAGTTCTGAAGAGTTTTGTGGTACCCAGTAGTGGTTAACCTCATCTATCAGTTGTTCTGTTTGAAACCAGGTCTCATGTAGCCCATGCTGGCCTCACACTTGCTGTGTAGCCAAGGATGACTTTTCAACTCCTGATCCTCCTGCCTCCACCTCCAAAGTACTAGGATTACAACTCCCAGGAAATAGTTGCTCTTCTGAGGACTGCATGTTAGGAAGAGACCATGTTGAGTTTTGCATGCTGCATGTGTTTTGTTTTGTTTTTGTTTTAATCTTGAATTTAGGTATCTAGCTTCTGCAGGCTTAATTTTCTCTCAGGTATTTCTGACAAGACAGCCTGCTTGTATGTTCTTGGTGTAAGAATCAAAAGAAAAGCCGGGTGGTAATGGCACATGCCTTTAATCCCAACAGTTGGGAGGCAGAAGCAGGTGGATCTCTGTGAGTTTGAGGCTAGCCTGGTCTGCAGAGTGAGTTCCAGGACAGCAGGGTTACAACAGAGACACCTTGTCTCAAAAAACAAAACAAAACAAAAAAAAAAAAATCAAAAGAAAATGCTTCCTAAACTACACTATGCTGTTAAATACAATGGGATGGGGGTGGGGCTCAGAATCTGGACATTTCAACTACAACAATGATCGTTACATAAGTCTGTTTCACTAGTGTTAAATAAATCCCCCAGAGAGGAGTCCCACTCCAGTGGTTATTTTATTGCCAATAAGTGTTCTTAAGTGCCCGCCATATGCACCAAATGGTTTGAGCTTATGCCTTGGGAAACAAGATAGAAGGGAACTCCCCCTCAGCACGCAGGGGTTCTGATCAACAGACTCTCAGGACCCAGGGCTTTTGTTCTTTTGTTACAAGGAACTATTTTGAGATTTTGCTTTCTGAAGCACAATGAAACTAGGAATCTGTAAACTACAGAGACAGACAATAAAGCAACCGGCTACTTTCCAGATAGGGGGTTCTTGATCAATTTGTCCCCCTCATTCCATGGAGCCAGTTCAGGCAGACACACTCTTAAGCTCTGGGGTATATGTGCCTGTATACAATTCCCGTATACATCTCCACAGAAACCGCCTATCTGCTCAGGTCCGCTTCTGCCAGGCTGAATGCCCCTGTCAGTCCATTTCCATAGCCCGTGTGTTTATTAATCTTCCTAGCATGTAGAAGGGAGAAGTTTACCTCAGCAATGCCATCAAGGTTGTTCAAACTGTGGGTCTCAGTTAGTTACCTTGGACCTTATCTTCCTCACAATGGACTTTACAGAACCACACTGTGCAGAGGAGGGGTCGCTCTCCAAAGCCTTCTGCCAAGATCAGATCCACGCAAAGGCATAGGGGTCAAGTATGACATGAACTACGCTCTCACGAGGTACCATCTTCAAACTGCCTAAAAGCCACAAGTTTAGATGTTGAGAGGAAAGGCAAGATAATGAGTGGAAAGCACAGGAGGAAGGAGCAAAGGTATTTCCCTACACCGGCTAGTTTGACGTGGGGTTAATACAAGTCGTCCCAATCTATCGGCTGAGAAAATGTTCTGAGTGCATTTTCACTGGGGAATATTCTGTTATTTTTTCCTCTGCCCTTTTGTTTGTTTGCTTGCTTTGTTTTTCGCTTGTTTTGAGACAGGGTCTCACTATGTAACTCTGGCTGTCCTAGAACTCACTGTGTAGACCAGGCTGGCCTCAAACTCACAGAGAGTCACTTGCCTCTGCCTCTGAAGTGCTGGGATTAAAAGCCTCTGCCACCACACTTGGTCTCTGCTTTTCTTTTTAGGCAAAATAAACACCGACCTAGAGACATGAAAATGTTCCACACAGTCTGGGTGCTGATCTCTTACTAACGAAAGCTTGAACTACTCAGAATTCCTTACTGGGAAGGGCTACGTTCACTTATGCTTCAGCCATCAGTCACCTTCTAAGGGCCTTCCCCAAAGACGGGTACCAGCAAAGCAGTGTGAAACAGGTACACAATGCTGTGTCCTCCCATGCGGTTTCCACATGTACCCCTCCAAAAAAACCCCAAAATAAAGCTTTGCCCCCAGGGGCTGGAGAGATGGCTCAGTCCTTGCTGCTCTTCCAGGGGACCAGAGGTCGGTTCTCAGCACCCACATCAGGCAGCTCAGAGCTGCCTGTAACTCCAGCTCCAGAAGATCTGACACCTTCTGGCCTCTGTGGGCACCTGCACTCACACAGCACACACATATACACATATATAAAAATAGTGAAATATAAATTTTAAAAAATAAAGCCATACTTTAAAAAAAAAAAAAACTTGACTTAGGTACAGTGGCACATATCAGCTCCTTGAAGAAAGGCTGAGGCCGGAGGATCACTTGAGCCCGTAAGTTTAAGGCTAGTCTGGACACTGTATCAATAACAACTACCAAAAAGATCTTTGTTTTCAAAGTGGAGATGGGTTTATTAAAATATTTTAGTACATGTTTTAACCATAAGGGTCAGGAGAAAGAGAAAGACACACCCCAGAACACAGATGTGGACTTCTCAGAAAAGTCACTCAAAAGAGTTCAACCAAAGCATGCAAACCAGCTAGAAAATCTTATACTCTAGAATATGCAAGAAAAAAAAATCAAAAATATTCCGTAAACATCATAGTAAGATGAGATATGGTATAAAAGACACCAAAGTAGGAGCCCACAAGATGGGTTGTGGGTGTAGTGGTTTGAATGAGAAATGTCCCCATGGTCTTGGGCATTTGAGCACTCAATCCCTACTTGGTGGAACTGTTTGGGGAGGTTTAGGAGGTGTGGCCTTGCTGGAGAAACTATGTCACTGAGGGCAGACTCTGAGTGTTTAGTCTTACCAATTTCCAGTTCACAGTCGCTGCTTCTTAACTAGTTCAACATGTGAGCTCTCAGCTTCCTATCCCCACTGCCACAGCCTGCTGCCTGCTGCCATGCTGTACTCACTATTATAGACTCTGTCTGGAACACAAGCCCAAATAGACTCTTCCTTTAAGTTACCTTGGTCATGAAGTTTATCACAACCACAGAATAGTAACTAATACAATGGGGAAAAAACACTTGCCACCAAGCCTGATGAATCGGGCTCAATTCTCAGAACTCATATGCCACAAAGTTGTCCTCTGACCTTCACATGTGTGCCATAGCATGCACACACCCACACACATACAAACGTGCAGATAAACAAATATAAAAATAAAGACACAAAGGTTCTAAAGTCCATGTCAAGTCCCCCTATTTTGATCACTCTTTTAACTATTAAAAGTATAAGAGTTGAAAAAAGTTGAGGACACCCCAACCTCAGCATGAACAACCCCCAAGAGGGGAGATTCTCCTAGACAAAGGGGAACAAGAATGGCAGCCTCAAGGTGTGTTTTTACTAAGCACCTTCTAGGCGTGCCCTGGTTGCTCATGGAATTAACTGGTCTCATGAGTGGTAGAATGATTATTTTGGGTAAATTTATTCCTTCTAGGGCACCCAGATAAGCTACTATTGTGTTACTACAAACCCTCCCTTTTTCTATTTACTTTCTCTGGTGTCCTCAAATCTTGCCTTTATTCTCTGCTGGATGACCTCATGAAGCCTTCAGGCTATCAGGTACCACAGGCCTTCCATTCGCTCCCAAATGACACAATCATATCTTCCAAAATGCCCCAAGTTTTCGGTTCTCTGGGAGCCGAAGAAAAGTGGCAAGACTCATTTGGGTCACCAAGATGTGCTAGGAAGCTGATCCCAAGGAACAGTTCAGCGTTCGTAACGAGACACCCAAATCAGATTATACACACACACACACACACACACACACACACACACAAGGCTTTTTTAAAGTGTTGGAGAGAATGTTAACCACCCCTAAAGTGTAAGAGCAATTTATAACAAAAGCCAAAATAGAATTAATCTAGGGCAGAGTAAGCTGAGTTAGGCTGGGCTGGTTGAGATAAATCTTAAGAAATCTAGTGGGAGACATAAGGCCTCAGGGTCAACCATGTCCCTAGGCTGTGTGAACTCTCGCACGCTCACATCAGAACATGCCACCACTATAGTCAGTAGACACAGAAAACGAAATGCCCATGTCTCAAGTCCTTCCAACCTGACACTGGCGCACAGAACAAGACCATAAGGAAATCCTCTCAAGATGTTGCCAGGGGCTGAGTGCAGCGTAGCAGCAAAGTGCATGCCCCACACAGGAGGCTCCCAGCGTCATTCCCTGAGACCACTCACAAAAAGAAGTGTCTACATGTTGACGACAATGACATCTTTGTGCTTTCCCCTCTTCTTTGCAAAACCAGATCCCAAGAAGCTGTAACCATGTGGGGAGCACGGAGAATCACAGAAAGCACACCAGCCCATTCCTGAACTGACTGGGGGAGTCACTGGGGGTAGGAACGCTCCTGAGTGAAGCCTACCCTCTGATCATTGTAACCCTCTATGTGATTCACTCTTATTCTGGGAAACAGTTCCAGGCCAGGCCCTTCTGGGCAGACAGCAAGATACCCTCTGCCCCTTGGTAGTACGTCTTTCTGCGAAGGTGGCTCTGCCCTGTATACTCATCTCCTCTTCCACACATTTTGAGTTTCTACAGAAATATGTTCCTAAGTTCTACAAGAGAAAGGGCTGTCCCTCCATCAATCATGGCTCATGAAATTGGAACCTGGATAGGTAGGTGGGTTCCTGAGAAAAGCAATCCTGGAACTGAGATTCATGATTTGGGAGGGAGGGGCTTGAGAGGGAAGCAGGGGTCAGGGGAAGAAAGAAGATGACAAATTCTTCAACCCCACGCTCAAGGATGCGAACAGTCACACCTATCGTTCACTGTCTTAAGTGATCCCAGACCGGGGTATTAACACACAGAAAGTCAAATGCTACCTAGAGAGAACTTTCCCGTCAGCCACGTCAGATTGCGGCACGTCCCAGACAGCTATTCAAGTCAGCCCCGTGTGCTGCCATCTTAGGACGCCAAGTTTTCTGATGTTCAGATAAAATCCTGACACCGGAGCTGCCTCTCCCTGTGACCTTGGAAATGCCACTCGGAATCCCGAAGCTTCCATTTCCCTGGGGAGGGGTAATTACATCTCATCACAAGGCAGTCAGTCACAGCCCCCAGTAATCAAAAGGCAGCAGGGGATGGGGGGCTTGGGGGGTGTCTCCATGGCTACCTTGTTCAATCACTTCTCTAATGATGACCTTATGTGTCTGGAGGAGGTGGGGGGGGGCACAGAGGACCCATTGATAATATCCAAGAGGTCCCAACACAGAGGACGGAAGAGGACAAGGGTGTCCTCCACCAGGAGGTGAAAGTGAAGGTTGGCACCAAACACACCACCGTCCCATCCTTGATTATATAATCAGGCTTTAAAAAGTCAGCCCAACAGCTAACAGCAAGCACTGTACATCATGAGGACATGATCATACGCATCCGGCATGAGTGGAGCACACCTTTGTTCCCAGCACTGTGAGTTCAGGGCCAGACTAGTCTACACAGTGAATTCCAGGCTAGCCAGGGCTATATAGTGTGACACTGTCTCAAGCCAAAAAAGAATTGTCTTCATTGCTAATCTCAAAAGACAAGCTGCAGGAGAACACATTACAATTCAAGTTCTAGCACCCAAAGTAACAGCTAAAGTCCATGTTCTGGGATGCGGCTTGGCTTGGGGCATTTGTCTGACATGTACAAGGCCTTGGGTTCCATCCTCCAAATGGCAACGGATACAAATGAACCATCCCCTGGTACTTGGAAATGAGGATGAGGAAAACGCACTGTTATCTTTTTAGAAAAGCAACCAAAATTACCAAGACACAGTCACAAAACCAGGTAGAGAGGCAGAAGGTTTTAACTGGGCACAGGGGGCACTAAATACAGATGATTTGACTCACGTTTTTCATCATCAGCATGAACCAGAGAGGCTGCCCTGGACAATACATCCAATGGCGTCTCCATTCCCGGGTGAGCCTGAAAGGGAAAAGAACAGGTGAAAAACAAACAAAACAAAAAGCAAAAGAACCCATAAACAGAACTTGCAAGACACATCTGGAATTCTGGTAGCTAACAGAGTACTGAGGTTCCAGTTAAAGCCCGTGCTTAGCACAAACATAGCCCTGGGTTCAAGCCCAGCACCAAAAAGAGAATTGAAAATAATTCTAGAAGTCAGCAAGTAACTCCTCCATCAACATGAGACTCCTCCATCAACCGCAAATAAAAAAATAGCTCTTATAGAGTGACGTCCTCCCACAGGGCCCGGGTCAGGAAGGGAAACCAGGGCTAAACTGCCAAGCCCAGGAAGCCCTGTTGGAGCTCAGAGGAGATACTGAGAATGTTCACGCTTGGGTCACTTTGTTTATAAATGTTTACGTGCGTTCATAGCAAGCCTGTGCAGACACACCCCATAAATATTAGTCTGGGGAACAAAGGCTGTCTGTGAACACGACATTGCCACCAGTCTGAGAATTTTGTGGTGGTGGTGATCACTGCCATTTACTAGTATTTGCAGAAACAACTACAATCGGACCATTCCATTCTTTTGTCCTCCTAGCTCAAGAGTCGCTGAGGAACAGCAGCAGGGGACTCAGGATGGCCAGACAGCTGCAGCTTCAAATCTGCAGTGTGTGCCCAGAACGCTGAACCTTCTGGCCAGTTAAAGAGCATTTTGAGTCCAACAGGAATCTTCCTTGTGTCATGTTAAATACTGTACTGTGACCACTGGTGTTGATTTCTGTACCACAGTGTTTTACGAGCCTGCCTGTTTTGCAGTCCTGGGCAGTGGACCCCAGCCTTACATGTTACGCAGACCTGACCCCAGCCCAGATTGCACGCATGCTCTTATCGAAACTGGACTCCCAGCTGAACTGTTCTCATAGATTATGACACAGCTGTAAAAGCAGAGGCTTCAAGAGATTTAAACGAGACTGAGAAAAACGAGGCTGGTTCTGACCAGTTTCCCTTTATGAATAAAACAACCCCACCAAATAAACAAACACACTCAATTATCATGGGAACACACACTATTAATTCAGGCACCAAGGAGAGAAAGTCCGAAACACCACTTTTGGGAGATACCCAGCATTTATTCAGTATTTGTCAACATCTACTACAACCTCCTATGAGGGTCACGCAGGGCGTGGCAGCTGGGCTTTTTCTAATACAAGCCCTCCAAGGAGGCAGCAGCCCTCAGTCCTGCAGTGTGAAGTATATACTTGGTGTTAAAGGAAGGGATCACAACCAAGCCAAGCAGCTGTCTCCGAAGAGCTTGTGGTCTGTGTGGCACACAACTCTCCAAGAACTCAAGCTGCAGGGGGGTGGGTTTCCAAAGCACTGCTTTGACATGGCTCAGTGGTGAAGAGTACTTCCTGCTCTAGCAGAGGACCCAGGTTTGATTCCCTAGCACCTACAGGGCCACTCACATTTATTTACACCTCCACCACCCCCACCCCATGCTCACCACAGCATACATTTGGAAGTCAGAGGGGCCACTCACAGTTGGGTCTCCCCTTCCTAGGCATAGGTCCTAGGAAAAGAATTCATGTTCACAAGGTTTTGTGGCGAGCGCCTTTACCTGTTGAGCCATCTTGCTGGCCCAGGAAAAATAAAAAACAAACAAACAAAACATTTTTCTATGGTGAATTCATTTGGAGAATGAATCTGGAGCGGCAGATTTCTTGCTTGAGCTGTCACAATGCTGCTGGGCCCTCTGTAGGGGACAGAGGGCTGCAAGTAAATCCTATCCCCGCCCCTCCACCAGTCACCCTGCTAACCTGATGCATCTCTGAAAGATCACCTAAGGTGATGGTGGATTACAAACAGCTGTGCTAACAGGGGTTAAGGTGGATTTTGAAAGGCTGATAGAGCGGCTGAGGAGCTGAGGACATCTGTGGGGACCCAACTGAGATAAGAACAAACAGGGAAGGAGCTTTCAGAGCATTTGCTGTTCACTGGAGTGCAGACCTGTCAAGGAGGCACTAGGGGGGCCAAAGCAAGAGACTGAGAGTTCAGGGGCTGCGGAGAAGGTTCGCTTGCAGAGGACCTGAGTTCAGTTCCCAGCACCCACACTGGGCAGCTTCTGGAGAACCTAACACATCTGCACTCATGTGCACATACTCACAACAACCACACACACGTGGGCATGATTGGGAATCTTTTTTAAAAGCAGAGAGTTCAAGGACAACCTGAATTACACGAGATCCTATCCCGAAACCAAAAAGAAATATTTGTCAATATATATGCAAGTATATTAAACAAACAGTATATATTCCTGTGGATTGTGACCCTTTGGGAGTCAAACGACCCTTTCACAGGGTCGGCTAAGACCATCTGCACGTCAGATTTTTACATTATGTCTCATAACCGTAGCAAAACTAACAGTTATGAAGTAGCAACAGAAAGAGTTTTACGGTTGGGGGTCACCACAGTGTGAGGAACTGTATTGAAGGGCCGCAGCATTAGAAGGTTGGGAACCATTGCTGTGGATGAGGAGGATCAGGCATGTAGGTCAGCAGAGGAACAAGGCTCAGTCCCCAGAACTCAGTAAAAACAAAATGAGAAAATAAACTCCTACAATAAAAAGAGAAAAGTGACTAAAACGGGCCAAGTGTCAGCCACTACTTTAGACAGCGTGATCTAGGGCGGTCTCCCTGAAGCTGAGACTGACAGAGGGGAAGAATTAAAGCAGAGGAGGCATAACCTGGAGGACCCTTCAACAATCCCATCAATGGCCTCAAGAGGGAAGCGGCTGCCTGGCTCATCTCCGTCCCTCTCAAAACACAATCAAGTTCAGCCCGCAGACAGTCTCAAGAACTGACTGCAAGAAAGCTGAAGTGCAGCCCCATAACGCTACCTTCTGCTCTTCCACTACAGTCTAGCAATAACCAATATAGAATCACTTGGCACGCTGACACCTGGACTAGAATCGCAGTGAGAGGAACACAGGCACCACTGTGATACAACCCATTCTGGACAGTCCCCTAGCCTTTCCTTCATGGCTATTGTCAAATGCACACGCAACCAGGATGAACAGAACACAGATGTATGGGCGTCGCGCGCGTGTGTGTGTGTGTGTGTGTGTGTGTGTGTGTGTGTGTGTGTGTTTCTCTGCTAGCTCCACTCCCTAAGATTGTCTTGTCCCCAGTCAGCTATCATGAAGTTCAACTACAAACCTAGAAGCCATTATTCTTCCCTTCCACACCAAAATAAATATCAGTGCCCTTTCAGCCAACAAGGGACAACATTACCTGCTTTGGCAACAGAATTATGACAGCTATCTGATTTTTCTTCCCCAAGCAAAGGAAGGAATGTGTCATAAAAGTTTTCCAGGAGATTTCCACTATGAGAGGTACAGAGCTGGTGAGCTCTGCCCGAGGAGCACCAGTGATCACATATTCCATGCAGAGTTTGCCAGCCTGGAACAACCATCTTTAGCCAGCAGGGTCACTGGTGGAGATGGGGGTGGCAGAGGTTATAGTCAGGCTGCCTGATACTCCTGCCACACGCCACTAGGCCACACATTAGAAACTGTCCCAGGTGTATGTGATAGCTTCCCCAACTTCCAGCTGCACATGGCTAAATACCCCTAAATTCCCGCTGGTCCTGTTCTATCACCAGTCCAAACCGTTTCCTGGCAGGACCACTGCTGGGCTAGTCACCTCACCCTCCTCCAATAAGAGGCTGAAGCACAAGCCAGAGGTGTGAGTGTTGCCAGGGACCGTGGCCTTCTTGGCCATCAGAAGCTCAGAGGGCTTCCTGGGCCTCTTCTTTCTATCCAATAGCAGATGTAGACAGCACAGAAAGCAAGAGGTGAGCTGTCAGGGGAGCACTTACACCCATAGTGGACCACACTGTGGTTAACTAGGAAGCCGAAATGAAGACAAGCCAAACTGTCACCAAATCCTAGAGGCCACAGTCAACCGCAGCTCCTCTCGGACTCACCAACTTCTTGCAACATACATTCTCCCTATTTACAGTCACTTCTCCGCCCAACCCTCTCTCTGTTCTTCTTGCTAAAAAATATATCCCATTTGGGTTCCCTCCCCCTTTTTTTTTCTTCACATGCTTTACCATCTGTTAAATCAACACAGCCAGGGCACTAGTATAAGAAAACCAGTTTAATCCCAGAAAGGCCATTGTGTGCTAGGCTTTGCTGCAGATGGCCAAAGTAACTTACCTTCTCTTCAAGTCCCCTGTCCCTGTAGTGGTTTGAACAAGAAATGCACGTGTGTGTACACACACACACACACAGGTGCATATGCATTTGAATACTCGGTCCCTGACTGTAGTGCTGTTTGTGGAGATTACACCTTTGGGTTGGGAGGTAAAGCTTTGTCAGAAGATCACTATGGGGTGGGCTTTGAGGCTCTGTAGCCTTACCTTACTTACTTCCTGTTTGTGGATAAAATGTGACCAGCCAGCTTCCTGCTCCCACCACACCAAGCCTCCCTGCTGCAAGGTCTCTATCCCTCTGACACTGTAAGCCAAGATAGAGCCTTTCTTCCTCAAGTTGCTCCTGGCCATGATATGTTATCCCAGCAACAGGAATGTAACTGTCACAACCCCTTAAAGGTTAATGCCAGGCATGGCAGCACTCGCCTTCACTCCCAGCCTTCAGGACACCAGAATGTCTTCACCTCTGTAACTTGGTGCCCATGATCCAATCTCTCCTCATCCACCCGTTCCCGCTTTTACTATTTCTCTAAATGTGTGTGTGGTGTCCATGTATGTACATGTGAGGTTGCACATGCAATGTAGAGGACAGAAGTCAGAGTCAGGTGTCTTCCTCCCATCATTCTCCAGACTACCTTTTCAAACGGGGTTTGCCACTGAACCCAGACCTTGCCGATTTGGCTAAACTGGCTGGCCAGAGATCTTCCTGCCTCCACCTCCCCAGCAGTGGGACTACAGCCTGTTAAGAATCGCTCTTTCCTCAGGTATGCCACTAAAAAGCATCCACACTGGAGCCTTTGATACCCCAGCTTTCCCTCCCTGGGTATGTCCAAGCATAGGGGACTGACCCGAATGGCTGTCCTTTGAAGCACCAGGGTTGCCAAGTGACTGGCACACTTCTTACATCTGCACATCATGCCTGAAAATCCACCAGAGCAGATGCCTCAAATACAAGCAGTTATTCCTACATGCTCTATGAATTAAAAATATACATGCATACTTAAAATCCTAGTCAGGGTTCTTCCAGGTAGCTTCTAACCTCCATAATGAGCTGCACAGCAAGAGCCAGTGCTGTTGGCAATGGCCCCTGTGGTCTAGAATGTAGCCCAGCTGTTCCAGGTGCGTCCCCTTCTGCAAGGACTTGAGGCCCCTCCCATGACGCCTCTGCAGGAGGCAAGTATCCTCTAGAATATTTCATCCTCCTACCCTTCAAACTGGGCACACTGGATTTCAGAAAGCAGTAGCAGGCACCTGCCATTAATTCATCTCTACCCATGGTTTGTCCCTACCTCCCACTGCCCAGCTAGAGAAGCCCTCAGTGGCCTTGCACTGAACAAAAGGCACTATTCTGGCCAGAACCCTAAAGGAATGTGCTGCTGAACTGTGTAATGTTCTCTATTGCTACAGTGGGCCCAGACTTGACTCTGCAACCATCGTTAGCCCTACAGAAAGGGAGGGATGTGATTGGCATCTGGTCTTCTCACTGACCTTGTCAACCCCAGCTGTAGACAGTGCTACCATGTAATGTCTAATGACTTCAGTCACTACCACGCCAGTGGCACTGGAAATCACTGCTTTTTCACAGTGCTGGGAATGGAATCCAGGACCTTGAGCACACTAGGAAACCACTCTACACTGAGCTACATGCTCAGTCCTGACAGTACAGTTCATTCTCAGCCTCCACAGTGCAAATGCATAGACTTGGGAAGCAAACTATATACCCTGTCTACACAGGCTCAATGCTGAAAAGCCAAACTCACAGCACACTACATGACCCTTCTGTAAGGCTACCTGGTGCTAACATACATTCTTTCTGCTGGCTGAAATTCATTCATCTCTCAGGGAACCCATGGAGAGTAAACTATGTGGCAGGCACACACTGACATACTATGCCTAAAAGCTTAAGGCTTGACTTTTGAGCAGACTACCACTTCTCAGCATTTTTCAACACTGCTGTCAGCCTACATAAAAGTGAACTATATGACTCACAATTACCTGTATCTCCAGCTCCAGGGGATCCCACGCCCTCTTCTGGCCTCAACTCCCAGCCTGTCAAAACCTAGATAACCTGCTAACTCAGAATATACTGTATCATCAAGCCACGCTGGGCATGGCCGTTAGTAACTGCAGTTAGTTCTCTGAACTTACTATAATTAAGTTCTGTTATGAGGGCTGGAGAGTGGGCTCAGTGGTTAAGAGGACTCCACACTCTTGCAGAGAAGCTGAGTTCAGTTCACAGCACCCACATGGTAGCTCCCATAAAGGTGGGAGCTTTAGTTCCATGGGCTCTAGCACCCTCTTCTAGCCTCAACAGACTCTGCACACATGTGATACCCATACAGACAAGCACACTCACACACAAACACGTAAGTAAAAATAAAAAATTTCAAACTCCATAAATATTCAACCAGACCCCATTCAGCCTCTAGATATATTTTGTCGAATGACCGATACACAGCCCTGTTTCAAATGTTTCTGTTTAAAGACATTTTATTGAAAACCTGTGGATTCATTAACACGGAATTCATAGCTCCCAGCTCTGCCACACCCCAGAACCTCGTCTTCCTCACAATACACATTTTCCACACAGGGTTTGCTACGGTCTCCCTAGGTGACGGACGTGAAGCGTCTTCACTGTCATGTTTGGAGGCCATTTGAAACAAGCCACCTACAAAAACCATGAAAATGAAGAAAACATGGTGCTTCCACCAACCCCTTCCCCAACACACATCAAAGCATGTATGCTGAGCAGTGAAACAAGCCTGACCATCACCTTGTTGAACCTCCTCTGGGAAGTGTGTGTGGAGAGTCAAACCTGCCCACCCTCCACCTGTCATGTAGTGCACGCTCTGCTTCAAGAGCCGGTCCCAAACTGCGGTGAGCGGGCAAACGTGTAAATGTGCGTAGAGGCAACCAACTACATCTCATTACAGGACAGGAGGCGTAAGACACACAATGTAGATTCTGAAAGGTTTTCCTCCTTTGCCAAATAACCATTAAACTATACCCCACATAGACTTCCGCCTCCTAAGGTGTTTCAACACTTTACTTTCCTGTCTTGGCGGTATATGCCTTCCAGATCTGGCAACCTTGCCCCTAAGTTTCTTGTCATTGCTGTTTGTTCTTTAGGCAGACAAACCCCTGCCAACCAGCTGGCACCATTCACCTTAATTCACCCAGTCTTCTACCAAACTCCAACAGGTAATCTGCATTAACTCTAGAAACGTTCCCTCTCAGAACCATGAAGGACCCTCAGCTGACGTATCTTACTAGAGGTGGATTTTTGTTTCTCCTTTACCCAAGTTGCCTATAACTTGACATGTAGCCCAGGAGACTGAGCTGTCTGTCCTCCTGCTTCAGCCTGACACATGCTGGGATTACAGGTGTGTGCTACTACACCAAGCCTCAGAAAGTTCCTACACACACTTTTCTCTTTCTCAGGTTTCTCCTATGATACCTAGCCTCAGGCAATAGACAACCTGACTTGAGAATCACCAGTGTCCTCAATTCCCTTACAACTCCCAGGTGTTTGGCTTTTGTTATCAGAACTTTCAGCTGAAGGTATTTTATAAGATCATACCTTTAAAAAAGCATACATACAAATGCCCACACATAATAAAGGGTACAAGACAATAAAGGATAAGACAACAAAGTAGCCCCTAAAGCTTGAGGGTTTACTCTGGCCAATACATTTTAGCCAGGCAGTGGTGGCACATGCCTTTAATTCCAGCACTCAGGAGGCAGAGACAGATGGATCTCTGAGTTAGAGGCCAGCCTGGTCTACAGAGTGAGTTCTAGGACAGCCAAGGCTATACAGAGAAATCCTATCTGGAAAAACAAAACAAAACAAAACAAAGCAAAACAAACAAAAATTACGTGCAAAGTTCCAAGAAAACTTTTCATGTTTTTAGTATCTTCCTATCTCCTAATTGAATTGGTTTGTTTCTTTGTTTTGGAGATAAAATCTCTCACTGAATACAGAACTCTTTTGGCTAGACCCTCAGAAGCCAAAAGAGGGCATCCAATCACCTAGAACTGGGGTTACGTATGGTTTTAGTTGCCATATTGGTAGGGGGAACCAGCCACTATGCTCAGCTTTTAAATGGGCACTGAGGATCTGAACTCGGGTCCTCACACTTCCTCAGAGAGCTCTGCACTCACCTGACCAACCCCAGCTCCCACAAGACAGCTTTTACTATTGTTACTTGTTTCCTATTTTACTTCAAAAAGTTAAAAAGTTATGCTGATACTCTACAGAAGACATAGCCTAAAGAGACACGAAGGAAGACATTGCTGTGGGTTTGTTTTGGCAGCCATCAGAGGTGGGTAATAAGGCTGACTCCAGAAAGACAAAAGGATCTTTCCATTACAAAATACTTAAAGGTGAAAGTTTTACTCCCAAAGCTATGTCTGCAAGAAGTGTTGAAATCTTAAAGTCAGTGTGAAATCAGCTGGGGAACCAGTGTCAACCAGTTCATGTTTATGAAGGTTTTCAACTGGTCAGAGGTTTTTCTAAACCTGACACAAAATCCACCCCAAAGCACATTATTCTCCTGGAATTCTGGAAACTCTCTGATGTAACTGGAAGAGTGTCAATCTCTCACAGAAGAAAATAAGACGTGCTGGAGAGATGGCTCAGCAGTTAGGAGAACTGTCTGCTCTTGCAGAGGACCTGGTTCAGTCTCCAGCACCCACATGGTGGCTTGAAACCATCTTTAACCCAGTTCCAGAAAATCTGAAGCCCTCTTCTGGCTTCCAAAGCACTGAATGCATGTGGTGCACAGACATATATGCAGGTTAAACAGCCTCATATATAAAATAAATATTTTAAAAAATATTTAATTATTTATTTTTATTTTACGTGCATTGGTGTTTTGCCTGCATATATGTCTATGTGAGTGCTGGATCCCCTGGAGCTGGAGTTACAGCAGCTGTGAGTTGGCATATGGGTGCTGGGAATTGAACCTGGGTCCTCTGGAAGAACAGGCCAGTGCTCTTAACCATTGAATTATCTCTCCAGTGCCCTAAAATAAATCTTTAAAAAATTTAATTAAAAAGAAAAAAAGAATGTAAAATACCATCTGGTATATTTAGATTTATCCGGGTAGGAACCAGTAAGTGGCACCGTACAAACTCAAGTCTCTAGAAACAATTAGCTGAAGCTGTTTTTACTATAGCATTCACAGTTTTGGAATGCAGACATGGTCATTTACAGCAGAATTATTCTAATTGTACTGTATTTTGGTCAACACAAAAATTAGTTCACATTCTCTCTTCCAAATCGAAAGCAAAGGCAGATTGCCCACGAGCACGTGCACGCACACACAGGTGGCAAGGCAAATCTGCCTGAAATGACAATTTTGACAGTTAAAACACAAAGCGAGGGAGAGTGTCTCAGCCTAATTTAACAGTAACAAGATCACCACCACCACCCCGCGTGGAGGAGTGCTTTGCAATCTATCTTGGGTGTAAGAACTTTCTGAGAAAAGTACCCATAAATCCATCATTTAAAGAGAGAGCGGGAGAAACAAGAAGACATCATCAGCTGCGGAGTCAACGTTGCCCAGCCGGGAGGTCTCTATACATCCCACTCTGTTGGCCTTGTGGGCATGCGCGGACTCCTAATTAGCTGCTGCAGGGAACAATGACTGCAAAGACTGAAGAGGAGGTAAAGTTTGGCACGCCAGAATGATATGCAAAACTGACCTTCAAATCCTAAATTGCAAATGGACCTGTATTGTTTTTTGACTTTGTTCCCGGAGGAAAAAACAGGCGCTTACTTTCTTGGGTTTAGAAAACAAAAATGTTAAAGCTTCACAGTCAGGGTGGTAGTAGCTTTCAAAGAATGGGTTCTGCCAGACGTGGTGGCGCACGTCTTTAATCCCAGCACTCGAGAGGAAGAGGCAGGTGGGTCACTTTGGGTTTGAGGCCAGCCTGGTCTACAAAGCAACTTCCAGACTAGCCAGAGCTACAAAGAGAAAGCTGTCTCAAAAAAAAAAAAAAAAAAAAAAATTAAAGCGGTTTCTGATAAACACTCCAAGACCGCCCACCTCCCCCACACCAGGCTGCTGGTTCTTATTAACCAGAGGAGGAAACACAAGGAACAAACGGGACCAACGATCAAAGTGAAACCGACTTTTTAATCATCTCGTTGAAACAGAACACAAAACAGGGAAAGCTCTAACGACGAGGCCGCCCCAGTAAGTCTTGTCATCCTTGCCTAAGACCTCAATATCTCCGTGTGATGAATTAAAGACTGTTGAGCAAAGCAAAACAAAACCCAAAAAAAGGCAAAGACCAGAGCTTTCCGGAGAGGCCTCACGCAGTGCAGAAAGGGCGCGTAGTCGCTTGGAAAGGGAGCAGGAAGTGTGCGGAGAGGGCCGGCTCCCGCAGTCCCCGCGCAGCCCAGAAGCGCCGCGTCCCGGACCCAGCGGCAGCTTCGCTTGGGGCCTCTGCGCGCACCCGGGACCCAGGTCAGCCGGAGCTCGCGAGCACGAGCAGCCGCCCTCGGTCTCGGTCTCCACGGTAGCCAGACCTGGGCCAGGGTTTCCCGCACTCACCACTGGCGCGCCTCGGGCCGGCCGGGCCCCGTTGGGGGCGTTGGGCACGGAGGCGGGGCGCGCGGGCTCGGGAACGCGCTCCCGCGCCTCTGGGCTCTCCAACACGCGGGCACGCTCGGGAGCGCGAGGAATCCCAGGAATGAGGCGCAGCCCGCCTGCGCCTGGTCTCCTCCAGGCCCGGCATAGCCACGCCCCGGCCACGCCCCGGCCACGCCCCTCTGGCCAGGCAGGTGGTGCCGCGCCCAGGTGAGTCCACGGGGCCGCGCAGCACGACCACGAGCGGCGCGTACCCTCCGGCGCTGCGCGCTCCGAATCCAGCGTTCCGGCCCGGAACCTCGCTGGGGACGCGATGCTCCCCGCAAGGAGCGCCCTCAGGGCAGGACACGTGTTCTTCAGCATATCCCCTAGCGCCACGCCCCCCCAGCCCCACGGACTTACCTTCCCCGCACACGCGTGAACATCCGCGGGTCTGAAGCGAGTCCAGGTGCCCACCGCCGCCAGCCACGCACGTCCCCACGCACTCATAGCAGGCTTCCTCCACACGCAGACCTCGCCCCACCGTCCCGCCACACTCTATGCCCCTGCCCGCGCATTCGGCCACGCGGGACACCGGAGCCACCTTCGCAGACGCCACACCGACCCGCCTCCCTGCAGACCGAGGGCAGGCGGACCGGTTGCCGCCCAGGACTCTAGGCTCCGCGTTCGCACCTACGCGGCGGCTGCTCCACATCTCCGAGTGGCACCTGACAGGGCTACTCGCAGCCTCAGCCTCCGGTCACCAAACCCCACGCCCAAAGCCACACAACAGTCCGGCAGCCACACGTACCTGAAGGCACAGTGCAGCCGCACAGCCTTGGGAGACAGGGACTCTCAGGGTGCCACGGAGAATCAGAAGGGCAGCCTCTTTGGATCAGAACACTCGGAGCCGGCTGGTTTCCCTCCCATTCCAGCACTCCACGCGCGTGCACACGCGTCCACGCTCACGCGCGGCCTCCCCACCCCCTAGCTGCGAAGAGGAAACGCTGGAAAATCCAAGCCGCGGATAGGGCACTCTGGGCGCGCGCTGCACTTTGCCGCTCCGGGCAAACTCGTGCTGCCACCGCCGAGCTCTGCGGCGGGACGGGCAAGGGCGCGGGGGAAGGGGGGGAGGAAGCGCTTCCGATTGGTGCAGGTTCTGGCGAGGGCACGTGACCCGGAGAAGGCCTGGCCTGGCTTTAATTTTTAGCTGTCATTCTCTGGAGATGTTTGGGGTGGGGGAAGTGGACACGCCCCCGGCCCGGCAGCTCTGGGCCCTCCATTGTTTTTCTCATACTGCCACAATTAAGGAAAACATTTGCTTAGCATAACCAGCCACTAACTTCATAAAACAGGCAAAGGCTAGACTTCTGGCTGATTTTACCACAGCTCCACCTGCATGCCTTCTGGCTGTCCTCGAACCTGTTTTTAGAAAGACACACACACACACACACACACACACACACCACACCACACCACAGACTTGGTGAGTTTTTTGTTTACTTGATGCAAGCTAGAGTCATTTGAGAAGAAGGAACTTCTCTATAGAGAAAATACCTCCATTTTATGGCCGGTGAGCAAGCCTGTGGGGCATTTTCTTGATTAGTGACTGAAGTGGAATGGCCCAACACCCTGCGCAGGTGGTCCTGAGTGGTATAAGAAAGCAGGCTGAACAAGCTTTGAGGAGTGAGTCACTAAACCACATTCCTCTGACTTCCCGACAAACTGTAAGCTGAATCGAAACCCCTTCCCTCCCCTAGCTGCTTAGGTGTTTATCACACAGCACAGAAAGCTCACTAGGCAACGACTAGGCACTGACAATCAGGACCGCTTAAGGCTTCCCCTGAGAAAGGGCTCCAAGACACCATAAAAATAATCAGCAGCTTTCTTCAGTGTTGGAAAAAAAATTTTTTTTTCTGGGTCCCAAGCTGTTTTCCCATCTGTCAAAGGGTCCTATGGCATCCCAGCATGTCACCCCTGCGGAATAACGATAGAGGTAGGGGCAGTTCATTTGCAAAAACAGGTTCCCCAGAGGCTTATGGCCCCTTCTGAGGCACACAGGCACCAGGGGAGAAGATCCAAGTGTGGCCGTTGTGGGATTCCCTAGTGGTTTCCTCCTTTAAAACTCATGGATTCGATCCCAAGAAGAGGCTGGAGAGATGATTTAACAGTTATGGAGACTGGCTGCTCTTCCAGAGGACCCCAATTCTATTCCCAGCACCCAAGTCAGGGGCTCACAACTGTCTAAAACTCCAGCTCCAGGATACCTGACACCTTCTTCTGGACTCTGTAGACATCTGTGCTCACATGTGCATATACGCACGTACAGACAAACGTATACAGATAATTTAAAAATAAAAGTGAATCTTGAAAAGAAAATCATGAATCGGTGCTAGGAAAGCTCCCAGACTTGCTGATGTGTATATGTGTGTGTGTGTGTACACCTCAGTATGGAGACCAGAAGACAACTTGCAGGAGTTGGTTCTTTCCTTCAACCGTGTGGATCCCAGGATGGTCCGCAGGTCTCAGGCTTGATTGCAAGCATTCTTACTCTCTGGGCCATCCCTCCAGTCTCACAATAATGTTTTTAAGTTTAGACCCCACGTTAATTCATCAAGTCTTAAGAATATATAAAGAAAGTGTGCAAAATACACAAAGGGAATGAGGACAGTCAAGAGACTGGTGCCAAGAAGGTGGCAAAATGGAAAGAGAGATTTGGATTCAAATCCCAGTTCAGCTCTATTCCATGAAGGACTCTGGGCTTCTGACTTCTTTCTCAGGAAGGGACTAAGGAAGAGGCAGATGGGTGCAGCGAAGTTCCATCTCCCCACAGCTCTCTTGACTGGAATTCAGAGCTGCTTGGAATTTTAGAAACACACAGAGAACTCAATCACGGCGGGCTAGGAAAGAAACTTGCTCCGATGGAACCTGTGAACAAGAATGACAGCAAGTAACGCAGCTGCACATTTTAAACCCTGGCCCCTGGTTGACAAAGTGCCCCACACAGCATTATCTCATTCGATCTTCGTGACAACACTGGCGCTCGTTGGCTGCTACGGGATTTTCGTTTGGGGTCGGCGCAGAGGTCTAAAACTGCCTCTTTAATTTTCATCACTGCCTAGACGGAGACTTGCTTTGTAGATAAATCATGGGGACCCAAGGGCTTTTCTCATGGATGTGACCAGTCTTTGACCTTGGCAGGGCTTAATCTCACTCCTTGCCTTACATCAGCAGGAGCAAACTTAACTCTGGCAGCCTCCAAAAACCGTGTTAACTCTGGCTGTTTTCTTTGAGTTGGTGAAAGCAATTGAGGGGGGGTGCTGTAAGGAATGGGAGAATTAGAACCAAACTCATGTCCTGTGTTAAGTACATCAGTGCACAGTGACCTGCAACACTGTGCATGGATCCAGGTACCAAATGACAAACTCAGGCATGTGGCAAAGTGCCTTCTATGTGATGTAAAAATGAAATGAAAAATAATTCTAGGAGGATATAGTGTGTGTGTGTGTGTGTGTGTGTGTGCGTGTGTGCGCACGAGTGCGAGCAATAAAATCCTTTTTTAAGTTAGAAGCTGCATGTGGTGGTATACACCTGTAGTCTGAGCTATTCAAGAGACCGAAGCAGGAGGATGGCTTAAGGGAGTCAAACAGCAGCCTGGGTGACACAGCAAGACCCATTCTTATTAATGACAACAAGTTAAAATGGTAAATTTTATAGCTATTTTAATACTTTTAAAAATCACATTTTATTTTGTGCGTATGGGTGTTTAACCTGAATGTGTGGCTGTGAACCACCCCCTGCCGTGCCTGCAGAGGCCGAAAGGGGGCATTGACTCACTGGAACTGGAGCTACAGGTGATCGTGAAGCACTGTGTGGGTGCTGGGAACCAAACCACAGTCCTCTGCAGGAGCAGCCTGTGTTCCTAACTGCTGAACTACCTCCCCAACCCCAACCCACCCCAGGCTCTCTTTTTGAGACAGTGTCTCACAATGTAGCCATGGCTGACCTGAAACACAGAGATCCACCTGCCTCTGCCACCTGAGTGCTGGGACTAAAGGGGTAACATCACTACGCCCAGTCTTTACCTCAGAAAGGTTTTATTGAAAGAGCATGATGGGCTGGAGAGATGGCTCAGCAGTTAAGAACACTGACTGCTCTTCCAGAGGACCTGTGTTTGAGTCCCAGAACCCACGAGGCAGCTCACAACCATCTGTAACTCCAGTTCCAGGGGATCTGACGCCCTCTTCTGGTCTATGTGGGTGCTGCATGAACATGGTATACAGACATACATGCAGGCAAAACACATACCTGAAATAAAAATAAATATTTTTTTAATTAAATAAAAGGAACAAGAACACACGAAGGACCGGAGGGCGCTGTGTGTACCACCAGCTCTGTGGCTGTCCTCTGTACTACAGTGGTGTTTTCTGGTCTCCTAGTCTCTCTATTTGTGCCTCTCCTCTTCCCTGTAACCCCAGCACTTGAGGACTTGTGGGATGGAGGCTGGAGCATAAGGAGTTCAAGGTCATCCTCAGGTATAGAGCAAGTTAGAAGCTAGCTTGGACTACTTGAGACTCTATCTTAAAAAAAAAAGTCAGACAGATTGGGGGAGGGCCTGGGCAGATCATGCAGGCCTCAGCAGACGGGTTTTCCTGACACCTTCATGTAACTTCAAAGGAAAGAGAAAAACAAACCTGCTTCCCGGTGCAGGACTCTTACAAAGAAAGGGGTGCACAAAGAGAACTTCCGGTTCCCAAATGGAATACCTTCAGTGGAGTATTTGCAACCAAAACCAGAGCAAGAAGAGGGCCTCAGATGCTCTGGGACTGGAGTTACAGACAGATCCATGTGGGATCTGATGTGAGATCTGGGCCTGAGTCCTCTAGAAGAGCAGCCAGCGCTCTTAACCATTGAGCCTGACTTATATTATTTTTTCTGTAATTCAAATAAGTACAAAATAAAATCAAGAGAAAAAAAAAAAAAAACAACTCAGAAACTTTTGGCTTTTAAACTCCTGCAAAAGGCAAACATATTTACAAGTGAAACACAAGCTACCAATCTTCAGTGTTGACCCGACATGGCAGGTGCTCTTGTTGTATGGAACTGTGAAGAGGGGGTGACTGAACTGGGCTCCAGTGGGTTTCTTTATTTTGGGGGAAATATCGGGGAGGTGGTATTTGTAGTTGTTGTTTGAGACAAGGTCTCTCTATGTAGCTCTGGCTGTCCTGGAATGCACTACATGGACCAGGCTGGCCTCAGACACAGAGACCTGCCTGCCTCTGCCTCCCAAATGTGGGAATTGAAGGCCTGTTCCACCATGCTCTGGGGAGGTTTCCTTTTAATTACTGTGGGCCCCCCACTGACTTCACTCTTCCATCGCCCCTTCCCATTAGGCCCCTATGAACCTTTTATGCATTCCTAGGTAAATTTGACCTTAGGGCTCTTGCTGTCCACAGGGTGTCATCATATAAAAGCCAACTGTGTTCTTTGGTCATTGGGACACTGTGTCTATGGGATGGCTCCGGGGGCAGTCCTTGTGAAGACCTGAGTTTGATCCCATGGACCTACATAAAGGTGGAAGGAGAGAACTGACTCTACAAGGTTGTCCTCTGACCTCTACACACATGCTCTGGTATATGCAAGCCCCTCCCACAATAACAATAAAATAAAACACATTTCATAACTGCCCAGACTGTGCCAGTGCAAATGCCAGGCCTGAAATCAGCCAGAGGCGCTGTCTATGTGCCCTGGTATTTGCCTATATCAAATCTTTAAAGGTGAACATAAAAATTGCTATATGAGAGACTGAGGAGTTTACTCAGTGGTTAAGAACCCTGGCTACTTTTCCAGAGGACCCGGGGTTCCACTCCCAGCACCCACATGGCGGCTCACAACTGTCTGTAACTCCAGTTCCAGGGGATCTGACGCCCTCTTTTGGGCTTTGGTGGCACTGCATACATGTGGTGCACAGGCAAACACCAATACATATAAAATAAACATAAATAAATCTAAAAAGTGCTAAATTGAAATGCTCTCCTAGGCAGCTCCTAAATTCCTGTGAATATATTTGTAAGCCTCAATTTCAGAAATCACAACAAAGAAGTTAGGCAGATAAGCTTTGGAGTTTCAAATAAAAACCCTGGTTTTTGAATCCTAGCACCACTCTCTATTAAATCTTAGAATCTTAAGCAAGGTATTTAACCTCTGCATCTTAGTTTTCTCCCCTGGAAAATAGAATCATAAAATTCATTTTTTTAGGAAGTCATATTAAGCAAGATGGAGTTACCGGGCATGGTGGTGCACACCTTTATTCCCGGCACTACAGAGGCAGAGGCAGGAGGATCTCCGTGAGTCAGAGGCTAGCCTGATCTACATAGTGAGTGCCAGGGCTGCATAGTGAGACCCTGACAATCAATGTTGCTGATTACTGTTTTGAATACCTTTGTTTATAAAGCCAGTTGGCCACAGAGACAGAGCAGAAAGCAAGTCCTCTAATGTTACGATATACATGCGTTGCCCCACCAAAAACTTAATCCCAGAGTCACATGTACTGATAGCATCTAGAGGTGTAGCCTTGGGGAGGTAAAAAAGAGTTAGATGCAGTCATGAGGGTAAGCCCCCTGTGATGGCATCTGGGGCTTTATAAGAAGAGCCCCAGCCAGCACACATGCTATCTCACCACGTGGTGCCCTTGGCCGTGCTGAGAAGCAGCGAGAAAACCCAAACCAGCTGCAAGGTAGATGCCAATGCCACACTCTTGGATTTTCCGGCCTCCATGACTTCTTTCAGTCTCTGTTCTTTACAAATTACCTAGACTCGGGTATTCAGTTATAGCAACAGAAAACACACCAGACACCTTATGTGGGGACCAGTGTGATTCTCTCAGTGGCAGCTGTCTACCTGTGTTCACAGGGGGCTGAGTTAGGAAGTTGCTCTACTTCTGAGTTAATCATATGGATAATCCCCCTGAAAAACAAATTCTTTCATTCTGCTACTTGGAAACTCTGTCCATCTCCCTGTTCCTTATACCCAGGATTCTCAACTGGGGAACATGTGGTTTGTTGGCAATCAGTGGGATGCCACCTGCCTCGGGTCTTCAGCAGAACTCACACAGATGCCTCCAGAACTGGGAACTAAGTGATTTTCTTACTTTTCTTTTTTCTAGTATTTATTCTTTTCATTTTGTTGTAGTGCAGGGGCCAAAATCCAGCACTTTTGAGAAGTAAACAAGACCCCTACCCTTGACTTTTTGAGATGGGATCTTCCTATATTGTTCAGGTTGCTACCCACTGTGTAGTCCAAGCTAGCCTGAAGCTTAGAGTCCTCCCGCCTCTCTCTTGAAGTGTGAGATTACAGGTGTGTGCCACCATGCACAGAATCCTCTTTTCTTTATAAAATATTTAGCTTCAGCCAGGGTTGGGAGTGCACACCTTTAATCTCAGCACTCAGGAGGCAAAGGCAGGTGGATCTCTGAGTTCAAGGCCAACCTTGTCTATGTAGCTAATTCCAGGCCATCCAGGGCTACCTAGTGAGATGCTATTCTAAAGAAATATCCAGTCTCAAGTACTTCATTATAGTAACACAAAATATGTTAATACACTCATGATGATGAGCTAAGATGCTCACATGGCAAGCTTAAGGAAGAAAACATGTGGCTGATTGTGGTGGCTAACACCTGTAATCACAGCACTTGGAGAGCTAAGGCAGGAGGTTTACCATGAATTCAAGACCAGCCTAGGCTACAGTTCCAGGCTAGAGAGACCCTGTCTGAAGAAACATATTGGAGTTAGAATACATTCTAAAGATGGTGGAACCAGGGACATTGACGACCCTGTGAGGCCACTGCCTTAAACTCTGGTCCTTTATCCCCAACTTCAGACTACAGGAGACTCAAGTCAATTCATTTCTTTCTGGATCTTGTGTTTTGTTTTTCACCCAGAGCTAACCTAACAATGCAGCCTCTGAAAGGTAGGGAGGACTGTCTTATTTCTTTTGCAACCTCTGGTTTCTGGCACAAAGCCTGGCTTCTCACAGATGCTTACGAAATGTCTGTGGAAGAATGAGAGGAAGGACCCCTTCCTGGTTATTTCTGTGGCAGAAAGAATTCAAGCTCATACATGGAGCCTGAAACTGCTTTCCTAGAAAATCTGGGAAAGTATAGGGGGGAGAAAAAGGCAGCAGGGGAGGGTGTTATATTTTAAATTTAAATGTCACAGTTGTAAGTCAGGCCAGGATAATATTATCCTAGCACTGGACAGAAAATAGATGCTAAATGAAGACATGTGTCACGCCTGAGAAAAATTCAACAGTTGCCCACAGCCCTTAAAATAAAACTCCAAATTCCTAGTGTTTTTGGCTCCTTACTGCTTCCCCCAACACATACACACTGCTTTTTTTTTTTTTTAAGGGGGGAGGGTCAGGGGACAATTTTAGATTCACAGATACTTGTGATAAGCAATACAGCAGTGAGATCCTAAGCAATACAGCAGTGAGATCCTATAAACCTTCCCCCAGTGCCCCCAGGGTATCATTTTCTCACAACTAGGACATTGACACAATTCACAAGAGACTTGGAAGGCCAAGGCCAAGGCATGGGCATTGGTATTTGGTTGGAGCTGTTCTCTGGTTTCAAGATGGTGTCTGTTGCTTTGTCCTCATCTGGTGGCATGCAGGAGAGCAGGAGAGCTGAATTCATACTCTTAAATCCTTTCATAGAGGGTTCTGTCTTAATTACTTTTCCATTGCTGAGATAAAACACTCTGACTAAACAACTTAAGGGAGAAAGATTTATTCTGGCTCAGAGTTCCAGGCTGCAGTCTGTCATGCTGGGGAAGTCAAGACAGCTTGAAGCATCTGGTCACATCTCATCCACGATCCGGGAGCAAAGAGGGATGAATACTGCAGTTTGGCTCCTTTTCTCTACTTATGCAGTCCAAGATCCCAGCCAGTGGAATGGTGCCACTCGTAGTGGGCAGGTCTTCCAAGCTCAATTAATGTAATCAATATATTTCCCCATAGGCATGCCCAGAGGTCTATCTCCCAGGCAATTCCAGATTATGTCAAGTGGATGGTTATCAGTCATTATTACAGTAACTAATCCCATGGGAGAAGGTTCTGAGTTACCCCAGAGAGGCCTCACCTTCTAATTCCATTACTGTGGTAGTTAAGTCCCAAAGGGTACACACACATACCAACTATAGCAGCGTGTGTGTATGTGTATTTGTTCAGTTCTAAACATCATAACGTGTGTAGGTCCACACTTTCACACTTAAGACATAGGATAATTCTGTCACTCAAGGATTTCTGTTATGGCTTTATGTTGTTGTTTGTTTCCTTTCTTTGTTTTTCTGACAGGGTTTCACTCTGTAGCCCTAACTGGCCTGGAACTCACTATTAGACCAGGCTGACCTAGAACTCACAGAGATCCACCTACCTCTGCCTCCTGAGTGCTGGGATTAAAGTCATATACCACCATGACCCATCCCTGATGTGACACATTCTTTTGTAAACACATTCTTCTCCCTCCCCCTATGCAGCGTTCTCAACCAGTGGGTCGCAATTCCTTTGTGTGTGGGTTGAACAACCCTCTCATGGGGGTCACCTAAGACCATCTACGTATCAGATATCTACACTGTGATTCATAACAGTAGCAAAGTTATAGTTATGCTGTAGCAATGAGAATAATTTTATGGTTGGGGGAGGCAGGGAGAGGAAGGTCACCACAACATGAGAATCCGTAATTAAGGGTCTTAGCATTAGGAAGGTTGAGAACCACTGTCCAATAGCCTCCTGCCATCACAGATACTTGGAAAACACCAATATATTCTCCATTTCTAAAATGTTGTCTTCTCAAAATGTTATTTAAGTGGAGTTATACAGGACAGGGAGAGTCTTTTGGAGATTTTCTTTCTTCTCCCTGTGCAATTTCTTGGTGATCCATCCATGTAGTTATATATATCAAGAGTCTATTCATCTCCTTGCTGAGCAAGACTCCACAGTGTGGACAGACCACCGTTTGTGCAGCCAAGCCACTCAGCTGTGGACAGACCTCCAGACACATCTTGGTTTTAAGCTACACACACAAAGCCAGTGACACACATTCATGCATGTAGATTTCATCTTCATCATCAACTCGATGTTTAGAATCACCATGGAAACATACCTGCTGATGTGCTTATAGGAGGGTCCCTAGCAGGTTTGACTGAAGAGGGGAAGACTTACCCTGAATGTGGGCAGCACCACTCCTTAGGTTGGGGTCCCAGATAAAGAGGGGGAAGTGAGCCAAGCACCAGCGTTCTCCATCCTCAGCTTCCTGACTGGGGATACAATGTGAGCAGCTGCCTCGCGCTCCTACTGTAATGCCTTCCCTGCTATGATGGGTTGTACTCACAGAATGTGAGCCCTTTCTTCCTTAAGTTGCTTTTGTTAGAATAAAATGAAGGTGGGGGAGGGGCTGGAGAGATGGCTCAGTGATTAATAGCACCTGCTACTCTTGCAGAGGACACACCCAAGCTCAGTTCCTAATAGCCATGGTTTGTGGATCATAGCTGCCTGTAACTCCAGCTCCAAGGGATCTGATGCCTCTTCCTGGCTTCCGAGAGCACCCATACTAATGTGTACAAACACATGCATACATACACACACACATGCACACACACACACAATTTTAAAAAATTAAATAGTATAAATAAAGAAAAATGAGAAAGTTACTAATACTTTGTGTTTACCATGTATACGTATATAACATATGAGAACATTTAGTGCATGGTCATTTGATTTTGTTGCCTTGAGCTCTTGGAAGCATAGATCTCCTGGTAGGAGTACATGTTGGAGGAGGCTATCACATCATGGCAGCCTGGGAGCCAAAAGGAGAGAAAGGAAGGGTTGGGGTCTCAACATCTCCTTCAAGGGCATATTCCATGGGCTGGGGAAATGACTCAGTTGGTAAGGAGCTTGCTGTGCAAGTCTGAGGACATGAGTTCAAATCCTTAGACCCCCACATAAATCCAGGCACAATAGCACATGTCTGTGCTTCTACAGCAAGATGGAAGATGGAGATAAGAGAATTCTAGAAGCGTCCAGTCTGGTTAGCCTGATGCTCACAGGATCAAACAACAAAGTGACCCTGTCTCAAACAAGGTAAGAGGCAAGAACGGACACCGAGGTTATCCTCTGATCTTTACATGTGTGCTATGGTACACACCCATCCCTTGCCCCAACATGCATGCACACGCATGCTTCACACACGCACACACACCGCAAATGTCCTAGCTTCTGCCGACCAGGCTGTACTTCCTAATGATTCTTCCATTTCCTAGTAAAGCCACAGAATAGTGATGAAGCCTTCAAACCATGGGCCACCAGAGAGCATTCAAGATCCAAACTATAACCTGGGAGTGGTGGAACAGGCTTACAAAACCAGCATTCAGAGAGACATATAACTTCAAGGCCAGCCTAGGCTACATAGTAAGACTCTGTTCCAACACTCCACAACTCTACCCCCAAACTATAGAAAACCCCTCCCTACCTTTTGCTGGGCCCTACTGCTGAAGCAGAATGCCAGTCAAACTCACATTTCCACCTGGACTTGCCGGGAGCTGGGTTCTCACAGACAACTGGTACAGGGTTTTGGGTTTTGTTCAGAAGGGAGCAATGTATGTGCAATAAAAGCATTTTCCCAGGGGATGGCAGTCTTTCCCCCCTCCCTCCTTCCTTTCCTTCTCTGCCTCCCTTCCTCTCTCTCTCTCAACCATATATTTAATTTTATTTATATTTCTATTCAATATAAATCAATCCCATAAGAAATGTCTAAAAATCCAAACGTGACCAGGCCAGCACAATGAGTCATTAGAAACAGATGTGGGATGTTCAGATTCCAGGCAACAGAAAGGGATCCTTCACACCCAAGCAGCTTGAGAGTCTTTGCCACTGCTCTTTACACGTTGGTTTCCAAGGATGGCGAGAGTCGGTTTTGCTCAGCAGCAGTTAGGGTACTGGAACATCTCAGCTTGTGTGCACGGAGCCAAAGATGTTATAGACACCCATCTCAAGGAAGCTTCCTCTGTACTGAGTTAGCTGTAAAATGCTTTCTAGGATGCATCCCAAGTTAGGCTTGAGACTAAAATAACCCTTAGGTTGTAATGTTCACAAACAATGACCTCTGCCAACAGCTCTCTGACACACATGGTGACTGAAGTCTTGGAGCTAAGATTCACATTCTAGTTCAGTAAAGCCACAGCAGTGTTGTGAGCTACTTGGGAAGTGAACTGAGATGAAGTGGTGATCAGGAGGTACAGAGAGCTACTGGTAGTGCATATCTGTAATCTTACCACTTGGCAGAAACAGGAGAATCAGAAGCTCGGGTCCATCCTCAGTGGCATAGGGAGTTCAAGGCCAGCCTGGGCTACGAAAGAAGTTGCTGATAAAATTAAATTAACCTAAATTAAAACTGTCCTTGGAACTGGTTACTTTAGGGAGGAAAAGACCCAAACCAAGTGTCTTAGTCTGTTTTCTGTTGCTATACTCAAATGTCACAGACATAATAATTTTATAAGGAATAAAGGTTTTTGGCTTAGTGGGTTAAGGTGCTTTCCATCAAGTCTAATGACTTGAGCTTCATCCCCAGGATTCATATGGTGGAAGAGGAGAACCAACTGACACAAGTTGTCCTCTGACCTACAGCTGTGTGCTATGGCACATATGCATCCATGCACATATACACACAAATAAGTGTAGTTAATGTTATTTTATTTTTGTTTTTTTGAAACAGGGTTTCTCTGTATAGCCCTGGCTGTCCTGGAACTCACTCTGTAGACCAGGCTGGCCTCAGACTCACAGAGATCTACCTTCCTCTGCCTCCTGAATGCTGGGATTAAAGGTGTGCACCACTACTGCCTGGCTTAATTTTGTAGCAGATAGTTACTGGGTAGCTCAGCAAAGAAGGCAAAGAGGCATTTTCATAGATGCAAACCCTGCCAGACTCAGCAGAGGAAACACTGTCATGTCAAGTGCCATCCTGGAGAGTGAAACCCTGACAATCTAATCTCAGGGGTCTTTATTGATACCTAAGCTCCTCAGGTGTTCTAGTGATAGCACGTGCAGATCATGAGGAATCAAGCATCTTTTACATAAAGCCAACACCTGCAGACAATACAAATGCCAAGGCCCAAGCAGCCTCTCACCCAACAATACACAAAACAACCATTTTAAACATAACTGGAAATAAATTTCTGCAATGTAATTTTTTTTTTAATTTTTAAAAAGAAAAAATGTTATTCAATTCATAGTTTAGGATGTGGGAAGTTCAAGCACATGGCACTGAAGTCTGGTCTGGCGATAGTCTTAGAAGGTACATCAGTCACAGTAACAGACAGGGAGAGGCCTGTTCTCATATGAGTCCTGCTCTCCTTTTAAATTTAACAATTATTTTGGTAGTTCTGGGGATAAGTACTCAACCACAAACTGTATTCTAGCCTGTCTCTCCATCCTGACAAAGCCATCTGGATTCAACCATGAGACTGCACCCTGATGGCCTTACTCAACTCTGACTACCCCGTAGTCACCCTCCAAATAGTAAGTATCAGATCACATGTCCCTCCTCAGTATCTCACAGTGGGGATTAAATTTTACCTTTGCAATGACTGTGAGGACAGGAGTATCATTCACGATCTTAGATCTGAGAAAATTAAGACTCAGAGAGAGTAAGCTATTTCTCCAAAGCCCCACAAGCAGCCTGACAGAGCCAGGCAGAGTACAGAGGACCAGATATTTATGATGCTCCCCTGAGGAGCCACAGCAGCCACTGAGCACATCCACCATGAATCCTGCTTCCCTCCAATTAGGTCTTCACATATCCCATGGAATAAACTTGCTAAGTACACCCACTTAGCCTAAGAAACACTGGGAAGGCCCACTGTCCTAATCCTGGGTGGTGGGCTCCCTTCTTCCCACCTCCCTAAGTTCCCTCACCCCCAGTCTGGCCAGATGCCTATACAAAGCTGGCAAAGGATGCCTTAGGGATGGGATTCATGGTTGGAGAGATCAGGCAACATAATAGGTAGGTTTCAGGCAAAGAATGCCATAGCGAGGTTTCATCAGAAGTCTGGACCTTGCAGACATCTTGCCTATGTGACCCAAAGAACAAGACTACCAGTGCTAGGCCCTCTTCCAACCATGCAGGAACAAAGAAGAGAAAGGGCATGGGCAGACTAAAGGGACAGAGCTGGGGCTGTCAGGGAGGAGAAGGAGAAGAGAAAGTCAAGGTGGGTGGTTTGGCCACAAAAGGAGGTGGGTATTGTCCAAGCACCCATATCAGAAAATCTGCTTGTCCTAGTTCATTTTCAGTTGCTGTGATAAACCCCATGACTAAAAGCAGCTTGAGGGGGAAAGGGTTTATTTCAGCTTATAACTTCCAGGTCATATTCCATCACTGAGGGAAGTCAGGGCAGAAGCCTGGAGGCAGGAGCTGAATCAGAGACCACAAGAAGTGCTTCTTGCTGGCTTGCTTCTCATGGTTTGCTCTGATTGCTTTTTTATATAGCCCAGAGCCACCTGCCCAGGGGTGGCACCAGCCATAGTGAGCTGGACCCTCCCGCACCAATCATTAATCAAGAAAAACCCCCACAGACTTGCCTGCAAACCACAAATGGAGGCTTTTTCTCAACTGATGCTCCTTCTTCCCAGATGGCCCCAGCTTGTATCAAGTTGACAAAAAACTAAGCAGCACAGCGCCTTCCTAAGAGGATGGAGAGCGAGCCAGACAAACAGAACAGCCTTCTGGTGCTAGGGACACCTGATTCCGTCTGGCCACGATGCTCAGCTTGCCTATGAAGAGATGTATTAACAGCCCCTGCCAAGGCTGCTTGGTAAAGTACTGCTCCTGTCACGATCAAGGGGCCAACAAGCTGCAGAGAAGCCTCCAGGCAGCTTTGCCCTGCTGGCCACACCACTTAGCAGCCCTGAGCTGACTGACTCATTCACTCTGTGGCAGCTGCTGGCAATAGGCTCCAGATTGGCCAGACTGTTTGCATGGCCCACAGTGATTTCATACATAAAACATCTGTCCTCCCCAAACTGGATACTGGTTCATGTCTCTTCATCTTTGTGAGTGACATTAGCATAGTCCAGCATTATACAATGACTGATCATCAGACAGTCTCGGATTCAGATTCTAGCTTTCCTGTTAAAAACAAGTTCTTTCAGGTCTTTTTGAAGCTCAAATGACCTATAAATGGTACCTGGTATAGAGTTGACACTAAATGTTGCTACTTCTTGAGGTTCATAAGTGTTGGTTCTCAGTGTCATAGTTATTGAATAGCTACTGTGAGGTAGGTACTACAACAGGAGCTGACAGTGTGGCCTCTCCTCCCTTTCCTGACCACTTTGCAGGTTTATTTGTTTTAGTGTGTGTGTGTGTGTGTGTGTACCACATGCATGCAGAGGCCCGCAGAGGACATTGACATTGAATCTTCTGGACATGGAGTTGCAGGCAATTGGGTGGGTGCTGGCAACCTAACCTGGATCCTCTGCAGGAGCACCTAGTGCTATTAACCACTCAGCCATCTCTTCAGCCCCCTCAATATACATTTGAAGTGGTATCTTTTCCATGCAGAACAGGCAGGAGCCATCATTTACTGAGTGTCCACCTTCTGCCTGGCCTTCATCAGGGGTGTTCCAAGTAGATTCTTAGCTGATATTCACAGTGACCCCTTGAAGTCAGTACTATTCTGCCTACCATATGAGCAGACTGTGGCCCTAAAATGCTCAGGTACTTTCCTGAAGTCACACAGAAGTCACTCTGCCTGAACTGTGGAGACCATGACCCCAGACAAGCAGGCTGAGTCCGAAAGGCCACGAGGAGGGCAAAGGGGCCAAGAGACTGCAGTTTGTCACCCAGCCCTTGAGAGCGACGGGACGGTGAGCCACAGAGATGACGAGCATCCCAAGAGACCACAGCCAGCCTCTTCCAACCTGCAAACAGCAGGCCAACCAAACAGTCCCTTGAGATCACAGTACCATGATGTCACCTTGTTTATTCCCCGAGAAGGAACCAGGCCCACACAGCGGCTCGATGAACCGCTGGCCTCAGACTGCAAGATGACAATGCCTTGTGACTTACTCTCCATGCCATGGCAGCTCCTCAGCCCAGAGTCACCCAGAAGCAAATCACAGGGTGGCTTGATCTTTGCCCAATTCCACAATGGTGTCACTCCCTTCCATCACTGGCCATGCCACTACTTAAGGGCGGGGTGACAGTAGTGCATGCAGACAGCACACACACTCTGAGGGTCTGTTTCAAGGCTGATTATGGCCTGGTTGCTCAAGAATAAGATGTAGACCTAGCTGTTCTCTTAAACCTTATCCCCTCCCATTTCCCCACCCTCCCATTAGTCCCCTTTGTTGGCTCCATTGCTGTGCAGCCTGTAAGGTAACACGTTTGGTGACAGAAGAATTGGCTTTGCTTATGGCAGCTGGGAGGGAGAAAAAAACAGGGGGTGGGATCCCAGTATCCTCCAACTGGACTCTACTTCTTCAGGTTCTCACCAACTGTAAGTACTGTCGTGGGCAGGACCAAGCAGTCACCACATGACCTCCAGGGGATTAAAGTGTCAGGTACACCCTGAAGTTATTTATTAATTCTGTGTTCATACATTCTAAGCTACAACTCTAGCTTTTTCTAGACTCCACAGGTACACACACACACACACAGACACACAACCTTTACAACCCAATGGTGTTGAGTCGGGCAGTAGTGGCCTTACCTTTAATCCCAGGATTTGGGAGGCAGAGGCAGGCAGATCTCTGAGTTTGTGACCATACTGGTCTACAGAGCAGATTCTAGTAGAGCCAGGGTTACCCAGAGAAACCCTGTCTCGAAAAAGAAAAGAAACGAACAAACAAACCCAGTGCTGCCGAATGCCGGCAAAGACAACTCAGTCCCGTCAGGCCAGGACCTGCGGAAGTGTCTGTGACTTAGTGGCCCCTGGTGACATGCTACAGAGCTCCTTGCTCTTGCCCTTCTGGTGTTTTTGCTGTTCTACTTTCATTTAAAATCGACGTGCTAGAGCTGCAATCGAAACAGCCTTTGTTCTCTTTCCACTGTTTCTCCTGCAGAGTCGGCAACAGAATGTAAGCCTTTTGTGTGGTTCTCTGTAGGGCCAATCCCATTATTGAGTGTACTCAGGACCCGCTGGGCTCTCAGCTTTCATACCCCCACCATCACACACACACACAGAGCTGTGGATAAATCACCGTCCTACACCAGTCGCCGTGTGTCAAGCCCTAACCAAGGGGCGCATCCCATCAAGCCTTCTACATGTGTTCGTCGTTCACTAATTCTAGTCATCAGACGTCTATGCGGCCACGCCATAATTTCCTTTTTAATACACAGTCAAATTGAGACTGGAAAGTCAGAGCTACGGATCTACAAGAGGAAAACACAAGATTCTGAACCAAGTCACTTCTGGTTTCAAATCCTTAAAACATCCCACATTAAACACACACGTACATGTTCCACACATAATACATGAGTAGTTGCAGCTATTCTACAAGCTCACATTTGATACACGTGTAATATTGACACTATAGCTCCCTTTCCTTCCTTCCTTCTTCCTCTCTTCTTCCTTTCTTCTTGCCTTCCTCCTTCCTTCCTTTGAAGACTAGAGGAGCTCAGTGGTAGACACGTGCTTAGGATGTATGAGCACAGAATAAATGAATAAAATAACGTCAGCGGTGCGTCTAACACTTTGGTTTGCTGTGAAAATGTTGGTAGGATCTATGGGCTCACCCAGTGATTCCTAACAAATGTAAAATGCCATTTAACGGGAACACCATTCCAAAATCTTAGGTATTGGGACCAGTGAGATGGCTCAACAGGTAAAGAAGCTTGCAGCTAAGCCTGACAACCTGAGTTTGATTCCCAGACTCACACGGTGGAAGAAAAGAATCTACTTCTGCAAGCTGTCCTCTGACTTCTACATGTGTTGCTGTGGCACACACACACACACACACACACACACACGTATATATACATGCACATACAATGAGATTTGCAATGGTGCCTCCCTGTAGTCCCTGCTTTGCAAAGGCCGAGGCAGTAGGATTACTGGAGTCCCGATAGCCATGTGGAGCCACCAGCCTGCCATCTACCGCGGCTTTACTGTGTTACAGCCCCACTGGCAATGTGCCAGACTGCCTTTTACTATGAGAGCCATCCTGGTGAGTGTGAAGTGCTTGTGCCTCTGCGGCTTGACTTTGCGCTGTCCTAATGAGCGTTTTAGTGTGCTCCTTAGCCATTGATACCTTCTATGGTAGGTCCCGAATGCACCCGAAGACAAAATGAACGGGGGGCAATGAGTTTCTTGCATCTTGATGTTAGGAGAAAAATAGCCATGCATTTCTCAAGTTACCCAGTTAGTCATCTTCCGGGCACCTTTGCTGCACCAGCCACCAGAAGACACAAAGATGAAGAATCAAGGCAGAAGTCAAGCCACAGAGAAAACACCATGTTCAGATCCTGGCATTTTAATGGAAGTCTGAACCTAACTTGACTTTTGTCCAGACAGTTTAATCTGCAGGGGCAGAAAGTCAATGAAACAAGATACCCGGTGTCCAGTGGCTTAGTCTCTACACGCCGAGCTCTAGGAGCACAGAGATGGGAGCAATACAAATGGTGGCGAGGTCCAGGCTGGCCTCAAACTCACCACGAAGCTGAGGATGAACCTGATGTGTTTTTTTTGTTTTGTTTTGTTTGTTCTTTGATAGACTTTCTCTAGATACCTCTGGCGGTCCTGGGTATTGCTATGTAGACCAGGCTGGCTTCAAACTCCCAAAGATCTACCTGGCCCTACCTCTTAAGTGCAGGGATCGAAGGAATGCACCACCACGCCCAGATTGGATCTGGCCTTTTATTTCTTTAAGGCTTTGTTCTCATTTATGCGTGTGGCTACGGATGTGTGTGTTCAGGTGTCCAGGGAGGAAGAAGTGGGGTGTCAGATCCCTTGGAGCTGCAGTTACAGACATTTGTGAGCTGCCCTATGTGGGCGCTGGGATCCCAACTCCAGTCCTCAGATAGAGCAGCCGGTGACCCGAGCCATCTCTTTAGCTCCTTGGCTTTGGTCTTAAAGGATACTTATAAGTTTGACAGAAGACAGAGTACGGCCTTGAACTTCTGATTTTTCCTTTCTCCACTTTCCAGGTGCTGGAGTTGTAGTTGTAGCATGGTGACAGGTTCATACAATGCTGAGGATAGAACCCAGAGACTCCTACGTGACAGGCAGGCACTCTGTCAACTGAGCCATATGGCCAGCCCCAAACTGGGAGATTAATGTTTGGTTTTGTCTTTCTTTTTTTTTTAAAAGGTAGGATCTCATTCTGTAGCCCAAGCTGACCAGGAACTATTTAGTCTAGTGTACTTATCAGTTAGCTGGGGGTAAGAACCCTGAGAAATGAATGAGTGTATGCAACACTTCTATGAAAATGTGGCTTTTCAGAGGAGAATGGGGGGCGGGCAGCTGAATGGGCCTGGGCCTGTGATCTGCTCATAACTATGTAGCCCATCCACTAGCTGAGCCTAAGAATGGGCCTGGGCTACACACTGGCTCTCAACTGGGATTTCCCCAAGGGAGTAACAAGGTCCCCTGCATGCACTTGTAGGCTTTCAAACAGCTATTTTAAAGCCTCTGCCAGCCCAGAAAAGCTGTCAAGTTTCTTTGCTATTAGGATTATGTCAACCCAGGTAGAAACACTGGCTACGCCAAGGTGATCAGAAGCTCTGATTGGCTGTTGATGACCTAATGGGGATTTCAGGAGCGCCATTGGGCAGGCAGCCACTCCTAACCAGCAGAGTCACAAAGCAGGAAGGTGGTGCCTGGTGCAAACTGATAGCATGCTTCAGGGCAGGCAGTATATCTGAGGAGCTTATGGGGGCAACCAACCAGCAACTTTTAAAGCACACGGTGTGCTGTAAGCAATAAAAGAGAGCCTCACATATGAGAAACAACATTACTGCAAGGTCCTCCAGGGTTCCTTTGTGTGGCTTCTTGTCTTCAGCATATGCCAGGTGTCTCTTTCTCCCCAGGGAGCAGGCTGAGCATGCAGACAAGCACCAACATGTCCCTCCTTCACTCCTGTCCCCTCCTACTGCCCAAACCTGCCCCACACAGCCCTGAGGCTGCCGTCAGCCCCTACCTTGAACTCAAGCCAGACTACCTACCTAGTTTTTTTTTTTTTGGTCCAGGTGGCCACAAGGTCAGCATGTCAGGCTGTGGCCTTGGCTGGAGCAGGCACCTCCCCCCTTTTTTTAAATGAATTCTCCAAATGGTAGGGAGGGATAAAAATAACAGGGAATACAAATTTGTGGGCACAGTCAGGAGAGGAGGGTTTTGTGTAACAGGAAGAGTCGCTGGGGACTGGCTTACCTGGTGAGTCACCGCAACTTTGTTCCTTTTGGCTGGCTACCAAAAGAGAAGAGAACACAGGCAATAGCCTATGGCCTCTGGGGAGGCATGTGGGCATTTTAGACAGGCCAGGGTTTGCAGAAGAGGACAGCAGAGCCAATGGAGAGCCATCAGGGCTGGGATTCTGGGGGACCTTGCTGTCTCTGTATAACCCTGGGTTCCCCTCTGCATGACCTTGGGTGCCTCCTCTGCTAGTGAGGGGATCTGAACCAGGAGCCCCCCACCTTCTCTAGCTCAGCCTGACCCTCTTGGTGTTCCATGAGCTGGACAAAATGCTCTGATGTTGACAGTACTGACAGCAATTCAGGCCAAGAGCAGGTACCATGCCGTGGGCTTCACATGAATGGTAAATCCTGCCAAGTGCAATGGGTCCCCCAGAGGAGGATGTGGGTTCCTAGGACTAAGTCACTCACTCAGTGTCACAAAGCTAAGGCTTCTGACTCAAACCTCTGGCTTTGTGACTCTGAAATGTCCCAAATATGGTTTGCTTTAAAAACAACAGATGAGGCAAACACTGAAGGCTGGGAGACAGCTCAGCAGGTAAGGGTATTTGTAATGCAAACCTGAGGATTTGATGAGTCTCCAGTACCCATGTAAAAAGGGAAACTTGTCTCTGCATGGGCCTGTAACCCCAGTGCTGCAGGGGATGAAGACAGGAGGGCTGCCGGCCTAGCTCTAGGCTCAGCGAGAGACCCTGGCTTGAGGGAATACAGTGGAGAGGGATAGAGCAGGACACCCTTGTCCTCCTCTGGCCTCACACACATGTGCATATACCACACATACACTTCCACAAAAATAAATAAAATACGTAAACATCAACAAAACACACAAACAAAAGCAAATGGCTAGTGCTAGTTTTAAGTTTTCTTTGATGACCAAAACTATTGGCTGATAGAGACCCTTGCAAACCTTGTCCTGGTCAGCTCACCAGCAGCTTGTTTTCTCAAGAGCCAGCATGCTCATGGCTGTGATTTTTCTCAATTTACAACAGCATACATATCTAGTTAAGCAGAATGCTCCTCGCCGGAGCTCAACACTAAACCCACTGATGTGTTCTGAGCTCAGTAGACACTTAGAACAGGTTTGGGCACCTTATGCTTTGATTAGATGGGTGCTCCGTGCACATACAGGCAATTTCCTGGAGAAAACAGGGCCAGGAGAGCTCTCTTAGCAGCTTGGAATGCACAGAGAATCAGGAGGTACAACAGTCTTTTTGTCTGAGGAGACTGCTCTCCTCAGAACCAGCCTGACAGACCAGGCCCACCACCACCTCCTTCCAACATCAACAGTGTGGGATGAGCAGCTGCTACCTGGAAGGAACAGCTGGCACAGCACCGGCCAGCTGTGCTAAGGACAGAAGAGGGAGTGTTGTTCATAGAACAGCCATATGCCGCCATCCATGGCCAGAACCTGCAGTCCCTAGACATAAGACATGCCCTGGGCTTGAACTTACCTCTCTCCTTCATGATTTTTGTCTTCGTCCATTTGGCTGCTTTAAGAACATGCTGTAACTGAATAAAAATATATTTTTCACAGTTCTGGAAGCCTTGGTAGGTTGGTGGCAGAAGATCATGTCTTCTGGGGTCTCCTATAAAGGATTAATCATCTCCCAAAGACCCACCACTTTTTATTTCTGTGTATGTGTGTGCAGTGGGTATGCGTTAGTGTGAGTGCAGCGCCCACGGAGTTCAGAAGAGGGCGCCAGATCCTCCGCAGCCAGAGTGACAAGCAATTGTGAGCTGATTGGTGTGGGTACCATGGCTGAACTCAGGTCATCTGGAAGAGCACTGCATTCTTACAACAGCTGAGCTGTCTCTCTAGTCCATAGCCCATCTCCTAACGCTATTATCGCAAGGGTGAGGATTTCAACATGGGAGTTTGGGGGAATGAAACCTTCAGACGGTAGCAAAGCTCAAGCTATGAACTAGAACATTTCCTTATGGTTGTCACTGAATGATCACTGTTCACTCACCACATCGGCCCCAAGCTTCGAGCTTCCTGCATCCTCATCTCTGTCCCATGCCGGACTCCATCCTGGCGTTTTCCAACATCCATGTGAATGCCCTGCCCTGCAGCTACACTTTGCCAAGATGGGGCGAGCCTAGCCCTTCATTTCCAACAGCTATATACAAACCCATACTTTTTTTGTTTCTCTGTCTGTCTCTCTCTCTCTGTTATTTCTGTGTGTGTCTGTGTGCATGTGTGGGGAGGCTGAGGTTGATGGTAGGTGTCCTCCTCAATTTCTCTCCACCTTATTTGTTGAGACAGGGTCTCTCACTGAGCCTGGAGCTGGTGATTCAACTGGACTAGCTGGCCAGAGCCCTGGGATCCTTCTGACTCCCAGATTAGAGGTGCTACAGGGCCTGACAGTTTGTTTTGTTTTGAATGGGTTCTCACTATGCAGTCCTGGCTAGTCTAGAACTTACTCGGTAGCCCAGGCTTGCCCCAGACTCACAGATTCGCCTACCTCAGCCTCCCAAGTGCTGGGATTAAAGGCGTATGTCACAAAGCCCAGCCCCCAACTTAAAAAGCAAAACAAAACAAAACAACAACAAAAACCAAACAAACATGGGTTCTGGGCTCAGACCTTGGCTCCCATGCTTGTACAAGCGTACTTAAATACAGCCATCTCCCCTTCTCTAAACTAGGTCTAAGAGGTTTGTATGTTGTGATGTTTTACAGAAAGTCACACTAGTATGCAGGTGGAGGTGACTTGGCTCAGGATTGGGTTTACTGATCACTTACTCTGTGTGTGTGTGTGTGTGCGTGTAGGTAGGAAAGAATGTACACATGAGTGGAGTGCCCACTGAGGCTAGAAGAGGGCATCAGATTTCCTGGAGCTGGAGTCACAGGCGGTTGTGAGCTGCTCAACAAAGGTGGGTTGGGCACTGAACTCTGGTGCTCTGTAAGAACAGTACCTGCTCTTAACCACTGAGCCATCTCTCCATCCCTGTCAGTCGTAGTAAGTCTGGAAGAAAAGCAAAGAAGCACTTGAGCTTTCTTGTATTTTTCAGAGTCAATTTAACTAGCTCCAAGTTGTTTGAATTTTCAAAAAAGGAGTGGAGGGTTATTAAGTGGTATCAGGATTAATGAGACGACAGCTTTACAGAGAAAACTGAGCATAGTAATTAGAATAAATGAAATCCCCAAGGCCATACAGTAAGTGGTGAATGGAAACTTGAACTTAAGCCTACGAGGTACAGCGAGGCAACTGCAGAATGGAAATATCAACAACCTCCACAGGGCTGATGTAAGGAGAGTGATACGACTTCCATAAGCTGCCAGTCTGGCAGTGGCTGCTTAAGCACTGCAGTCTTCTCTCCCTCTCTGGACTCCACAGCCAGTCTTCTCTCCATCACAGGACACGACCTCATAATCACTGGACTTTATCAAAGAAGACAACACCGACACGACTTAGAATAGATAAAATACTACGAAGTTACTTCATCTGAGACTCAGGTCAACCCCGGGAGGTGGATATTATTCTCATTTTCCAGAGCAAGAGAGGCAACTTCTTGGAGAACGGATGGCCTCCCAGGGCCACCCCACTTAGGAGCAATACACTGGGTTAGGAACAGATTTCACACTACTCACTGAGGCCTGTGAGACCCACAGTCATTCTCTGAGGCCGAAAGTGAGCCTTGAACTGCAATATCGTAGAAAGGCTGTGGATTTGCTTTGGGGAAGGGAAGGACTGCATGCAGAATGATATTTTGAACTGCTATTATAGAAACATGTTCTCCTCCAGATAATGAGGAAGGAGAACCTGAACGGGAGGCTGAGGGATCCTGTGTACCTATATAGCCATCTGCAAGATAACTAGGCATGCCAGAGACCATCTGCTTATGCAGCCAACCAACCACGGACTGTCATGTACACAGCGAAGCCTCAAATGGTTGTCTGTGTACTGAAGATCTGTGTGTGACTTTTTTCCTTCTCCTTATTCTCTAAATACTAAATCACAGCTATTTACATAGGCTACATACTGAGTTCAGCATTTTAAGCAACCTAGAAGATACGAAGCCTGTGGAAGGATGCCCATAGGATCTCTGCAAACACCATTGGCAACAGGAACACCTGCAAGTTTGGGTATCTCTGAGGCCTTGGAAGCAATCCCTTGTCGACAGCGAGAGACAAATGTACTCTTTTACAAAGATAGTGTAACTGAAGCACAAACAGTTTAAGTGACCTGCTAGAGGTGAGACAACTAGCAAGCAGAGTCATAGGGCAAACCCTACGTGTGTGTGTGTCCCCAGTGGCCTAATCCATCAGCATGTGGTTCTTATAGAATGAGTATGTGGTGACACACCTGGATTTTTTGTTTTGTTTTTTTTTGCTTTACCAGACAGGGGTAATTTACCAGACAGGGTTACTCTGTGTGGCTCTGTTAGTCCTGAAACTGGCTCTGTAGCTCAGGCTGGCCTCGAACTCAAAGATCCACCTGTCTCTGCCTCCCACGTGCTGGGATTAAAGGTGTGCATCATCATGCCTGGCTTCAAAACCTGTTTTATGCTAACATTAAAGAGTCATGGGTTTCATGATGGCATTTTCATATAGATATGTCATCTATTCCTCCCCTGGGGTGACTATATTTTTTAAGTGCATTTCACATTTATAAACAAGTTAAGCCAGATGCTTTTTTTGTCTTGAATAAAAATATCTGCAAAACATATGCTTGTTGCTCTAGTTAAATCTCTAGTTAAATGAGACCGAAGCCAGCTCTGCACTTGTGTGAGCTGTGAATGCAGTCCTAATAAAAGCATCGAAAACACGAGCTCACACCCCTTCTCAGCCTGCTGCACTGGCATGGCCCACCTCCCAGCAAATGCAATTTTCTGCTTCCAATAGTCTCATATTTGGAAATAGTCCCCAAATTTGAAGCACACAGCTGTTACTCCCAAAAAGGAATTTTAAAAATAATCTTTGAGTTAAGAAAGATACCTACTATAGTCAGAGAAACAATTAGAATGTATGTTCTAGTTCACTTCTCTATTGTGATAAAACACTGACCAAAAGTAACCTGGGAAGGAAAAGGTTTATTTAGCTCATAGGTCACAGTCCATCAGTGAGGGAAGCCAGGGCAGGTGCTTATGGCAGGAGCTTGAAGCACAGAGCATAGAGGAATGCTGCTTGCTGGCTAGCTTTGATGCTATACTATTTTATGATGTTTAGGAAGGAAGGTTTGATGGGCAAGGGCTCTCTGGATGTCTTTCCTGCATTACACAGGCACCAAGGTTTCCCAACCATTCAAAAAAAAGTCCAGAAGGCTTTCTGACTTTGGTACCATTGAGATTTCCTCTCTAGAAAGGGGCAGACATTCCTTCAGCTGCCAAGACTCCTGACTCTGATGGCTCACAGCTGAGTCCTACTGTGAAAATGAGAACATTTGAAGGAAGTTGCCTGCTAAGATTAAGCCTTTAGCTCTGATAACATGGATAGCACCATACAAAGGCTGCTTGCCTTGCCTCCATTTGGGACCAACTTCTGAAAGGCCATTTATATTAGTAAGCTTTCAGGAACTATGACAACATACTTGAGAGAGTCAACTGACAAGGGAAAAAGGGGGGGCCTATTTTGGCTCACTGTTTTGGAGGCTTCAGTTCATATACAATTAGTCCCATTGCTTTTGAGCTTGTGGTGCAGATACATGTTATGGTTGAGCAAAGATGCTCACCTTATGGTAAAGCAAAGAGAGATGAGGGACTGGGGTCCCAAGCTCCCTTTAGTTGCTGCTCCCAAGATCCTTCACTAGGCTCTTCCTCCTAAGCTTCCACCACTTCCCAGTTTTTATTGCACAAAGATAAAGGATAACCAAGCCTTTAACACAGAGACATGTGGGGACACTTACCTAAAGCTCAATCCCATTGCAGCCAGCACCAGTGCATCCCAGGTGGCTGGTGGGGGCTCTACCACAGTGCAGGTGCACTGTGGCCCCATCTCCTGTTGCCTGCACCTGCTGCCCTGATGTTCTCTCAGGTGTTAGTCCTATGAGGCTCCCAGTAAGTGCCTGCAGGTGAGTGCCATTCTCAGTGTCTTTCCCAGGAACCTTCCAGTGCCGATGGCCTCAGTGTACATGACTCTTGCCCACCATTCTCCAGGGCAGCAGCTTTGGGAACAGACTGGGACTTGTTAGTCACACTTAAAAGGATGTCCAGGTCTGTGGGTCTCTTGAAAGATGACTGCTACACATCCGTAGCAAGGGAAGCCAAGTTCACAATCATGATAGATTCCCTCTTATATCGAACAGCTTCAGACATCCTACCACTTCCATAAAGAAAGGTGAGAATCCCCTCAGCATGCAAACGATGTCACACAGCTGCCATTTCTGCCCTGCCTCCTACCCACTCGAGATCCACAGACACTCAACTCTAAGGTTCCTGCAATTGCTTCACAATCTACCTCACATCTCCCAGAGCATCACCAGGTCTGGGATGGCTGACGGTTCCTATCTTCTAGTAGAGGGCTGGAGACAGTAGATGGATACCAGGCTTTTTTGTACAGCATTTGACAGGAAACAAAGACAGGATGATAGTCTCTGACTTACGTTGGTGTTTTTTTTATTTACACCCCCCACACACACACTCTATGGTTTTCTGAGACAGGGTTTCTCTGTGTAGCCCTGGCTGTCTTGGAACTCACCCTGTAGGCCAGGTTGGCCTTGAACTCAGTGATTAACTTGCCTCTTGAGTGCAGAGATTAAAGATGTACTCCCAGCTCTTGTCTGTGTCTTAAAATTTAGCTTTGGTGCCAGTGAAATAAAGGCATTAGCCACAGAGCAGATGACTAAATTTTGTTCCCTGGGACTCACATGGTAGAAAGAGAGAATGGAGTCCCCAAAATTGTCCTCTGAGCATGCTTGCACACATACAGACACACAACAAACAAATAAGTAAATAAATACAGTTATTACTTTTATGGTTTTAATTTGATTGTGTATATATGAGTATATATATTATGTGTGTGTACACAGACACACACACCTATTTTAAATTCAGCTTTGCTTCCTGATCAGAGGCCTCAGTAGCTAAAACAAAAACCTGAACTAAGGAGAGAAAAAAGAACACTTTCTGTCCTGCTTCCAGACGCGTCTCCACTTTGCCAGGCACTAGGGTCAGTCTCACGTCTCTTACTTCCTTAAGCTCTACCGATTTTGAGATCATTTCAAATGTCTCCTCCCTGAAACCCTTCTGAAGTTTTCACAGCTCAAGAGAAAGTTTTCAAAATGATTTAATTCATTTTGTATGTTGAGTATTTCATCCGGATCTGTGTACCACGTGCATGCAGTGCCCATAGACGCCAGCAGGGGCTGGTAGAGCCCTTGGAACTAGAGTTACAGGTGCCTGTGAGCTGCCCTGTGGGTGCTGGGAACTGAACCTGGATCCTCTGTAAGAGCAGCCAGTGTTTTTAACCAATGAGCCATCTCTCCAGCCCTTAGGTAAATATTTAAAAGATTAATTAATGAATTTAGAGACAGAGTCTCACTATGTAGCCTTGCTGGCCTGGAACTCACTATACAAATTGGTTGGCCTCAAAAATCATAGCGTTCTGCTTGCCTCTGCCACCTGAGTGTTGAATTCAAGGCATGAATCATCATACCCAACAAGATTTATTTATGTAGGTGCATAAATTTGCATGTGATTTGTTTGCTTGTATGTATGGGCATTGCATGCATGCCTAGTGCCTGTAGAATTCAGAAGAGGGCATGGAATCCCCTGGAACCAGAGTACAGATGATCGTGAATTACCACATGGCTGCTGGCAATTGAACACGTGTCCTCTGCAAGAGGAGCAAATGCTCTTAAATGATGAGTCATCTCCCTAGCCCCTGCACATTACTGTTTGAGGAATGCTCTCAGCGAATCTGGAACTCACTGATTGGTCTGCCCCATGAGCTCTGGGGATCTGCCTTTGCCTTACTCTCATGTTTCCCAGTGCTGGGTCACAGATGCACGATGCCACGCTCTGCAGGGTGCTTGTGCCGCAACCACTTTATCCATTGAGTCATCTCTTCAGCATCTCCACCGCAGTTTTGTAGAGAGGCTATCCTGCTGAAACTGGAGCTCACCCATCAGCTAAACTGGCTGGCCAGTAAGCCCCTGGGGATCCTCCTGCCTTTGCCTCTGCAGTGCTGGGATTACAGGCACACGCTGCTGTGCCTGGCTTTTTTACATGAACACTGGGGATTGTACTCAAGTCCACAAGCTTGTATGGCAAGCTCTTGACTGGCTGAGCCATCTCCTCAGCCTCTTTATTCTTTTGGTTGTTGCTGACTAATATTCCTGTATGGCATTTGTTAGTTTATTCACTCACCGGTTGATAAACACATCTTGGATGATGGTACCATATGGATGGACGTACTCATTTCTCTTGGATATAGACCCAGGAGTGGAATCACCAGGTCACATGGTAACTGTGTGTTTAACCTTGTAAGGAACTGCCCACATTTTCCAAAGCAGCCTGGCCTCATTATGTTTCCACCAGCAGCACAATCAGGGTCCAGTTTCTCCACAGTTGTTAGAATGGCTTTTACACTTGAGCTTTCCTAGTGGCTGTGGGATTTTATCTCACTGTGGTTTGCTTGTTCCTTTGTTTATTTATTGAGACCATGTCTCCCTGTAGGCCAGACTGGCCTTAAATTCACAGAGCTCCCCCTGCCTTGCTCCCATGCTGGGATCAAAGGCATGTACCCACCTTCACTTTCTTGAGGGTATACCTTGAAACTAAGTATTATATCTTCAAACCAGGTCTGGTGGTATACAACTGTAACCTGGAGGTGGAGGCAGGAAGATCAGAAGTTCAAGGTCATTCTCAGTAACATAGTCAGTTTGAGGCCAGCCTGTGATATGAGACCCTGTGTGTGACACACACACACACACACACACACACACACACAATGTCTTTTGTAGTCCACCCTTCCCTCCAACTCAATCTATATTTGAGGATGACCTGAACTTCTGACCCTGCCTCCATCTCCACAGACTGGGATGACAGGTATGCACCACCATACCTGTGCTGGGGTTGGACCCAAAGCTCTGTGCTTACTAGGCAAGCACTCCACCAAATGAGGTAACCCATAGCCCCATGATACTCAGTTTAACTACTTATTGATTCCACTTTGGAGTCATGCCTAAGAAGCCACTAACTAAGGTCGAAAAGTTTACTCACATATTTTCCTCTGAATTTTATGGTTTAGCTGTTATACTTTGGTCTTTGATTCATTGAGTTAATATGGTAGGTGGTGTGTGGTGAGGGTTCAATGTAATTCCTTTGACTGTGGGTATCCAGTTGCCCAGAACTATCCACTGAAAAGGTTACTCCCTCCCCTATTTATGTCTTGGAATCCTTGTCAGAAATCTTCAATGATGCTGGGCAGTGGTGGTGCAATGCCTTTAATCCCAACACCTGGGAGGCAGAGGTGGTGGATCTTTGTGAGTTTGAGTCCAGCCTGGTCTCCAAAGTGAGTTCCAGGACAGCCAGAGTTATAACAGGGAAACCCTGTATCAGAAAAAGAAAGAAAGAAAGAAAGAAAGAAAGAAAGAAAGAAAGAAAGAAAGAAAGAAAGAAAGAAAGAAAGAAAGAAAGAAAGAAAGAAAGAAAGAAAGAAAGAAAAAGAAGAAAAGAAAAGAAAGAAAGAAAGAAAGAAAGAAAGAAAGAAAAGAAAGAAAGAAAGAAAGAAAGAAAGAAAGAAAGAAAGAAAGAAAGAAGAAAAGAAAGAAAGGAAGAAAGAAAGGAAGGAAGAAAGAGAAATCTTCAAATACTAATCTGACTTCTTTGTCTGCCAGTCAGGCCAGGCTAGGTGTAATAGTGACAAGTGGTCCCCAAATCTCAGAGACTGCAACAGATAGTTCTCATTCAAATTAAGGGGGGATCATAGGTCATCACACCAGCCCCCAGTTGATGGAACATTTACATGGAATCTCCCCAGCCTGTGGCTGAGGGAAAATGAGTAAACTCAGGGCTGCCTTAAGGTTTCTTTTCAGGAGTGACATGCACCCAGTATCACTTCATTGGTTAACATAAGTCATGGGGCCAAGCCTGACAGCCATCAGGGAGGAAAATTATTCCTCTCCCAGGGATGAAGCCACTGCAAGAGGCAACAGGCTGTTCAGGGAAAGCACCGGGCACAAACACATCTTCTCCACGCAGGTCTCTTGTGACCTCTGGACATTACTCTGAGGATTTCGCCTGCTCCCTTCCTGCTGTGTTTGATGAATGCAACCTTGGCTCTCTTCTCTCTGCATGTAGCGACTTCCTGGAGTCATCTCATGAACTCTCGTGATGTCTGTAACAGCCATCTCACACTGACATCTCCAGCTCTGGACTTGAATGTGTACTGATCTACTGAACGTGTTCCACAGACATCCCAGGACATGTGCAGACATGAATTTATCACTGACCTCGTGCCATCTCCAAATCTGTTCTTCTGGGTCCCTAGTTCATAACATATGCATGCCATTGTCCCCCTTGCCCTCCAGCCAGACCTTTTGTGCTACCTTCCTCCCAGTCAGGCATTGTATGTGTGAGTCTACTTCCATAACACCAGCAGATTGGTCCTTGTCACCTATTCTCAGTGATTTTGCTCGACTAGTCTTTAACCTTCAATCCATTCCCCATGTTTTAGCCATACTGATTTTTACAACATGCAAACCCTGCTTTGTCACTCTCTAACACAAACTTCTCTGCTGGCCATCGCTGTCCTGGGAATCAGGACTGACCCCCTAACAGGCCCTGTAAGGCCTTTTCTGACTGGGCCTCAGTCACAGCACCACTCCTGAACAGAATCTGCCTGGTACTTTATTCATCTTTGGCCAATTGTTCCGTAAAGGCCTAAATCTCCCTCCACTCAGAGCTTCTGAATACCCACACCCCATGCCTGGGATACTTTGTTCTCCTCTGGGCAACTTGTTCCTTGTTCTTATGGCAACAGCCAAGTACTACTGAATTCTGAAGTCTTTTCTCTTGCCCCAACTGCTACTGTGACAGATTCCTAACTTGTAACTGATTCCTGTTGCGGAAGTTTTAGTTATGTATAAAATAATTGTTTTGTGCACTGTTGGGTAAGGGGCTGCCTAGGTCTTAGCATTTTGCATTGTTCTGCAGGTGTTGGAATTATGTGGGGGATGTTTGATTGCTCATGATCTGTGTGTAGTATCAGTAGAACACCCGAGGAATTCTGTATCAATAAAAACACCCGGGCTCAGACGCTTGGGGTTCCACTGTCCAGTATGGCACTGGCCAGGATGGTTGTTTCTTCTGCTGAAGTCTGGCAGGGCTTGTACCTATGAAAATGCCTCTCTCTTTCTTGCTGAGCCCACACAGTGGCTAACTACTACAGATTCCCACTGTGCCTTTTTCCTCTCCTCTAGCTCAAGAAAGAATCAGGAAAGAGAGAAATCTTCACTACTCTTGCAGGTGTCCTTTACAGACAGAAAGAGAAAGAAAGATTCACTGCCCTTTTTGGCTGTCCTTATCTGTCTGAAGCTTGGAGAACGGGAACTCATAGGGAACTGAACTATCACCTCTATAACCATGCCACCAACTGTCAACTACGAACTGGCCACTGTCTCCTAAGCTGTTCCCAGAAGTCCAAGCAGCATCCAATCATAATGAAGTCTGCACAGGACTCAAAAGTTTTTGGCAAAATGTCCTTCTACAGCCAGGCATCACTTCCTTCTCCCTCCTGACTAAAACAATAAGTGATTAAAGGTGCTTTAACCAAGAGGGTGAAAGAGAAAGGCCTTTGGAACTGGATGGTCCGGTTTTGAATCCTGGCTGCCATGTGTTGCCTGCAACACTGTATGCAAGATCTTACATCTCTGGGCCTCTGTTGCCTCATGCAGAAAATAGGGATAAAAAGAGTCTTATTACATAAGGTTGTGGTAAGGATTAAACGAGTAAGTTGGTAGAAGGTCCTTAGGACAGCACTTGACATACTATAATGACTTGACCAATGTTTGCCATTGCTTTGATGAAACTCCATAGCACCCTATAATTACCCCCACAATTAAGCTCTTATAGAGAAACAGAATTCGTAATTTACCCATGTGACTACTTTCTGCATTGGGAGATCATTAGAGTTGGGACAATGCTCTAGGCCAGGCCTTCAGATCATAGCACACCATAAAAGCCGGTTAATTTTTTTTTCTTACAATGTAGCTCCAGATGGCCTGGAACTCACAGAGATCTGCCTCCTCTGGAGTGCTGAGATTCAAGGCCTGCACCATCACGCCAGGTTGAATTTGTTAACTTTTTGTTACTTACTTGACTAAATGATTAAATGACCCTCATGACTCCTCATGGTGTCTTATGAGGGCAGAGTCTTACCTTCTCTCCTGTTTATTGAGACGGGATCTCAAGAATAACCACTACAGCATACTCCTCTCTCCAACCTAACACTGGCTTTTTGTTATTGGCAGACACTTAACCAGGTGGAACACACTCTCTGTGAACAGAACGTGGGCTATTCTACATTCCACACCCTGCCACCTACTTCTACATAACCCATTGTAATCTGCAGGTTCGGGTTTCTTAGATCTGTGGCTCACTTAGAGTAGATCAGTCACACAGGATTGGTTGAGGACAGTGAATACAATAAAGGGAGGAGTTACATGTATGGGTGGCCTGTAATGGTCTTTCAGACTCACAGATGTAGAGGCCCTGGACTCTGTACACCTCCCAACCCCTGTGTGCTGAGGGCGGATGTGATAGGGGAACAGGGAAGAAGAGATGTGGGTTTGGTAAAGGCTGTCAACAAAGCTGTGACTCTGGAGGTCACACCCTGCGACTGGCCTGCCTTACCTGCAAAGGGAGGGCGGTTCACTGGTTTCCAAGTCTTACTTCTAATAGGCCAGGCACCACCTCTCCAAGGAGGCTCATTCTAGGAAGGACTTCTTTTGTGGGAGAGGTGACGCTGGGGAGTGAACCGAAGGCATCTTCACACTGCTAAGCACTTGGCCACTGAGTTCCACTCTAGGCAGCCTTTGGAGGGGATCCTCTACGGCCTTGTTTGATAACAGAAGGGAACAGAAAATGGAAGGAAAAACACCAAGTGTCTTTATATGGTGGCCACCAGTGGGGAGCAGCTGGGTGAACAGGGGGACAAGAGACCACCCCTTGCAGGTGAGGCCCAAAGACCCCATGTGCTGGGAGAGTGAAAGGACTTTTGAGTCAGACAGAATTCTGAATTCACAGCAGACAGCTCTGAATGCAGAGTCCTGCTATGAGACTGTAGCCTGTCCCTTCATTTTTTCAGTCCTCTGTTCCTTGATGGCTAAGGAGAAGAAAAGAAAAGGTTGTTGTCACAGGATTATGTCATCAGTTTCCCATTAGTGGTAGGCAGTTTTCTCTATTTAAAAATTTTTTTAAAGTATCTATTTACTGCATATGCCTTAAAGGTACGTATATGCACCATGTGCAGGGGGTGACTGCAGTCTAGATGAGGTCATCGTTCCCACCAGAGCTGGAGTTACAGGTGGTTTAAGTCATCTTATATGAATGTTGGGAACCGATCCCAGGTCCTCTGCAAGAGCAAACACTCTCAACTTCTGAGCCATCTCTCCAGCCGCTATTTAAATTTTTTGTGTATGTATTATATATGTGCATGTTTATGTATGCATGTGCCAGAGGTCAATGCCAGGTGCCTTCCTCAATTGCTAGTTTATTCTTGTCTCTTTTTTAAAAATTTATTTTTGATGGGCTGGAGATACGGCTCAGTGGTTAAGAGTATGTATTACTGTTTCAGGGGAATTCAGCACCCACATGAGGTGGCTCATAATTGCATGAGGATCCAACACCTCTGACCTCAAGAACCTGCACCACTGCACACATACACACACACATAAATCTCTTAAAAATTATTTTCTGAACTTGCTTGTCTGTATATATACATATGCACAGTGCCAGCAGAGGCCAGAAGAGGGTGTTGGATCCTCTGGAACTGGAGTTACAGATGGTTGTGAGCCACCATGTGGGTGCTGGGAACCAAACCCAGGTCCTAGAAGAATAGCCAGTAAATCGTCTCTTCATCCCCAGGATTAATGTGCAAAGATTAGTCTTTTGGGATGTAGACTACTTGCAATAGCAGTTGTGAGCTCTGAAGTCGTGTTTTAGGAAATTCTACCAGAAATCAGGGCGATAGCCCCTTTGCCAGGTATCATTTTAGTGGACTGTCTTTTAGGTCAGGGAGTAAAAGATCTGTAACTCCAAGAGACACCTAGTTAAGAAACACCAAGAGCTTTACTGTTCAGAGCCCTTCTGCTTCAGCCAAGGTACAGGGCAGCGAAGGCAGTGGCTGAGATCACACAATCCCAAGAGTTGGCTTTGAACCCAGTCTCTGTTACTTAACTGAGTGGCTCTGAGTATGAATTACGTAATACCTCAGTCTTAGTTCCTCAACTGTCAAGTTAGAATAAAACAGCACTTGCCTTATAGGGTTGCTGTGAGGGTTAACATGAGGAATGTTTTGAATGCTAAGCACTCGTCAGACTCACTGCTCAATAGTAGATCTGATGGCATGTTTAGTGGCAGGACTAAAAATGACAGTTCTTCAGTTTTGAGGGTCCAGGTCTCTCCAAGAGGCCAGGCACTCTGCCCCACTGAAGCACATGCTACGGACCGTAGGAACACAAATGCAGAATGAAGAAACACAATCTTGATAATTCATGTTTTCATCCACTCTCCTGCACGCCATTTCTACAGAGTGGACAGTAGAATAAGCAGTATACATCTAGGATCATAATTTCAAGAGGAACATTATTGCTCAGAGTGGGATGGGATAGCTTTAAGGACTATGCGTCTTCTCCTTTTGTCCAGCTTAGCGCATTTTCCTAGCAGTTGCTTTGTTTGAAGGTGTTGGCTGCAGCAGGTGCCAGGCAGATGTCTCCACGTGGAATGAAGGACATAGTAGACACTGTCACTGCAGGAGGGGACTGGGTCAGGTGCTATCTGCTGAGCCTGCTTCATACCCATTCGCTCCACTCCATTCTGCTCTGTTGGAGATCAGAGCCTGCAAACCTTTCCTTGGACTTGTTAGCAGCCAGCTTTCCACTAGCTTTTGCCCACTGGGAACATAGTGTGGGAGATCAGAGGAAGAGAGGAGTGCCTGGCCTGACTCCCCGTGCAGCAGCAGCAATCATGGTGGCTGTCAAGTGGCATCTGGCAGTGGCAGGACACTGTTCTAACCTGGCGTACAGGTCTTGCTCAAACTTACTTTGAACATTTATTTGCTTCTTCGCCCTTAGACTACGGAATTGACTGGGCCCAGCTAGGTAGAAGCCAGGTTGGGGTATCATCAAGTTTTGCTCACTTGTTTACTTGCCAGATCAAACACATGAGGTTCTCTAAATGGTGGCCTGTGCCTCCCTTAGACATGGCAGCTTGGTCTTAAGAGTAGCTATTTAGAGAGCCAAGTGGAAGCTATGCTATCTTTTAGGATCTGGCCTCTGAAATCATATTAACATCTTGTTCTCCGAACTATCTCTTAGAAGTAAGTCACTAAAGCCAGCTCATATATTCAAGGAACAATTAGATTCCACCCTGGTGGGAGGAGGGGCAACATTTACACACATTTTGAAACCACCACAGGTGGTTAACTTAGGCAACAGCAGCAGGCATGGGCCTGTAGGTTCCAGCCCAGGGATGCCTGCAGGCAGCTTTCTTGTCTTTTGTATGTCACCCCTTTCCTCCTCTAAAGTACCTTCTCTCTTGTTTACTGGCCCCTCCAATGCTTGGGAACTAGTATTAAATTCTATTTGATATACCCAGGGAGTTTTTCTTTTCTTGAAGACTCTGACAGATACCTTTGTTTTATCTATGGTTGTTATCAAAACTCACCATCTAAACACACTAGCAGACGCTTGTAGAAATACTGTGTGCTAGGTACTTCATGGATGCCATCACTTAATTCTGAGATTAATCTGGACAGACTGGCAGAAGAATGACAATATTATGGACACAAAGAACTGGGTCTCCCCAGGTTTGATCAGCTCCCCCAGGACACAGCCGTGAAGAGGCAGAGCTGGATCTACCTCTGTTGAGAAGGGACTTCCTGCCTGGTTTTCCTCACGAGACACCTCATTTTTCAACCTTATGTGTCTGCTCCATAAGTCCCAATTTAGATAGAAATCTGCTGCGAGAACTCATGGACAGGAAGGCTCTGTTGTGGGGGAAAAGGCAGGGGACGGAAGGCCAGAGGCCAGAGCTGATGTTACTCAGCTATGCCATGACTCTGGGCTATACTAGGCTGTATCTTCCTCTCAGGAGACCTCAGGTTCCACATCCACATCAGGTTTCAAGTTCTACTGGGTAGGTATTTTGCACAGAACTTACCATGGGACAGAGAGGTTCTTTCTTTAAAAAATAATTTTATTTATACGAGTGACCTATCTGCATGTCAGAAGAGGGTATCTGATCCCATTATAGATGGTTGTGAGCTACCATGTGGTTGCTGGGAATTGAACTCAGGACCTCTGGAAGAGCAATCAGTGCTAAGCCATCTCTCCAACCCCAGAAAAGGCTTTACTGGATATGGGATAGAAGGTGTAACAAAGCTCAAGAGCAGAGGATGCCCTCCAGCCCGAGGGGAAGTTCTCACTGCGTCTTATCAACAGCAGGGATCATATGAGCTCCACTGATGTCACGAGACAAAACGACAACGGCAGTGACCACCATTGAACGAAAGAAAAGTGTGGGCTTACAGTACAAACACGGGCACCAGAGACCACCTGAAGGAACTTAGTGCCGTCCTCATCTCACAGAGGGAAACCTGTACGCAGAGACTAGACAACTTGCCTAAAGTCTTACAGTTGGTAGTAAAGCCACGTTCAATAGTTTGCTTGTATGCTAAGTGCGATGGTTAAGTTTGTCAACTTGACATAAGCCAAGGTCACCTGGGAGGAAGAGATATCCTCAATTGAGAAAATGCCTCCATCAAATTGGCTTGTAGGCAGTCTGCAGGATATTTTCTTGACTAATGATATGGAAAAGCCCAGCCTTCTATGAGCAATGTCACCTTTGGGCAGGGTTCTGGGTGCCATGAGAAAGCAGGCTGAGAAAGCCATGAGGAGTGATACAGGAAGCAGAACTTTGTCCATGGCCTCCGCTTCAGTTCCTGTTCTCACTTCCCTGGATGATAGACTACAAGCTTCAAACTGAAATAAACCCTTTCCTCCCCCAAGTTGGTTTAGGTCACGGTCTTTTAGCTCAGCAACAGAAAGCCAAGTTTTCCGGCATACACCCTAAGTATATGCCAGGAGGCTCCTAATGTAGGTTGGAATGAGATGAATTCTAAGGTAGGAAACCTATGTTGTCAGAATTCACAACAGAATGGAAGGGTCAGCACTAAAGTACTGAGCAATGCAAACAGTATGAGGGGGATAGGGAGGACACAAGGCTACCAAGACCCTGAGGTTTGATTGATGGAACAGATAAGACATGTGACTGCTTCCTGGTGTCCTTTTTCAGTTAACATTCAGGTGGCTCCTCCTACCTGCTATCCGAGCCTGGGAGAAGCTGCCTCCCCTGGTAAGGTAAGCAGCTCAGATATGACCTGATCAAGCTGGTTCCAGACTTTGGCCAATTATTCACACCAGTATTATCAGACAGAGGATTGTAGGGGCTCTTGGAAAACCAACCCTCCTCCCTTCCCCTTACAGAGACAAGTTCTTATTGCAGCACTCAGGATGACCTTGAACTCATGATCCTCCTGCCCCAGCCTCCTGGCATAAAAGGCTTATGCCACCAAAATTGGCTGATATTTTTGCTTTTCTGAAGTTATCTTCTAGAGACTCTCTGTCTTCCCAGAGGTGGATGGCCCTTAAGTTGTTGCTAGCAGTCTCCTAATTAGGAGGGGAGCCAGCCTTAGTAGGATGCCAACATAACAAAGGACAGAGATGAGAGGAAAGCAGGGTGAATCAGTCTGCCCTGTGTTGCTGGGTTCCTGGTGCCCAAACATGTCTCATTAAACAGGGCAGAGTCTGCAAATGTCGTCTTGGGCACTGCACCCAAGTCATTCTGCTACATACTTTCATGGAGAGTAATGACAAATACAAAAACCCCATCCATAAAATTTATGAGATACTTGTGAGCCCTTGATGGCAAAAATCAAGAGAACAGCTGGAGAGATGGCCTAATGGTTAAGAGCCCTGGCTGCTCTTGCAGAGAACCCAGGTTCAGTTCCCAGTACACACATGGTTCATAAACTCTGTAACTAGTTCAGGGGCTACGACCCCCTCTTCTGGCCTCTGCAGCCACTGTACACACATAGTACAAACATTCACCTAAAACAAGCATCCCCCCCAATAAAACAAAACACCCCAAGCCAATGGGGATGGGGATGGGGATGGGGAACTAGCAAGAAGCTCAGCTTATGTGGCTTGTAGTCTTTCCAGGCTGCAGGTTCAAAAGCACAGTGGCACCTGTTATGCCCAATTCTGTGTGTCCCCCAGGTTAGAATCTCTCCCCCGACATGGATTACAAAACACCCTAACAGCTCTGTACACAGAGAACTTTTCTTGGATGCAAAGTACTCTAACATGCTTGGGTTGCATCTGAGTTAGTGTGACAGACATGTGAATTTAAAAAAAAAAAAAAAAAAAGCAGGGCAGTGATGGTGCCTTTAATCCTAGCACTTGGCAGGCAAAGGCAGGCAGATCTCTGTGAGTTCAAGGCCAGCCTTGTCTACAGGGTGAGTTCCAGGACAGTCAGTTACAGAGAAACCCTGTCTCTAAAAACCGAAACCAAAACAACAACAACAAAAAAACACCCCCCCCCAAAAAAAACAAGTTAAGTATAGCTAAGCATGGTTGTGCATGACTTTAATCCCACACTCAAGAGGCAGAAGCAGGGGGATCTCTGTAAGTCTGAGGCCAGCCAGGGCTACAAAGTCAGACTCTAATAAAAACAGAGAAACAAACCATACTACATATGATACAAACCTTGGTCTCTTCCATTTCAAGCAGCCAGTCAGTGACAAATGAATGTTGCAGTATATTTGAACGTATCTCCAGATATATTTACTGAAGCTGTCATTTACACTGGCTGCCTGAAGCCTGGCAGGATGTGATTTCTATAGCTGAAAAAGCCTGTTTTCTAATGTAAATATAGCTGCTCTCTCTTAGCTGAATGTAAACAGAGTTGCTGATGAAGAGGTCATTTGGATGCTCCACCAGACCAGAGGCAGTAAAGGCATGCTCTGGCCTCTCCTAATTGTCCTGGAGTTTCTCCACTATAAGTGTGGACACCGACAGTGTGTGACCTGGCCTCTTTTGTGCTGATGGCACCCCACTATAAACATGGACACACCCTGATGGTCAAAGGTTTGGGAGGAGTAAGACCATGGTATCTCTTTGATCTTGCAAATAAACTTCTAAGAGAGAGCAAGGGGGGTCTTGCTGGGAGGAGAGGACAGGAGTTGGAGCTGGAAGATGGTGTGCTGTGCTCTCTCAAGTCTGTCTGGCTTTGGATATGTCTCATGTCTTTATTAATATATTGCCGGACTTATTGAACGGCAACAAACAAAGCTCCATCAAAAAGCACAGAGCAATTTATTTGTAAACTATACATAACACAAAAGTCAGTGAAGTCAGGATGTTTTTCTCAGCCACCCTTTCCACATTTTGTTCAGTTTTCGTGAACTATAAATCACTGACTTCTTCATGCCTGCAAGAGAGAAGAATGGATGAGAAAATGAGTCCTCACCGGTGGACATGCGACTAGAGCCCCAGTGCCACCCTGACCAGAGGCTTGTCCCTGGGTTGGTGCTCTCGTGGGCTGAGCTGACCACGTCTCGACGACGTGAGAGCCAAAGGTTATTCCAGGCCAACAGTGCTGTAAACAGAGATTCTGACCTGGGTGTTGTGCAGTGCCATGCTGCTTGTGTAACCAGACTTCCTGGGGTAGCAAGTCTTTTGAGTTATGGGGCACCATCAACCAGCGAGTTCCACATGTCTTTTTAGAAGGGAGGAGCTTTCTGGTACTCCCTCTCTACAGCGCCTGCACCGCAGCCACTGCAGCTCACTGTTTCTCTGTTCCGCACATGCCATCTGCCTGTCTAGAATAAATGCTATCCTCACTACTTCCTGCTTCCTATGTGCCGGGCTGCTCTCTGGTCTGGTGCTCATCTCTTGCACAACATTTACCACACTGCACACTGCTTGTAGCTGATTCCCGTCTCTGCTTAGACTGACAGCTCCACCAGGACAGGGACCTTGTTCTAGTCATCCCTTTCTCCAGGTGCAGTACCTGGTACTCAGCAGCACATAGCAGGTGCTCAGCTGAGTCTTCTGAAGTGGCAGAGGGAAGGCTGGCCCTCATAGCCCTCTGACCTCATCCCAACTACTAAATCCTAGAGAAGAGGCTCTCCGGGGCATATGGGAAATACATAAATGGGATAAATGGGATGCTAGTGTTCTCTAGCCCTGCTGGTGGATGTTATTATGGATTGATATAGGACTTCCTTCTGTCAAGGGTGAGGTTGGTCAGTGCTTTAGGGTGTGGCTCGAAGAGCTGAAGCCTTTTTCTCTTTGAGAGGCACACTGATCTGTGCTGTGGGCTGAAGTGCCTGTTTCTGGCTGTGGGCTTGGTGAACACGTTGACAAGGTGGCAGGACTCATTCCCGGGAGTGCTCTTTAAAACTACCTGGTCTTGTTACTTGGGAGCTACCTCACTTGCTCAGAACCTATGGCTACTGCAGGCAGTGACAGGGAGAAAGGCAGGGTTCCCCAAATCATTAACAGATGCCTCTGGATGGGTGCTCCCAGCTAGACATGATCTCGTTGAGGAACTCTGAGCTTTTTCACTGCCTCCACCCTTCTTAATTTTCTCCCTGGAGCAACGACTCTGGCCAGCCTCACCCACCTGAGCACCAGGGCTGGAAGATCATTACATAAGGCACTTTTTTTCAAATTCCAGCGGAACCAACCAGAAGACTGAGCAGGAGCCAGGCAGTTACACATGTAAGGCTCAGTGAGGTAAGCCTAGGCCACTGAGTCATGGCTAGAGGCAGACTCACCTCCGTAAAGCTTAGCCACGAGCTCCTTAGAGCTCAAATGTCAGGCAAATACTGGACATAGCTGAGCGGCCCTGGGTGCCACCATCAGCTGCTTAGGATAGAAGTCTCCCTGAGCACACTCTCTGCTTCAGCTCTATCAGAAAGACTGCTGGGAACTACAAAGAACACTGGGAAATGATTAAGAGGCTCAGGTTGCCAGGCCCAGCCGGACTGTAACTGATGTGATGGTGTGACTCTCTCTTTCCTGGCCTCAGTTTTCTCATCTGTGAGATGCTACCCTAGGTAACAAAGGGTCCACAGGTTAGGCTGTGAATCTGAGCTCCCTGAAGCTGCAGAGCACGTGATTATGTGTGCTTCCATGCAGAGGGGCCAGAGGTTATTTCCACAGGCCATGCCACCCTGAATGTGCTCCATCCCATCGGGTTTTCACAGGGTCTGAGGTTTGCACAAGGTTAAGAACAGAAAGATTAAGTTCAACAAAGGTCTTAAAAAATTCAACCAACAATTTCGTGAAATTGAAACAGGCAAAGTGTTCTTCAGAGAACAGCAGGGGCTGCAAAGCATAGGCAGCAGTGGATGAACCTGACAGGAAGTGGAAAGCCCCATGAAGGCTCTGGAGAGTGCAGAGTGGCACCCCCAGGGCGGGAGTTGTTATTACTCATATCCAACAGGACTGGGGTCCAGGGTCTGTGGAGCTCAGAGGTGTGTGTTTAGCATGCAAGGAGATCTGATCTACTAAAAAGACATGTGGAAGGAGAAAAAATAATCTATCTAGACCACACACTCAATTCAGCAAGTAAAGTATTAATAAGACAGTCCACCAGCAGATGAAATTCTCCAGAAAACATTCCAAGGCAGGTGTGAGACTCGGCTGTTGGAGGCTCTAACCTGCCGTGATTCTACATTCACGCCTTGAGGAGAAAGTCAGTAAACCTCCAATGCTTGCAAGGAGCTTCTAAATGAAGCCCACTAAGGCAGAAAAAAAAAGCTCATCCGAGGCAGAGCTTCGACTAATCTGACAAGGGTTAGACTTAGCTGGGTGTGGCAGGGCACACCTACAACCCTAGAACCCACAGCCCAAAGCCGGAAAACCTGAGTTCACAGCAGCCTCGGCTACAGAGACCCTGATGGGAAGAGAGGGAGGGAAGGAAGAGGGAGGAGGGGGGAGAGTGAGAAAGGGAGGGAGGGAGGACGTTCAGGCTTAAGTGATAAACACATCATTAGAAAGATGACGTAAGGAAAATAACGATTGGCTCCCCTGTGTTTCAGGAAAGGGGTGAGGAGCAGTGAGGCATGCTGGGATTTTTTTTTATGGACAAGACTAAACCTGTCTTGTTAATTCAGCTGAATCTTTTGAAGCCGGGAGAGGGATCTGCCCCCAGAGTTAATTCTGATTAGCCATAAAGACAGGTGGGGAAAATTAGACTCAGCAACCTCCCCCAGCTCCCTGCCCCTCAGAGGGTGGCGCCACCGCCTCGAAGGCAGAAACTTTGGGAGCTGACTTTGATTCTTGCTTGCCTCCACTCCTGTGTCCCAGACACCCCATTCTGGGCTCTCTTTTCTTGTCTGGGCTGCCCAGGCCTGGGCTTGAGGACTGCCGGGGTCCCTCAGCTGGCTGGCCGGCTGCTGGTCTCTCTGGCAACAGCTTCCCCTCGTCCATCTGTTGCTGTCGTGGTCCTCCCGCATCCTTCAGTGGCTTCCCTCTGCCCCCAAGGAAGCTCTGCATTCCTGAACGGGCCATCCTCTGTGCACTCTGGCCTCTCTCTAGGCCTGGTCACTGACTCCCATTTCCTACCTACCTGTCCCTACACCGGCTTACTCAATGGCTACAGCTGTCTCCAGCCAGGCAGAGATCTGTAAAGGGCTGCTGCTCACACAAAGTCAACTGGCTTAGCTAGTCTTTTGTTAGCAGAGATGTGATACCCTCAATGGTACCCTTAAGCACTGTCTTCAGTTCCTGTTGATCTATGAAACCTGATGGGAGCTCTGCTGTCCTGCTAACAGCAGGTCTTAGAGAGGCAGAGACCAGCTCCTAAAGAAGAAACTTCCAGATAAAAGGAACAACGCATTTCTGTACTCCAACTAGAACTTAAGTGTATTTGATAGAACTGCAAAGGGAAGTCATGAAGACAGGGTCAGGCTGCACATGGACACACCACACTGAAGACAGGGTCAGGCTGCACATGGACACACCACACTGGCCGTACACAGAGAGGCCAGGAGTGAGGTCAGAGAACCACAGAACTGTAAGCAGCCTATGGACTCCCACAGTGCACTGTAGGTCCCTTAGAAGCAAAGGTGGAGCAAATCATTGCTCAGGGGAAGCAGGCAATGCTCCAAGGCCCTGAGAGAACCTGGGCAGCAGAGCCTGCCAACACTGCCCTCTGCTGGCAGGAGGGAAGAATTAGTGGAAAAAGGACCTAGGGCCTATCTCAGGTTGGAGGTTGTAAGGAGGTGGTGCTGAGATACACACTGATTTTTTCACTACTGTCCAATCTCCACTGCTCAAATAGGGAAAGTAATTTTATGTTTATTTTGGTGTGACTCTTGACTGTACTGTTATTCAGTTTTTACTATCAGAATCTGCTTTTCTTTGTAAGATATTGCCATAACTGAAGCTACTTTTATTAAAATCAGGCACATAGTCGAACAGAATCCTTCATTTTCTTAGTTATTTGGGCCCAAAGGGTCACAAAGTTAAGTGACAGACAATTTAATTCTACCCCACAATGTATGGAGTAGTCAAGTTTCTCATTGACCAAAGGAAGTCAGTGAAGAACACTTTGGTTTTTCTAAAATTTCTCACCCCCAAATCTTTAATTACAGAAAAATTCAAACATACTTACACACACACTGACATTAACAGACAAAAATTCCTGCATTCAGAGGCTCAGGCAGGAGAATCATCTGGACTATTCAGCAATACACTGCCTCCGAAAACGAACAAGGGTTGGAACTGGCTGATTAGAGTCCTCACCGCACATGAAGGAGGTCCTGGATTTGATCAGCACCACATAAAACCAATCGTGGTGGTGCAAGCCTGTTACAGGGAAGGCAGGGACAGGAGGATCAAGTCTTCGAGGCCATCCTTGGCTACAGAATAAGTTTGAGGCTAGCCATAGCTATACGATATCCTGTCTTAAGTAAAAAGATAAAAACACCAACAGAGTAACGAATACTGCTACAGCCCTACTTGTCTTTACTGGGTTTCAATGACGCACCAGCTCAGGAACAATCCAGAACCCACTAGCCCTCCACCATTTATTATAATGCCAATCCCAGGTGTTATATCATTTTATCCATAAATATTTTTGTATGTGTCTCTGAAAGAACAAGATTAAACAAGCCCAAATAACACCATTAACACATCTAAAAGCATTAAAATATGTTCCTTCTGGCACAGGAAGCCCTAAACTTCACTCAAGGATGATGGTGACAAAGAACAGCCAGTCACAGGCACAACACAAATCAACAGCCTGACTCACCCAAGCAAACCAAAGCACCCCCATGTGGGCCTCGCTAGGATACAGCAGCAGGAGCACAGAATAAATGACTACCTTAGTTAGAAATACAAATCTCCACACTGAGTTTGGGGAGATCTTTTCTGCAATCGACTTAGTGTTCAGCGCTGTTGAAACCAGGCCAGATCTTTCCACAGACTCAGGAGGGCAACACTGAATCCTGGAACAAATGCTCTGTACTTGGCTGTAAGTGTGGCCACTCTAGCTCTAAGGCAGCCTCACACCCAAGGAGCAGGTGCAGGGTGAAAGGTCACTGTTTGGGAGCAACCATTTCCGTTAACACATGTGTCTGTCTCCCTTTCCAGCGAAGGAGGCAAGGTGTCCCTGAGCAGCCAGCACAGGACAGATGCTCAGTGCATGGGTCTGTGAACAAAGACAGAGCTACACAAGGTATTTACTTGATGATGCCAAGTGCTGGAAAGAGTGGGGAGAAAGATTTCCCACACCCTACTCATCCACAGAGCCACTTTGGCAGGCAGTCTCTTGGCTTTATCTAAGGATATATTTAACAAAAGTGCTGGAAATAAAAAATAAAGGCGCCGAGGCCGGGAAAGAAACTCAGTGGGCAAGTACTTGCACGGTGTGTGTGTTACCCAATCAGGACTCTAAACACACAGAGACCTGCGGGATGGAGCACCCTCCCAGACAGCAGAGGGAAAAGACCACAAAGTTAACATAGGGGAGACAAAAGAAAGAGAGAAACCCCTGGTCTAGGAGCACCAGCATCTGGATGAAGGACTTCGAGAAAAAGAACTGAGAAAACAAATGGGAAATGAGAGAATGTTCTGGGTTTCTCCACTGAAAGAGTGGCCAGGAAAAGATCAAAACAGTTGCATCACAGCATCCATCAGCACTCCTGAGCCCCGGGGGAGAAGGAAGACTCAACAAGCTTCCAGGAAGAACACGAGATGGGCTAAGGATCACAGTGGCTTTGAACTTCAACAGCAGTCCCGAAAGGGAGAGAATGATGGCAGTAATTATTTCAAAACTCAGTCTCTTTCCTCTCCCCTCTTTCTCGATCAGAGAAAAGAGAAAAGACCTTGTGATGCAGACAAGGACGCCTTGGACTCTGAGCTCCTGAGTGCTGGGATTATGGTGTGTACCACCAGCCCAACCACCTCAAGGTTCAAAGGGAAATCATTTTTTTTTTTACTTTATAATTGGCCTAAATGTCAACCACATTTTGAAGGCAGAGAAAGGAGGTTTTAAATACAGTCTCCAAATTATTTTTCAGGAACCTGCTCATCAAAAGGACGCTGTACACCAAGAGAGTGAAAGGCACAGACGAGGCGGACCAGATAGAATACCCACAGGACGACTGAAGACACTCTGGGGCAGGGGAGGAAAAGCACACCACGTGTCTCACCTCAGTGTTAAACTTCAAAAATGACTTAGCCCAAAGTGCAAGTGTGATAGGAGTACTGAGCCAGGAGTTGGGCAGGAGCGGGTGGGCCTGACAGGACGACAGACAGAAGGGAGGACATAAGCGGGTGGCCGAGGCCCTGCCTTCTGATTGCCCACGGGGAGATGGCACCTAAAGCAGAAGAGCAGAGGAATGGCCACACAAATCCATTATTCAGGAATCAGCAGTGAAATATACCTAAGAGACGGAAGCAGGTGTCTGTGAAAAGGGGGCGATGGGGAGGGGGCTCCCAGACTGTTGGTTTTGCAGTGCTTTGCAGGTGTGACTTCAATAGACATGTGAGGGTGAAACCCCACACAGGAGTTGTTTGAGAAACTGAGCGAGGAGGGGCCAAGCCTCATGCTAGCACCTCAGAGAGTGACCTGGCAGATGTCCTGATCACACTGTAGTCACGACTGGGTCTACGACGGTCCTGCAGTGTTGGGGTGTATGGTGGTGAAGCAACAGAGCCACGTGGGCACAAAGGAGATGCACATACAAAGCCCTGTATTTCAACCAACAGCACTGGAGCCGCTCTGTCCAGCAGGCACACCACAGGTGCTGCTTCCAGAGCTCTTACCAGCAGTTAAAAGGCCTTTGGTGCTCTGCCTGATGCTGGAAGGTCTGACGATTGACGAGACCCCTGAAACAAACAAACAAACAAACTGAAAGGATACCAAGAAAAGCCCAGACACATGATTGTCTTCTCGGCAGTCTTAGAAATCTTTAAATATTTCCAGAGATTCAACAGAATTCGTGGAGGGATGCTGTCCCTGTTGGGAAGTGCCAGTGAACAGGGCTTCAGCACAGAGGGTTGGGTACTGTGAAGGCCAGCTGCGGTCAGGCCCAGCTGTGTGACCACTGGCAAAGGCCTGGGGTGCTGTCCAACGTGGCCACCTTCAAATAAGAGAGGGGCAGGTGACCCTCCAAGGTCATCTTAGAAATTTAAAGCTGCTACGTCTTCTAGTTTTTAGTTCCAAGATACAGAAAGACATTTAAAAAAAATGTTTCCTTTTTAATCTCAGGAGAAAAGCGTCTGTTGCAAAAGTAAATGGAGAGAATATTTACGCTAAGACACAGGGTACAGGTCTTCCATGGCCCCAGAGGGACAGCAGCAAATCACAACAGCCTGTCCTGGCCAGAGGGGGTGAGCACACAGGCACACTCAAGTTGCCCGGTGCAGGCTCCTGAGAGGGGGAGGTGGGGCCACCCTCCAGGTTCCTCACTGCCAGCTGCATTTCCAATCAATACGTATTTATTTACTGAGGGAAAGCAGGAGGAACTCATCTGAGAGACGGGTCATTTTCAATTTCATAATTATTTCTTTTCCTACTGTCCTTTGCTGCCCCAGAGAGAAACTGGTCTGCAGAAAAAGGTTGAGATTTTTCTGTTGTTTTCAGAGACAGAGCTTCACCTTGCTACTTAGTCTAGGTTAGCCCTGAACTCACTATATAGCCCAAGCTGGTTTTGAATTACAGGTGAATCTCCTGCTCCAGCCTCCTGAGTTCTGAGATTACAGGTCTGTAGGACCACACAGGCTTGGATCTTTTGATGAACATTAGAGAGGTGCTGGGGGGAATGTGAAGAAACAGGGCCTGAGCTGGCAGAGGGTAGCTGGCTGGACACGGCCTGAGACCAGTTAGAGAGAAGCTGCAGATGTCAGCAAAGCATAAAAACATCATCAGTCCCTTCCTTCTCAGACTACCACAAGGGACAGACACATTTTTCAGATAACATCTAGAGGTTATGCTCTTGGAACCAAGAAAGGCCACTACCATGGGTGGCGATTTGGGGTGCATGATTCTGAAAGGTGCCCCACTGCTTGCTTCAAGCAAGTAAACATGAGCTTTGGAAAACCCCAAATTGTTCATGCTTCTCTTCTCTGCAGACACAATCTCTCTCTTGATCTCGTTACGCGAGAAGGAAGAAATAAAGTGTCTGAACAACACAAAGGCTGCTTTCAGCCATAGCCAGCCCTTGCTCAACACCAAACTCGTGGACACACCTAGCCGCACCACATCAGCACAGTCGGGGTCTTGAGCTACTTGCAGTAAAGTCTCTTCCACATCCCTGTTTCTCCCGGGGGATCCATGATGTGATTGATTTGCTGCTGTAAGGTCCGAGGCAATGTCATCAGCTGAGTGAACTGTCCTTCTGGGCTTTTATCTATCTGGGAAAGAGAGAGAGAGAAAGAGAGAGATGACGTCTTTGCAAGTGCTCTTAAGCCCAGACAGTGTCAGACACATGGCTTCATTTAAAAATCACACAAACAGGAGTCTCATATTATTCGGAACTCCATACATACAGTTGTGATTAAATAAGGTTTTCCTTCCTCTAACGTAAGCACCACTCCCACCCCAGGTGGCATGGGAAAATGAGTATTTACATGCTCAGGATTATAGATCCCTTCAAAAAGGACAGAGGGTTCTAGAATCTTCCACTTCCACATGAGAAAAGAGGAGAAGCCTCTTAAACATTATTTTATGCATTGGTGTTTTGATTGCATGTATGTCTGTGCACCATGTGTGTTCCTAGTTCACAAAGAGTCTAGAATTGGGTGTCAGACCTTGGAATTATGAGTTACAGACGATTTTGAGCCACCATGTGCTGGGAATTGAATCCAGGTCCTCTGTAAGAACAGCCTGTGCTGGCTAGTATTATGTCAACTTGACACACAAACTAGAGTTATCTGAAAGGAGGGAATCTTAATTGTGAAAATGCCTCCATAAGATCCAGCTGTAAGCCATTTTCTTAATTAGTATTGATGGGAAATGGCCCAGCCCATTGCGGGTGGTGCCATTCCTCTATGGGTGATCCTGGGGTCTATAAGAAAGCAGGCTGAGCAAGCCATGAGGAGCAAGCCAGTAAACAGCACCCCTCCATGGCCTCTGCATCAGCTCTGCCTCCAAGTTCCTGCCCTGCTTGAGTTCCTGTCCTGACTTCCTTTGGTGATGAACAGGAATAAACCCTCTCCTCCCCAACTTGCTTTTGTCATGGTGCTTTATCACAGCAGTGGTAACCCTATGACACAGTTCTTAAACCTTGAGCCATCTTTCCAGCTCCAAAAGAAAAATTTTGAGATCAGTTTCTGACTTGCAGTTTAGAACTCTACTTGTCTTAAACCAGCAGCTAAAGGAGGCGGGCTGCAGAAGTCCAGATCAAATCCAGGGACTCAGGTTTTCCTTTGCACTCTGAATGCTGCGTGAGACGATGCAGGATACAATGTGACCTGAAGTTGTGCCCCTGCTCTGGGGCCTCTTCTATACAATGCTGGACTTCACGAATGAGAGTAGGGACACTCTGATGAGGCCAGACTTACTCTGCATCCTTTAGAACACTGAAGGTTGTGAATTAGTAAATGATGGATGCAACTTAGTTGTCATTGCTTGTTATGTGTGACTGAGCTACCCAGGTAGTTCTGTTTCTAATGTGGTCTAAATACATTAAGTTGCTCAAGAACAAGACGGAAAAAGAACTATGTATTGTCTGGAGACCACTCAATCGAAAGTTAGCCCCACTGCTGAGACCAGTTCCCTAAAACAGTGTATTTTGCTTCATAGAATTAAAAATATATGAAAACTACATGTGAATGCAGCTGCCCATCCCATGCAGAAGCATCGACACACCCCCAGCAGCTCGTTCAGTGTTTTACAAGTCATGATCTGTCTCAAGTTCTATTAATTGTTTAGGTTTTAGCAAAAAAACAAAAACAACAACCACAACAACAAAACCTAGCTTCAGGAGCAGGTGAGATGGCTCAGCAGTCTGGCGACCTGAGTTCTACCCCCATGTCAAGGCAGAAGGAGAGAACCAACTCCACAGAGTCATGTGTGACCATAGATACACTATGTAATACACACACTATGTAAGTTCAGGGTCATCTTGGTCTACATAGTAAGTTCCAGGCCAGCCAGGGCTACATAGTAGGACCCTTTCTCCAAACAATAATAACAAATAAAAAAAGAAACAATCAGGATGAAGGCATTCGTCCATCCTACTTGCTGTCTGGGTAGGTTGGTTGGATCCCCTCTGAGAGCTGCTCTCAGGGATGGACAGCTACCTGTATCCACTAACCAGGGATGCAGGGGTAAAAGGCCTGACCTCCTGCCCTGAGCTTGGAGACCTGTGAAGGGTCCTCCAGCCCCACAGCACCTTCACAGCGCCAGATGAGGCCCTTGGCTACAGATGCCCCTGACCTGAAGATCGGCACATTCCACGAAGCCATGTCAGAGCTGCCACTGCAGAAGACTAAGTGGAGGCTCTAAGCCTGTCTGTGTCTCCCCTACCCCTCTCTCTCTCACCCCACCCTGTTGAAAGGATAAGAAAAAGGAAAACCCTATTTCAGGGGGGAGAATTTAGTGCTCTCTATACACCTAGAAGATGCAGGGGTGTGCTGGCCACCTTGTGTACCTTGATTAATCTGTAGTGCTCAGCCACTTGGTCAAATACCAGTCCAGATGTCGAAGGAAAGGCATTTTTAAGATCCACTCAACATTTAGACCAGGTCAGTATAAATACAGCTGATCATCCTCCGACATAGCAGGGTGGGCTCCTCTATCACCTGAAGGGCACAAGAGAAAAGCCCAAGGTCCCTGAAGAAGGTAGTCTGCCTTTAAGGCTGCAGACTCGAGGCTGCAGCGTCAACTCCTCCCTGGGTCTCTGGCCTGCTAGCTTGCCCTACAGATTAGAAATGTGCTGTTCCAGATTCATGAATTAATAAGCTTGTCTCTCTCCTACCCCACCTCCAGCACCCTAAAGGTACGGTGCCATCTCCCTAGAGAGCCCTAGCAAAGCAAAGTGCTGTTGGTCCCCGTCACAAACCCAGGAAGTCTGGCCTTTACAAGAACTAAAGGAATCCTAGTGGGTTATAACACACAACTGAAAACCCTAGCAAGAAGAAATCCCAATGTATCTGTGCACCAGGTGCTGGAGATTATCTGAGAGCAGCTCAGCAGATCCATGGCTGTGTCTGGGCATGTGGAAGACTTGCAGAGTCAGTTATCTCTCTCCACCACATGGGCTCCTGGGGATTAAACTCTGGTCATCAGGCTTGGAAGATGTCTTTACCCAGTGAACTATCCTGCTAATCCAATCAATTCAATAGCATTAATGTCACCTGGTGAGCAATATGGGGTCAGAATAACAACAAATGATCTAATGAACTGAACAGACCATTTTCAAAAGACCTGGCTTCACCTTACCTCCTAGGTACTATCTGGAGGAGTCTAAGTCAACATAGCACAGAAACCTCTGGCACAGCCATGCTTATTGCTGTACTATTCACAACAGCCAGGACACAGAATAATGGATGAAAAAAACGTGGTACAGAGCTGGGAAGTAGGCCCAGTATGCAAACAGCATTGACTCTGAGCTCCAGCAGCACATGAACAGGGCATGGTAGCGCATGCCTGAATTCTGGTGTTCAGGAGAATCGGAAACTTAGGGTCATTCTTGGCTATATAGGGACTTGAAGAATAGCCTGGGCTGCCACTGACTGTCTAAAATATTACCACTACTACTACTACTAAAATAAAATATGGCACAGACATCCAATGGAACCATAAAAATGAAATCATGGTTAACTGTAGAAAAATGGACAAGGCTTGAAGTAAGTAAAATAAGGCACCCTCAATATCCTAAGACGATAATGTTTATGTTCTCTTGTTTGTAGAACCCAGATTTACATTTATAAGTTGTGCGTGTGTGCGTGCGCCACGTGTGTGGTGAGAGGACATCTTAAGGGAAGTAGGAAGTAGGGGGTCATGGAATGTATGTGATAAAAAACAGAATAGTGACTCACTAGGGGACAGAAAGGGAGCTGGCCAGAGTGGGCAGAGCACCCAGAGGTGGGGATGTGAGAGAGAGCAGAGTGTAAGGACACAATGCACGGAAATGTCAATGGAGCAAGTTGCTTTGTTAGCATAAAAAAAATTAGTAATAGTAAAAAAAGATAGTTCTAGACACTAGCCTTGTGGCACTGGCCTGTAATTATAGCTTCTTGGAGGGTGGAAGAAGGAAGATGGGCAAGTTCAAGGTTTCCGTGGACATTGGAGTGAGTTCAAAACCATCCTGGGTAACTTAGAAAGACCTGTCTCAAAATAAAAAGTACCAAAAAGGTTGGGACGTAGCTCAGTGCTTGAATACTTGTCTAGGATGTGTGAGGCACCAGGATCAATCATTACTACCTCAGACACAAATCGAATGAATGAATGAACACTAGCTCTTCCTTGTAGTGTAGGAGTCGGGGCCGCACACAGCTCACCTCCAGTCGACCTTGCTGCATTTTATACACCACCTGGGGGTCCTCCTGTAATATACTCCCATAGAGTTCTCGGAAATGGGCTACATTGGGCTTCACGATGTTCAGCACTTTCGCTCTTTCCTCGCCAATCACCATGCGAAAGTCACCTAGTTAAAACAACCAGAAAAGTCAGTCTTCCACTAAGAACTCACACCCTGACCCATGAACAACAATGGTGGCTCACTGATGCAGTGTGGAAGGACCCCTCGGCAGAAAACCTCTTCTTTAGAATGGTCATCATGGTATACAAGGAATCTGAGAGTATGTTAACCATAATACAGTGATCTCATCACAGTCACAGCCTGGCCATGAGAGCTTCCTTTTCCTGTATGGAAACCTCTGTGCTGACAAACATTATGAAAACCCTGCCCATGGGCAGATGCTGACTGTTAACTTTGGGTTCCCAGCAGCCATGTGGCAATTCACTACCAACTACCTGTAACCCCAGACCCAGGGGATCCAACGCCATCTTATGGCCTATTAGGGCATTGCATGCACATGAAAAGAAGGTACACATGCAGGCAAAACACTCATTCACATAAAATAAATCTTTAAAAATTTCAAGTGGAGAGAAATGAAAGATGTAATGTTTGCTACAGGATGAATTGGGGATAAAATAATTACTCTGAAGGAAAAAGACCAACTTCTATTTTGCTTACTTTTGGCTTTTTGAGTCAGGGCCTTACACAAGCCTAGGTTGGCCTAGCACTTGCTGTGTAGCCCAAATTGATCTCTTGATTCTTCTGCTCTCCTGGGGTTCTGGGCACATGCCACCAGACCCATTGCAGCAACCTGTGAAGTGACCTCTCTGCCACTGTGGGCGATCAGCCAGCCAGAGGGAAGAACTGTAAAGTGGGGTGCCTGAGAGAATGTAAGAGGCAGGCGGGTTGGGGTGGGGGGTGCGCCTCAGGGGTGGAGCATTTTCCTGGCTGGCACCAGGCCCTGGGTTACATCCTGGTGCTGCCAGGAAAAGAACTGGTAGGACTCCCAGGTGAAGTGTCATGAGAGGGATGTGCCGAACGAAGCCGTCCCTGAGTAGACAGAGGCCACCCCAGCTGCGGCGGCAGCCCCTGGGGGCGGGATGCTGAGAACCCGTCACTCAAAAGAGGTCACTTTTGAGCACAGAGAGCACTGTGGGCAATTACATCAGAACCTATGTTACCTTTGTCAATTTCTTTTCTCTGGAGGGAGGAGGAATTTAAAAGGTTTTGGCCTGCTGTAGGGAGTTTCCTTGAGCAAACTGTTGGCTTATTGGGGAAAAGTAAAATCATGAAGCTGTCTGAAGTAGAATGAGTGTGGCATGACCCCTCCATGGCTCATGTTGGGGTATAGTCTCCCCTGTGGGGAAAGAGGGTAGGGACTATCTGACTGTGGCCTTTGGAGTGACTAGGGTTAGACAGTCGTCATGGCAGAGTCTGTAGGACTGGCACACGCCTTTAATCCCAACACTCAGGAGGCACAGGCAGGAGGATCTCTGAGTTCAAGGCCAGCCTGGTATACAGAGAAAGTTCCAAGACAACCAGGGTTATACAAAGAAACCTTGTCTCAAGAAACCAAAATAAATAGGTAAATAAACAAACAAACCCGCGTCCTTTCCATGTGTCATCTTGGGACACTGCTAGTAAGGCCACCAGATGAGGCCTTATGACCTTGGCCAGAACTGGAAGCCAAAACAAACACCTGTCCTTAATAACTGTCCAGCCTGTGGTACTGTGCTACCAGCAACAGACTAAGCCAAGGTCCAATAGCGTGTACTGTAGTGAGGAATAAGCACACTGGCTTTTTAAGCATCGAAGGAACAACTTACACTATTTGGTGGACATGAACTGAGGAAAGTGAGCCTCAGAAAAAGCCTTCTAAGGAGCCTGTGGAGGCTGACCTTGGTACAGATGAGGCCTGCCCATTCAAGTCTCTATAAGCTGCCTACATCTGGGCGAATTTGCTTTTTCATTACTATTAACAGGGAAAGTGAGTTACACAATAAATGCCAAGGGACACTGTTAATGAAGGTGTCCAGAAACTGGTTGTTTCAATATTGCTGTTGACATCACAATCTGCCAAAATCCTTCTGGGAAGCAGTCAATCAAAATCCCCACCTCTGGAGAGCAGGCCTGAAGACACAAGCATTGGAGACTAGGATGGCGTCCACTGAGATCTGGCAGGCACTGGTGCCCAAGGTCTGTGGTGTCGCCTCATCTCATTTATAGTTCATCTTCTCAGGCAGAGTACTCAATTCCCATGGAGTACGCACAGCAACAAAAGACACAAAATTAGGTCATGTGCCTGAGATTTCCCAGGGTGCAAGTTAACACGCTATATGCAGCATACAAAAAGAACCTGTTCATTAGACTGAGCGCTTGCCTATTACACACAGGCCCAGTGCCAGGGTTTAGGCACAATCCCCCATGTGTTGAAGGTTTGGTCTCAGAGTGATACTACTGAAAGGGGCCTGGATTGTGAGGGTGCTAACTTCATCAATGGGTTCTTCTGGTGAACTCACACTTTAAATGGGCTATTCAAGAGGCATGCCTGTGAAGGGCATCTTGTCTCTCTGCCCTTCCTTTCTCTGATTCCTGGTTGCCATGGTGTGAATGGCTTTCCCTCACCATGACTTCCTTCAATGTTGCTGCCTAACCATAGGCCTAAAAGCAACAGAGCAAGCTGACTGTGAACAGAAACTTCTGCAGCCACTAGCCAAGATATTTCTTCCGATCTTTGCTCATTTTGTCTCATTAATGAAAAGTGAAAAGCACATTGGTTTAATCTTCAGTAGCGCTTGCCCCCCCATCCAACAGTTCATTACAGCATTATGTATAAGGAAAAACAGCTCAAGTGTTTTAAGGGGACAGAAAAGCCATACACTACAATGGTACACCATGCTCTACCAGGTGCACTGACCATCTGCTGAGCTGGACCTCCCATGGCAGACCAGCAACACCAGCTCAACCACAAAAGGTCAGCAAAATTTCGGATTACTCATTTCTTCGGAACAGAACAAATAAAACCAGTATAGCATGAACTATATCTGATAGTTAAGAGTGTTTCTTACCTTCAGAAATCTGCAACCAAACAAATACAAGCACTGAGAGAAACTGACTAGTGCTCTTTATTTTGTATTTCTGCCGATGTTTCAACACTTGGCTATTTTACTCAGGGCTGCCAGGAAAAGCCATGGAGGGAAATTTGTCTCTGACTTTGACAGGAGCCACGCTCAGAAGCTTGGGAACCCTGTGTAGCTGGCCAGTTCTGTGATTCCGACGTGTTCGGCAATAAAGGATAGGAACAGCTACACACTATAGATTCTGGCTTTCCAGACAGGCAGTGCCCAGTGGTGATTTGAATCAAGTTACTTAATCTTCCTGAAGTAGAACGATCTCAAGTTCTAGGCTACCTGGGCTATACAGTGAGGATATACTACCTTAAAACACACATACACACTTCACCTGTACTAGGTAGTTTTATGTCAACTTGACACAAGCTAGAGTTGTCTGAAAGGAAGGAACTTCAATTGAGAAAATGCCTCTGTAAGATTCAGCTGTAAGCCATTTTCTTAATTAGTGATTGGTGGGGGAGGGCCCAGCCCATTGTGGGTGGTGCCATTCCTGGCCTGGAGGTCCTGGATTATAAAAGAAAGCAGGATGAACAAGCCAGCAAGCAGCACCCTTCCATGGCCTCTGCATCACCTCCTGCCTCCAGCTTCCTGTCCTGCTTGAGTTCATGGCTTCCTTCACTGATGAACAGCGATGTGGAAGTGTAAGCCAAATAAACCCTTTCCTCCCCAACTTGCTTTTCTCATGGGTTTATCACAGCAGACCAAACACCACCAGAGCCAGTCTTCTCTGTAAAACCCTTTATCACACTAGCCTAGGCTGCTTTCAGATTTAAGTTGGTGAACAGGTGAGAGAACATTTGCTAAGCAGTAAAGCAGATACTACTGGTAGGGAAGGGACAGTGGGTAGACAAAGCCCTTTGTCTTGTAACAACTTCTGGTTACCTTTGCTTTTTTAAACTAACCACAGTAGCAACGTCATTTCAGTACAATGAATATTTGGGTGGCTACTAAGTACCAGAAGCAACGCTGGAGCCTGGAGAGATACAGATCCTACTCCATACAGTAAACAACATGGATCCGCTATGGCAAAAATAAAACTTCTACTTCTCTAAGAAGTTTCTGAGCTCACACACCAAACAACTCACCCATTTGAGGTGCACGACTGAATGTTTCTAGTATGTCTAAGAGTAATGAAACCAACACATCACCCTAAGAACATTCTGTCTTCCCCACAGAAAACCCTGTGCCATTAACAATCACCCACCATTTCCTGTCACCCCCTACCCTAGCCTCAGGCAGAGGCTGACAGGCTGTCTACAGACTTACCTAACTGGCCACCCAGCTTAGGCTGGCCTGGAACCCTGGCAAGATGTTTCATGGTTCACCATGTTGTTTGTAGCATGGGTCAGCCCTTAACTCCTGCTTTCCGAGTTGCCTCTATTGTGAGGACGCACCAATTTTATCTACCCATTTCACGTGATGAATACTGGGTTGTCTCAACTTTTAAGCTATTCATTATCAACAATGTTATGACATTCGTGGAGAAGTTTTCAGGTAGATGTGCTTTCATTTATCTTGAGTGCCCACCTGGGAGCAGACCCGCTGGGTTGTGCTATGTTCAGTACTCAGAGGAAGCGCACTGTGCCATTCTCCATTCCCACCTGCTCCAGGAGGGCTCCAGCTTCTCCACGCGGCGGCACTCACTGCCTCCTTTCGACTACACTGTCTCCAGGCTGAAGGTAGCGCCTGGCTCTGCTGGTTGTCCCTTCACGCCTGGGTAACTGAGCCTGCTGCAACTTCACACTGCTTCCCCAAGAAGCCCATTCCAAGACTTTGCCTGCCTCTCAGGCAAATGTTTATGAAACATCGTCCCGTTTCATTTGTCTTTTCACCTCTTGGGATGACACTATTTACAGTACATCAAAATTTTCAATATGGTTCCCTCTCTTTTCCCCTTTCTTCCACTCGTTCTTTTTGTGAGAGTCTCACCATGTAGCCTGGCTGGCCTGGATCTCACGCTGTAGATGAGGCTGGCCTCCAACTCACAGAGATCCCCCTGCCTCTGCCTGTTGAGTGCTGGGACTAAGAGTGTACCGTTTTTCGTTTGTTTTATTTTTCTTCTTCGCTGTTTCATCTTTTGGTGTAATCTCAGAAACCATTTTCTAACCCCAAATTCTAATAAGAGTTTTACAGTTTTAGCTTGTACATTAACTCTTACATCCAGGATCCAGTTTGAAATAATTTTGTACACAGTGTGACTTAGGGACTCAATTTCATTCCTCTGCAAGGTTTATTTTAACTGAAAAAGCTAAGGCAGTGTTTTTAGGAGGTGGCCCAAATGCCACTCTGCACGGTTTTCCCCGAGCTGCAGAAAAGACACTACTCTGATAACTGACATGAGAGAAGGAAGGCGAGGAATACATGTGGGGCTACAGACATGTTTCCCGTCTCACTTCAGACAAATGCAACACAGCTGAGCACAGGGAGTAATAAAGAACCAGGCTCACCATATAGGTTCAGGCCAGGACTAAAAAAACAGCCTTCTACATTTTCAGATGCTGACTGAGCACCTAATTCACAGGCATGAATGGCAAGCACAGGAGGGGTCCAGCATCTGCAGTGTGCATGAGACCTGTGTTCAGATCCCAGTGCACAGGCACGTGAGCTCACATGCATGTGTGTACACACACACACAGCCTTTGTCTCATCCTAGTGGTTGGAAGAAAGGCTAAGCCAAAGAAATTAAGATACACGTCTGTTTTCAACCAGGGAGTGACAGAGAACAAAAGCAGGGCAAGGTGCTGGGGGCACTAGCACAGGTCAGAGGCCCGTGCCCTGACAGGCGACGCAGGAAGGCCCATGGCCACTCCTTCCCCGAAGCATCAGATTCCGGGCCCATCCTTATCTCAGCACTTGGCAGCTGTGGACTTGAGCACACAAATGCGGCTGGGACCCATGGTTTGCAATCCTGGGACTGAAAGACTCAGGCCCAGAATGCAGTGACAGGGGTGGTGGGGGTGGGGATGGGTGGGAGGGACAACCTCCCAGGAGCTCATGAGCTGCTGTATGCAGCCCTGCAGCCCAGGCTGGGGTCCTGTGACCCATACCCAGCCCACAGCACTCATGACCCTGCCCAGGCCCTGGGGGTGAGGGCCACACAGAACGGTCCCTTTACTTGCTCTCAGCAGAGCCCACCACTTGTGGGCCTCCTCTCTCGGCTCTGGTGTTGAAGGCAGCCCACTCTCTTTTGCACAAGCACTTGACAGTCCTGTCATCCCTGAGGCCTAAAGAACTAGAAAAACAGGGCCCATCCACCCCATGACCTAAGTGCTCATCTAATTTTTGCCTGATGTTTTATCAACATATGTAGGACTTATGATTGATAGCTCAACTCCAGCCTGGAGACATACAAAGGTAGTTAGCACCCACTTTGCCCTTTTCTACCCAGTCATTTATACAAACGGACTTGCAGGGATTACCAATAAAGATGACAAACAGAGCTAAGTGCCAACCTCTGATTGATGGAGTATACGACAGTGCCCCAGCCCAAGGAAGTGCACACGGCCCACAAAAATAACTAGAAGCAACAGCTGTCGTTTTTTGAGCACCAGCTATCAATGAGATAGTCACTGTAGATTTGTATTATCTCATTGGAATCATCTTTATAATATATATACATATTTCTGTTTTAGACAAGAAAATGGAGGGGGGCTTTGAAAGGCTTAAGCACCCACAGAAAGGCTACCACCCATCAGATAAAGGGCATCAAGTATGAGTCTCAGTTCTCAAATCTGTAGAATGGGGCAACAACACAATACCCTAATGAAAAGTCTTTGTTCTTTTAGTTATTGCATCTAGAATTACTAGAGGTTGAGTCTGTCATGAAATAATGCCATGTTCTCCTGCCACAAGCCACAAGCTCCTGGCACACTACCTGATTTCCTCCTAAACATTTCCTTGTCTGTTTCATGCACTGATAATAATATCCTTTGTAAAGACCTATTTTAATTATGTGTGTGTATATACATGCATGAGCGCAGGTGCTTTGGCATCAAGAAGAGGGTGTTGGGCCCCCTGAAGCGGGAGTTATAGGTGGTTGTGTGTTGGGTCATCTACAGGAGCATTGTGTACTGAGCTGTCTCTCTGACCCTGTACAGCAGAAAGTCTATCTCCAGCTTTTTAAGGTAGGGATACTGAGCCACCTGATGAATCTATGCCAGGATTCTTGCATTTTAGTACTTTGAACCCACATAAGAAAGTTCAAGGTGATCCCACCATTCATTAGGAGTCTGTCTTCTGTCACCCTCAGAATGACTTAAGGGCTGGGCAGCTCTCTACCTGCTCCTTCCTCATCTGCCATTTACATGAATGCTACCAGCAAAGTGGTCCTCGGTGCCACCCAAAATACACAGGCTTATTACTATTCTTGCTAATCCTGGCCAAGCCTGTCTTTGTCAGTAAGTACTAGCAGGAACCTGTCCAAACACAGACAGTTCCCGTCCCCTTCCCCCTCCAGGAAAAACATTAAACTTCACAGCTCTCAACTTGGAAGACTATAAAATGGGGCAATTTAAATGCTGGAACATTCTGAAAACTTGGGAGATTTGGGTATTTGCCAAAGGGATAGAATCTAAGCAGTTCAAGGACATTGGGTTCTCAGAAGCTCAGAAGAGACAGGAGGAAACAGCCCTTCAACGCACTGCCTGAGGCAGTCCATAGGTGAGGTCCCTGTACAGCCAGATCCTTCCCCCTCTCACTAGTTTAGTTCCAGAAAAATTAACACCCACCTCCCACACACACACAGCTGCAGGAATGGGGCAGTTTGAAAATGGGGGACCAGGCAAGGAAAGTGGTGCCTGCCTGTAACCCCAAGAGGTAGAGGCAGGTGGTATAGGAGTTAAAAGTCATCCTAACTACAAAGCAAGTTCAAGGCCAACTGGTATTACAGGAGACTTTTTTTTTTTAAAGGTCAGGGACCTGTAGTGTTAGGGTATGTGTTCAGTAGGCAGGAGGCCCTGGACTCAATTCCGAGAAGCAAAAAGAGAAAACAATCCATAAATAAATGAAAACTGTTATGTAATTTGAAAAACTTCTGTAAAGGTTCAGCATTTGTAGGTAAGGTAACTCCCAGAATCCACCCAGCATGATGGTGACATTCACTTTCTGGGAACAATGGAGTGACTTCGATGTGGGCCAAAGACAGGAGTCCTGTATTGGTCAGAGCCAGCCAGGCACAAAGGACTTAGGCCTCTCTTTCCAGCACAGAGTCTGGGGGAAGAAATTGCCCAATAAGAGGCCCTCTTTCCCACTCAGCACTCCCAGGCTTGTTCATGTGGTACAGTTATGCCAGACCACTGCCTCTGCTCTCACGGGGAGCAGGATGCTGCCAGGTAAAGCGAGAGCAGCCAAGGTGGCACAGAGCCAACTTCCTTTCTCTCCAGCTGCAGTTACAGCTGTGCTGTGATGGACGAGCTTTAGGAAGAAGACTGGAGAAGGAGGCTTCCGGAGCCCCGCACAGCATTACATTTCCATGAAACTTTATCTGCGCTGGGCTTCGGAGAATAAGTGCGCCACTGCTGCTCGTTCAGGGTTCCTTGACGTATACTTGACACTGGGAAACAGGATTTATTTAAGGGAGCCGTTTTCAAACCTTTTTTTTCTTTATGTGGTTCTGGGGATTGAACCCAGGGCCTTGCCTGTGTGAGTTGAGTGCTCGGCCACTGGCTATACTCTCAGCCCTCAAACTTTAAAAACACTTACGACATTTTAATTTACGCATTGTGTGTGTGTCTGTGTATCTGTGTGTATGAGAGAGTGAGTGAGAGAGAGAGAGAGAGAGAGAGAGAGAGAGAGATGACGCAACTCACTAGAATTGGTTCTTTCTTTGCATATGGAAAGATATCAAGCTCCATGGCAGATGTCCTAACCCCCTGAGCCATCTGCTGGCCACAAGCAACTTTTTAAAGCATCGTTTTTGTCAGTAAGATCTGTGTGTGCATGCGGTGCTGAGGTGGGACCAGAGCTGAGTGTGTGCTGAGGAGGTATTTTATTGGGGTCACCTAAGATCATATGCATATCGGATATTTACATTTTGATCCATAACAAATTACAGTTATGAAGTAGCAATGAAAATAGTTTTATGGTGGCAAGTCACTATACAATAAGCTGTATGGCTGTAGCATTAGGAAGGTTGAGAACCACTGCTCCAAAGGGAAGCTTGTTCACAACCTTATGTGCTGACTGTGACAGCCCCTTGCAGCTACGTCGAGGCACAGGGGTTCTGCCCTCCCAGCTACCCTTCTGACTTTATGGGGTGGGCTGGGGGAGCCGTTGCCAAGACTGAGGAACACAACCAGTTGAAAGGAAAAGTAAGTGAACATTTAGACAAACAACACACAAATAAATCAATGTGGGGTCGGGGAGGAAAGTTTAAGTGCAGGAAGAAGTGGACTTGAGGACCCACGGCTCCGTCACGGAAGGAGCGAGAAGCAGCAGGTCGAGTACACTGCTGCCGTGGAGAGAATCTCCTTACTCTCAGGAATACAAACTGGGGTGTGTGGCCTAAAGGGTGGTGCGACATAGTTCCAAATAGCTCGGTTGAGGGTGCAGTACGGTGCATGTAGAGAACACCAGTGGGCAGTGGTTCTCAAACTGGGATCTCTGGAGGAGCACCTGTCATCCACAAACTGGTTAGAAATACGTTTGTGAGCCACATTCCAGATGTTCTAAGAGCTATCTGGGGATGAGGCTGGTACCGTAAACTCTCTAGAGTCTCCCTGTGGAAGGTCTGGGCACACGCTGTACAAACCTGAGTAGGAGAGTCCAGCAATCTCTATGAAGAGGTCTTCTTCCGAGAAGCTCTCTGGGAGCATGAGGCAGGCGGTGGTCACCGCACTCTTCAGGTTTTTATCCAGGGCAGATCTAAGAATTGCGTTCTCATTCATCGAGACAATCTTCACCTGGAAAGAGCAGATCATTCAGAAGCAGCTTTGCAGAGGTGAGTGCTGCTCAAGCACTGGGGTTTGCACAATTACCATACCCTCTGCTTGCCATTGAAAGGCTAAGGACGTAAGCCCCGCAACACGAAGCCATCATGACTCTAACAAGTAATCTCTGACAGTCTCCTGTTGAATATCAAAGTCAGAGAAACTGTGATCCAGCAAAGGATCATTTCAAGGAAAGCAAAATTTTAGAAGTTATTTTATGTGTGTGTGTTTTGCCCGCACGTAAGTATGTGCACGATGTGCAAGCAGTACCCGCAGAGCCAGAAGAGGGTGTCAGATGCCCTGGACCCGGAGTTATAGGTGGTTGGGAGGTCCCAAGTGGCTGCTGAACGGAACCCAGACCCTCTGAAAGAGCAGCCAGCACTATTAACCACTAAGCCATCTCTCCAGCCCCTAATAGTCTTAAATAAAGAAAGCCACCACAGGCTTTGGAAAAGAGCAAATGTCCTGGGAGCAGTTACCCCTAGGATTGTATAATTTCATTGCTCTTTCACTGACTGTGCTAGTGGAAGGGGGTGTGTTACATTTTATTTAGAATTCAATCTCTTCCTGCTTTTCTGTAACCTAGGTAGTTCATGTCTTATTTTATTATTGTTAGATGCATAGACTTCATACTTGACTAAGTAAAGAGAAACCAATCAGCTATAAAAGAACAATCATGGGGGTGGAGAAGTGGCTCTGATTCAGAGGTTTAGAGCACTTGATCTTCCGGAGGACTGGGACTCAGTTCCCAGCACCCACATCAGGTGGCTCACAGCTGCCTGTAAGTCTCCAGGGAATCTGACGCCCTCTTCCTCTCCTGGCTCCACAGGTAGACATTCACACACATACACATAAATAAAAATAATAAAAGGAAATCGTGACACGACACACCCTGGGTTTTGAGGCCGTCTGGATGACGCTGAGGTGTTCACCACCTATGTGAGTGCGGGGCTAATTACTTACTTCCTCAGGACTCAAGTCCAGATCCAAATCTATCAGAGTTGTCACAAGGTGGAGTGATACAAACTCTCAGTACCTACTCTATTAGGATTGCCTTGCTCAGTAAAAGGGCCTTTTCCTTGCGATGCGGCAGGAGCGCTCCCTGACTGTTCTGAGACTCTGTTTTGAAGTCTGAACCACGGTTAACAGCATCTTTCAAGGCCCAGCTCTGCTGAGTCCTAACTCCATGATGGCAGGCATGATTCCTTAGCAGTAAAATGGCCGTAACGACAAATCCTAGAGGTTTATAGGTAACAAAAATAATGTAAGCTTTCTGGGAAGATGGAGGGAGACACTGCATACAATTCCAGGCCGATATGAGCCTCTGGGTTTCTTGTGCACAGCACAACTCCTTCCCCAGCATTAATGGCAATTTATCTTCATGTTCTAATAGGCAGGCCTACAAAAGCCCTGGAAAGAAGCCAAACATCTACCTCCCCCTCCCCCCCTTTTTTTAAAACAAAACAAAACAGAGTCTCACCATGTAACCTTGGCTGGCCTCAAACTTAGAGATTTTCCTGCTTCTGCCTCAGTGCTGGATTACAGGCAGGCACCACCATGCTCAGCTGTTTGATTTTGGAGATATGGCCTTGTTATGCTAGCCTTGAACTTGTGGTAATACTCCTCCTCCCCACTCTCTTTTTTTCTTATTTATTTATTTTATTTGTATGAGCGCTCTGTCTGCATGCGCACCTGCATGCCAGAAGAGGGCATCCGATCCCATTATAGATGGTTGGCAGCCACCAGGTGGATGTTGGGAATTGAACTCAGGACCTCAGGAAGAGCAGTCATTGCTCTTAACTGCTGAGCCATCTCTCTCACCACTCCCTCTGTCTCTTATGTACTGAGATTACAGGTGTGTGCTACCTGAGATGGGAATATTTACAACACACAAGCCTCATATAGAGAGGGCGAGGCAAAGCCACTTGATTCACCCTCAGGAGACCGTAATGGTCCTTAAGTCTTTCAACACTTGGTGATTTAGTGTCACTGCATTTATCCATTAAGAGTAAACAGCAGCCTCGGACAGCCAAAAGCAACATCAGAAAGGAGAGTGAAGCTCTATGCGAGGCAAACCAAGTCCTAAGCGTTTTGAGTGTTCGTGGATTCAGAGATATACTTCCTATCTTGACATATGGTTAAAACAAAAATTTTTTTTCAGTGCTACGGATGGATCGAACGCAAGGTCTTCCACATGCAAAGCACCTTGTGCCTCAGCTATACTCCCCACCCCCATTTTAAGGTTCTAAAGTAACTCTTATGCTCATTCTCTTTCTTTAAATATTTTAACTTATTTAGTGTGTGTACGTGTGCACGTGTGCTCGCTCACGTGCTACAGTGCAAGTGTGGAGGTCGGAGGACAACTTAAGGGGGTCAGTTCTCTCCTTCCACCATGTGGATTCCAGAAATCAAACCTGTCCTTTACCTACCGAGCCGTCCCCCTGGCCTCTCACTCCCTAGCTCTCTCAGACCTTGCATGCCACATGAAGTTATGACTCCTCCTTATCTCAGACAGGGAAACTGCTGTCCCCAGGAGAAGTCAGACCAGGCCTAGACAGCTCCTGATTTGTCCCATGATGCCTCTCAGCCTCCACATTCCCATTCTTACCGTCATCTAGCCAGGTCCTTCTTAACAGTGCCACAACCTCTTTTGTGTACATTTCTGTGGCTTTTACAGAAACCCAGCAAAATCAGAAGCTATTTTGGGATGTGAATAACTAAAAGATGCAAAGAAATGAGTAACCTTGGGCATCTTTTCCTGGTTAACAAAATACCACTTGTTCTCTAAGAAGGCCGCTCTACTTGCATTGTCAGAGAGCAGTCTGCTTGCTATTTAAGGTTAAGAGAGTGAAAATAAAAGCATTCTTACTCAAGGGGGAAATGTCAATTCAGAAGGCTCTGCTACTGTGCAGATCTGGTTCTCTAACGAAAGGTGAACTAGGATCTCGTCTCCGTAGCACTGTTTTTTGTTGTTCAGAGTGAAAAGCCAGTGAAGGCTTGGGGCCCTGCCAGAGAGGCCTGGGAAAAGAAGAAACTCCTCAGATTTGTGAATAGCTGTTTGTACCTAGTGGGAATGCCTGACCTGGACTGCGCAGGCAGCATTAGCAATCTCCTCCGCAGGGAGGAAGGGGCGATGCTCGAACGGTCTTTCAAAGGGGAGATTTGTGAGTACCTTTCAAGCCAGGAAAAAAAGAAAGCCACATGAGGGACTCCAGTATAACACAGTGACAAGCAGAGACTACTTGAAGTGCAGAGTGAACTTTTAGTTTCAAAGAACCCAGATCCGTGCAGTCCTGTGATACTCAGTACCGCCAGGTACCCCATTCTAAACACCAGGGCAGTTGGTTGCTCTAAGCAGTCACTGCTCGAGGCCATGAGGACTGCTGAAGCTGTATCTACCTGCTGGACTGTGGGCTCTTAGGACAATTGTTGTAGGTCTTATTTTTTAATTCCTTCAGCATGCACAGAGGACAAACTTGGCTGCCTTTTGAGTCACTAATGAATGGCTCAGTCTTTTGCATTTCAAAGGTGAGATGCCCAAAGGCTAGCTCAGGACTGGTAAACCAGGTCTCCCAATTCGTAGTTCAGATCTCTCCCATACTATTGGGATTTTCCTATCTTCAGAATGGAAATCAATAAAGCTACAACATGGTAAAAATTACCTAAATGTGAACATACTAAAAACCACTCAATTTTATGCTTTGTACAGATGGATCATATGGTATGTGAATTCTTTCTCAATAAAGCTATTATTTTAGTTTTTTTTCTTTCTTTTTTTGACAGGGTCTAATTGTGTAATACTGGCTGGCCTGAATGTTAGGTAGACTAGGCTAGCTTGGAATTCAGAGATCTACCTGTCTCTGCCTCCTAGGAACTGGGATTAAAAGCTTGTATCACCACACCTAGCTCCATTAAACACATCAAATTCCATGATTCTTCACTGGAAAAATATCTGTTGTAGGGTTTAGGATAAGCTCAGTGTTTGCCTTCTGGGTTTCATGCCCCTCAATGCGCACACACACACACACACACACACACACACACACAGAGACAGAGAGAGACAGACAGACAGACTCTGAGACTCAGAAGTTAAAGAAAATAAAAATAGGTATCTTTTCCACCACGAGACAAGTTGACAGGAAAATATAACTTTAAAAAAAGGAAACTTTTTATTAAACCTTTTCTTTTTTTGGGATAGGGTCTCTGACTGTCTCTGATTGTCCTGGAACTCACAGAGATCTACCTGCCCCTGCCTCCTGAGAACTGGATTAAAGGCATGCATCACCTTGCCCAGCCAAAGTGTAACAGAAGTTGAATTTACAGTCGACTCTTTCTAGAAATGTCCATCTTTTCAAATCCTCCATATTCCTTTTGAAGACTTGCTAGTGTGTGAGAAATCCCCTTTCAATTTGTAAGCCGTAGATACTTTGGAAGCTGTAAATAATGTAATTTGATACAATGTCTTTTAAAACATAAGGATGAGGAATTCACACATTTTGGAACTCTTTAGGACAGTTACTCCATTTTTCTTGTAGAAGATGCTACTACCCTATTAGCTTTGCTCAAGTGTCAAAAGTATCTGCTGCCACCTACAGGTTAAAAGCTTGTCTGTGGCTCCTAATGGGGAGGTTGGCAGATTTATTCCCACAGGAATGGGAGCCAAGGGAGTTGGGAGAGGGTTTGATGCTCACTTACCGTCTTCAATAATTTATTTCAAAAGATTTATTTATCTTTAATTATGTGAGTATGTACACCTATCACACATGCAGAGCCCCAAGTGGCCAGAAGAGGGTGCCAGACCTTTTGGAACTACAGTTACACAGTTGTGGCCCTCTAGCTTAGGACATGTGCCTAGCACGCAGGAAGCTTTAGCTTCAATCTTCAGCATACCACCACCAAGGCCATATAGAATGTGTTCATTCTCAGATTCTACAGCATTTTTGGTTTCTAAAAACTAGTTTTAAAACGTTTTTTTAAAGGACTGAAGAGATGGCTCAGCAGTTGAGGGCACTGGCTGCTCTTCCAGAGGACCCAGGTTCAATTCCCAGCTCCCATATGATAGCCTACAACTGTCTGTTAACGCCAGTTCCAGGGGATCAGGTGCCCTCTTCTGGCCTCTACAGGAACTGCATGCACACATACATACAAAACACCCATTTACACAAAATAAATCTTGAAAAAAGTTTTAAAGTATTCCAGGCAAAAGTATAGTACAGAGACTATTACATTTTTTATTTTTGGTTCAATCTCCTTTTATTTTAAAACGACAGCCAAGAACATTGGGAGGGAACAGCATTTTTTAAGTGTCTACTGAATGAAAAAAAAAGGAAGGACAAGACTGCTCCTAGGTCCGGAGGAGGAGCAGTTTATGTGGACATGAGGAGAGCCAGTAGACAGGGGGAGAGCACAGCCAGAGGCACTGGGAAAGGACCAGAAAGAACATGACCTAGAGCCAGGACACATGAAGAAAGGCAGTCGAGGGGAGAGAAAGAACCTGAGCTGCGGCCAAAAGGACCAGGTATTCAAAATGGTTGGATTATATAGGGAAGAGCAGCCCAGCCTCCTGGGCTAGAGCATTCAGGTAGTGGGGTATGTCAAACACACCCTGTAACAGGTAGGAACTGAGGGATGCTGGGAAAACCTGGTGGCCAGGTCTGCTTTGATATGTTAAACAGGCCTCTCAGCTGTTTATCCAGGGTTTGAGACCTAACGTATACTAAATCAAACACTTGGGAACACCCACCCACAGATGAACCATCCTGAGGTGAGAAGACTCAGTCAGCGGTGTGGGCCATGAAGTCAGGAAGAGGAGAAGCAGACATCCGAAGACTAAGTGTGTTGGGTTCTAAAGAGCTGTGCTGTTTTGAGCATATACCCTGCTTCCAGTTTCCAGGCAGGGCAGGGTTGCCACTCCCATTCTACAGGAGTCTGGGGTGTCACCCAGAGGCAGAACACCTGCTGATCACACTCTTGGGACTGGGCACATTGGTTCAGACCTGTAATCCCAGCTACTCTGGCAAACACAGCAGGACCAGGTCTCAAAGGAAAACAAAAACAAAAAACCAGGAAGGAAACTTGGGACAGAAAATGCATAGTTATAAACTTCCAACTGCAGTAATTTGCTTGATGTTGGGTTTTTACTAGTTATAGGATCTCTGAGTGATTTGTTCATGAAACAGAAAATTATTTCTTATGAGTATCTGTTAAACAATTTCAGTATGCCTGTTGCTCTTGGGACATCTAAAAATGTTTCTCCTGTGATAGGGATGATGTTCTACTGTAGAGTGCTTTGGCCAGTTTGCATCAGATCCTGGATTCCGATCCCAGGACACCCACAGTCTAAATGAAGTGAGCTACAGCATACATAGGGAAGGCCTGCTTGTAGAGTTTACCTAAACACATACATGTGTGATATGCATACTCAGGCACACAGATATGTCATTCTGCTCCAAATACACAATTCTGGACGTGTTAATGAGCTGCACAACCACATTTAAAGTACAGGTTATAAGGCAGGAAACCCTTGAGAGTTCATATCTATCAACAAAAAGTGTGAGAGCCACACACCTCCCCTACCTAAATAAAGAAAAGAAAAAAGACAGACAGACAGTATCCCCAGCACCTCACTGTGGTCATCAACATGACTCTTGGACCTTGCTATTTAGGATTTTGTTTGTTTTTTAAAGATGTATTTATTTTAAGAGTACGAGTATTTTGGCTATATATATGTCTGTGCACCACTTGTGTGCTTGAGGTCAGGTGGCTTCAGATTCCCTGGAACTAAAGTTACAGATGGCTGTCAGTAACCATGCAGGTGCTGGGAACTGAACTTGAATCCTCTGAAAGAACAGCCAGTGCTTTTAACCACTAAGCCATCTCTCCAGCTGGCTGTTTAAGGCAGTTCTGTTATCTGAGCATGAATGACTAGTTCACAGCCTTTTCTGAGTACTCATTCTCCAATACCCACTGGCCTTCCTGGAGTTGGGGAGGAGGGCCCTCTCATCACATAGCTGGTTCAGGTAATCACCCTATTTCTGAAGCTAAGCAGAGGCTCACCCAGAGTCACAGGGGCCTGGGAGTATGGCTCAGTGATGATACCCCTTGCCTCTTTGTTCTATCCAGGAATTTCAAGGGTTTTTGGAGCTCTGCCAGGAGCCAGGACAAAGCCTACTATATGTTTTATATGTATACAGATGTGTGTGTACATGTTATGCATAACATCTCTTATAGCACAACATCACAGGGTAATCTCTATACTTTGGGTGATGAACTTCATGGAGGGTAAGAGGTCTCTACTACATTTCCATTTCCTAAGACTTTGTATCTATAAGTTCACAAAGATAAAATGAGGTCAAGTTCAGAGACAAGTGGCTGTACTGTGGTGGCCTGAAGGGTACAAATTTACCGGCTTTTGGAGGCGTCCAGCGATGTACAAGTTATTCCAGTTCAGGAGGTCGTCAATCAGAGTGCAAGTGCTAATAACCCCGTATTTGATAAGCTGCAAAAGAAGACATGAGCATGACAAAGAGCAAACCACCAGGCTGCTGCTTCCACAAGCAGAAGTGAGTGAACGGCTGAGGTCTTGTCCAGGAACAGGATACTGATCTCCTAAGCAACTTACAATACCTACCCTTCAAAAACCCACATCTCACTGGGTGTTGGTGGCACACTCCTTTAATCCCAGTACCTGGGAGGCAGAGGCAGGAGGGTCTCTGAGTTCAAGGCCAGCCTTGAGTTCCAGGACAGCCAGGACTACACAGAGAAACCATGTCTAGAAAAATAAAACATACAAACCAAACCCTCAAACAACAACAACAACCAAGCAAAAGAAAATCCACATCTTTATCAAAACTGCCCAGAGATTTAGTGTCAAGACTGACCTGGCTCCCAAGGTACAGGAAGTGAGGTGTCCAGTATTTTAACGTATATGATTGTTAAAGGAAGAAGGGCTCTTAGACACCATCTAGGTATCGGTCTTCAATGCTAGGTCCTTCCAATTTCAGAAGAGATGATTTAGGTAATGTTCCTCATTTGAGAAATAAGAAATTGAGTGCCAGGGGCTAGTGAAAGGGCTCAGTAGGTAAAGCTGCTTGCGGTCAATCCTGATGACTTGAGTTTGACCCTAGAACTCATAAGATGGAAAGAGAGAACTGAATCCTGCTAGTTGTCTCCTGACTGAAAAACACACACACATACACACATAAACACACACACGCATGATGTAAATCTTAGAAAAGTAAATAAAATTGAGGTCCAGTGACAGTAAATGACATGTCACAATGATACTGTACCAGCAGATTTTGAGCTAGGTCCTGTGGCTGGGCACAGTAATGCACACCCCTAGGTCCTGCAGCTGGGCACAATAATGCACACCCCTAGGTCCTGCAGCTGGGCACAGTAATGCATGCCCCCTAGGTCCTGCAGCTGGGCACAGTAATGCATGCCCCCTAGGTCCTGCAGCTGGGCACAGTAATACATGCCCATAGGTCTGCTATCCCAGAGCCTGGGGGAATGGTGGATTGCTTGAACTCAGGAGTAATTGGGGCCAGCCTGGGTAACCAAGTGTCTCAAATAACAGAAAACCCTAAGGGCTTAATACTCACATCCTAGAATTGCAGTCTGGTCTTCTAGTATTCTCTGCATTACAAAATATTAGGAATTCTTCTTTAATTAAAAGTTTTCACTGGCCTTTCCCCACAGTAACTTTTCAGTGTTGTTGTTGACAAATGGTGACAATTACAAATTAACATTCCAAGATGAAAACCCTCTTATCAGAGCAAAGCATATGGAATTACAGACGAAGCCATTTCCACAATAATTTATATAAACCTCCAGTGTGGATTTCCCAGCTTAATAAATTCTACACTGTGTCAACAAAAATCTAAGTAGCCTTCTCAGGCTGCAAATATTCAAAATGTAGCTAACAAATTTCAATTAAAAAGTACAGGCCCTGCAGCACACAATCATGCACAAATATTTAGTTACTGGAGCTTGTAATGCTGTTGAGAAATTACTAATCAAAGACAGGCTTGGCAGAGTATTAATTATGAAGAAACAAATTATGTGTTTTGCACAACAAAAGAGGAAGTATAAGCTGCATTGCTTGAGACAAGCAGCAGCTAGCAGGCCACAGGGACACTGCAGGCCTGGAAGTTAAGGAGCCCGTCACTGCATAGCTGCACGACCTTATGAAGTCGCTTTTCCTCTCTGAACTGAGGTTTTCTTGATTGCATAGATCAGGTAGGTGTACAAAGGACCTGAAAAGCTAATGCATATCTAGGCGTGGTGGTGCATACTTTTAATCCCAGCAATTATGAGGCAGAGGCAGGCGATCTCTGAGTTCAAGGCTAGCCTGGTCTACAGAGTGAGTTCCAGGACAGCCAGGGCTATAGAAACCTTGTCTCCAAAAAACAAAACAACAAAAGAAGAGAATAAAAAAAGAAAAGTTAAGGCATGACCTTATGATGACGAAGACATCACTGTGTAGCCACATTCACTTCTCTGCCAAGTTCAGACAGGTCTTCAAAGCCTTCTCATGTCATTATACCAACCTCCTGCCCTTTATAACCTGGTCCTTTGACCAGTTGTCGGATCATTACCTGGGGGCTTGTCAGATATGGAGAATCTCAGGTTCCATCCCAGACCAACTGAATCTGGGCCTGCATTTTAACATGATCCCCAGGAGACTCACATACCTGTAAGATTAGATTGCCCTGAGCAATTGGCATTAGTGTGGACAGGCAAATCCACAGGTCACCCCTGACCCGACTCATTCTCTATCTCTTAGAAACTGGGATGCTTCATTTAGTTTGCCTCCTCCCCATGCTGGAGATGCCATGTATACATAGCCTGAAGCGCTACGTATAAGAGGTAGGGTTCCTGACATGAGACATAAGGGGACCCAAACGTCTTACCTGCCCTCTAATGTGCAGCTCTCATATCCTACTCACGTGCCGACACTAAAAACTTCCCTTTGGTCACGTAATACCACATGCTCCCAGATACCCTCTTCACTTTCTGGTAGTGCCCTTTCCTCCTTCTAGGCGACATCATTCTCTATCCTGGTCCACAGTGGTCCTGCCCCTTCCCCATACTGCCCAGACAGCAGTCCTCAAAGTGTGAGTCCCTACCCAGGACCCACTAAAGCAGTGTGGTCAACAGATTAAAACCTGAGAACTACTTGGCCAAAGGTCAGATCAAGTCACAGTTGGCCATTTTCTTACACATCAGTCACAGTCAGCGAGCAACAGATGAAGACTCTAGCTCTATCTGTGTCTGGGTTTAAGAAAGCCGGAAGAGGCATGGCTGCTTCCTGAGAACGTGGTATTATATATATATATTATATATATCTCACTGGGATTCTTCTGCCAAGTAACAACCACCCAGTTAAGGCCAAGGCACTTACTTTCCCATCACACATGATCAGTGGGTTGAAGTAGACTCCAGCACCGTAGTTATTCTGGACAGATGAGATGATCCTGGGCCCCAAGAGTTTAAGGAAGGAGTAGTGGCCCCAATTCTTCTTCAGGTTCTTTGCATGCCAGGCTACAGGGTCATCTACTGTGAACACTAAGTCTAGCATGGGATTCTGAAAGGGGACGGAACAAGAAAGAGTTCAGCACTAACACTTAAAGAAAACATTAGAGAAATAACAGAAAGTTCCAAAGTGCTACAGTATTTCATTTCATTGTCAGAAGATCCAGGGTTGTCACCAAAAACCTGAGAAGGTCCCATAAAGCAACGTCAACTTGGCTTTCATCCATACAATGACACCACATACTCTCTTACCGTGTTTCAGTGTCAGTACTTGTCTGATGGCTTGACGTACACATACAGTTTAGCTCCAAAACGGTCCCACAAGGCAAGTACGCTATTCTAATTATACAGGAAAGGAGGGGCCAGGGAAAGTGCTTTGCTCGAGGTTGTAGGACCCAAGTATGGAAGACTGGAGGAGAGGTGGGTCAGTGGTTATGAGCACAGGCTGATCTTGCAGAGGACCTGCGTCTGACTCCCAGCACCCACATGGTGGCTAACAATCACCTGTGATTCTAGTTCCAGAGGATTGATGCCTTCTTCTGACTTCTGTGGGCATGAGGCATGCATGTGGTCCACATACATTCACACTCATGAATACTTAATTATTTAAGTATTAATTAATTTAAGAAAAAAGCTCTGATAGGTTTCCAGGCAGAGAGCTCAAGAGCCTATGACTGAAGACAGAAAAATTATGCCTAAGCTGACTCTACGTAGGAATGCATAACATACCAACTTTGCTTCGAACCAATTGGATCTAGAGAATGGGAAGAAGGAATTTTCTTGGATGTGATATGGGAGTTCTGAAGAATATAAGAGAGGAACACAGCACAGAGAAGTAGCCCAGGAAGCATGGAAAAACGTAGTCAGGTTAGAGGAAACTGTTCCCCACAGGTCGGTCAGCCAGGAGGACTCCAGGACCTGCAGCTTAACGCTGGTACAACAAAACATACTCATGTGTTACTAAATGAGGCCAGGGTGATTTCCCACACTAAAGAACTTCCCAGAGGAGCTGAATGGAGGTGGTGGGGTTGCAGATGAAGAAAATCTGACAGAGAGCAACTGAAGACTCTATCTAAGAAACAAAATGGCATTATTAGCTAAGGCACTGACTGACTAGGAGAATACACCAGACTCATTACCATGAATGTACGGAATGGAAATGAAGGAAAGAGAAGGATCCTTTCTAGAGAAGATACTAAGTCATCTCAAAGGAAAACCTCATTGAAAACTCACAAGGTGGCTATCAGGAGGGAGACAATCTGAAACCATTGGTGATATTATTTAAGATTTGGCGGTAACAAGGATAGGGCATGTTTTGTGTGTGAGTTGTGTGCACACAGATGCCATGCACTGTGTTTCTCTGAAACAGGGTCTCTCACTGGCCTGGAGCTTGTCAAGTAGTCTAGGCTGAAGGTCAGAAGCCCCAGGACCCACCTGTCTCTATCCCTACAGCTGGGATTACTAGTGTGTACCACAATGCTTGGTTGATAGACGATAATGTCTATGAAGTAAATAGACTAGAACCCACCATTTCTTTTATGCCCATGATCCATACTTTCCCAGATGCAGTCAAGTTAGAGAAAACAGGTGGGATACAGAAGAAATTCAAGCAACATCAGGAGGTAACTTTAAGTGGAAGACAGATCTGGTCAGGAGCTGGACCCAGGGTGCCCTATTGTAATCTGTACACTGAATTCTGCAGACCACAACAGGACTTGTACTCCTGTTCTCAGTCAACTCTGAAGAGTAACAAGGCTCAGTCCAACTAGACTCTTGTGAAATGTGCTGAGCTGAGTGAATGCAGTCACCTGCTGTGGCTGTAACTGCACCTACCCTGGCCCTACGCCCAGACCACCAGCTTCTTGAAGCCCAGGAATCATTTTGTATTTTCTCCTTATCTTCAGATGTGATTTTCAAACCTGGCTGCACATCAGAGTCACCTGGGATGTTTTACACACTGTTCAAACTCCAAGCCTCACCCTAGGCCAATGAAATCTATCTCTGTAGGACAAAGTATTTCTAAAAAGCTCTGGAAAATTCCAATGACAAAGGCTGAAAACACGTAAGTAGGGTCTGCTACGATGTTTTCCTCTTTCCACCTCATCTCCGCAGCTCCACCACCTCCTTCCTAACAGCTTCCTATTTAGAGTGCAGTAGATAGACTTATCCTACACTTATCAGCTCAGGCCCGTGATTCCGCTCAGCAGAGGGTGGCACCTGCAGCCAAACCAGATGAGTTCAACCCCCCCAGGACCCATGTGGTGCAAAGAGGGAACTAACTTCCCCAAGTTGTCCTCTGACCTCCAAGCGGTGCAGCGGTGCATGTGCGCTTGCCACATAAGCAGTAAGGAAACACGTATATTTGTTGGGCAGGGCAGCACGAGCTTTTAATCCCAGCACTGTGAGTTCAAGGCTAACCTGGTCTCCATGGCCAGTTCCAGCCAGCCCTGACCTGGAAACCCACAAATTCAGCTCACACCGAGGGACATTTTGGTAGGATGAATATTCTATTAGGTGGAGCTTGGCGTGTCTGGGGTTCCGCGGGGACGGAAGGCACATGGGGGCTGGCGAGGGCGAGCAGGAGGCAGCCTGGGGCCGGTCGCGGAGGCGCGGGCCTCCGACTCACCTTCTGGTGTGCACTGGGTCCCGCCTGGCGGTACACCGCGGAGCCGTAGGCGAAGGCCAGGCTCAGGTCCTCGGGGAAGTGAGCCAGGATCCTGCGCAAGCCCACGCCCGAGCTCTGCAGCGCCGGTAGCGCCATGGGCAGGCGGGCCCGCCAGTAGAGCAGATCGTGCAGCTTCGACCCTTTGCTCGCAACTCCCGGTCGTGCGGACCGCGCTTCCGCCCAGGTCCGCCCCTCCACGCACAAGCGCTGCAGAGCGGGCGGCTGCTGGCCTACGGGGAGGCCGGGACTCCCTGGTGCCCTCTGGCGGGCGGAGGAGCTTGCTGCAGGCCCAGCCTGAGCCGGCTAACTAATCTGCTAGGGAGCCTTGCAAATCCTTTGTAGCATTCAAACCACGAACGACTACAAATCATGCGTATAATGCGTAAGATTTTTTTGAGACAGGGTATCGCTATGCAACTGGCCTGGAATTTGCTATGTAGACAAGGCTTGCCTTGAACTCACAGACATCCACCTGCCTTTGTCTCTCAAGGGCTGGGATAAAGGCGTGAGGTACCACATTCACAATATTGTGCAGCTGTCATCTCTAGCTCTAAGTGGTAGGAGATTTTGAAAATTTAGACAAAAAAGTTTAGCATATGCCTACCCTACCACCAGGACCTTGTGATTGTTAGACACTGGCTGTGGTTTCTTCGTGTTAAAAGTCCCTTCCAAGTCTGATAATAGATAAAATGTTCCATAAAAGGGAACATATCATACAAACATTCCGTCATATTTGCATTCAAATTTAGGGTCCAAGAACAGTTCTTGTCCTTTTGGTAATGGTCTCACAAAGGGTCCTTTAATTTACATGCCTTGTTATTGTTGTTGAAGAAAATGGGATCCTGGGGTAGAAGATACTATAGAGTTCTTTGCACAGTAAGAAAAATTTGCTTAAGATGGCAGGGGCCTTCTGGACATAGTTGAGCTCCCAGATTCTCTGAAGCTGTGCTTTCTTGCACTGCCTCTCAAAGACCAACACTGCCACCTGCAGTCCCAGCTGCTTGTGTGGCTAAGGCAGAGAGTGGTGAGGTCTAGGCAAACTTTGGCTACATAGCCAGTTTGAAAGGTTGGACTGAGATACTCCAAAAGGTCTTATCTCTAAAAGGAAAACAACAGCAGTAGCAACAGCAACAACAAACCGTTAGGGCCAGGTGGTATAGCTCAGTGCTATGAACATTGTCTAGCATGAACATCTCAAGCACAGCAAATATACCAACCAAAGGGGCTGGAACCATGGATCAGTGGGTAAGAGCTTTTACTGCTCTTATGGAGGATCCAGGTTTAGTTCACATTCATCCGTAACTCCAGTTTCAGGGGATTTGATGCCTCTTCTGAGCCCCAAGGGGATCAGGCATGCACATGGTATCCATACATGCAGGTGATCACTCATACACATAAAATAAAAATGTAAAAAATCTTAAAACAACAATAGCCAACTCCCTATTACAGGGCTGGGGAGAGGGTCCAGCTAGAAAAGTTTTATCAGTGCAAACGTAAAGACCTGAGCTTGGATTGCCAGAACCATGTAAAGCTAGACGTGGTGGCACAAGTCTGTAACCTCCAAATTCCTATGGCAGAAACGGGAGACTACTTTGAGGGTTTGCTAGCCTGGGGTACACACTAGAGAACAACAAGAGACCCTGTCTCAAACCTCACTGGAGGTTATCCTCTGACCTCTATCTGTCTGCTATGGCACTGCTTTATGCATGAAAACACACACACACACACACACACACACACACACACACACACACACACAATAAGCAGTAACATCACCTCCATCCTACAGGTGAAGCTCAGGAGAGAGTAGCCTGCTTGAACTCACATAAGCATGTGGCAAAATCAGAGCTCAAATTCAGGTCTGGCCACACTCCAAGGTCTCTCTCATTCTAGCTCATCCTTGAAGGGTTTTGAACAGGAACCCAGTGGGGTCAGAGAACCTGTGAAGAAAAGAGGCAGAGAAACTGATGACCAAGCTTTTGCCACCAGGTCACCATGAACTAAATTAAAGATGGCCAGGCCTGATAGGTCTCCGGGCAGAGGCAGGAATAGCTCAGATTCATTCAACTGGAAAGATAGTTTCTTGGATCTACAGGGCACCGAGGTTGGTGCTGAGAATTTTGTGGGGAAAGGATTAGAGATTCAGCTGTACAGGAAGCCAAGGTCTGTGGCAGACAGGCAGTGAAGCGACACAATGTGCAGCGATGCAGCAGGCACCCGGTGCTGTGAGGGAATATAATATCCTTCCAATAAGGGGACAAGAATCAGCACTGGGGGGGGGGGGAGCAGGACACCAGAGGAAGAAGCCAGCCACAGAGCCAGGTCTTGGAATGGCCTGTGAAGCGTGCGGCAGGAACGGAAACCGGCTGGGTGGAAACCATGAACATGGTTGTAGAAGCAGCAACGTCAACAGCAGCACTGAGAAGGGAGTCGGGAGACAAGAGTTAGGCAGAGTGGGGACTGGGGGCTCCAGGCTCCCGTTGTGGAGCAGGCATTTTGATCCATCCTGATGAACCCTCACCCTTGTCTGCCTCCTTGGATCTGAGATGGCGCTCACCATGCAAGTACACAGAACCTTTTTACCTAGAACCGTGTTACCGACCGTTCCTTACCTTCATTCTCTCCCAGAGGAAATAACTCAACATTCTCCCACCCCTTTGTTGGCAGGAGAAATACTTGCTCACAAAAATGTAAACATCACAAACTATGAATCTCACCGCCTGCGGGGCTCCCCCCGTTATCGTCAGTACGCAGTCTTCCAGATAATCTTACGAATATATTAAAATTGCAAACATTTTCAAGTGGAATTGGATGATAGATAATTTTTTTCACCACCTCACATATCAAGGGCTTCTTTGTCAGTGTATATAGATTTATTTCATTTCATTCACTAGCAGAGAATTAGTCTAAAATATGGATATGCCATATTGATGGACATAGATTATTTCTCTTTTCCTTTTTTCAATCTCAGGAGTGCAACACCGGGCCTTGTATGCACTGGCCAATACTGTAACACCAAGCCCCCACCCCCCAGATCCATTTCTAGTTTTCACACATGAAAACAGTACCACAGTGAATAACTTTTTGACTATTTAAAAAATGTTTTTACATTTATGTTTATGTGTGTGGACACATGTATGCTATGACATGCCTGTGGGGGGGGGGGTCAGAGGACAATTTGGAGGAGTCAGTTCTTTCTTTTTCCCATGCAGATTCCAGGACCCAGACCCAGGTCATCGGGCTTGGTGGCAAGTGCTCTTGTCTGCTGGGCCATCTCTACAGACCTCTGAGTGTTTCTTTTTGTACATGCCAAGTAGTGTATGATGTAAAGTTGATTCCCAGGGCTGGCAGGATGACGCAGCAGGCAAAGGTGATTGCTATGAAAGCCAAACAACCTGAGTTCATTCCTGGAACCCACAGAAGGATGGAGCGGGGAGAACCCATTCCACAGAATTTGCTCTCTGACCTTCACACACACAGGATGTAGCATGTGCACCCCGTGTGCATAACACACACATGCAAACAATAATAAATAATTTCTAAAAAGCTTGCTGCCTAGAAGTGGGATTGCTGGGTCCAAGTGTCAGCACATTGCTAAATTCCCTGCAAAAGACACATAAAATCCACACAGCCACCAATAAGGCTCAGCCCCTGATGGAAATAAAGAGTCTGTAATGCGTCACCATTTTTCTCCCTTGCAGGCTTTTACATCTAATTATAAGTAATTTTCATTTTCACAACACACTCCTGCCTCGACACAAAACCACCAGCTGGAAAGTTCCATCCCACGCCTGTGTGCGTTCTGCCTCTGCCCAGGAAGAGGCAGACGCAGAGCAGCAGAGAACACATTTGTATTCTTCAGCAGAAATCCCCCTGCTCCCTTCAGCTCATCCGCTCTCTTTGAAATTACCGTGGCAAGCTGCGTTAGGAGCTATTAAAAAGCCCTCGTGTTCTATCTAATAGCTCTAAGGTTCGGTTGGAAAGCTCATGCCAACAAAATAAAAATGTTTGAGAGCCATTTCCAAAGATAAATGCCACTTGATTTCAGTGAATGCCGGGCCTCACTATCCAGCTTATCTAGCAGGTGTCTCTGTATTCCTTTACAAGGACATTGCCAGGCTAGGATTTGTGGAGGAGATTCACCTAGGCTGTGTGTGTGAGAGCTTTATATAATGCCTGTAGCTTGTAGGCCTTGGCTTTTCTTTTCATTAGTGTTTTAAAAGAACAGAAAAAATGATCGGGGGGTAAATTATGGTTCTATAAACCCTTTATTGTGTTTCTGTGATGTACTCTGAGATCTGGGGTCTTTTTTTTTTCTTTTTTACAACTGAACCATTTGTTTTGCCATCTGCCAACAAAAGTAGGGAGAGGTCTTGATCTTTCTTTTTCTTTTTAAATAGGGTGTATACTCTATTTTTTAAAAATTATGTATGTGTCTTCATGAATATACATGCACATGTGCATGTGAGTGCCCTTGGGGCCAGAAGAGGGCATTGGGTCCCCATGAACTGAAGTTATAGGCATTTATAAGCTGTCTGATGTGGGTGCTGGGATCTGAACCTGCATCTTCTGGAAGATTAGCATGTGTTCTTAACTACTGAGCCAGCTCTCCGGCACCTAAATGTGTATGCTTCAAAAAAAATAAAGAGGAGGAGGAGGAGGAGGAGGAGGAGGAGGAGGAGGAGGAGGAGGAGGAGGAGGAGGAGGAAAGATTTCTTTGTTTTATGTGTGGTGTTTTGCCTGCACATTATGTGTGAACCATGTGAGTGCTAGGGATCCAGGGAGACCAGAAGAGGGCAGCAGATCCCCTGGAACTGGAGTAGCAGAGATGAACCACTGTGTGGATGCTGGGGACTGAATCAGGGTCTTCTGCAAGAGCAGCAAGTGCTCTTAACCTCTAAGACGTCTCTCCAGTCCCTTGTTCTCTGTCTTATCAAAGGGGGTTGGTTCATGCTACCACATTTGTCCATTCTCAGGTGATTGACTGGTGTGTTGAAACTAGGCCAAATGAAGAGAGTGGTTTCATCTTTGTGGTGCTGGGAACCAGAGCATGAGGCATGCTGGGAAACTGGTCAGCCACTCAAGTGTGGCCCCCACCCAAGTGTATCTTAATGTAGCTTCAGTTTCCTGTCAGGGGCTCTGGGCTACCATGGGAATTTGAATCCACACCCCAGGATTTAAAAATAGCAGTGTGACTTTGTAATTTTGTTGTTGTTTTTGAGACAGGGTTTCTCTGTTGTATCTCTGGCTTTCCTGGAACTCACTCTGTAGACCAGGCTGGCCTCAGACTCACAGAGATCCACCTTCTTCTGCCTCCTGAGCACTGGGACTAAAGGCATGTACTACTACTGCCTGGTAAAATAAAGGTTTGTAATTTTTGTTGTTGTTGTTTTTTGTTTTGTAAAGAATTTTATTTTTAAATATTTTATTTAGTTTTATTTTATGTACATTGGTGTTTTGCCTGCATTATGTCAGTGTGAGAGTGTGGGGGCCCCTGGAACTAGAGTTACAGACAGTTGTGAGCTACCATGTGAGTGCTGGGAATTGAACCCTTGTCCTCTGGAAGAGCAGCAAGTGCTTTTATCCACGGAGCCTGGTACCTGCTAAAGCATAAGCTGTCAACACATACTCTCCATCTTATTCAATTCTCTCAGTACTGGGGACCAAACCCAGGGCTTCAGTCATAGTATGCAAGCACTCCACCACTGAGTTACATCCAATTCCTAAATTCTTAAGGTACAATGAATGAGCTGGGCAGTGGTGGCTTATGCCTTTCATCCCAGTACTCAGGAGGCAGAGACAGGCAGCTCTCTGTGAGTTGGGGGCCAGCCTGGTCTACAGAGTGAGTTCCAGGACAGCCAGAGATACACGGCGAAACCCTGTCTCAAAAACAACAACAACAACAAAAAGATACAATGTATGAAAGGAATTTGATGTAATCATATCTAGTGTGCTCACAACACTTAGCAACTTATACACAGTACTTCTCCAGACAGTTTACTCTAATATTTTTGGTAGTACTGTGAATCTGACCCAGGTCTTCATTCATGGTCTTCCATTGAGCTAAATCTCCAGCCCCATAAAAGAAAATGTACATGTCTACATTAGCAAACAGCAGATTTGGTAGAGACATTTTTGTGTGACACTCCCATGTCTCTTTTTGCTTAGGAAGGATATTTTCACATGAATAACTAAGAGGGAGTTGGGGGTGGGGGGTGGGAGAGAAGGGGTCTGACACTTGCAGCCCAGACAGAGGTGACCCGTTACCTCTGTGTTAATCCAACCTGTGGGCTGGGGCTGCTGCTTAGTAGTAGAGGGCTTAGTTGTGTGAGAACCTGGGTTTAATCCCTGAACATTGAGCCAAAAGACAACAAAAAAGATAACCCTTGTTCATTTCCCCTCCTCTCCCTGGCCTGCCACAGCCTGAAAGCGACAGCCCCTTTTCCTTTTCCAGCTGGTAGTGTGGCCATCTTGTCCCTCTGTGAGACTCATACTGGATATGCATGTTTAGACATGGAATAAAATCTGTGCATTCTTTTTTGCTGTTTTTTTTGTTTTGTTTTGTTGAGTGCCAGTTTATTTTATGAACTGAAATCATTAAAACTTTGGAGGAAAAACAGTAAAATTGAAAACTTCTCTACACGTTTGACTTAGGACTTGGCAAGTGACTCTGTGCCTCCATTTTCATATGTGCACATGATATAACAGAGGGTTGTCATGACAACTAAACTGGCTAACATGCAGGGAGTGCTGACAACTTCTGATCTATAGTGGGCCCCATGGATGTGGTTCTTGTTACTCTCTACTGTCCCTGATCTTCAAGTAAGTATCAGCTGGCTACTTTATGTCCCTACAACTGGCCTGAAGTTTGGGAGAAAATGAGATTGCAAAGAACCTGGTCTGAAGAGACAGAACTAATTGCTACATTGGAAGTTGCTACATTGGAAGTCCATCCTCAGAACTGAAGGTCTGTCTCATCATATCTTTAGTCTGTCCCAAAATGGGTTTACCTGAACTATTCTTTGATATTTTAACTAAGATTTGGAAATTCTGGATTAAATAAAGAAAACTGGGCCACTCATGGGAGTTCTCAGAGCAGTAAAGTGTCAATAAGTGCTGGGCTGTCATGGCGCACACCTTTAATCCCAGCACTGAGGCAGAGGCAGGTGGATCTTTGAATTTGAGGCCAGCCTGGTCTACAGGATGAGTTCCAGGGCAGTCAGGGCTACACAGAGAAATCCTATCTCAAAAAACAAAGTCTCATAAGCATGGAGAATCTTCATGGGGCAAAAAAGGAAGAGGCATCACTTCTTGGTTTCGAAGTCTGGAATTTCTCCTGTCTCTCCCCAGCTGCTCTCTTATCATCTGGGTTCATATTCTGTGACATCAACTTAGGTTGGTGCCAGTCACTCCCTTGTCACAGAACTGTCTCAGTGCCCTAAACTAATCAAGGCCAATTTGCACAAACTTCTTTTGCCTGAAGACACCAAATCATCACGTAGCTGGGAGAGAAACTGGATGGCTTCTGGACTCGTTAATTATTGTCAGAGAACAAAATGACAAGGGTTTGCTTTAAATTTCATAATCAGCTCTATTGTTTCATTCTAGCGCTGGGTAATACTTCATTCTACAAAACAGAGTCAGTGTGCCCATGAGCCAGGTGGGGGTAAACTTTACAGAGAAGGACGTGAACAAGCAGACATAAGAACACACATGTACTACCCACTTCAAAATCAGTTCTGGGTCAGGCGGGGACAGGGAGACAAAGCAATGGGCAGATAACTGATAGGTTAGCACTAGGTAACCTTAGGCTTCTGTCTTCTGTCTTCTCAGGTCAGACAAAGAGCTTTCAGTTGGCTGATGGGCAACTTTAGCTCAAGTGACTCCATTTCGATTTTTAGCCTTGGCCTGTTCATGAACCCCATCCAAAGCAATGCCTCCTGTCATTTTCACTCAGTTCTCATGTATAAAGTCCCAAGCGTTTTCAGGATGTGCTCGTGAGCCTTTTTCTTGGCATCTAACTGCTTTGGACATCACTGGGGCCTCTTCATGGATAGAGGAATGGAAGAGACAAACTGCAACCAGTGCACAAGCACGCTGCAGAAGAAGCCAATTTACTCTTTATCTTTGGTTTCTGGCACAGAATTCCTAAAATCCTTGGGATTTCCTGAGTGATTTGAATATCTTTTATAACCCAGAAAGAGCTCCTTCAAGCTTACTAGTTGAACTATCCAGAATCAGTGAGAGACTCTGCCTCAACAAAAACGTGAAAGTGATCAAGGTAGATACCAGGTGCCAACTTCAGGCCTCTACACATGTGCACACAAATACACCTACACACCTACACACAGATACAGCACACAGGTAAAGAGGCGTGCACATCACACACACACACACACACACACACACACACACACAGGCACATACAAACAAAATAAAGCTCATGGCTCCCTTTTGATCACACCTGAGGAGACTGAGGGTAGGGATCTTGGATAGACTCTGGGTGAGGCTGGTCACAGGGAAGATCAGGTGACTGAAGGGCTGGAACTTGCAGCCCCACCCACGGGGCCAGATCTGTGAAGCTGACTGAAGGCTGGAGAGCAACTTAAACTCTGACAGACCATGTTTTGGTGAGCTTCTGGGTCGGTGAACACATCAAGATGCCGGGAGGAGGACGTGCCTAGGAGAGCACTGAAGCTCCAGGGCCCTCTCACACTCTGTTCATCAATCCTCCTCATCTCACGGTCATATTTTCTCCACATTCATTCCTCCCTGCACTTCAGTCTGGGGAATTTGTATTGACTTGGGTTCAAGTTAGGGACTTCCCTTGGCCATACCCACTGTATGGTGAGCCCCATCGAAGGCATTAAATATTTTTTCTAACGTTTCCTTTTTGATTCTTCCACCATTGCACTTATGTGACCCCCCTCTCCTTGCATGTAACCTACATTTTCCACTAAAGTCCTTGGCACATTAATGAAAAACACTCAGTTTCCTATGTGGTAATTCTACCATCTGTGTCACCTCTGAGACATCTGAGTCTATTCTCTCTCTCTCTCTCTCTCTCTCTCTCTCTCTCTCTCTCTCCCCCACAGACACATACACACACACACACACACACAGTGTGGTATCCATCCTTGCCTTCCACTTTGTTTGAGGCAGGGTCTCTTCTTTGCCACTGCACACACGGGTATAGCTGCAAAAGCTTCCAGAGATTCCCCTCTCTCTACCTTCCATCTTGCCATAGAAGCCTTGGGAATACAGACACACCACCATGCTCACTTTACATGGGTTTTGGGGATCCAAAGTGAGGTCTTTGTGCCCATGCGGCAAGTGCTTTACTCCCAGAGCCATCCCCCAGCCCTCCAGACTATTATTACTTTTCCTTGTTTGTTTTTTTAACATGCCTTGTAATATTTTGCTGAAAAGTGGTACAAAAGCATCAGAAAATGGAAGCTGAAATTTTCCTCCCTCCCTCCTTTCTTCATTCATTCATTCATTCATTCATTCATTCAAAAGACTCCATGGACTGGAGAGATGGCTCAGAGGTTAAGAGCCCTGGTTGCTCTTCCCAGAGGACCCAGATTCAATTCCCAGCACCCACGTGGCAGCTCACAACTGTCTGTAGCTTCTGTTCCAGGGAATCTAACATGGTCACATAGACATACATGCAGGCAAAACACCAATATACCAATAAAAATGAACTATTTTTCAAAAGATGGCATATCATTATGCAGCCTTAGCTTAGCTGGCCTGGAACTTACTAAGTAGACCAGACTAGCCTTGAACTCACAGAGATGCACCTGCCTCTGACTTCCAAATGCCAAGTATGTAGTTCTTTAGAGTGAGGTTTCCATGTTGACCTGGCTGGGGTTTGGACATGTGCTGCAGCTTCTCGTTCCTTTTTCTCTCTTTTCTGTCCCTGGATATTCTTCCTTAGACCAAGTCTGTGTCTTCCCAATCTTTGTGTCTATCATCTGCTGGTATCGCATTGGGGCACTGCTGGCAAGCCGGGAAGTGCATGGAGGGTGTTAAATGATCAAATCTCAGTCTCTTAGACCTCAGAACTTGGCTTGTGATCCTCAGTTTCTCCTTGGACGTTGCACAATGACACAGGAAGGCTAGGGGGCGCCAGAGTCATGGAAATGCCCTTTCTGTATGTGGACCAGGCCTCTGAAAGACAACCCCCCCCCCGGGGGGGGCAGAGGTGAGGGTGCCCTGGGCTCTTTCCCAGTGGTTGCTTCCCCTTCTCAAATCAGGACAAGAGCTTTTAAGGCTCCTACTCTGAGAGTCTGGTGGGCGTCATGGAAGTAATCATCAATCTAAGACTGCCACCTGCCAAGGGGTTCCTCACTCATGTGCTAGTCCAAGCAGTTCAGCAATTCATCAAAGTTACCATTTAGCACAATCCTACAGTCTTATGATTCTAGAAGCTTCTATTTCAGGCAAGTAGATCTCAGGTGTGCTTCTCTGAGTTTGTGTGTGTCTCCTGATCTCAGGGAGCAGAGGCTCTTTGTCTCAGTTCTTTAGTGGGTTCAGAAAACACCATTGTTTTTCAAGCTGCGCAGCCTTTTCTTGTTTGAATGGCAGCCATAGTATCCAAGCAGTCTTCCTGCTGGAGCAGAAGCAGGAATTCTCATTTGTAATCTTCAGCCTACAGATTCTGTACATGGTATGTTAGATTAATACCTAAGAAACTTTTGAACTCTAGTAAATAGCACACATTTATGAATTTTCATTTTCAATTGTTCACTGCTATTTAAAAATGTTTTTTATTTTTTACATTTATCTAATATCTATAACCTTGCTAAACTTATTAGTTCCATAAGTTATTGTAGATTCCTTTCAGTTTTTCTTCATAGAAAACCATGTTGTCATGACTATGGACTATATAATTTCTTCCATTCCAGTATCTTTGATTTCTTTCTTTTTTTTTCTTGTCTTATTGCAGCCACTGATCTCCAGTTGAATGGGAATGGTAAAAGTGATCATCCTTTTGTCTGTCTTGTCCTTAATCATTTGTGTGCTATCAAGGATAGGCCACTCCCCCCCCCTTTAAAAAATGTTATTAGGTTGAGGATCCTGAAAATTCTGATCATGAATGGATATTGTATTTTGTTACATTTTCTTCCACATATGTTCATTGTGGTTTCTCCTTATTTTGAATCCAAAATTCCTTTTGGTGTCGTCTTTTTTTCCCCTCCCTACTTGAAGAAACTCCTTAAAGCACTTCCTTTAGACCAGACTTGCTGGTCATGAGTTCTCTTCAAACTCTTCTGTTTGAGATTGTTTTGATTTCTTCATTTCTGGGGATTTTTGTATTTTTTGGTGTTGCTGCATATAGAATTCTGGGTTGACAGTTCTTCTGTTAGCATTGCAGATAATACAACATCTGGATCCCACAACTCTGGCCGTCTTTACTGAACATGGTAGTATTTCTTCATCTGTAGGAGATTGTAGAGAATAAGGCATGGGGGTAGGGAAATGAATTATCTCTGTTCTCACCCTGATGCTTTGACAAGTATATTGATTTGGCTACTCTTTCTGCTACTTACAACAGATCTGGACTTAATAGCTTAAAATAAATTCAGAGGTCAGGTATGCTTCAGGTGGACAACAGGACTTTGGTTCCATTTTCCCACTCTTCTGTAGGCCCTGCCATCCTCTGGCTTGGCCAGGAATGGTTGCTAGTGGTAACTGAAGCAGAAACTTCCTCGCTTAAATAACTAGGTTACTCCTTCTTGGCTTATCTATTGCTGGATTCAGTCAACATGGTCACCCCTGGACCAATGACAACTGAGAAGAGCAGGCACTGATTAGCTTGAAACTGGGCTCCTAGTGGTATTGCTGGTAAGGCTCTTAGTCTGAGGGACCCTCTTGTAGGACTGAAGATGGGCCATCATTCCTCTCCTGGGGAAAGAGAAGAAATCTGCTAGGCAGAAACAGGAGATAAAAGGACCAATGGTGGGAGTGTACTGTGAGTTTGTGGTAGAGATGACACTGTGTGGTCACATGGTTTCCTTCTTCTTGGGCACCCAGGGAGACTGTATCTCAGTGAGGCTGAGGTCTGGCTAGTGGGAAGCAGGAAGTTCTGGAACTCTCTCTGTCTGTCATTGCCTTTCCAAAATTCTCATGTACTTTGCCAGTACTCTCTCTTCAAATCTGGAGGAGGCTTATCCAGGCTACATTGGTCAGTGATGCAAGTCAGATACAGTGATAAGCTCACATGTAAAAGGCCTGGGATTCCATCCTTAGCATGCCTATCCCTGTGACAGTCATGTCATAGTCATGCCTAAGCATAGACTAAAGGTAAAAACGTCCGAAAATCATGGGAAGACACATGGATTGGGTCCCGCTCCCTCCAGCTTGGAGTCTCAGAAAACTTGTGGTCTTCAAGTATAATTTTAAATCATCTTCTAATAATTTTAAATACTTCTAAACATAACCTAATAAAACATTCTCTTGCCTTCTAAAAGGCAATCCAGTGGGCTTTAGGAGTTTGCTCCTGTCACACACAGCCTGTCTGTATCAGTACAGGGTGGCAGTATTCTCAACATGTGGTCCTCAAGGCAGCAGCATGAGAGGCCTTGCCTGGGACCGTGTTTGGTGTACATTCTCTTGTTCCCATCAGCCTGTTAAACAGCATCTCCAGGGGCCTAGCTCTCTGTGCTTTAACAAGCCCTCTGAGAGCCACTGACCTGGGGAATCAACAGTGCTGGGAACAGTGCTCTGTGTGGATTGAACTTGTAGATTGAATCTCTGTCAGAATTTCCATTTTAATCTCCCAGTACCTTAGCTGCTATGTGGGAGTCGCTGTTTCTCCTCTCCTCTTCTGGTTGAGACTGGACTCCCGATCCCATTGTCATGACATTTGTGCCATTCAGGTACTCTGCCTGTTCAGGTGTGATGTCCTTCCCCCCTTCTCAAGCTGTGGCTGCAGTGGCCCCAGATCCAGCTGCTATCTCCTTTGCTGGCTCTTAACTACCTCCCCAGTGCGCCTACAGGCTTCTAGTCCTCTCCTGTGTCTTACAGTAGCTTGTTATGTAATCTCAGACTCATCCCTCCCTTCTCCACAAAAATTATAACTAATAACTCGTGAGTCTACTCCGAAGTCATATAACCCAGTCCACAGGGAAGAAACTAATGTTCTTTATTGTTCTGGGCAGCCTTTTAGAAGGCAAGAAAATGTTTTATTAGGTTGTGTTTAGAAGTACTTAAAGTATTTAAAGAGAAAATTTTTTAAATTATGCTTGAAGGCCACAACTTTTCTGAGATTCCGAGCTGCGGGGAGCAGGACCTGCCTCATGGGTCTTCCCATGATTTTCAGAGTTTTTGACCTTTAGTCATGCTTAGTACAGGGACAGGCATGCTAAGGATGGAATCCCAGGCCTTGTACATGCTTAGTCTACTGAGCTACACCCAGCCCGTTTATTTTGACATGGGTAAGTGTAGGCAACTATAAAATCTCTTTATTTAATATTACAACAAAACATATGTAATGTAAAAATTTCCATATTGATCTCACAACTCAGGGGCATTAAGTAAACTCACGATGCTGTTCAGCTATCACCATCCCTTGTCAAAACCTTTACAGCATCCTAAACTGCAGTTCTTCACCCATTGACTATGAATGTGCTGTCCTCTCTTCCCCCAGCTGGGACAACTACCAGTTTACTTGACCATTTTTATGTTAGGTGCTGTTATCATGGAGCCATTCAGCATTCATTTTTTTCCCCGATTGGCTTATTTCATCTATCACAGTGTTTTTAAGGTTCATTCATTTGGTGGCCTATGCTCATGGGAAAGTGGGCAAGCTCATGTGGAAGTCCAAGGTTGATGATGTTGGGAACCACCTGACATCATTGTTCCATTTTATTCCACTGTTTACTTTATTCTCTTAATCAACCTAGATCTCATCAATATGGCTAGTCTTGCTAGTCAGCTTGTTCTGGGAGTCCTCTGAGGCTAGAATTACAGAACCCTCAACATGGGTTCTGGGATCCAAATTTGGGACCTCATGTTTGAGTGGTAAATACTTTAACAACTGAGACATCTACCCAGCTCCTCTCCTTCTCATTGAAGACTGAGTATGGGACAAGTGAGACGGCTTAGAAGGTAAGGGTGCTGTGGTAGTTTGAATGAAAATGGCCCCATAGGGAGTGGAACTATTGGGAGGTGTGGCTTTGTTGGAGTGGGTGTGGACTTGCTGAAGGAAGTATGTCACTGGGGTGGGCTTTGAGGTTTCAGAAGTTCAAGTCAAGTCCAGTGTCATACTCTCTTGCTGCTGCCTGCTGATCCAGATGTAGAACTCTCAGCTCCTTCTCCAGCACCACATCTGCCTGCGTGCTACCATATATCCCACCATGAAGATAATGGACTAAAGTAAGCCAGTCCCAATTAAATGTTTTCCTTTATAAGAGTTGCCATGGTCATGGTGTCTCTTCACAGCAATAAAACCCTAAGACATGTGTTTGTCCCCAAGCCTGACAACCTGACTTCAATCCCTGAAGCCCATGCAGTGGGCTTCTTTCAAATTGTCCTCTGACCTCTCTACATGTGCATCAATGAAAATGCCATAAAAGGGCTGAGTAACATTCCCTTGTCCAAACAGACAACACCTTACAGCTCTTCAGTAGATAGACTCTGGGATTGCTTCAACATTTTGGCTATCATGAACAGCACTGCTTTGAAGGTAGGTGTACAGACATCCTTTCATGTTCCTGCTTTAAGTTTCCAGAAGTGTAGTTGACAGATCACAGGGTGAGTCTGTTTCATTTCTCTTCTGTTGTTTTGAGACAATGTCTTATATATTCCAGTATCTTCATTTTTCCCCTGTTGTTGTGATAAAATACTCTGATAAGCAAGCTAGGGGAGAAAGGGTTTCTTTGACTAAGGGTTTCAAGAGTACAGCCCATTGTGGTGGGGAAGTCAGGGTATCAGGAGCTTAAAGCAGATGGTGACAGAGGCTTTACAATCAGAGAGCAGAGAGGGGTGAATGTACACCGATGCTCAGCTCCTTTTCTTTGCTTATACTGTCTAAGGTCTCAGCCAGGAGAATGGTGCCACCTGAGGTGTGTGGGAGTGGGGCGTGCCTTCCCACATCAATTAATGAAGTCTAGACAGTTCTCCCACAAGCATTCTCAGAGGTCCATCCGCCAGGTGATTCTAGAATCTGTCAGTTCATACTATTCATACTAACCACCCTCTGACAAAATTCACTATGTAGCTGAGACTAGACTTGAACTTCTGGTCATCCTGCCTCTGCCGCCAAAGTATTGGCATTACTGGCCTAGACTACCCTGCCTGGCTATGTTTAATTTCTTAAAGAAACATTGCATTAACTCATTTTTTATTATAGCGATTTTTGTGGGATCTCATGGTTTTGACTTGTATTTCTCTGATGGAGAAAGTCTTTTAATTTCCAGTTTTCCAGTGAGGTGTTTTCATGTCTTCAGTATTGGTCTTTGAGCCATTTTAGGTGATTTTTGTGTACTGAATCTTGTGCACATGTGGATTTCCTCTTGTCCTTGCACTGTTTGTTAAAGGGATGTTAAACTGAATTATCCTGACAAAAATCAATTGTCCTTAGACTTGAGGTTTTATTCTGCACAATCCGTTCTCCTCCATTGACCTATACTTGGGGCCTCAGGCTAATCTACACTGCTTACTTTGCTGCAGATTCATCTATTCTGGATCACCTGTATTTCTGCATGAATTTTAGGATCAGCTTTTCAGTTTCTGAATGGAAGCTAGCTTGTGTTTTGATAGGGATTGCACTGAGTCTGGAGATTACTTCGGGGAACTCTAATGGTTAAAGTCCAGTTGCTACCATGCTTGAGACAAGTACAGAGAACTTGAGGAAGTATTCCCAGAGTCCCAGAGGTGATTTCTGAATGGAATGCAGGCACAATAGAAATTAATTAGAAGAAGGGGAGGGGTAAGGGCTCTGTGAACCCAATGCATAAGCTTCTAACAGGGCCTAGGATGGGTATGTGTATGAGTATGAGTATATGTATATATGTATATGTATGGGTGTATATATATGGGTATATGTATGAGTATGAGTATATGTATGTGTATATGTATGAGTATGTAGGATTGAGAGGTGAGTGTTGTAGAAACGGAAGTGTAACAGAGAGACTAAGGAAGGAAAAGGAGAGGGAAGAGGTTTCAGCTTGAAGAGAGGAGGAGAGGGAGAGATGGAAGAGGAAGCAGAGATGATGGGGCAGTGGGGGAGAGAGTTGGGAGTCATTTCCTGATCTCTGGAGCCAGGAATCCATGACTTTGTCTTATGACTTAAATGACATAAATCTTATGTCTTAAATCTATGACTTTGTCCCCATATGTCCCTACTCTGTCAGAGGAGGCCAGGACACTGCAGGCCAGCTCAGACCACATGTTTAAGTATCACTGTTCTCTCCCAGAGAACCTAGTGACGGGAATGGTTGCCATGGGTACCTTTAGGGCAGGATCCAGGTAGTTCTTAGTGTTTGCTGGTATGGAGGTTCAGGGGTCCTAACTCGGCCTCCACTTGTAGAATTCTAGGTCTCCAGGCTGGCTCAGGTTTGGAAGAGGGTACAGGATTGTGCTGTCCCTTGGGACCCTCATGCTAAGCCTTCAGGTCACCCTATTTTCTTTCCTCAGATAGAACAGGTCTGTCATCTGTGCTGCCTTTAGATATCATGCACTGTTGACCTGTTCTCTGAGTCATTCCCCTCTGGGCGTCATTCCAAGTGTAATAATCTCCACTGGGATTCTGGCAATGGTTGCCACCACCTGGCCTCCATTGTACGGGAGTCCAATTGTGTGTACTTGTGTTAACAGCCCTGACTGCCATCAGTTCTGGCTACATGGAAGATCTGTCACTGAATTTTTGTTTTCTGAGACAGAGTCTTGCTATGGAGCCTAGCCTAGCCTCAAATTCCCGGGATCATGTGATCTGCTTGCCTGCACCTACTATGTAGCTGGTGCTTACTACCATGCCTAGGTTTTCCTGCCTGAAGACGCAAACTGAAAGTTATTTTTTTCCTGGGTCTTGCTACAGTATCAGTTCCCTTGGGTCCTCTGCTTGCCAAATGCAGATCTTAGGACCTGTCAGCTTCCATAGTACCATAAGCCAATTCTTGGTATGTGTATTTTGTTAGTTCTCTGTCTCTGTAGACTCTGACACACATCATCGTCCATGAACATTAAAAAAAACATTTTGCTTGTGTGTGTGTATATGATGTGTGTGCATGAGTGCATTGATGTGCACGCACACGAAGGCCAGAGGCTAACCTTGGGTGCCTTCCTTGATCAATTTCTACCTTTTATTTTGAGGCAGAGTCTCTCACTTGAAGCCAGAGCTTGCTGGTTTGCCTGGTCTAGCTAACTTGCTTGATCCCAGCGATTCTGTCTCACCTCCCAAGCACTGGGGTTCCAGGTGGGTCACCACACCAGCCTGACATTTATGTGCGTTCTGGAGACCACTGAGCCATCTTTCCAGCCCTCTTTTGAGTGTTCTCATCCCCCCTGCACCTTCCCTAGCAATGGCAACTTTACTTAGCACCCATCATTGCTCCTCCTGAGCTTCCGAGAATAAACACACTCTAGACTTTGCTCCATTCTGAAGTGCTCTTTTCAGAGTGTTAACTCTTGTTTCTTGGGTGTGTGCTTAGAAATTACTCCAGAATCCACTCTTACTTTTTATTTTTTTAAATCACCAGGCCTGCTAACCAGACATCCTTAATGTCCTGTTCAGCCTGTGTCTGAGTATGGGCATATGCTTTCCAGGGCTCTCTCTAGGGGTGTAGTCTTTCTTTCCTCACCAACTCATCTAGATGTGGGCCTCACAGCGAGGAGGGGGCGGGGGCAGAGGATCAGATCCTAAGGGGCAGCTCTTGCTCTGCTGGGGAGAAGTCACTCCATTCTTGTCAAGTGAAGGCTGGCTGGGGAAAGGTGGGGCTGCTCCTGCTGACTCAGAGCTTCTGGGGCCAATACTGCAAACCAGATGTCCCCAGCTCAAGTATCAGGCTCTATATGTTTTCCTAGGCAGGGCCTGGCCCTGGCATATGGATTTGCCTTGATTGGATACTTCATATTCTCTGGAGCTTGGCCATTTTGAGGATGAAATCCAGGATCTCACAGGGACCCTCTGTCCATCAGCTCTAGATGACAGCCTTCTTGTATAATCCTGGGACGGGAGGGTCCTTTGACTTTCACAGCTAGCTGTCAATGTCAGGTTTTCTATTCAGCAGCATTTCTTGCGCTCTCTCTCCCTTTCTCTCCCTCTCTCTCTCTCTCTCTCTCTCTCTCTCTTGCTCTCTAATATTTCTTTGGATTTGTTTTAGAGCTAGGGTCTCACTCTGTTTCCCAGGTTGGTGTTAAACTTCTGGGCACAAGCCATCCTCCTGCCTCAGTCTCTGGAGTAGCTGGAACAACGGTTGCTAATACTAGCTTACTATATTCACTAAGCATCTGCAGCTGGGTCAGTTGTGGCTCCTCTAAAACAAGTTGATCTCAGAAATCTGAGGGTGGAAACAAGGTAATTGCAGATATGATTCAAGGTTCTCAATGTTAACTGCTAGTCTAGGTGAGCATTCTTCCAGGTGAGAGATGTCTTTCTTCAGCAGAGAAGGGAGGAGGAAGGGTTTAAGACCTGGAGGACATGGGAGACAACACCGAATGAAAGTGGACTCAGACTCAGAGTCTGCAGCCCCAAGCTTCCTTGAGAGCTGTGAGAGAGGCAAGGAGCAGACTCTGCTCCAGAGCTCCCAGAAGAATAAGCACAGTGTCATCTTGACTTTGGGCTTCTGGACTATGGACATTTTTCTGCTCTTGTAAGCTGCCAAGTTTGTGGAAATTTATTATGGCAGTCAGGAAACTAATCCTGCCTCTAATGGTATCATCTCTATGGCAACAAGTTGCCCACATATTGCCCATGCCTTGTATGGATGCCAGCTAGTGCATTCCTTTCACACATATACCCTGCCCAGTGGCATGTAACACTCAAGCCATGGTCACCTCATACTTGGACCTATCTGTTCTTGCCTCGTAATCATCTGGATCCAAGCCCCACCCCCTCTAGTGCCTGTCTTATCAGACTCCTCTGGACTCTGTCACCGATCAGGCTCTATGAGCAGCTGCTGAGATAGAGTTGCCCATGTGGGATATTGATCAGGGATCGATATCTGGGGAGGGAGAGGACTGGGAAGGAAGAGAAGTTGAACTATGATGCAGACAAAACGGAGCCTCGGTCGATGCCTGCAGAGCTGTGCAGAATGACTGGAGCAGGCTGGCCCTTGGGTCCTAAGCTCAGTCTTCAGATGAGGGTTTGCCTCTAAGCAGACCCTGCAGGAGCTGGCAGCAGGGACAAGCCACTTCTTGAAGGGGCCTCTGGGCAGTTCTTCTCCATGTTCACTACACCAGCATGAAGGTGAATGGAAACACCCTCACACAAGTGGAGGAAACAGAGGCTAAACAGCCAATAGCCCCTTTCAAAATACGAATTTCTGAGAAAGGACCAATGCTGAAAACATCTGTATTAACTATCCTAGGGATGTTCCTAAACTTCATCTCACTGGTTCTCCTTTTAAAAAATTTGTTTTGGGCTGGACAGTGGTGGCACACACCTTTAATCCCAGCGCTCAGGAGGCAGAGGCAGATAGCTCTCTTGTAAGTTCGAGGCCAGCCTAGCCTACAGAGTGAGTTCCAGGGCAGCCAGGGTTACAACAGAGAAACCCTGTCTCAAAAAACAAAACAAAAAATTTTTATTTTATGTGCAGGGGTGCTTTACCTGCATGCATATCTGTGCACCATGGGCAGGCAGTGCTGTTAGAGGTTAGAAAAGGATATCAGATCCTCTGGAACAGAGGTTACAGTTATGAGACACCACAAGGCTGTGGGGATCAAACTGGGTCCTCTGGGAGAATAATCAGTGCTCTTATTTGCTTAGCCATCCCTCCAGCCCTCACTGGTTCCTTACATTGGCATCGAAAAGCATTTGTTACTTTCACTAGTCAGTCTCTCTCTCTCTCTCTCTTACTTTCACTAGTCAGTCTCTCTCTCTCTCTCTCTCTCTCTCTCTTTCTCTCTCTGTATGAGTGCTGGGCATCGAATCCATGGCCTCCCTGTTGCTAGGCAAATGCTTTACCACCAACTCACACCCCCCACACCAGTAGTCAGAATTTGAACTAGATCTGTGTGATGTTATAACCCTTAATGAAGTCAGTTTGTCTTTGTTACTTTTCTGGTACCCAATAGAAACAACTGAAAAGGAAAAACTTTATTTTGGCTCCAATATATAGTTCAATTCCTGCTTGGCCTCATGAACTTAGAACATTGTGGCAGCAGAAATATGGGCAGAAGATTTTCCTCACATTATGGCAGACAGGGAAGTAGAGAGAGGGAGATGGGAAGAAGCCAGGAACAATATACCCCCAAGAGCCAGCCCCTAATGACCTACTTCCTCCAGCTAGGCCCAACCTCCTAAAGTTTCCAGAACAACCCCCCCTTACACACCTACAGGAGCTGGGGAGGTATGAGACACTTTACATTCAAACCATAACAGCCACAAAGGGAGGATTGGCTCTAATGCACCAGAGAGTCAGTAATTTAGAGAGAAGAGCATCGTGCATTAGCAAGAGCTCAGCTGTTATGTAATGAAGGGCAGTATGTGTGTCTAGTCCTTATTTAGAACATGATTGCAGGCAAACCCTGAACCCGAGGCTTCACCTGGCAGCTTTTCAGGAAGCCCTCAGGTTTTACTCCTCCACGGGTGATGCACGCCGCATAACATGACAGAAAAACAAGATTAGTTTTTTGTGGGAAAAGAGTAGAAAAATAGCTTAAAAAACCTGACAGTTTGCTGTAAGAGAATTCTGATGCTTAAGTAAAAAAGCCTCAAATTAAATATCTTACTTTCCTGTTGCGCTGATAAAATATCCTGATAGAATCAACTTAAGGGACAAAAGATTTGTCTTTTTTGTTTGTTTTTCTCTTTGACTCACTGTTGAAGGTTGCAGTTCACCATGCAGGAAGTCACAGCAACAGGAGCTGGTTATAGTTGGTCACATGACATCAGGACATAGAGCGTGTCACAGTGAATGTGACTGCTTGGTGAACCCTCTCCTTTTTGTAGAGTCCAGGATTCCTGCCCAGGGAATGGTCCCACCTGCAGTTAAGATGGGTCTTCATCAATTAACCTAATCAGATAATCCCTCACAGGCCTGCCCATCAGCCCGCTTCCCAGGTGATTTTCAAGCTGACAATTAGCAGTAACCATCACATAAAGTGTGTTTATTATAAAAAGATACATTTTACAAGTAGAAGAAAATTATAATCATTTTAGAGCCTTACTACACAGATAATCCTTGCTAATATTTTGATGCTGAGCCTTCTAGTTTTTTCCTTGTGGATATGTAACTATTGACATATATAACATATTTACAAGATGTGTGTGTGTGTGTGTGTGTGTAAATATATTTATATGTGTTATAGCTTTTATTTTTACCAATATGGGATTGTAATGTACAGATTGGCTTTAAAAACAGCAATGTTTCCTTTCTGATTAAAAAGCAACACATGTTCATGGAGAGATTTAGAAAATGTAGCAAAACAGAACGAAGAAAACCTAAGTCACAAGCAATGCTGCTTTCCATAACATTGACTGCTTTATAACCTGACTTAAGAAAATGTTAGGGCTAAGAGGGAGCCTTTGGATCAGATTTATGAGACTTCAGTGTTCCCTCTGGCAGTGCTGGGGGTTAAACCCAGGGTTTTGCACCTGCTAGGTAAGTGCTCTGCCACTGAGAAACACTCCCTCCCCCCAGCCTCACCACTCTGGGCAGAGTTCTCCAAGCTTTTCCTTCCCTTCTTTCATATGACAGGGAAAATGTCTGTAATTTTCCAAAGGCAATTTCACTTTATACAGTGGACAAAGGGAGAAAAAGGGAAAGGAAGATGTAGGCAGCTTTCTCTTCAAATCTATGCCCCAGAAAGCACAGGAGAGAGCTGTGTTAGTTTGTAACGGTATCACAAATAACACCAACATAATCTTAGGTGATCTGTCATTTCTGATTCCATGTTAGGAGTTAGGGCACCAATTAAAGAATGTACGTCTTGACTATAAGCAAATGACTCCTAAGGATGAGTCAGGCTTGTCTTGGAAGAGAGAGTGAGTAGTAAACTGGTCATGGATAAGCAAATGGGAGATGGTAAGGACAATGAAGTGTGAGTTTTGATTGGCCACACCAATGGACATGGAGACTGAGGAACTTGTTCTGTATCCATCTGCCCACCAACCCCCAACCCTCCCTCTACCCACCCACCCACCTACTGAAAGCCAACAAGTATGTTTTTTTTTTTTTTTTTTTAACAATTTATTTATTTCCAGATAGGGTCTCAATTCAATGTGACCTTTGATCTCAACATGCAGCTGAGGCTCCTGACCTCTTTGCCTCTACTCTGAGGGCTAGTTGTGTAAACATATGCCCAGATGTGTTTTATTTTATTTCTAGACTAGATTAGCTTCTTTTTAAGTATATATATTTTTTATTTTATATGTGTGAGTGTTTGTTTACATGGATGTTATGTGTACCTTGTGAGTGCCTGGTGCCCGTAGAGGTCAGAAAAGAGTGGTTGGATCCTCTGGAACTGGAGTTATAGATGGTTGTGAGCTGCCACATGGGTGCTAGGAATCTAATCCGGGTCCTCTGCAAGAGCAGCTGGTGCTCTTAACCACTGAGTTATCTCTCCAGTCTCTGCTTTATTTTTATTTATTTATTTGTTCATTTACTTTTAAAACCTTTTTTGTTTGTTTGTTTTTTTTTCGAGACAATGTTTTTCTGTTGTAACTCTGGCTGTCCTGGAATGCATTCTGTAGAACAGGCTGGCCTTGAACTCACAGAGATCCGCCTGCCTCTGCCTCCCAAGTGCTGGGATTAAAGATGTGCATCATCACCACCACTGGGCTTGTTTATTTACATTTTGAGACAGGGTCTCATGTAGCCCAAGAATGGCTTTGAGCTCCAAATATGTTCTAATATTTAATAACTATACTTTGTTATACGGGTCTTCTCGCTTTCTGGGGTGGGGTGAGGTTGCTCTTGACATCGTAGTCTCACGTGAGCTGTCCAATACGATGCCTGTTTTATCCATCCATCACACCGTGGTTAGCAGAGGGAGACAGGTGAACAGACAGCTACGCACAGCACTGACATTAAGCGAGAAGGGAGGCTGTGGAAGCACCGAGGAGAGTGCTTACTCGAGCACTGAGCGTGAAGGTGAATTTCGAAGGACACCTTTTAGAGGAAGTTGTCTCTACGTTAAGCCTTGTGGATGAAGAGGAACTAGGTAAGGGTGTCTGGTGAAAGAGTTCCGAGGAGAGGAAGCAGTATTTCAAATGCTCAGGAGTTGAGAGAAAGCTTGGTTTATCCCAAGATTTGTTTAGGGTCTGTATGGTTGGAGTGAGGAGGAGGGGAGGGATATCCTTTATACTCATATGATAGATGAGTATAAAGATGTATATCATAAGGGATATGCAGACTAAGGAGCATGGCTTTTACCCCGAGACTGATAAGGACAAACTAAAGGGACTTAAAGTAGCATGTGACATGGTCAGATCCCCTGGCTGCTGTGGGGACTAGACAGAAAAAAGTGGATTATTTTGGAGGTTGGATAATATTTCAAGAACAAGGTAAAGTGGCCCAGAGCAAGGTCTTGGGAGTGGGTCTGAAAGAAGTTGGAAATTCAATCGATTGGAGGGTGTGGGTTTGATATGCTCAAGGACCCATGTGGACATAAAGAAAACACACGGAACTCTGATGCTGGGTATGGTGTCTTTATACCCCTTGTGGGGTGTGAGGGGAAAGACCTGGATAAAGACTCCAGGAAATGCTGGCACTTAAGGGACAGTCAGAGATCAAGGATGGGAGACCAATGAGGAGAACTATACCAAGTCTGCCGCCTCTTCCTGTGGCTTCCTTGTTGTCAAGTTGGTCAAGCCATTGTGGAAGAGGGTCAGGTGGGTCTACAAAATCTTCACATATGCATCTTGCATTTCTAGCTATTGGCAAATAGAAGGACTATGTTTGGCAGGTTTGTTTTTTTTTTCAACTTCAAGCTGAAATCATCCAATAAGAAAGAATCTTAATTGAGACTGCCTCTATTAGACTGACCTGCAGGCAAGCCTGTGGGACATTTTCTTGGTTGATGGTTGATATGAAAGGGCACACTCCACTGTGTGCAGTGCTGTCCCAGGCAGGTGGTCCTGAGTTGTATAAGAACACAAACTGAATAAGCCATGAGAAGCAAATCAGTAAGCAGAATTCCTCAATGGCCTCTGTTTCAGTTCCTGCCTTGACTTCCCTTTATGATGAACTAAGATATTAAGCTGAAATAAACCCTTTCATCCCAAAGTTACTTTCGGCTCTGCTGTTCATCACATCAATAGAAACCTAACTAGGACAGGGACTCTCTAGATGTCAGTGCAGATTTAGTGAACAGGGGTGGGAGAGATCAAATGGATGAATTTTAGAGTATAATCCTGAATATATGAGACTTTAGAAACAATATAACAATGTTCATATACTGCATTTCAAAACATTTTATTCCATACAGTACATTCACCTAGTGCCTACGCATCTCTGGGTAGGAAGGGCCTCTTAATATAAGCAAGGGGGTTAGAGAGATTGCTCTGAGGTAAAGAGAACATGTACTGTTCTTGCAGAGGATCTGAGTTCAATTCCCAGGCACCCACATCAGGTAGCTCTGATTTATCACAGACATACTTCCTGTCTGACTCTGATTACTTCTGAGCTCTGCTTCCTTTTTCTACTTCTTTCTCTGCTTATACTTGCTTCTGTCTTGGGGATTAAAGGTATATGCTACTACCTTCTGAATACCATGATTAAAGGTGTGTACTAATGTTCTTTCTACCCTAGAGCAGCCATGCTGATAGATTAAAAGATTAAATATTTCTCTACAGAGAGAGAGAGAGAGAGAGAGAGAGAGAATGAAAGAGAGAAAGAAAGAGAGAGACAGGAAAAAAGTAAGAACCAGAAGATAGAGAGGGGTGCTGTGAAATGCTGTCTTCTGGTCATGATATGGCCATTGCACTCATGAACTTGCTGCAGCTATGGTTCCCAGCTGAAGACTAAACCACTCAACATTCCAGCAATAGGAGAAGGACTTATGAGACTCCAGACCTAGCTTGAGTTGGCTATAATTAAGCTACATTGGATGCATGTATGAAATTGTCAAAGAATAAAATTGAAAAATCTTTAAAAATCATTGAATGTATGCCTCATGGGCTATGGGGAAGACATGCATTTCTATAGTTCAATGAATGTTAATGTATGATCTTCAGGGTAAACAACATGCCTAAGGCCCTAGGTTCTAGTCCTAGCATTGAAAAAAAAATCACATCATTCAAAAGCAAACAACAAACAAGAGGATACACAAAAAAGTTAGTTTCTTTAGTGTAGCAGAATATTTGAACCTATCTCCAGATATCGTAGAGTTGTATGGGATACCTGTGCAGTGAGAACTCCTATAACTAAGAGACTTGCTTTTTGCAGCTGCTGAGGGAGAGGGTACTTCCTAAAGCTTTTGCAGCCTGCTTTTCTCTCTAAGTGCTGGCTTGGTACCAGTGACTGTTTAGGACTTGCTTCCTGCACCTGTTCTCAGTTCTCTGCTAGAACAATGGATGTTCAAATACCTAGTCCTCTGAAATCTTCAAGTTAAAGGCATTTGTTTATGATATTGCAAATGAAGAGTCCCTGTCACCTTTGCAGCTTTCTGCAGCCGGAATCCAGGGAACACCTTGGTTTTCTCAGCCTTGACTTCAGCCTTTTTGGCACCAAGTCAGCTGGTTGAAGCTGCAGGTGTGAGGTTCTGTTCATTAATGTAAGTAATGTGTCAGTAGGGTAGAGTTTTCTGTCAATAAATTACCTAGAGACCACATGTTCTGCGTCAGTCCATCAGAGGCTAGACCCTTTGCCTACATCCTTCAGGTTTGGATCTCAGAAAATTGTCTTTTGTTCTTTACTGAACCTGCTCAAGATATAATTTACATCTATACTTTAGATGTATATTGTAAATTTGTAGTAGATTTGGCTAGTCTTATGTCAACTTGACATAAGCTAGAGTTATCTGAAGGAAGAGAACCTTAGTTGAGAAAATGCCTCCATAAGATCCAGCTTTAAGTTGATTGATTGATTGATTGATTGATTAATTAACTAGTGATTGATGGGGAGAGCCCAGCCCACTGTGGGTAGTGTTATCCATGGGCTGGTGGTCCCGAGTTCTATAAGGAAGCAGGCTGGGCAAACCATGAAGAGCAAGCCAGTAAGCAGCATCCCTCCATGGCGTCTGCATCAGCTCCTGCCTCCAGGATCCCACCCTGCTTGAGCTCCCAACCTAACTTCCTTTAATGATGAACAGTGCTGTGGAAGTGTAAGCAGAATAAACCATTTTCTCCCCAAGTTGCTTTGATCATGGTGTTTCATCATAGCAATAGTAACCCTAACTAAGACAGTATGTAAACACCCTTCAGAAAACTAAACAACTCACCAAAAGTACCAAAAAATTAATGCAAATAAGCAGAAGTCATGAACCAGCAACCCACGGACAAGATAACGCTTTCAAATATTACAAGTTCTGGCTTATAAATAATCAAAACACTCACCCTAATATTTTTCACTTAGCCAAGTCAGAAAGGCATTTTCAAAGCTTTTAAAGTATACACATCGCTTGACCCAGACATTCTGTTTTCTCTTGTGTTAAGGAACTAACCAGAGATGTACAAGACATATATAACTAAGAAAGCACTCACTGTAGCATAATTTCAATAGCAACAAAATTGGACACAAGAATTGCAGTGAGATAATAGAGTGTTAATGTTTTTGTTTTTATTTTTTCTATTTTCTACCTTCTACAGGAACGATAAAGAGCCTTTGTAATTCAGAAAACAAACGAAGGCTGCTTTTTGGAAAGGAGGGGGAAAATATCTCCTAAACTACAAATATTCTTTTGGAGGGCTGCCACTGTTCAAAAATTTCCAGAGCTTTCTCTTCAGCAGCCCTCAGATGGAGTTTCGAAAGCACATAGGAAATTGGTCTCATTATTCTCTAAGTCATCCGTTTCATTTTGCATAAATACAGCTGTGATCCAGGTCCATCGCCCACCTTGTTCATCTGCTTCTATGCCAAAATGGCTTCAGGGTCTTATGTGTGTGTGGGGGGTAGCACTCTCTCAAAGAATGAAAATTTCTTTTCACTGCAGAACCAGGAGGGAATGCTGTCTGGTTTTAGGTATACATATATCTGCGCTCAGCAGTGCTCAGCATATGGAGTTCAATAAATAGTAGTGGTTGTTATTCTCATTCGCTTATTTGGTTTTATTTATTTCTGCAGTTGTCTAGGAAGACAGATTGTTGGGGCCAGATGAGTGAATTCTCCAGCCAATGATTTTGGTAAAATACTAACTCATTCCATCAGTTATTCTGGGTGGACACTCTAAACTCCCACTTTAAAATGTCAAGCTTCCAGAACCCCAAGAAGCAAATGAATACTGTCAGTGAAATGCCTTAGCAACACCCACGGGCTGTGGGAGTGGACACCCACTGTTATCTCTCCAGGCACCTTAAATTATGATCTTTAAGATAAACAACATTGAGTGTGGGACTGAGCATTGATATGCCCTCCACCACCCTCTAGGGGTGAGGAGGGGAAGTGTTGCATCTCCTGCTTGGTAGTACCTTTTGGAGAAGGAAGGCTGTGCACTGCAAAGGTCACCTGGAGGGGGAACTAGAACTTGCCTTCTACATTGAGTCTGCATAGAGATGACTAACCTCAGCATGCAGCACATCTCTGTGACAATGCCTGCTTTAGCTCTAACTGTATGACCTTAAGGCATTCATTGCAGATTTTATCATCCATTTAAAGCATGGTCAGCTTGGTAGCTATTTCATGGGATTGTCACATAATAACTTAGGATAGCAAAAATTACCACCAAAAAATAATACCAGGAACATTGCAGGTGTTCTACATATGGCATTTCTACTAAAAGATGCCAAGCATATGACTAGGCCAGATTCTAGAAGGTTTTAAAGAGATTGAAAAATATGACTAGATGGAGAACTCTTTTGGTCTTTCTTTTCTTTGAAACTTTAGTTTGTATTGCTTTGCCATTCTTCTATGAATCCCATGTCAGGGATAATGTCCTCAGATCAGGCAGAGCAGAAAGAGAAGACAATGGAAGACCAAGACAACATTCTTTACTATGGGGGGGGGGTGGGAAAGACAGAGTGTAACTCTGGACAAAAGGAGCAAAGAATACCAAATGGTTTTCATTTTGTATACCCAGTCTGATTAGGGGTATGGGTGAGCATGTTGAAAAGAAATCTGGAGCCCCATTGAAAACCGGGCACTGTGATCAACTACTAATGCCTGCTCTGGTTACAAGACACACACCACAAATTTGCTATATCTTAGTAAAAGGGCTGTTCATTTGTGGTCTGTAGACCAGCACTGGCTTGTAAACCATTTGAATCTGGCCCAGGACAAGATAAGAATTAAAATCAGAAGTGCTTAGAGAATTTTAGAGCAATCTGACAGTAATTTTCCATCTATTTAATCTAATAAAATATTTGAGCTTTTATTCCATGTCTTTAAATTTTTTTCCTAGTAATTCATTTTTATTGTATTTTATGAAGGCTTCTGTTCATGACAGCTAGGGGAATTGTCCTTCACTAGGGACATTAAGGAGTACTATCTGAGACCTTGAGTAGGAAGGACAAGAGGAGTCCGTTTTGGTTCTACAGGGTCAACAAAGCTGACTAGTACAGGAGACAACTAAGACATGGGTACTGTTTGGACGACTACGTATCTTCCCAGAAAAAGTCTGCACTTAATGACTTTGGGTGGTGGCAGAATTTAGGAGACCTGGCTGACTTTTTGTCTTAGGAAATGGTCAAATAAACAATAAATATTCTCCCATTGTTTTTCCTTTCTTTCTTTCTTTCTTTCTTTCTTTCTTTCTTTCTTTCTTTCTTTCTTTCTTTCTTTCTTTCTTTCTTTCTTTCTTTCTTTCTTTCTTTTTTGTCTTTTGTCATCCCAAAGGTAGGTTTCCTTGGAAAAAGTGAGGCAGCTCAACAAATAAGATATAAGTTTTCACAAAAAGGCTCAGAAGTAAATTTTTAGAATGGGTCAATAGTCATCCTTGGAGATGAGAAGTGAAGGTGCATCCATGTATCTGCTCACAGCACCCCTGAGGCAGGCTCTGAGACGCGCCACTGCACACACCACACAGGTGGTTGGTGTGGCAACCCCCTTTTGTCTCCATTGTGGATTCTTAGAGGTAAGGGTACTTGTGCCTCAACCATTCAATTACACTGTAGATTTGCAGAGATTGGTGTTTCTAGCAGTCTGAGCAGTTGAGGACATGACAATTCCCGGTAAATTATTTATGCTGAGCCATAAAAAAGAAGCCATGGGAGGGAAATGCAGAGGAAAGCTGAGGGCTTAGCAGAAAATTTTAACAGTGTAGGCAGACAATGCACAGGAGGATGGGTGGGTGGATGACAGCCCTGCCCTTCACCTGGGAACTCTTTATACTCCAACCAGAAGCCGGAACATTGCTGCAGCTGAGAGACTGCACCGTTTCTTTCAGAAGCTTTGTTCTCAGGCAGAATTCTCTGAGGCAGTATTGGTAGAGGACACAGATTGGAGTGGTCCAGAGCATCAGACAAACCTGGTTTCAAATCTTGGATCTGGGGCTGGGATACAGCTCAGAGGCAGGGCACTTGCCTAGTATGCATGAGGCCCTGGGTACAATCTCCAGCACTGCCTCTAGAAAAACAATTAATCCTGGTCTAGTTGGTATTATCTGTAAGTTGCCTTACTTTCTGGTTCACAGTTCATCTATCATAATGCAATAATAAGATATTTTCCTAGCAGGCAGATCTCTGTGAGTTCGAGGCCAGCCTGCTCTACAGAGTGAGCTCAGAGTAGCCAGGACTACATAGAGAGAAGCTGTCTCAAAAAAACAAACAATCAAAAACAAACAAAACACCCAAAACTGCTTTGTCATCTGCATTCAAAAGCACTCTGAAACTGATATGGTTTCCTAGTTCTTAGGTTACTTACATGTGGGTGGGGATTCAGATTGAGATCCTGGTTCACTAGAACACAGAGGCCTTGTGATCAAGAAACTATCCTAATATGGGGGTCCCTAGTAAATAAAAAGATAGAAAAAGCAGCTAAGCAGCCAAACTTTAGTCAGGCTTCTAAGAGCACCAAAATTGTATAGGCCCAAGTCAGGAGCACTGTGACCCAGAACAGTTCCCAGAGTTAAAGAAAAACACTTTCTAAGACAAACAAGACGGCCTTGGGCTAAAAGAGTTTCCCCACGTAGACAGCCCATGGCCTCATAGACAGCCCATGGCCTCGGGCTAAGGGTCTTCCCCCCACCTGCATTGACTAAGACCCTAAAGTTTACATTTTCTAGGAGCCCGCAACCTTGCAATATGCCAGCACCAATCAGTTTAAAGGTTAATTGGCCCCTACCTATCAAAGTGGAAAAACAATTTGGGAACCAATTAACTTGTACCGATTCGATTTGTGCCCAACAACTGTATAAAAAGCTTCACCATTTGCTCCTCGTGGCCGCTTCTATCCTGCGTGTTAGAACGGTCCCAGTATACTGGAATAAATCCTCTTGCTATTTGCATCAATATCCCGTCTGTGAGTCTCTGTGGGGGTGTGGCGTTCCGGTTTGGGCCTTTGGGGGTCCAACACTAAGAACAAAATTCATTACAGCTACAAGAACCTAAATCAACTTAAAGGAGGAAAGATTCACTTTGAATCATGGGTACTGTGCAGTCAGTTGGTGCCACTGATTCTTGGGCCTGTGGAGAGGCTACACATTATGGTAGAGCACGAGTGGACAAAGCTGCTCACCTGTGTGTTTGTGTATCATAGAGAGAAGAGAGGGCCAGAACCCCAATATCCCCTTCAAGAGCAATGTCTATGACCTCACTTCTTTCCAGCATGTTCCTCCTCCTAAAGATTTCACTGTCTCCAAGTAGCATCATGGGTTTGTCACTAAGCCTTTAACACGTGGGACCTTGGGGGACATTCAAGGTTCAGATCATGGCTCAGTTAAGCTGTGGATACACTCCTGTCTGTTAAAACTGGGACTAAGAGAGTGAAAAGGCTGCCCACTAGGTAGGGGAGTTGGCATACATGTGCCTAGTGAAGAACTCACATCCAGAGCACTGGGAGAATTTCTGCAAATAAATTAGAGAAAAGCACAAAACTTGAAGAGGAGGAAAAGGAGGAGGAGGAGGGGAGGAGGGGAAAGGGGAGGAGAAGGAGGAGGAAAAGGAGAAGAAGGAGGAGGAGAGTTAAACAGGAACCTTATTTAGAAGATGTCAAAACGGACTAGCACTTTGAGAAGGCGTTCAACTTCGTTAGTTCCGGTGGAGTTGAATTTAAGACTAGTCTGAGTACCAGGGTGCAGCTCAGGGGCACAGCACTTGTCCAGCACAGGGAAAGACTTGGGTTTAATGCCCAGATCTTCAAAAAACAAAAAGTCTACTCTCCAAATCCAAAAATGATACCGCTATACACTCGCCTGCATAAATAGACCTAGGAGTCAGCAAAGACACAGAGCAACTGGAGATCTCTTCTTTTCCGTCCTCTTCATCCTTCCTTTTGCCTTTTCCCGCAGAGTTCAGGCTCAAACTCAGAAGCTTGCACGTGCTACTGCTGATCTACAATTCCAACCTTGGAACACTTACATATTGCTAATGTTAGAGAATTTGGTAGTGTTAACCAAAATGGAACACACATGCTACACTCCTAGGTACGTCCCCAACAGAATAAAAAAAAAGCCCACATGTATTCATGACAACACAAATGCAGTGATATTCACAATACTATTTGAAGTGACTATGAGGAAATAGCCCAAAGTCTACCTGAGCAGAGTGGAAAATTGTGAGCTGTTGATCTGATGGAGTACTAGACGGGAAGAGAAAGGAGTGTGCTATCCGAAACATCAGGACTGGTTTCGAAGAAGAAATCAAAAGGGTTTAGTGAGAACTGGGTTTTTGGTTTTTGGTTTTTAATTTTGATGCTAGAGATCACACCTGTTAGGTCTTCAAACCTGGGACAACAGCTAACGGAGGTGCCTATTTAACATATCAAAGCAGACGCTGGCAGCCAAGTTCTCCCAGTCCCTTAGTCCCTACCTGTTATAGAGCCCTCCTGGCTGGTATAAACCACTCCCTAAGCTTCTCCAGACCTGGGACAGGGCTGGGTGTTTCCATCAGTTGCTTTTTCCTATATCATCCAGCCATTTTGGCTATGCTGGTCCTTTTTACCTTTTACTCATTTTCCCTTTTGGCCTCTTGGTCCCCCAGTCTTCTGGCTCTTCCCTATCCCCTCCCACCTCTCCTACATGGCCTGGCTTAGGGTCTTGTTCACTCTGGACTTTCCCAGATGTCTCTGTTTCTGGCTATGCTCTCCCTCATATCTACAACAAACCACATCACACCCAGGAGCAGTCATGTCCTCCTGTCTACTTCTTTTTTTCATTAAACACCTAGGGCTTTGTGCATGCTGGGGGCTAGGTAAATGTTCTCCCACTGAGTCACAACCAAGGGTTTGCTTGTAAACTTCTCAGCTAGCTAGATCCCAAACCTAAATAGTTGGATGCTAGCCAACAGATGAGCTTGAGATCTACTACAGAATCTAGTCATTCCCTAGCTTACTAGCTAGCTCTAAACCTAAGGGAAGAGGTTTTCTCATTAGCTTGAAAGATTAAAAAAAAAAAAAGAAGAAGGAAATTAAAATTCTTGTTTCCCTGGTTTACTAACTCCTTGGTTATCTGAAACCAAACTTGCAGTCTGCCTCCAGCTCTGTGCTTGCTGCCACTCTCACCCTGACATTGGGGTGTGTGAGGTGCATTAAAAGTTAGGTCTTTGCTGACTGATGGTCTGGGAAGATCTCACCTTGTCCTCCTCATGGCATCTGCTGTTCAGCCTTTATTCTTATTATGGAAAGAGCCCTTTGGTCTCCCCTGCTAGGTCTTTCCAGCTTCTGAGCTCAGCCAGGGGGATGAAGACCAGACCAGGCTGGCATCACCTTGGTGGAGGTCACAGAGCCATGAAATGCCCTGGGGTGGAGACATAAAATAGGAACTAGTGACAACACTGCTCCAGAGAACAAAAACCTGCCAGCTGGTTCAAAATGTCACTGGGTCTTTTTTATTTTTTTAACATAGGAAATGAAATGGCTGTGTGTGCTTGTGGCCACTTCAGCTCAACTCTTTCAAACAGAAGGTTTGTTCCTGCAGATCCCTGGGGCAAATTCAAACATCAGAAAGCTCTGATGCTAAACCAAAGGCAGTTGCTCAGAACAGCTTCCCTCTTTCAGGTGCAGGCAGCCTTCAAAGCTTTGGATGTTCATTAGGTTGTAGTCTGGGTTCTACAGCCATCTTCAAGCCAGTTCCTTTGGTGGTTACAGACTGGGAACTTGAGATGGACATGGGTAGCAGGGTCTGCAGCACTCTGCTTCTCCTGAACTCAGCAGGAGTTTATATATATATATATATATATATATATATATATATATATATATACACACACACATATATATATATGTATACACACACACACACACACACACACACACACACATATATATATATATAATTTGTCTGTTTCTATTTAAAGGCAAAAGCAGGCAGTGATGTATAGGCTCAGCTACAGAGGAGAAACAAAATAGAAAGTGGTTGAAAGTGAGCACTGAGTTCAAACTGCTGCTGTGCTGCCGACCAGGGGTGTGACCTTGAGCCCTCTCCTGTGAACTTAGATCCCTTTTATTCAGAGAGGCCTGCTGTATCCACCCTGAAGGGTTGTAGTAGGATTGAGATGATGCTTGGAAAGGACTTAGTGCTGCTCCTGGCCCAGGCTGCTACGCAGACACAGGGTTGCTGTGATGGTTACCACTGCCTTGACAGACTCTTGAATCTCCGAAGAGACAAAGCTCTGAGGATGTCTATGAGGGAGCTTCTAGGATGGGTTTCATTTGGGAAGACCCACCCTAAATGTGAGCGCCACCATTCTATGGGCTGGGATCCTGGACTGAGCAGAGCATCAGCATTTATCTCTCTGTTCTTGACTGTGTATGCCATGTGCCAGCCACATGCTTCTCCCACCGTGACTTCTCGCTGTGATGGATTCTACCCAAACTGAGTCAAGTGAAACCCCGCCCCCCTCTTTAAGTTGCTTTTGTTGGATATTTTATCACAGCAATAGGAAAGAATCTCATAAAACTGCTTTCTTGTTTTCTGGGGCTTGACCCCTAGCAGGTGTTGTGCCACTGAGCTGTACCACAGCCTTGAGTGTGGCTTTTATTTGCATTATGTGGTCTCTCTCGTGGATCCTGATATTACAGCCAATCTCCCCCTCCCAGGCACCTTTCCCACTCTAAGTCTTCCAGATAAATTCTGTGGCTGGGATGCTTATCTGCCTCTAGATGTCTGGTGTTCCCATTAACCAGGCCACAGACCTGCATCACTTGCAGACATTTCACCAGGATGATAGGCAAGAAATTGAGTTAGGAGCTGCTACAATCTTCTCAAAGCTGTCCAGTTGTCTCCTTCACTTCAGGACCAGGGTGGCCTGGCTTTTTTCTCCATCTTTGGGTAAAGCTGTAAGTGTGGGTGTGAGGTAAGCTAGGCAACTGCTTATGCCCTTTGGAGATCTGCCAGTGGGAGAGGAGGTGGCACACACCCACAATTGTCTGCTTTTGTCTGACTGCAGCTGGGAAGTAAGAGCTGGCTTCTCTCTTCCTGGGCCACACTGCTTGTCCTGGTGGCCTGGCCCACCTCCTGCTGGAGTTTCAGATCCTTCCAGCCAAGGTCTGACTGTTTAGCTTTCAAAATCTGATGATATTAGATTGTTGAGGGCTGTGGGCTATGGCCATGTGGGGCTGTCCAAGGACTGAGAATGTCTCGAAGCTGGCTTTTGAACCCTGAATTGCCCCTAGGGTTTGAAAACGGCAGGCATTCGCTGCTCCACACCTAGTCCAGGCCTAAACCCAGCTAAATTATTAGATACTAATACTGCCTGCTTCATCGAAGTGAAGATGCTTTGTCTGCCCTGTAGGCTGGAAACACAGGGACTGGAAAACTCCACTTGCAGACAAGGCTACTCCCAGTATCTTTGTCTTAACCAATGGCATTCTCAGGGTCACTGGCTCCTCCCCTGCCTGTACATCTGTAAGTGTATCCTTACCCTGCATTAAAGAGAGACCACCCTCTGACAAATGTACTCATTGGCTCACTGAGGTCCACCAAAGACAGGGCAAGGATGCCATAGACCTACGGCCCCCCCCCTCCCGGCACTGTGTTCCCAAATGGGTGCTTGGCCTGGAGATGGTGAAACTGCGGGTGGAGGAGCCGAGGCTGGGAGCACATGCGTGGCAGGAGAATTTCATAATACAACATGGCCATAGACAACAGTTCCAGACTCAACCCCTAGTTGTCTGTTGTTTTTTTCCCCAATTTGTAGAGTCTACCCATCCCCTTCCAATAATGACAATACTTGGACTAGCAGCATAGTTTTGTACTTTCTCTCAAAGATACCTCGCTCCGTGTCATGCTTTAGTTGCTTCCACATTGTTGTGACCAAACACTCAACAAAGAACAGCTTAAGGGGAAGGAAGGTTTATTCTGGCTTCCCGTTCATCACAGCAGGAAAGCATGGTGACAGGAGCCTGATGCAGCTGGTCACACTTCCTCAGCAGTTGGGGAGCAGGGAGAGATGAATGCTGGTGCTCAGTTTACTTCCTCTGTTTCCCTTTTTATTTCATTAAGACCTACAGGATGGTGCTGTCCATGTTCAGCTAAATCAGTCTGGAAATGCTCTCACAGACAGGCATATCAGGATGTGTGTCTCCTAGGTGATTCTAAATCCAGTCAAGTTGACAGGGAAGATTGTCACAGTTCACAACCTTCTAGGGTGGCTTATTAGTTTGAATGATGTGATGTTGCCCAAAATCAGTGGCTCTCAAAGGAGGCTGGAGCAATCAATGATGATTCATAGTCATCCATGTGCCTACTTGTTTTATTCATACAGTGTGTGTTGGGTGCTGCTGGGGGCAAGCCACTTGGCTGGCCAATGAGGGTGTGGCAGAAAGGCAAATCCAGTGTGCTCAAGGATCAGGGAAAGAGTCAGCTGAGACCCGAGTGTTCCAACAGTGGTTAATGACACTAGTACCTTGTGGTACTCACAGTTTAAAAGGACAAGCTGAATTCTTGGGAGATAGAGGCAAGAGGATCAAGAGTTCAAGGCTATCCTTGGCTATGTAGCAAGTCTGAGGTCACATGGCTACATGAGACCATGTCTCAAAATCTATATATAATAAAATGAAATGACAAACTCAATCGACCTTAAGAATACAAACAGACAGAGCAGCAACCCTTATCTATAAAGCATACATTCCAAGACCCCAGAGGCTGCATGGAGCTGTAGATAGTACCCAACCATATACTATGGTCTTCTTATGCACACCTATTAAAAAGTTTAGTCTGTAATTAGGCAGAGTAAGATATTAGCAACAATATTTAATGATATAATCCTGCAATTATAGCAATATATTGCAGCAAATTTATTTTTTAATGAATGGATTATTTACTTCAGGAATCTTCAACTTAATATTCCCAGACCATTGTTGATTATAGGAAACTGAAACTGTGGACAAGGGGCATTATTGAAACCCCAACTGAGACAACTGCTAGGACAATACAGCCTAAAGGCACTGACTAAGAACCTTTCTCATCTGTGGAGCAAAGTAGGCTTCCTACAGGAAGAGACTTGGATGCTGAAGCTTGTGGGTGGGAAGGGGTAGCTGGAAGAAAAGGCAAGAGAGGCATGTACAAGGCAGGTGGACCCACCAGCATGTAGAAAAAGCTGTGTTCAGGAGCCAAGAGGCTCAGGCCACTTAATCTCTGACCCAGTATTTTTCATCCATGAATCTGGTCTTGTCCTGGTGCACATGAATGATATGAAATAGTCCTGTTCTCACCCCAGTCCTCTGCTAAAAGTCTTTGTAAAGTCCTCTTTCTTTGGATCTATCAAGTCCTGGCATCTTGGCCAGGAGCTCAAGGCCCTTTGACACCTCACCACTTCCATCTTGGGTAATGCAGGCACCATCCTCTGTCAAGTCCAGAAAGGTCCAGTTTCTTCAAGGCCTTCTCTCAATTGTTGTAATGGAGGATCCTCTCCACATGTGTGTTCCCAGTCACAGCTCCTCCTCCTGGAAGAGTGGTGGTCCACCTGCAGTCTGCTGTCTCCTCTTGGAGGAGCCACTGGGAAACACAGCACAGCAGGCCGAGGTTCCTACTGCATCCCTTCCTGTCTTTGGGGAGCCCTACCGGGGCGGATAAGTACACAGGAACTTGGAGAGTCACATCTGGGGATGGTCTCAACTTTAATGCAGCATGAGGGTACATTTATAGGGGTACGGGGGTGGGGGAATACATAGGTTTAAGACAGGTATGCAATTCTGCCAATCGCAGGTGGCCCTCTTGAGGGGGCTGGGACTTGGGTGGGGAACTCTGGTTTGTGAAGCAGGAGGGAAGGACCATGTTCCTTTTCTGCTCAGGGAGCAAAAGACACTAGCACCCTCCGATCTTTCTGCTTGACTGTCCCATGTTCCCACAGTTAATGAGCTGTCATGAGCTACTCATATTCTATCCATCATCCATTCCTCCAATTGCTTGTTTGTCTGCCCATCTAGTAATCTGTCCATCCACCCACTCACCTATCCATCCTACCTACCCACCCACCTATCCATCATTCAACAACCCATCTCTCCATTTCTGGGGAAGAGGAGCTAATTTTATTCATTATAGAACTCAGATGCTACTTCTTCTACCAACTCTCCAGCCAGAATTAGCTAATTCCTGATCTATGCTCTATATGACCTCTTTTATACTCTGTTAAAGGAAAGAGGAAGGGCTGGAGACATATTGGTACCTCAGGCAGTATTTTATCTAGGCCAGACAAGATTATGCTGCAGTGGTAGCAAATTAGCCCTGCAGTCTCAGTGTTTGAGCACAACAAAGATTTGTTCCTTTGAACAAACTTATACGACATAAAATTCACCTATTTAAATGCTTCAATTAAATAATTTCTGCTATATTCACAGAGTTATGCAATTATCACCATACCTAATTTTAGAAAATTCCCCTGCTCCATGAAGAAACCCTATATCCAGGAACTCATAAATGAATGGTCTTTCCCTATGATTCCTCTCAACCCAGCTCCTGGTAGCCATCAACCTACTTCTTGTTTCTGTCTCTTCTGGGAATATCACATAAATAGTCATGTAACATGTGGCCTTTTGTGCATGGCCTTTTTTTTTTTTTTGCATCATTTGTTGTTGTTTATTATGTAGACCAGGGTGGCCTGGCACTTACAGGGATTTGCCTGCCTCTGCTTCCCAAGTGCTGGGATTAAATGTGTGTTCCATTATACCCAGCTAGAATAATATTTTTAATATTTATCCCTGTAACATGAATCAGTAGTTCTGAATATGTTTATTGCTGAATAATATTCGACTGTATGGATACACTACAATCCATTAACCTATTTATCAGATTCTGTGATATTAAAAAAAATTTATTTCTTGAGTGGTAAAAGTCCCCAGGGAGCCTGATCTGACACCCCAAGCAGCCCTATTTCATGTACTAAGACTCAAGACTGAGGCTGCTTCTATTTGGTGACCCCATACCCTGAGAAAAGACCCTTGCAGGGGAAGAGAGAAGCCAGGCACACCTATCAACTCTAGAAAGCTTCTGTTTGGACCTGAAATCTGTTACCTCTGCTAGACTGCCAGCCAGCATTAGCCACCAGAGAGCTGGAAGTGAGCCTCTTTCTATGCACTTGGGAGAAAAAGCCAGACATTGGAGAGCACAAGCCATTCTTCCAGGCAGGCTAATAATCAATTGGGCGCCTCTTTAAGCCTTCATTCTTCAAATGTCTAGAGAACATTTGGAGGAGAGGCTGGATGCTATTGGGTGTTGAGAATGCAAACAAATAGGCCTCTTGGCAGTATTTACTCTCTCTGTTGTCCAAGTGAAACAGCCTGGGCTTCAAAATCTCCATTTAGCAAAGCAAAAGGCCCTCAACCAATCTCAGCTTTCCCCTCTAAAAGGTGAGTTAAGGACCCATACATCTTGGATCACATTTTCTGGTCTCCTATCATCCTCCCTAAAAATTTCCTAAAAGAATTCTTCCCAACTCTGTACGCTATTCTCCTTAGAAGAGATTTTAAGGACAGGGTTGTAGAGACAGTTAGCTGCCTGCCTGCTTGCTCCCCTTCTTCCCTCTTTCTTTCCCTCCCTTTTTGAAAGTCTCCAGTAATCCAAACTGGCTTCAAACTCGCTATACAGCTGAAGATGCTCTTGAACTTTTGATCCTTCCGCTTTCTCTTTCCAAGCTCTGGGATTATAGGCATGCACCATCTTGTCCTGCTTATGTGGTGTTAGACACTGAACCCAGGCCTTCCTGCCTGTTAGGTGAGTACCTTACTGACTGAGCTAAGTCCCCAACCTCCCCTGCTGCTTACAGCAGGTAGTACAGCCATAGAAACTGGCTGCTTTCTTCTTTTTCTTTAGGAAGATTCTGATTTCAGTTGGAAACAACAGTGTGCCCACATGAAAGAACACAGTTCTCTCCTGAAGATAAGAGTGGTCAAAAGACAGAACCCCAGTGAGGCTCTCCTGAAAATTCTCTAAAGGGCATGATGGTGCAGTCACCTCTTGTCATCTTGGCCTTTCCTACCGCTTGGAATGAGCATGTGACTGCTGGAAACGAAGCATTGCTCTTCTCACTGTGACTTTGAAGATGGAAGCCATCAGATAAGAAAGTCTGTTTGATGATGTAGCCACTGTGACTGCTCCAAAGTGCTCTCTTCTTCCATGTAAGAGAAGGAGGGAATAAAACACAAATTCATTTGAGCCATTGGAGTTGGATCTCTGATATGACTGGTGTTACAGTCATTCCTCCGCACTGTGCTTGTGGCAGAGGGAAAGAGCCAGAGAAGAATTACAGAAAGAGAACTACAGGAATGGGCAGGGACAGGACAAAGACCTTTATCCCTGGAATAAGGAGGGACAAGGTTGTTGTGGGGAATAGAAGGAACTGGGAAGAAAGAGCAGTTGATACAAGTTCATGGTTGGGAGCTCTGTCAGCATCAGACATTGCCAAAGTTCAAATTCTGCACCACTGAGGACAGACTTCTCAGGGCCATGGCACGGAGAAAGTGTTCTAAGTGATTATACAACAGCCAAGATCTGTGTGACACACTGATGTGTCAGGCACTGTTCTAAGGTCTGTGCACACTGCCATTTATTGAGCCATTGCATTGTAGTCCTGTACTCACTGTAGGGACAAAAGTCCCTACCTTTGTCACCTTCATTCTTTAAATAAAACAGCTGTGGCCCACAGACTTGGTCAGAATTTGACCAAGGCCATAGCTAATGAGCATCAGAAACATAACTTTGACCATTTGAAGTTGAAACCACTTGTTGGTATTGGATCTGCAATGGTTCCCACAGACCAAGGCCTTCAGTACATGGTGCCACTTAGAGGTGGCAGAACCTTTAACAGGAGGAGCCATGTGAGAGGGAATGAGGCCATCAGAAGCATGACCTTGGAGGAATTGTAGGACCCTGCTCTCTCTTCCCATTTTCCTTTCACTTTCTGGATCCTTCCCTCAAGTGTTTCTACCACAATGTTCTATCTTGTCACACATCCAAAGCAATAGGGCCAACCAATTATAGACATGGGAGCCAGAACAAACCTTTCATCTTAATAAGTAAATTTGTTCAGGTGTTTGTTATAGTTACAGAAAGCTGGCTCACACACTTGACCAAATGGTAGGGCTTTTAGGGTTTGCTCAGAAATCAGCCTTCCCAAGTCCACAGTGATAGCTCTGTGGACAGATGTTGTAGTTATGACCTATTGTTCTGGCTTTCCTCTTAAAGAGTTCATCATTCAAGGCTGTATGATGAGATTTCAGAGCTTCTGGGTTATTAGGTGATGAACTCTGCTCATCCCAAGTGCTGTGGTCCACACGGGAAACTTCAGGCAGAATTTTCGTAAATCACCAAGTCAGTCCTACCAGATAAGTAAGGACTTTGTCATTTAACAGATAAAGAATCTGAGGCCTGAGGAGTGGAGCACCTCCCTGATGGTATCATGGGTGGGAAGCAGAAGGAGCAAGAATCAGACTCTGGAGAGAATGAAGAAAAATTGGACTAATTCCATTGAAAGACCATTTCTGGAGGTGTTGGGAGGTAAAGGCTGGGCAGAGAACGTGGTCAGAGGAGCACAAGGTGAGAAGCCACAGAGAGACTATGAGGAGCCCACTCTGGGTCTTCTTTATCAGGTGAGACCCTGAGAGACACTGAGGCACGAATCATTGTAAGAGCATGAGGTTTATTGTACCGACGCGTTCTTCGTATGCGTTGGGGCGGACTCCATAGAGTCCCCATGCAGGGGGCAGGAGGCCACCCCAAGGGGATTTTCAGACTTGCTTATATACTCTTTTCTTAGCAACCATATAACCTTTAAGCTGATTGGTTGGATACAATGATACCACATAATCTTTAAGCTGATTGGTTGGGTGCAATGACATAGACTGGTATATTCCAGGTGTATTGTTCTGTAGCTAGGGAGTGATGAGCTGAAATCTATTCATATGTGAATATTACTAGAACTTTTCCTTATCTGAATGCCAAGGTTTCTGGAAAAGTTCAGGCAAAGTTCAGACCTACTTGTACATTCTCAAGCCTTACTAAAGTTTGGTCAAGTCTAGCCTTGGCCTTTCATCTCAAGCCTTACTAAAGTTTGGTCAAGTCTAGCCTTGGCCTTTCATCTCAAGCCTTATTAAAGTTTGGTCAAGTCTAGCCTTGGCCTTACAAAGGATAGTTGGTGCCAACCTGATGAACTTGCTAGTCCTGAAGATATGTCTAATCTTTTTTTTTTTTTCTTTGTATGGGTGTTTTGCCTACATGCATGTGTGCATGTATGCCTGGGGCCTTCAGAAACCAGAAGAGAGGACCAGAGCAGGTCATAGATGCTGTAAGCTGACATGTGGGTGCTGAGAATTGAACTCATGTCCTTGGGAAGAGCAACCTGTGCACTTAACCCCTAAGCCAGCTCTCCAGCCCAATATATTTACATTTATCCCAGGGCTTCACTGTGCTTGGCCACTGAACTACACTCCTGTAAAAAATTTTTTATAATTTTATTAATAATTTGAATTCCATAAAATGTGTCTCAATAACACCGTCTTCCCATTCCTCCTTGTTTTACCCTCCCATCCCTGTGCCCTCAAAAAAAATAAATAAAAGAAAATTAAGTCCAGCTAGTGACAGGGCATCACCATGTTTCCTAGAGGCAGCAGGCTGCTCTGATTATGGACATTCATCTGGCCCATACTAGCCTGAGACCAAGCATGCTGAAGTTTGACCCAAAGTTGGGCCTCACTGCCCAAGCCCGTAGGCACTTGGGCCTCCGGTAAGCACCTAAACATCGCCTAGGCACTCAGATGCTAATCAGGCACCCTGATATCCTGCAGGCACCAGGACATCCTGTATGCCCTCAGATATCCCACAGGCATGCTCGGTGGTTAAGAAAGCTTGCTGCTCCTCTAAAGGACACAAGTTCTGTTCTCAGTACCCATGTTGGGTGGCTCACAGTCTCCTGTAACTCCAACTCAAGGGGTTTTAACACCGTCTTCTGGCCTCTGTGGACACCTATACATACATGGCATACATTCATACATACACACATGTAAAATAAGAAATAAATCTTTAAAATATTAAAATTATTGACCTGGGTATGGTGGCGCATACCTTTAACCCCAGCACTTAGGAGGCAAAGGCAGGCAGATTTCTGTGAATTTGAGGCCACCCTGGTCTATATAGCAAATTGCAAGCCAGCCAGCGCTACATAGTAAGACCTTGTCTCAAAAATAAAATAAAACAGAATAAAATAATTTAAAATAAATACTCACAACTTTTTGGATAAGGTACATGTGCCTTCATTTATAAACTATATGCAAATTTTCTAACATGGAATAATACAGCTTTGTAAATCCCCTCCCTCAAGATACTGTGAGCTTTTTACAACTACAAATACTGATTCACTATGAAAATTCTTCAGTGTTCTGTTGAAACCCTTAAAAGTCTGAGAGGAGCAACATGGCCAGGGATAGCTGTATATAAGTTCACATAAGAAATACTAAGTGATCAGTTTCCAATAACTTGGAGGCAGAGAGATGGCTCAGCTGTTAAGAGCTCTTGCTACTTTTGCAGAGGACATAGGTTTAGTTCCCAGCAGCCACATGGTGGGTCACAACTGTTTGCAATTCCAGTTTCAGAGAACCTGCTGCTTTCTTCTGGCCTCCTCAGGCTCCTACATGCACACAATGCATATACACTCACACAAATGCACACATACACATGCAAATAAACAAATATTTAAAAATTCAACAACCAAATAGTGTACATTGTATACCTGCTGTATAATTTATTTCAGAAACTTCCTATTGTTCAGCATTTAGACTATTCCCCCCACCTCTCTTATTGTCTATCTGCTTTACTGCACTTAGTTTTTTGTCTTGTCGATGCATGGATATAAAGTGGTTGCTATGGTCCCAGGCATCACATCTGTGATGGTTCGTCTTGACTGCCAACTTGATTAAATAGAGAAATAACCAAAGAAAAATCTGGATCATATGTCTGTAAAACTCTGAGGGATATCACAAATGTAAAGATTTTTTTTTTCAGGCTGTTTTAATAGATACAGTCAAGAGAGAGGAGTGTGGGCGGTGGGTTTTGGGTTAATCAATCTGCCACGTGGGGCCCGAGTATTTAAATTATTTAGAGGGAATTGGTCTACAGCAGTGACAGACTTGGAAAGCTTTATTCCCCAAAGCCTTGTGTGCAAATGGGAGGTATATAATTTATTAGAGGTAGTGCTGTTTTCCCAGTAGATTAAATATGTCATGTTGTTGCTAATCCTTGGGCAATACTTGGCTAATTGGCCACCTCTGTTCAGAAAGCCATTGTTAAAATGCTGTTTTTACAGAAACAGCTTTTTTACAACCAAAACCAAATTGCTTATTTAGACCATGTTTTGATGTCCCTGTCACCCTCCACAGGCATTGAGAAACAGCAATAGATAAGGAATCCAAAACCCTGTGTTCCTTTCTTAGTTCTGCTGCTGGACCTGAGATTGGCATCTCCCAGGCTATGATTCTTTAACTAAGAGAGGAGAGTGATAAATTTCACAGTAACCCACTGCTGGAGCAGTGCTGATATTGTGAAGGAAGAGGTCTGGGTGATAGTTCAGTCAGTGAAGGACCTGAGTTCAGCTCTCCAGAATCTACATAAAACCTTGGGTGTGGCAGCACACATATATAACCCCAGCACTGGCAAGGGTGGTGGAAAGGAAACTTAAGGGTCCTAGGAGTTCCCTGGCCAGCAGTCTGTTTGCTAAACGAATTGTTGTTTAGCAGGGAATTGTTCTAGGTCACTCAGAAAGGACTCAATGCAGAGCAAAGCCCTAGAGAAGTAATGCTTTGCATGCTACTCATCTGGTTGTGAACGACAGAAAATCAATGGAAATTGAGAATTATGAGAACAGTTTACTGGCCTATATAACGAGGTTGTTCAGTCTTGCTAGCTTCAAGAAAGGCTAGCTCCAAGTGCTCAAACAAGGTATGCTGGAACTCAGGCATGTTTTCCCTTCATGAAGTTCTAGTTCATTAACCTTGATTGAAACCAAGAGTGCTTTTATATCTTCTGACAATCCCAGTGAAACTGAAGAAACTACTCTATTGGTTCACCTGGGATCATGTGCTAATCTCTGAGTCAACTATGGCGAACTAGGAAAACCAGGAAATAGAGTACTCCCCTAAGGCCAGGTCCGAGCTGTGTGTGGATTCCTGGAGATGAAGATGTTGTCTGTCATCTAAACACAAGGCTGGAGAATGCATGACGGTAGATCCCTAAGGAAAAAGCAGAATTTGACTAGCAGAAAAGAGTGGGTAGTAGTGGTGAATTTTGTGTGTCAGCTTGACTGGCTAAGGATGTCTAAACAGATTTGATCTCTGAGGGTGCCTATGAGGGTATAAAGGACAGCAATCAGTGTTTGCATCAGCCCCCACCTACTCTTTCTCTTTCTTTCTTTCAATGGGGTCTCTTTATGTAGCCCAAAGTAGAGTTCGCTGCTGTGGTGGCTCACCAAGGAAACAGGGAGGCATTTTTCATATGTGGAAACCTGCCAGGTCTCAGCAGAAGGAACCACTATCACAGCAAGCACCATATTGGACAGTGGAACCCTGAGCATCTCATCTCAGGATTTTAAAAAAATTATTGATTCCTAAGCTTCTTAGGTATTCTATTGATAGCTCATGATCTCCAAACATCCCCCACAGAAAGCCAACACCTGAAGACAATACAAAATGCCCCTCACCCAACAGTGCACAAAACCATTTTAAACTTTACTAAAAATAAACATGTACAACATAAGGCTTCAACACAGGGCTTCTGGGAGACATTCAAAGGCTAAATCATGCAACTTGTAGATAAACATGTGAGGAAAGAAGACTTCCAGGGCATAGGCTGCCATCATCCAATTGATGTGGCCTGGATGGAACAGGAAGGCAGAGGGACCTCTTCCAACCTGAGCCAGGACTCTCATGGTCTTAGTTACTTCTCTGTGGCTGTGATAAAACCATGACTACAGAAACTCACAGAAGATGGAGTCTTATTGGGGTTTACAGTTCTAGAGGAGTGCACAGAGGCAGCAAGTGTCAGGCACGGCAGCTACAACAGCAGCTGAGAACTCACATCTTAAGAACGGTGTGAGGTTTTGAAACTTCAAAGTCTGACCCCAGTGACATACTTTTTCCAACAAGGCCACACATTCTAAGGCCACACACTCCCAAACAGTACCATCAACTGGAGACCAAGTGTTCGAATTTCCAGGACTATGTGGGACATCTCACTTGAACCACCACAGTTAGCTCTCCATGCTTGGTCATCGGTGCTCCTGATACTCAGACTGGGACCATGCTTTTCACTCCCATGTTTAGCCTTCAGATTTGGACTGAAGAACATCAGCTTTGTGGCTCCTTGGCTTGTAGACAGAAGCCTGTGGTGAGTCTCAGCGTCCAAAAGCACACAAACCAATTACTGTAGCATGCCTCTCCTTCCACCCATCTATATATTCATCTCGTGGTTCTGGTTCTGCTTCTCTGGAAGCAGTAACAGTGCTTTACACCAGTAGGTCCAAACTACAGATGTCCACTTCAATCTGATGTGTTGCCCACAATGCTGGGGAGTGCTGTGTGGGGTGGAAGGCAGTTTCACATATAGCTCAGACATCCTTCAGATTTTCAGCTTCTGGCTCCCTAAAGGGTCATGTTACATTAATACTCGTATTTTATTCATTTAGGAAACCTGCTTTTAGACATGGCATATATGGTATTTCTGAAAGCCCCTCTGGGGAATATCCACATGGTCTCCCAAAATCAGTCTGGTGAACTGATTCCAGAAAACTGAGTGGTCAGTGCCTTGTTCACAGCTACACTGTGGAGTCATTACAGTGGCAGTTTCATCCACTGTGCTCCAGGGAACCCACAGTATAGGTGATCAAGATGAACATTAGGCTGTGACTATAGAAGATTTGAAAAGGTAGTATGTGGTTTTTTTTGTTTGTTTGTTTTTGTTTTTTTTTTAAAGACAGGTTTGGTTTGGTTTTATCTTAACAGACAAATTCCTGCTGTATTGCTGGGCTGATCCTGAATTCCTGGGCTTCAATGATCCATCCAGTCTCAGGCTTCCAAGTAGCCAGGATTAAAGATATGCACCATGGAATTCAGCTAGGAGGAAGGATTTTGAATATTTTCAAATTAAGGAAATAATAAACAGGCCTGGGGAGATGGTTCAGTCAGTAAAGTGTTTACACTGAAAGTGAGAGGACCTGAGTTCAATACCTGGAACCCACACACAAATCTAGGGGAGGTAGAGGCAGGGGGATCCTTGGAGCTCACTAGCCAGTTCAGCTTACTCAGTAAAGTTCCAGACGGAGGAGAGACCCTTCCTCAAACAAAAGGTGGAATGTATATGAGAAATGACACCAAGATTGTTCTCTGACCTTTATAAACACACACACACACACACACACACACACACACACACACACACACACACAAAGAAATGATAAATGTATGAGGAAATAAGTTTATTCTGACATAAACATCATGCAATGTATATGTGTATTAAGATACCACATAGTACCCTATTAATATGGACAATTTTTAGGTCTTTACATATCAGTTAAAAAAATAAACTTGAGGGCTGGAGAAATGGGTGAGCAATTAAGAGTACTTGCTGCTCTGGCAGAGGACTGGAGTTTGGGTCTCAGCACCTTTGCAAGTGGCTCACAATTACTTGTAATTCCAGTTCCAGGAGATCTGATGCTCTCTTTTGGCCTTTGCTAGCATCAAGAGGCATGCACATGGTGCACAGGCATACATGCAGGCAAAACACCTATACATACAAAATAAACATTTTTTTTCAAAGACAAGGTAACAATAAAAGAGATGAAGTTAAAGACCTCACTATATATACTGAATACCGACTACACTACAGGCTTTCACAGACCTCTTCTCCTTTAATCCCTTAGACAGTGCTTTGAGGCATGTATTATGATCTACACTCTACAGACAGCACAGAGGCCCAGAGGCTCTTTGCACTAACTCAGCAGGTAAGTGACAGAGCCTAGATTTAATATTTTTAAATTTATTTTTATTCCACTTTTTGGTGCTGGGGATGGAGCCCAGAGCTCTCTCACTGAGTGATGTACACTCCCAGCCCAAAGCTAGGCTCTGATGATCATCAGGTCTTCTGGTTCCCAGCCGAACATTCTTTTTCATTTACCTGTTGCCTTCCTGGCCAGAATGAAATCTAATTTAATTTGGCATTAGCTTCCACCCCAAAGCACACCTCTACTAGATGAAAGATGCTCTGAGAGAGTTGAGTAAGTATGAAAACCTGTCCCTGTCCTCTGGTACTCCTGGTGCTAGAGAGCTGAGCTCATCAGCACAGGCTAGTGCCAGGGCCTGAATTCATACACAGTAGTCCTAAGATGAGTGTGTTTGCACCCATATTTTGTTGCCTTTTTATTTCATTAAAATAAGGTCCCAGCTCATATGGTGGTCCATATCCACCATCCCAGTACTTGGTTTGTGTGTGGCGTTTAAAAGTTCAAGCATATCCTTGGTTATAGTGAGTTATAGGCTAGTCTGGGATAAATAAGTTATTACAGTGGACCCTGATTAGATATTATCAGGGTCCTCATAAGAAGGGGGAGCTTCAGACAAACACAAGGACGGCCATATGGAGAAGGTCGAGGAAATAGGCCATCTCATCTTATGAGAACAAACTCTGCCAACATCTTGGTCTCTGACTTCCAGCCTCCAGAATGGGTGAAAATAAATTTCTCTTGTTCAAGCCACCATCTGTGGCACTTTGTGATGGCAGTTCTATGTAGTCAGGAAGCACTGGGGAGGGAAAGTCTGCTTCCTGCTGTTTTAAAGCCTGGGGACACACATATACAGAGACCTGGCAAGGCACCTGCCCAACTCCACACAGCTCCCCTCTCACACACAAATGACCACCAGGCTCAGGCTGCCTTCAAGGGACTCATTCTTTTTCCTGGCACTAACACAAAGGGCTTCAGGTTTACTGTTTGCTCACCCACCCCACCCAGGCTTTCCTGCAGCTTTGTATTGTGCTTAAACACTCAGTGGATCATGTAGCCTGGCTTTAACAAGGTCTGGCCAAAAAGTCAGTTTCCCAAGGTGAATCACCACCACTGAACAGCAAAAACCATATGTGGAAGTCACTCTGCCACCTGGGGATATTTTAAGTCTGCTGCATTCAGAGGATCAATGGGGACAGGCCCTGAATGAGGAAAGAGAGGGGTCTGAGGAGAGGAGGGAGCCCCCCTCTCTGTCCTTCTCTCCTGGCCTTACAAAGTAGGTCAGCTTTAGTGAAGCTGCCTCCAGCAAGCAGGAGGGAGATGGGCTGTGCTGCGTGGGAGGGCACGACTCTGGGCGCACATTGAGATGCCATCTGTAATTGCAGACTCTGCAAGCTGCAAGATCTTAAAGATCATCTTGTCTAATTCCCTTGTTTTGCAGATGGTGAAGCTGAGCCCAGAGGGGAAAAAGGGGGACTATTCCTAAGGTCATAAATTCCAAGAAGAGACAGAGTCGGAGAGAAGCCTGGATGTCCTGACTTGGTCAGTGCTGTCTTGTGGGTGTTACAGTGCTTCATTGGCTTGGAATCCTGTGCTCATATGTCTAGAAATTTCTTTGCTTCCTTTGACTTGTGTATCTCCCTTCTGCAATTAAAGAGAACATAGACCCCATGAACTAGTCCATAGTGTGTCCCTGGCTGTGGAGGGTCAAATGAGCTCACACAAGTCACTACATTAGCATACAAAAAGCTCATTAAATGTTGGCTAATTGTGATATTGTGATTTTTTGGCCTTATTTTATTTTTTGAAAGAGGGTCTTATGTAGCCTGTGCTGGCCTCAAACTCCAAGTTTGTGGCAGAGAATGACTTTGAACTTCTGATCTTCCTGCCTCCACTTCCCAAATACTGGGATCACAGGTATGCATCACTATACCCAGTTTTATGAGATGCTGAGGATCAAACTTGTGAATCTGTGCATGCTAGGGACTCTCTGAACTTATGATGATTTTTTTATTATTACTGAAAACCAACTGTAGAAGCAGCAAAGATTTGGAAAGTCGACACTGCCTGAATTTCGCTTCTATAATTAAGTGTAACAAACACTCAATACAGAAAACCTGGAAAACACATAAGAACAAGCAAATAATAAAAATAACAACCATGCCAACCAGAAATATTCCCTTTGACATATGGTGTGTGTTTTACAGACTTTTTTCCCCTGCTTCTCTTCTTCACTTTCTTATGTTAGTCATTTTTCACCTACAACATTAGCCTCAAGCAGAGCGTGTGGCAGGGCAATTAGCAACATGGGTTTTGTGTTGAGAGAGCCTAGTTTCCAATGTCAGCTTTACCATTTACCAGCTGTGTGGCCTGAGGCACTTCAGTTAACCTTTCTGTGCTTGATTTGCCACCTGTTGTCCAATTCTCCGCCCTCTGCAGCCAAGAGCAATCTCCTGTGCAAATGTTGTGAGGATCAAGTGTATTGGCATATAAAGTTCCTAGAAGGTGCTGGGTACAGTTTGACATATCACTGTAATCAGAGCCATCTATGTGGGACACACACAGTGAGCGCTATCACTGGCTATGCTTGTTCCTCGTCATTCTGGTAGGTGGTACTCAGGCTTTGGCCTGTCCTAAATAAGGTGACCTCAGCCACACATCTCTGAGCCCAGATTGTCATTTAGGACATTGTCAGTGGCACTGCCATTTTGGGGACTCATTTTGGACCTAACACAATATACTTAATGTTGTGAAAAAGAGTTTATTAAGAGCACATTTGATATTTAAAAAACGGTTAAATGGCTAACATAAAAGGAAAACTAGAGACTCCTCCATAAAAGGAAGATAACCATAAAAATAGGCATAAGAGCTAAATGTTATTACATTGGAGTGAGACACTGGTCTGACAAAGTTCTGATCTCTCTGTCTTGCACTTTCTGTTGGAGACTGTGGATATGCAAATCAGCAATTACTAGAGTTATTTCAGGCTTAGGGTATTGGGCTGATACTTTCTTAGATTAGTGAGAAGGATCAAAAGATATTTAGAGCTTTTATTTTATTTTTTTATTTTATTTTTGCATGGTAGGAAGTATATGTGGTGGAGGGAGCGTGTGACTTCATGGGAAGAACTTGGAGACAGGGAGATAGCTCATCTGTTAGGAGCACATGTTACTCTTCCGGAAAACTCAGGTCTGATTTCCCAGCACCCACATAGCAGCTCACAACAGCTGTAACTCTAGTTCTAAGGGATCCAGTGCCCTTTTCTGGCCTGCAAGAGTACTTCACACACATGCACAGATATACATACAGGTAAAATACCTATACACATTTTCTTACAAAGAACTTGTGAATTGGGGCTGGTGGGATGGCTCAGTGCATGAAGGTGCTTGCTGCCAGGCCCGATGATCTCTGGGATCCCACAAGGAAAAGGGAGAGATATGACTCCTGCAAATTGTCCTCTGACCTCTGAATATGTGTCAGAGCATATGCATGCCCACACATCTTGCTGTGAGTGACTGTCTTCTAAGCCAAGCCACCACCATCTTGTTTGACTGTGTTTCATTGCAAATGGATTATCCCACCTGGATGTATTGACTATTTATATCCCTCATGAATGGGGAGGGTCACAGGACCCTTACCCCTTACCCCTGAGTATCCAGCCACTTTGCTACCACCTGTTTTATGCAACTCTGCCTTATTTGCACATGGTCTCAGAGAGGAGCTAGATTACATGGGCTAGAGAAGTCTAGGGGATGGGGGTTCATCTATGCAGCTATTCGAAAGCTGTCATTCTTGTTGGTAAAGACTTTTCAGGTGTGGTCTATTGTGAGGAGGGGCACCTATACCCTGTATGTAATTCCTCACCTCTGCTCTGTAAGGAAGCCCAATGAACTAACTTATTGCTCACCAGACTGAACTTTGGTGGAATCATGTCTTGGTTCATTGTTGGAACATTAGGAGAAAGAGCGAATGCTGCTTATGTGTCCTCTGTGGAAGGAATTTTAGTACGCATGCTCACACGCACGCACACTAACTAAAATCCTAAAGTTGTGTCTATAACCACCCTGTTCCTGAAGTTTGAGAAACATTAATTGGATTTGCCTAGCTAGGAATGAAAAAAACTCATACTGTCATTAGGAGATCTTCATAGTATTCATGTCATAGGCTTGCAATCCAGGCTCCAGAGAGGGCCAGGAGACCATGCAGGAGGATGTCAAGTTTAAGACATGACTATGTGGTGGTTTTAATAAAAATGAACCCCATAGACTCATATATTTGGATGTGTGACAGGGTTCCAGACTTTAGTAGGCCCTGAGACCTTAGCACAACTGACTTCATGCTAGAAGTGCCATTCAGCATGTAAAACTCAGCATGTAGACAGCACCACCCACAAAAACTAAAACAAAGACCTAATCCATCAAAGTCCATATATTCTAGGAATGTCTCAAAATGTACTAACCTTACTTTTTGGCTTCTGTAGTTATGCTCTGGCTAATTGCTCTTGTTAAATGAACTATGTCAACCCAGGAAATGGTTTTGTGATAAAAACTAATCCTGAGAAAGGCTTAGGCTGTACCAGAATCCCAAACACCCAATGTAGTCACTGGCTGGGTAGACCTTCTTTTAGCTTAAACCCATGTCTGAGCAGCCTTCTCTGGTGAATTCTCCACATCAAATACTTTGTCCTTGGATTAGGAGATGTGGTCTTATTGGAGGAAGTGTGTCACTGGGGGTGGTCTTTGAGGTTTCAAAAACCCATGTCAGGCCCAGTCTTACTCTCTTTCTGCCTCCAACTTGCAGATTAGATGTAAGCTCTCAGCTACTGCTATACCTGCCTGCCTGCTGCCATGCTCCCTGACATGATGGTCATAGACTCACCCTCTGAAACTATAAGCATGTCCCTAATTAAATGCTTTCTAAGTTGCCTTGGTCCCAGTGTCTTGTCACAGCAATAGAAAAGAAACTTAGACACTGGGCTACAATCTAGTTTGAGGGCAGCCAAGGTAACTAAGAGAAAACTTATTTCAAAAAAGAAATAAAATAAAATAAAAAGATGGCTGGAGATGCAGTGTAGTGGCATGATGCTAACCAAACATGGCTAAAGCCCTAGGTACAATCCTCAACACTATGGGGGAAAAGCACTTTGAGAGGCTGATGGATGTAGGTACTGAAACCTAGACAGATTGAAGCACATACCCATGGTTGGTACCACTGAGAAGCTGCAAAGCTGGGATTTGTAGGCCAGATGATCTAGCTCCAAGTGCGAGGTGCTTCCATGTGGTGCTGTCACTTCATGAACTAGTTACTGGCTACACTTCTAGTCCTCCACGCTCACAGCTGTGATGTACAGTTCAATAGCCAGACTCACCTTGGCCTCTCTGATCCCTGCCTAGTAACAGGCTTTTCATCTTGCCAATTGGATCTTATTTTGACCTTGACTTTACCTTGTCATGTAGACTGGTGGCTTCAAGGCTTTGAAGATACTAATGTCTAGTGGTAGGTTTGGCAGTTGGGGATCCTCTTGCTATGTCTCTTATCACATCCTATTGTTCTTGGGGTCACTTTGCTGTAGCTGCCTGAATTTATTATTTTGCAGTTTTTGATCCATTTTCCTCAGAAGGTTCAGATAACCCTCGACACTGACAGGCAGGTCAGTGATTCTGCCTGCCAAGAGGGCCTGGATATGACAATAAATAGAAATAAGAAGTGCTGACCCACTTCTGTGGCTGGATCCCAGCCAGCCACACTAGATGGTTTCTGGCTGTGAAAGAGGCCTTTCCCAGGCCCAACAGGAAACTTAGAGATGGAGGGAGGGTTAGGGATGGGTAAGGGACAGTGTGTGTTGAGAGTTAGGAGAGGTGAAGATCAGTCTGGTAGTGTAGTGACCATTCTAGAATTTATACAAACAACAATTTGACTAAGGAAGGTATGGAGCTAGTATCAAACTCTTGCTTCAGAGTCATCCCCAACAAAGTGAGAGAGCTCAGGTAAATGTACTCTAGCTGCCATCATGACTGTTCCTGTAAAGCAGGGTTAGTTGCAGCTTGTTATTCTGGGCAGTAGAAGCTTCTATGACTTAGAAGAAATCCTTTAAAAAGAGAGATACAGGTACTGGGAAGGCAGCCGGTTCACATCTGACTGATGACACACATGGGCAGGGCATTGACAATGCAAGCTACAGGGAGTATCAAAGCCAGACTTAACTGTTAACTTGGACACAGATTAGAGTCACCTGAAATTAAGAGTCATTACTTTTCACTTTTCTCTTCTCTTCTCTTCTCTTCTCTTCTCTTCTCTTCTCTTCTCTTCTCTTCTCTTCTCTTCTTCTCTTCTCTCTTTTCTTCTTTTCCCTTTCCTTCCTTCCTTCCTTCCTTCCTTCCTTCTTTTTCTTTCTTTCTTTCTTTCTTTCTTTCTTTCTTTCTTTCTTTCTTTCTTTCTTTCTTTCTTTCTTTCTTTCTTTCTTTCTTTCTTTCTTTCTCCCATTTTGCTTTTTTTGAGGCAGGGTTTCTTTGTTGTAACTCTGGCTGTTCTGGAACTCACTCTATAGACCAGGCTGGTCTTGAACTACAGAGATCCACCTACTCTGCCTCTCTAGTGCTGGGATTAAAAGCATGTGCCACCACCGCCCGGCAAGAGTCTTAACTGAGTGATTGTAAGGTTGGATTATGAGCATGTCTATTAGGGTTGTCTTAATTGTTAGTTGATATAGAAGCATCTAGAATACTTTGGGAGGTACCATTCTCTGGACATGCAGACCTGGACTGTACCAAAAAGCTAACTAAACATGAGGAAGCCAGAGGTTAAGTCTGCAAGAAGCATTCCTTTATGGCTCCTGCTTTGAGTTCCTGCCCTGACTTCCCTCAATGATGAACAGTGATCTGAAAGTATTAGCCAATAAATCCCTTTTTCCCTGCCTCAGTTACTTTTCTAATGCTGTGATAAAACAGCATGACCAAGGCAATTTTTAGAAAAAAGTGTTTAATTGGGCTTACAGTTCCATAGGCATAGGAATCCAACTAGGAGGCAGGAAGTGCTTATATCCTCATCCATAAACAATAGATAAAGAGCACCAGGTGATGGTGGGAGGCTTTTGAAAACTTAAGCCTATTCCCAGTGACACAACTCCTTCAACAAGGCCACACCTCCTAATCCTCCCCCAAACAGCCAACTGGGGACCAAGTATTCAAATACTTGAGATTTATGGGGGCATCTCACTCAAACCACTATACTCCCCTAAGTTGTTCTTGGTCAGAGTATTTTATCAGTGATAGAATGCAACCAGGATCGGGAATCACTGTCTTGGTGGACCCAGAACTAAGAAGATCCCAACCAAGAAACCAGGGTGAGGCAGTCATCTTAGCTTAGAAAGCAAGGCAACACGAGTACCCAAACCCATCCCTTACCTAACTGGATGTAGCTTAGGGGTAGAGAATATACTTAGCACGTTTGAGGGCTTGGGTTTGATCCCTAGACTGAACACCACCTCTACCATCAATAGATGCACACACAAACAAACCTCAAACCAAAAATATACTGTCTGGAAAGAAAGGACCATAAAAGGATTCCTTAATGATAAAAATGTTCTGGACTTAGTGGTGACAATTATACATGGTACGATTTTGTGAATAGGCTAAAAGCCATTGAATGAGACACTTTAGAAGGATGGATTTTACAGTATGTTAATCATATCCCATTAAAAATGACTCTCATAAGAACAGACATAATAGATCAATGGGACAGAATTGGGAATACAGAAATGAAGTCATATCTTTATGGCCAATTGATTTTTGACACATATTATTGGATTTAGGGCCCAATTGATAATTTAGGATGATCTCATGCTAAAAGCATTACCCTTATTACATCTGTGAAGACTTCTGTTAAAACACTGTTATATCCATAGAGGTTCCTGAGGATTAGGACACATTTATATCTTTTGGGAGGCCACCTATCAATCCATTACACCTGTCATTTTATAGATGAGGAAGCTGAGTAACTTGATGAAGCAATAGAGATAGTAATAGGAGGGCAGAGGTATAAATCCAAACAGTCTGTCTCCAAAGCCATGCTCTTAACCACCATGAAATGAAGGGATAAGTCTAGATAAGATCTTTCCAGTTGCATAGTGAGGGATGAGTTGGAATAGAAGAGCTAGGTAGCATACAGACAATCTAGAAGTTTCTAAGAAGATCTTGGGAGGACACTGACAGTGACAAAATGAATGGAGAAATGGGTAACAAATCTTTCATGACCCCAGCCATTTAGTGCTGCCCAGTCTTTTGTTAGGTAGACCAGTTGGTCCTTTCAGGCTTTAGTTGACAAAACTTATATACTCAGGGGCTGGGTCATGCCATGATGGCTATGAGATATGTCACCAGAGGTGTATCTTGGAAACCACTTATTCCCTATTCTCTCTCTATACATTTAAGAAAAGCTGATTTAAAAAACAAGAGCAAAAACAAAAACAAAAAACAAACAAACAAAAATCACCTTTAGCTGTGATTTGGTTTTCAGTATGTGTCTTAGCTTCAGATGCTATAGCAAAATATCACAACTGAATAGCTTAAAACCACAAAGGTTTATTTCTGACAGTTATGAAGGCTGGAAGTCCAAGATCTACAATTATCAAATTGGAGATACAGAAGAGTGGGTGGTATACATCTAGTCTGAATCTAAGAGTTTGAGAATTAGGATAGCCATCGGCATAGGCTGTAGTTCAATCTGAGTTCAAAAGCAGGAAATTAATGTCTGCTGAAGACAGCAGAGAGGAATAATTCCTTCTTACTTGTTCTTTTATTCTTTTCAAACCTTCAATAGATTGAATGAGTCAACCCATACTGAGAGGGCATGTTGTCTTACTTAATCTGCCTGTTCAAATGCTACTCACACCCAGAAATAGTCTCATAGACGTCTCAAAAGAAATAGTACTCAACCAATCTGGGCACCCCATGGCCTGGGCAAGTTGACATAGAAAATTAACTGTAGCAAGTCAAAACACATCTTAGTTGGCTTTAGTTGCCCTAGCAAGGCACCTTAGAATGTCTGGTTTATACAACGGAAATCTCACAGCTCTAAAATTTGGAAATCTAGTATCAGGGAGTTCATATGGTTGGGTTCTGACAAGGGCTCTATTCTGGCTCACTGTGTCTCCCTGGTAGTCAGAAAGAACCCTTTGATCTCTCTGTCTCTCTGTCTCCCTCTCTTTTCTTTTTTTCTTTCTTTTGCTGTGCTGGGGATTGAATCTAGGGCCTAATTTATGTTAGGCAAACACTTTGCTACTGAGCCATAGCCTGAGTCCTTTCCTCCTTCCTCTTCCTACATGGTATATATACTGGGAAAGCTATCTTTATCCCTCTTCTATGCACTGAAGAATCTAGCAGCTTGAGACTATGGCTCAAAGGCCAACTCCTAAACTCTAGCTTCTGCCTTAAAAACAAACAAACAAACAAACAAACAAAAACCTATTCCCTGTGTTTAATAGTCCCACAATTGCCCTCTGCTCTGTCAGATGATGTGTGGCCAAGTAAACTTATTTGAGACATGAAACCAATGGTTACAGTCACAAAACTCATGGATTCTGAGTAAACACTGGGACTAAGGTAGATTTGAGGTTGTAGAACCAGGTATGTCCCCAGATGAAAAAAAACATGGTTGGAGTCCAACAGATCTGGGTGCATACTGTGTTTCTGCCACTTATTAGCAATGACACTTTGGCCATGTCATTAACTCATTGAGCCCTGTGTTATCATCTGTGAAAAAGAATTATGAGACATACTGTAGAGGGTGCTGAGGGGATTCAATGAGACAGTGCTTCAGAGCCACTCTGTGAACCTTCTGAATTCACTTGCTTGCCAGTAGAAATAAACCCAAGAGAAAACCAGGTGATAGAGTGGGGAGAAAAGCTGATATATATATATATATATATATATATATATATATATATGCCTCCCATAACTGGAGGGATGTTTGGGCAGAATATCAATCATTCTCTCTCCTGCTTTCAGCATACATAGAAGCTGCCTCATGGTGGAATTTTGTATCACTCTAATCATTTGTTTGGCTCTCTGGCTCTAATGTTTTTCATACTCCCATCACCAAAACCCCCACATCTTCAACTCCATTCCCAACATCAGGCAGAATCCAAGGAGGCCAAAGTCAGAGAAGCACATCTCTACAAGTAGAGTGCCTGCAGCTCATATCTGGTGTGTATTTTCTATACATCCAACACTATACTTCTTACTGGGTGCTCCCAACAAACTCATAAAATAGGCACATAACATATCATTATCCTTACCTATAAAGAAGGAAGCTGAAATCCAAGAAAGTTATATAAATTGTCAAACATGTTGGGAGCTGGGGAGGTAACTCATGGTAAAGTGCCTACCTTGCAAGCACAAGGACATGAGTTCGATCTCTAGAACCCATGTGAAAATCTGTATGTGGTGGCACACACTTGTAATCCCAGCACTTGGGAGGCAGAGACAGAGACCTTGGGCTCATTGGCTAGGTAATGAGGTAAAGTCCCAAGCCAGTGAGAGACTTTTGCTTTCAACAACAACAACAACAACAGCAACAACAACAACGTAGACACATGGCTAAAGAGATGGTTTAGAAGTTTTGAGCATTTGCTGCTATTGTAGAGGACTCAGTTTCAGTTCCCAGTCTCCAAATGGTGGCTCACAACCATCTGTAACTCCAGTTCTAGAGGATCCAATGCCTTCTTCTAGACTCTGTAGTCACTGCATGCATGTGGTGCACACACATACATACAGGCAAAACATTCATACATATATAATGAAAATAAATAAATCTTTAAGAAGTAGGTAGATAGTGTCTGAGGAATGATATCCAAGGCTTGTCCTTGTTCATACACATGAACATGCACACACATACACACACACACACACACACACACACACACACACACGTACACATGTTAGACAAATGTACATAAAATCTATTGTGTTGTACTTCTAAAATTAGAGACACCACTAGTACAAAACTAAAAGGCTTTCTAGTCAGGTCAAGAAACTTAGATTTGGGCTGGAGAGACGTCTCAGAGGTTAAGAGCACTTGCTGCTCTTGTAGAGGATCTGAGTTTAGTCCCCAGCATTTATGCCAAGTAGCTCACAATTGCCTGTAATTCCAACTCCAGGAGGTGTGATACCCTCTTCTGGCCTCTGTTGGCACCTGCACACACATGTACATACCTTCACACAGACATATAATTAAGGAAATCAAATTTTAAAAAGAAGCTTAGACTAGATTTTTATGAACAGGTAGACCAGTCTTACCTCAGGTAACTCAGACAAGCAACAACAGAAACCAGCCCTCAGTGTCCATTGGGGATTGTTTCCAGGACCACTGTGGACATTTGATCTGGTTAGTTTTTTGTTTGTTTTTGTTTTTGTCAACTTGACACAAACCTAGACATATCTGGGAGGAGAGAATCTCTATTGAGGAACTGTCTCTATCATATTGGCCTGTGGCATTTTCTGATTTGCTGATTGATTGTAGGTGGTCCCAAGCAGGTCGACCTGGGTTATATAAGACAGGTAGTTGAGCAAACCAAAGGAAGCAAGCCACTAAATAGCACTCCTCTACGATCTCTTCTTTAGTTCCTGCTTTGAGCTCTTTCTCTGGCTTCTCTTGATGTTGGACTATAACTTGTAAGCCAAATAAACCCCTTTCTCCTTAAGTTACTTTTGGTCATGGTGTCTTATCACAGCAATGAAACTAAACAAGGACAACACTAAAATCTGTAGATGCTCAAGTCCATTATGTAAAATGGAAGCATATTTTCATAGAACTGTCACATACCTTCCTGTATACTTTAGATCATCTCTAGAGTATCTATGATATCAAACTCAATGCTATTGATATTTAGTAGACTTATGGTTTATTTTCTCTGGAATAACAACAATAGAAAATAGCTATACATGTTCAATACAGATGAAATTATTTTCTGAATATTTGTAGTGATTGTAGTAAATCCTAATATGCAGAAGCCATATTTTTGGAAGGCTGACGATATTAGCCAGAAGTGAATTAAGCAAAAGGACACTGGGGAGCTCACTGAACTGCCAGAAGGGCTAAAGATCCAGGATTAGAAGATGAGAAAGAACAAAAGGAAATATAAAGCCAGAACCACACATAAAAACAGCCTCAGGACCACCCCATTGGTGATATCATTGCTGTCACTGCTAAACATCAGATGTTCTGGTTCAAACAGCCTACACCTGCAGCTCTGGTCACCTTTGTGTTTTTGCCCCTAGAAACTGAAGTTGGGACTGCTTGACTGTGTTTCCTTCTTTTCATCACTAACTTCAGATTCAATATCCCAAGAAGATTAGCCTGGCCAATTGCAAATCATGTGTTCATGCTCTGGTTGCCAGGAAAGCTGAGACAGAGTGCATTTGGGCCATTTAGCATCTACCTTGGGAGACCATCTTTGCCTTCCATCAAGAGCTGGAGAGTGAGTGGGTGATTCCAAACTAGGAAGGAGGTCAGCCAAACCACTCCTCCCAAACATAGAAAACCTAAGTCAACTTCAATAATAACTACTATTAGTAATATGACTAGGAAAACATGTTCATTTTAGGTACTGTTATGTGGTTTCAAGGAAGGAAAAGATATAAAAAATATGTTAGATTCTTTCATTTACAACATATAGGTTGGATTGGGAGAAGATCAGGTAGGATACAATTAAATAAAGGCATAATATTCAAAGCCCGTCTAAGGATTATACTGATTAGCTCCTGGGGCTTTGGGAGATTGTCTTCATTTCTTTTCTGTTTCTGTAATAAAATATCACAATAAAAGTAACTTAAAGGAGAAAGGGTTTATTTGGTTCAGAATGTCAGGTTATAGTCTATCATTGTGGAGAAATGAAAACAGCAGGAACTTGAAGCAGCTAGTCACATTACATCAGCTTGCTTTTTCCACTCTTATACAATTCAAGATCCCTGCCCAGGGAATAGTACCACCCACAGTGAGGAGGTCTCCCACTTCAATTACCATAATCAAGAAAATTCCCAACAGACATGCTTATAGGTCAACCTAAGCGAGACTAATTTTCATTAAGGCTCCCTTCCCAGGTGACTCTAGATTATGTTAAATTGACAATTAAAGCTAACCACCATACAGGCATGGGGCTCATGGCTTTTATCTCAGCAGTTGGAAGGCAGAGATAGGTGAATCTCTGTAAATTTTAGACCAGCCAGGGTGACATAGTGAGACCTGGTATCAAAACCAAAAATAAACAACAACATAAAAGAAAACTAAAGACTAACAACCACAGACTGTAGTATATTTCAAACTTTATGGTATATATGAAGTACTCAGAGATCTTGTTAAAATGGAAATTTGGATTCATGAGTCTGGGGAGGTTTTGAGATTCTGCATTTCTAACAAGTTCCCAGGTGAGACCAATACTGCTGGTTCTTGTATCTAGGTCAGATAAGAGAACTTGTCCCAAGTTGAGTGGCCCTGTGTTGGAGAGATTCCAGGTCCCAGAGATAATAAGGAGGAAAAAAGACAAGATGAAGTGACTATTTTGAAGTGTAGAGATGAAAAACACCATCTTGGTGTCTGCTTTGGGTAATGAAGAGTTTAGAGATTTCATTTTTCTTTTGTTGATCTCTATTTCTAAAAATGCATTACTGTTATGTTAAAGAATGGAGACAAGAAAGAAATCAATGATTTTTTTAAAGAAGCTCAGGACATCGAGATGTTTTAAAATATGATAGACATTTTAACTTTTGATAGATAAAACATGCATACAATTGAAATATACATACAATTAAAAAATAAGTTTTAAAGTTAACTAAAAGCAATGGGCTCCATTATGGTATTTGTGTGTGTGTGTGTGTGTGTGTGTGTGTGTGTGTGTGTGTGTGTGTGTAACTATATTTTGGATTTACCTATGCATTTTCTCCACTACTTCTCATACCCTCATGCTCCCTTCTTGTTGGTCCCCTTACCCCAAATAGTTCTCCCTCTCTCCTTAAGGTCTCTTCCTCCCCAGATGAGGATGTTGGGCATTTTCCTCTATTGCTTTCTACCTCATTCCCTTGAGATAGGGTCTCTCAGTGAACCTGGAACTTGTGTTGGCTAGGCTGGCAGTTGGCCAATAAGCCTGTGTGATTCTCTTATCGCTGCACCTCCCACATCTCTTCCCTATACCTCGTGCTGGGGTTACAGGGATGTGTGTTCATGCCTAGCTTTTTATGTGGATGCTAGGGATTTGAATTCACATCCTCATGCTTGTTCTTACCCACTGAGACATCTCCTGCCCCCACCTCTTAGCCTACATTCCACATATAAAACATGCAGTACTTGTTCTGAGTCTAGCTTATTTTCTTATGTTGTGCAGCCGTTTCCTCCAAATTGAAGCATTTCCTCCTGAAGGGAGGAAGGAGGTTCACAAGACTCAGGAAGCAAACAAAACTCACAAGATTCAGAAAACACAGAAAGTTACAAGACTGACAAGGTCCCACCCCAGGGTTACATAAACAGCAAACAATTGCCTGGGAAGAGGAGATTCTTTGGTGGAGTTGTCTGCAAGTGCAACAGGGTATATAAATTTCATGAGTTGTCATCCATGTTGAGGTGTGATGCAGTTGTCATGCTCCTGTAAGTAACCCAATAAACTCATCGTTTCACAAACGCTGGATGTGGGAGGAATGATTTATTTGGTCCGTCATCAGTGCTTCCCCTGGAGTGAATGGGTATTGGTTCACATCTACACAGCCAGGAAAAGTCATGGAACAGTGATCTCCAATTCTCTCCATTTTCTACAATGTTTCTGCATTTTTTACTTACAGTTGAGAAAGTTTTACTGTGTACCACATTGTCTTTATCCATTTTTCTCTTGATGGGCATCTAGATTGGCCCTACTTTTGAGTTATTATGAATAGTGCAGCAATAAACACAGACACACATTTCCATGGTACATAACATGTAATTTTATAAAGGTTTTTTTAAAATGTAATCTGTATTGAACAGTAAGAACTGAAATTGTCACAAACAATGGAGCTGCCAGAATACATTTTTCCCAAGATGACAATAAAATGTGATACTTTTCCTTCTCGTTAATTTAAGAACTAATTGTGCTATAATGCTGACCAGGTGTGACATATTGATTTCTCTTTAAAAATACTTTCAGGGGAGCTGATTATGAAAACATGAAGAGGATAATTTGCTTCTTTCAATATTCAAACTCAATTAATTTCAGTGACTCATACATGCTGGGGTGAAAAGTTAGAATATTAAAGCTCCATTTATTTAAGAAAGAAATCATTTTTTCTTCTCATCAGACTTCCAATTGTTTTGAACATAAAAGTCTCTCTGAGTCAGTTAGATAATCCAGTAAAACTAATGAAAGCTTCATCCCCAAACTTCACTGCAAAAGTTTTTACCCACCATGTGACAGGATGCTGCCTGGCAAACAGCTGGCCACCTTGTAGTAGGAGGCAGTGGTCATAACCAGTGCTGACTGAACTTTTCCATGCACTGATGTCTTGTAAGTTTCTTCAATATTGTGAGGTAGGCATTTTTATTTCTTATGATTACAGACAGGGGATATGACGTTTACTGAGGTTCAGTGGATGCTGTTGAGTTTCAAACTGAAAAATCCTCTTAAATCAGGTCTTAAGGGTTCGGTCCTTAGCTTGCTGTGACTACTTTGAGGACCATGGAAGCTTTAGGAGTCAGGGCCTGTCTGGGGCAAGTGGGTCTTTGGAGGTTATATATACCCTGGTTCTGTATTCTTCTGTTTCCAGGTCTATACCATGTGAAGGAGGTATCACTGGACACTACAATAAGCAGGGGATTATGAGGCACAATGTCCATTGCTTGTACATGAACAAAACAAGCACAGGTGCACTTACTGCACCAGTATGATTCCTGAGTGATCTGATTCATAATGCACCTAAATGGCTCCTTATGGAGGTGATAGGAAGATGTGGTTTTCTCAGACACATTAACTATGAGATATTTGGTATTTAGTTATAGAGAGCAATAGCTATCGATAGATAATAGATATTTGCTGTAGATAATAATAGATATTTAATTATCTATGAGATAATTGCTGAAGTTCTGCCATTAAATATTCATCTCTCAAACACAGGCCACTCTTTATCACCTTGTGAAAACCTAAGGGCTCAATAGTTGTAATGTGGACATGCATGCCTTTCCTGATGGCAGTTTTCAGTAGGCCCAAAGGGAAAGGATGGGACAGGGTGAGATGAGACTCAATGCAGGAGGAAGAGGGAAAAGGCAAGAGATGAAAAGTGTGTGTGTGTGTGGGGGGGGGTCTGAGTACTTGATTGACAAAGCCCCTCTCACCTACTTTGCTGAAGGATTGATTGAGCCTAAAGTTAGGCAGGCTTTCAAGGTTAATGAAAAATGTGAACTTAATAGAGAAAAATCCAGTGTTTAAAGACCAAGTTTTCACCTTAAGATAATCTGCAAGGGGCTTGAGAGATGGCTCAGTAATTAATAGCACTGGCTACTCTTCCAGAGGACCCAGGTTCAGTTCCCAGCAGCTATATGGCAACTCAAAACCATCAGTAACTCCAGTTCCAGGGGAGGTGATGCCCTCATCTGGCTTCCATGGGTACTAGGCACACACGTGATGCACAGCAATACATGCAGGCAAAACACGCATATGCATAAAATAAAATAAAACATGTTAAAAATGATCTACAAATACAATCCATAAATAGCTTAAACCCCAATTCTGCCACCTCCTGTCACACATACACACACACACCATTTTGTTTTTAACATCAGGTCAGATATGATGGAAAAGGCCAGAACTGAGAGTTAGCTGGATGCTGGGCAGATGATATTTTTGAAGTATTTTTAATCTTCTTGGATGATGTCTTCCCAGAGCTTATCCATGCTGGACATGCTTCAAACCAGGTTGACATGAAACAACCTTCCAGAGACTTTTCAATTCCCACCAGTGTCTTTGTTCCTTGTCATTTGCCTGTTAGCCATTACAGGATGATTGTTAGTGGAACACTCTCTGTCCTTAGTGCTCTTGTTCTGCCAGAAATGTCTGTATAAACTCTTTCTTCTACTGGGGTCCTTCTCACCTCTGGGTGAAGCAGAAGGAGAAGGAAACAGTTTACATAATGGTGTGATCACACTGATGCCTGAAGCTTATTTTTTCTCCAATTACCACATTTCTTGACAGCTAGTTTAGAAGTTGTTACTGTTTTTTTTTTTTTCCTGCTTGAGAGCTTTCTGTTATAGATCAAGTTCATCAGAGCATTGCTTTAAAGGCCACATTTAAGCAGGGCTTCTGGTTTCAAAACAGGACTAAATGTGTGCTTTTTCACCAGTAACACAGACTAGAAAGACAGACATGCCTTATCTGTGAAAGTCAATCAAAGATACTAATGTTTGGGAAGTTGCCCAAAACTGGAGGAGTGAAACCCTCCTTGCAGCAGCTCATTCAGACTGTGGCTTAGCTTGGATTGCTATGCAGACCTATCTGCACAGCTGATCATAGAGGAATGCCTGACCGCATGAAGGCATTTTGCGGTCAGAGAAACTGAGGGCTTGACACAACCTTTGAGACACTGGAAACAGTTGGCCATCATGACAAAGGAAAGCCAAGTGGCTCAACACCAGGAAAAAAGTCCTTTGTTGTGAACAGAACATGAGACTCCTCGCCTTGCTAGTCACTGCCTAAATGAACTTGAGCACAATCTTAGGCTTCTCTGAACTCCAGTGTTATCATGCAGCTAGTATACAGATGAATGGACAAGATGCAATGGAAGGGCTGAAACAGGATCCAGCGTAGAACTATATGTCAATACTTGAGTGGAAAAGTGAGTTTTAAGATCAATTTCTGGCAAGGCATTTAATCCCAGCATGCGGGAGGCAGAGGCAGACAAATTTCTTGAGTTCCAGGCTCGCTTGGTCTACATAGTAAGTTCAAGGCCACCCAGAGCTATATATAGTCTTATTTTCTTGCGTCTTTCCCCTTCCCATTTAGTTCTTGATGGACTTGGTGTCCCCATGCAATGTTACCATGTCATTCTAGTCATTTCTTGGTGATTCATGTCTTTTGTGTATTTTCTGAGACAGAGTCTCATCAAGCCCAGGCTAGCTACGAACTTGCTATCTAGTAAAGGCTAGCTTTGAATGTCTGATCCTCCTGCCTCTGCTTCCTGAGTGTTAAGATTACATGGTATTTTATGTGGCACCAGCTTTATGTAGTGAGGAGAGAACTCAAGGCCTGTGCATGCTAGGCAAGCACTTTGCCAACCGAGCTGTATCCCCAGCCCCAGTTACTACTTACCTTAATGTTTTAAAATATTTATTATTAGTTTGTTCTAACTTGTTTGGCCTTGCCTCTCTGCATTTTTTCCCCACACACCATCATACTTTGGTTGCTTTGAAATACTATTTCCTAGAGGGTATAGAGCACTTACTTGTTCTAAGTCTTTACTAAACAACTAAAGAACAAGACTGTTTAAATGCACAGAAGTTTATGGCCCAGCTGACTTCTGTTTGCTTATTCTGAAATCCTCACATATTTGTGCCAGCATGGCTTTGCTGATGCTTCCCATTGCTTAACCTGACTTTACCCCTTCTCTGGTTAGCAGCCTTATATCTCTTGCAGTCCAGCTCAGTTGTATAATGCTTTTTCTGTGTGTATGTGTGTGCAGTACATGCACATGAATGTGAGGGTGTGTGTGCCTATATGTAGGGCCCCGCAGAGGATGTCAGGTATCTTCTTCTATGGCTCTGCACCTTATTGCCTTTGAGACAGGCCTTCTCACTGAATCAGCAGTTCACCTTTTCAGCTAGGCTGGCCAGCATGCTCCTGGAATCTGTCAGTTTCTACTTACCAATGCTGGATTCATAGGCACACTTAGCCATGCCTTGCTTTTTTATATGGGTGCTGGGACTTGAACTCAGGTCCTCATGCTTGCACAAGAATCAGTCTTACCTAGAGATATCTCTTCTACCTAGGTATAATATTCCTTTATCTCTTTAGGCATAGTTTAATGTTCCTCTTCTTTGATTCTATAGTGCATTGTATATAATTCTGCTGTGGCTCTCACTGTGTTTGGGGTGTTTATGTCTACATTTGCCTCTGGATTGTGAGCTTATGGTCAGAAGAGGGGAAAAGATTTCAACCTATTCACTCAACTTACTGAACTTTATGTGTAGAGAACTTCAACACATGCTGAAGCTATGAGAGCTACAATGCATGGTAATGGCTCAAGGAATTCGTAGTTATACATAAATTCAATGCAAACACACTATTGTTGTAGCAAATAATCACATCATTTCTCATTTGTCTATATATTCCCATTTTCTAAGGCTTTGTTATTTGACTTGATTTTAATTCTCTAACCAAAAATATCTCTTAACAGCTGACCGCAAATGCCCGATTTCACCATTCAAGTTAGTTTCCCTTCAGTCTGTAATAATCAAGATTCCTTTGGTTTCAACTCAACCCAGTGTCAGCAAAAAGAGAAATTTATCAGCTCAGCAAGGCAATTTTGAACAGTGACATGATTTGAAGGCAAAGAAAGCTGGATTTCAGAAAGAAATGCATCAGGAGCTTATGCTAGGATTCTTCTCAGAATTGTGATGTCATGATTAAAGCAAGCTAGCTTTCTTTGTACACTTGTTTTGGAAGCTGTGTGAATACACCATTCAGATTTCCTTGAGACATTTGTGAGAATGTGTCCAAGAGTTGCAGCTGCAAAGAGCTTTGCTGGCTATACTGCTGAATTTCATCACCCGTGTTTGTCCTTAAACTGTCTCCTATGTACTCTGCAAGCCAGTGACCAGTAATAGGTCAGGGGTACTAAGGCAGGCACACCCCCAAAAAACCCAGCAAGCTCTGATAACAAACATTGGCTTGAGACGCCCCAACAGGCTCTCAAATCTTTCTTGGGTCATGGATAGTCAAGGATGCTACTGCTTGCTGTCTTTCACCTGTAGTCAGATTTGCATTGCAGTCTAATGGTTCTCCCTTCTTTTCCTGACTCCTTTACCTATTTTCTTTCATGGGTGATTCATATAATAAAACTTTGCATATCTAGTTCTTAATATCTACTTCTTGGAGGACCAAAGTGCTAGATACCAAGAGAGATTGCTGTAGGAAGTAGAGTGGACTGAAAAGCCTCCACCCCCTCTAAATCCACAATAGTGCTTTGCTGAGGCCAAACTACCCTCAGAGAGCTAATAAATGAATATCAATATGTGAATATGAAGGGGGTCTGTTGCTGGCCCAGTCCTTTAATGGGCAACATTGGTTTGGTAGCTCCGTGTAGATCTGGCCAACACTTTCTTAGAACTGTGATGCAGGCTGAGACTGCTAGTCAAAACTCTTTTCTTCTCCCTTCTCTTTCAGAAGTACCAATGCTACATCTTAGCATGAAGGTCTCTCTCCATACTCCTTCCTTTGCATCCCCCTAGGATGTTTTCCTCAGAAAACCACCTTGACATTCACACTTCAAAAGACCTAAACTGACACAGGTGATAAATAGGGTTATGGATAATTCTTGAACTCTTTCTTGCCTATAGATTCTACTACCACAAATCAATTCTTTATCCTCGAAGGGGATAAAGAAAACTACCAGTGAAAGTCTGGCTTGGCTAAAGACAGACATATTAACTAACCATCATCCAAAAAGTCATTCCTATGACATGTGTGGTTTTAATGTATTAGTGGGCATGTTTTTCCAGGCCAAAGTTATTATAGTTCTCAGGGTTCACAGCTGGTTAAGATTGATGATTACTTTTCTCCTCTAGTAGTATGCACAGAACCTTCCAACACTATGAAAGCTAGCCAGTGGGGATGAAGTTTCCAGGTCAGGACCAGCTAGATTTCTCCATGTTCAGTTTCTTAAGTATGTGGTGTCTCCCGTAATAGTGTGTTACCATCAAGTACTGGGGAATAACCAAGAGCATTGGCAATAGCCTGATTGTTTGGGGATCTATGAGACTTCAATGGAACCTCAATGACCAATAATTCCAAAAGAAGTAACCAATTCTTGGCATTTGGCTGTATTTGTTAGCCTTTTGTGTCTAGTAGGGGCATTGTTGTCCTGTTATAGGGTGATACACACACACACACACACACACACCCCGTTAGAATAGTAGCTTCCGTAAGTTGATAATGCTCTAGGAGAGAGCCACACAACCACGAATATTTGGGTAGCATAAATTGGTCTTGATGGGGTAAAAAAGGACCCAAAGATGGGTGAATGGGAAATGGAGAAGAAATAAATGTGGGAAGAATTTGGGGAGGAGAGTGACAATGATGAAAAGTTTTAAATGTTCTAAATAGCTAGCAAAGACAGTTTTGTTATTTGGTTTTGGTGCTGGGGATTGGCCCCAGGGTCTCCTGCATGCTAAACATGAAGTCTACCTCTGACCCATAAGCAGTCCTGAGGAGGATTTGTGAGTGTTCTCATCACAAAGAAATGAAAAGTTTGTAAGGAAATGGATATGCTACTACCCTAATTTGGCTAAAATGTACCAAGTACTGATAGACTAAATTGTACTCCATGAATATGTATAATTATGAAGTATCACAAAATGAACAAAAGGAAGTTTGGATACAGACTTGTGCACATATGTCAAACAGATCACGGGAAGATGGACATCTATAAGCTGAAAAGAGGCCAAACCCACTGATACTTTCATTTCAGACTTTTGGCCTCCAGAGATGTGACAAAATAAATTCTTGTTATTTAATCCTCAAGTAAGAATATATTGTGGTTATGTGGATACATTATGAGAGAAACTAGCAAAAAAAAAAAGGTTAGAAAAGAAAATTCTAGGTAGCTAATAGAATTTAAAAATTGACAGGGTTTAGGTATGTACACCTGTAATCCCACTGTGTGAGTATGGATGTCAATGGACATTGTTAGTCCTTGCTTTCAACTCTGAGACAGGGTTTCTCCTGTTCACTGATGCCAGTGCTAGGCTAGCCAGCATGTGAGCTTCTAGTGAGCTTCTTGTCTCAACTTACCATCTCCTGGCTATAGGGATGGGATGCATTATAGATAACTGCTTGTTCTACTGCATTTGGCTTTTACATTCTCTGGGGATCTGAACCAATGCCATCAAGCTTATGTGGCAAGTGCTTTTTACCTACTGAGTCACCTCCCTAGCCCAAAGACTGTCTATTAAAAACAATATCAACAATCATTACCATCATCATCACCCAGAGGAAGCCAGAGGTAACAATCAAAGAAGAGAGATCCAGGATCAGTTGAATAGGATAGAATCAGATAGTAATAGCAAGTCACTAGCCTTGAGGATTGCTCAGGGTATCAGCTACCATTTATAGCTTGCTTTTAAGGTCTGGCAGGAATATGATAAGTGAATAGGATGACTTTGTAGACAGGTCTAGGGGTGAATCAGTGAAGGCAGGGTGCAGAATGCATATACTGAGCTTTCTAAATGCAAACTGAGTTGAGCCACAGTTATAGATTAGTATATTTAGAACAGCAACAGAATTTTCCAGGAGTAGTCAGGGCCAGAGTTCTGTTCAAATCAACAAAAATCTGTCAATTCTTGGGTATCAGAGGCTTTGAAAGAAATAAAGAGGATAATAGTAAAAGGGGATCTGAGGTTTTTATTCCATACACATCTTCTGAAATGAAGGAATGGCTTTGTGACTTCGGGGATGTGAAAATGCAGCCTTACAATCAAGCTGAGAAAGTCAGAGGTCTAGCTCTCTGCTTGCTGGGGATACAGCTTTGGGTGATAGTCACTAAGCGGTCAAATGCGTCTTTTGAGCACATGCAAGGTACCTTCATATTCTTCCTTATGCTAGTACTTTTTCTTTTTTTTGCATCATCTCTTTCGTGTGTGAAAGCACATATGAGCAGCTGCAAGTGCACATGTATGCAGCATGCATGGCCACTGGTTAACATTGGGTATCTTCCTTGATTACTTTCTGTGATCAAGGCAACTATTATAAAAGGAAGCATTTAATTGGGGGCTTGCTTAGTTTCAGAGGCTTAGTCCATTGGCATCATGGTGGGGAGCATAGTGGCACACAGACAGGCTTTGGAGCAGTAACAGAGACCTTTACATCCTGATCCACAAGCAAAGAGAAAAGGGGGGGAACCACACTGGGAAGGTATGGACTCCTTTTTGTTGTTGTTGTTGCTTGTTAGTTTTCAAGACAGGATTTTTCTGTCCTGGAACTCACTCTGTAGACCAGGCTGACCTTGAACTCACAGAGATCTGCCTGTCTTTGCCTCTCGAGTGGTGGGATTAAAGGTGTGTGCCACTATTGCACAGCTGGTATGGACTTTTGAAACCTCCAAGACCACCCTCAGTGACATACTTCCTCCAACAAGGCACATCTACTTCAACAAAGCCACACTTCCTAATCCTTCTCAAGTAGCGGAACTACCTGATGACTAGCATTCAAATTTGGGGGGGCATTCTTATTCAAACCACCACAGGCAGCGAGCTCTGGCTTACAGACATGTGCTGTCCATAGTGCCTGGTCTTAATGTATGTGCTGAGGATCCAAACTCAAGTCATCATGCTTACACACATACACTTCTCTCACTAAGCTATCTCCTCTGGCCCTGCTCCTCACCTCTTTAATCTTAGGAATAAACAACTCCTGAGGTCATCACCATAATTATTTTTGTTTCATAAATGAAGACACTCAATGTCACATAAGTGAAGTCAACTCTCAAAGTCACATACCTAGTACAAAGTGCATTCTGGGTCTTGAAAACCAAAGATGACGTACAACTACTACATAATTGCTCACTCTATTTATAGGTCCACATTTTGGTCTTAACTCTGAACTCTCTCAGCTACCAACCTTTATTGCTTGTATTTCCATGTATGTCTTGGATTCCTCCCAGTTGTTTCGATTAGTACCTTGGGTTTTACTACTATTAATAATTGTCTTTTGTTTGTTATCATGGTTGGTTGGTTGGTTTATAAACTAGGCAATATAGGCAATTGATACAAAATTTGGGATTTCACAAAAGAATGCAGACATTTTCTCAGCTATCCAACAGAACAGTCTGTTCTCTGTTGCTATTAACAAAACGCCAGAGGCTGGATATTTATAAAGAAAGAAGGTTTATTTAGTCAGTTATGAAGGTGGAAAGTTCAAGACTGGGCTGTCCTACCTGTTTAACTTCTGGTGAGGGTCTCATGATGGATGGTATCACAACAGTGAAAGCATATATGGAAAAGATCACTTATCAAGACTGGAAGCAAGAGGGACTCAGAGACCATGTTTGCTGTTGAGATATATATATATATATATATATATATATATATATATATTTTTTTTTTTTTTTTAGGAAATTAATCAGGGCACTTGGAGAACTATATTAATCTCTTCTGAAGGTTAGATCTAATGATCTAACTACCTGCAGATGGTTCTATCTCACAAAGATCCTATCACCTGAACAATGTCACACTGGAGATCAATGGCCACCACATTGACCTCTGGGGGGACAAACTGCAGCATCTATTTCTCCCATTATCTTAAGGTTTAGTAGACATTTGTACTAGCTTCCTTTCATGTTCATCACTTATTTTGCCTTAGCATTGTTATTTTTATTTTCCTAACATTTTAAAACAATTTTACTTTACTGATTGTCATCATCATCATTAGTAGTATTTGTGTGTTTGTACAATGTGTTTGGGAGGCATGCATGTGCCACTGTGTATGTGTGGAAGGCAGAGGACAACTTTGTGGAGTCTTTCTCTCCTTATACATTTACATGGTATCCTGGTTAGATTTCATTGTTGTTGTTGACTTAATGAAGGCTATGGTCATCTGAGAAGAGGGAACATAAATTGAGAAAATGCCTCCATAGGACTGGCCAGTAGGCAAGCCTATTAAGCATTTTTTTTTTTTTGGATTGATTTGGGATGGCCAGCCCACTATGGGCAGTGCCATTCCTAAACTGGTGGGCCTGGGATGTATAAGAAAGTCAGCTGGCCTCTGTTCCACTTGTCAAGGCCTTTAGGTTCCTGCCTTGAGTTCCTACCCTGACTGCCCTCAGTGAGTGAGTGTGACCTGAGAGTTATGAGCTGAAATAAACCCTTTCCTCCTCAAGTTGCTTTTGGTCATGGTGCTTATCTCAGCAATGGAAACCATTACCAAGACACATGGGTTCTGGGAATCAAACTCAGCTCCTCAGGCTTGTATAGCAAGTGTGTTTATCCACTGAGCCATCTCACAGGACCTTGATATTTTTCGTCTTTTGAATGTAGAAACTATTTGTACGTTAAGGACATTTGTCTTGTCTGTGGTATGGATTGGAAATATTTTTCCAAATTTGTCTTCTGCCTTTTGAATTTTTGTTTTGTGAGATAGGGCTTCTTCTCACTATAGGCCAAGCTGGCCTATCACTACATAGCCCAAACTGTCTTCAAACTTGTGGCAAACCTCCCACGTTAGCCTCCTGAGTTCTAGTGCTACAAACATAAGCCACCATGCCTGGCTGCTTTTTTAATTTAAGAAAGTTTTTGTTTCCATGGAGGAAATATAATCAGTCAAATTTATCAAATTTTGAATTTATGACTTTTACAATCTACCATTCTTAGCTATTTCTTATTCTGAGGTTATAAAATAAAATTTCCTATTTTCTTCTTCTATTATTTTGGTTCTAATCCATCTGGAAATTTTCTGGCATAATATGTGAGAAATGAATTTAACTAAAGTTTTTTCCAAGACTGGCTTATCCTGAGATAACTATCCAGTTATTCCAATAATTTTTTTTGTTTTATCATTTTGGCTTCATTGGTTTGAAAGGCCATGTTTATTCTATACTAAATTTCTGGATACACTTGAGCTTGTTTCTGAGTTTTCTATTTACTGTTCTGTTTCTTGATATGTAAGCACCATATATTATTACTGCTTAACATCCATTCTAACTGCATAGAGACCACCTCTCTTTCTACTGCCTATTTCAGAAATCTTGCTGTTCTGTCTTATTTCTTTTTAATATGGATTTCAGAGTTTGCTTGCTGAACTAACTTGCCTTCAAATCTGTTGGCTTATTTTATGTTTGATTAGCTACTGATTTTGCCAGGAATGACATCTTTATAATGCTGTGTCTTTCTACCTAAGAACATGATAGACTTTTCTGCTGTTGTTCAAGGGTTCTTTGCTCTCCCTTAGTCATGCTATTTTTTTCCCAAATGAATTAACAAACATCTTGTTAACATTACTGGTGGATAATCTATCTTTTAAATTGCTATTATATATAATTTCTTCTTTCCTTTGTAGTTTCTGAATGGATTGTTTTGGCAACAATTTAAAAATCCTCATTCTGGCTGTGTTGTCTTAGGCTATCTTGGGAGACATCACATCTAATTTGACTTAGGCTGTAGGTCCTGCCTCTAGCTTGTTAGCAAAGCCCAGCTCCTTGGAGACCGAAGTCCTCTGAGGAGTCTGGCTATAGAAATAGCCTTTCCATACACCAACACACCTGTGAAGTGGGTGCCATGGGCACTAAAGCACAGGCCTGTTGAATCTCAGGCCCTTACTGCACTACAAGGTAATCACAGCAAAGCAGAAAATGAAAAAGTAAAACTTGTGTTGCTTTGTTCTAAGACTCTGTAGATAGACTTATCTTTAGTGTCTAGACAATTAGTTGCCTTGAGAAAACTGAGCATTCAATATTGTACATAAACACACAGCACTATTTTCTTCTCAGATAATGAGAGACAAAAAGAGGCCTACTGCCCTCCTCCAAGTAGAATCTGAGCTCTTAGAACCTGTAACTGCTCTGTACCCAGTATGAAGTATAAGCTGGTACGAGCATTCGGATATATCACTAATATATAAATTTTACTAAGATGATAATTATTCATATTAAAGAAGTTCAATAAGCTTCAAATAGAACAAACATAGTAAGATCATATAAAATCAATTACTGTACTGTTCAGGGATAAATACATACATGATAAAAACAATAAATAGCAAAGACAGGTGTTGGTTAGTTTTTAGTTAACTTGACACAAGCTAGAGTCAAATGGAAAGAAGATCTTAATTGAAAAAAAAAATGTCCCCATCAGTTTGCTTGTAGTGGCATTTACTGACTGCTAATTGATAGAGAAAGGATAAGTCCACTGTGGGCGGTGCTACCCCTGGGCAGGTGGTCCTGGGGTGTTTCTGAAAGTAAACAGAACAGTCTGAGGGAGTAAGCCAGTAAGCAGCATTCCTCCATGGCTTATGCTTCAGATCCTGCCTTCAGTTTCTTGCCTTGAGTTCCTGCTCTGATTTCCCTCAGTGATGGACTGCGGCATTTCAACAACAGCAACAACAACAAAACAAACACAAAAACAAAATAAACCCCTTTCTTCCCCAAATTGGTTTTGGTCAGGGTGTTTATCACAGCAATAGAAAGCAAACTAAGGCAGTAGGATTTACTACAATTCTGGAGAGGACAAAAGAAAGTGCTTCAAATGTATTCGGAAGTTCTTTACTTCAAGTGACCTAAAATGAGGCTAAGGATTACTGTTTAATTTGTATGTGTACATCACGACAAGTGGAAAATTAATTAAGTTCATCCATTTTTCTGTTACTTGTGATAACACAGTTATTTCTTTTCAAAGTCATAGTTTTTCTGAACTACCTCCTAAGTGTAAGGATTACAGGTGTGTGCTAGCATTCTCAGCTAACACTAGCCATTTCTTGTATTTTCCTTTAAAACTTTATTTTTAATTATGTGTATATATGTATGTGTGTTAGTGTGGGGTACGTGCACATGGTGCAGGTTTCCACGGAGTCCAGAACAGGTTGTCAAATCTCCTGAAGCTAGAGTTTACAGGTGAGCCTCCTGACATGGGTGCTGGGTTCAGAACTCAGGTCCTCCACAAGAGCAGATAGTGCTCTTAGCAACTGAGCCATCTCTGAAGCACAACATAAGCCCTTTCTAATAACATCCCTCCCCTACTAGACTGTGACTTCTATAAGGGCAGGGTATTGTTTCAGCCACCGTTGTCCACTCAGTTTCTCCACACATCCACCTTTGTCATCAACTAAACCTCTTGCATCCTAACAATGATCTTCTCAACTTACCCTACCCATACAGTTGTGTTTGAGCCCAGGCGGACAAAAGATGGAGACCAGAACATGGCCCAGTGTACCCAAGTGCTTGTTTTATTTAAAAAAAAAAAGACCTGGTTCTAAGTTGGAAATTAAAGAATATTCTATCACTCAGACCTCAGTTCCCTGGAGCCAGTGACTGAGTCACATGGGAGTCCCTTGCCATTAAAAAACAATTTTTTTTACTTTTATGTGCATGAGTATTTTGCCTGCAGGTATGTATGTCTACCATGTGTGTGCAGTGCCTGTCAATGCCAGAAGACGGCACCAGATCCCCTTGAGCTGGAGTCAGAGTTGTGAGCTGCCATGTCAGTGTTGAGAACTGAATCCTGGTCCTAAGGAAAAGCAGTCAGCACTCTTAACTACTGAGCCATCTCTCCAGCTCCACCCCCTTTAATTATAATGTCCACTCTGACTTTGGGTAGAGGGCTTTAGGATACCCACCCCAGTTACACTGGGGTAATTAGAGGCAGGGGCACTCAGCCATGCATAAATGGGCTAGCATATCCAAGGCTGTGGAGCTTCCCCAGAAGCCCAGAGTAAGTCTGAATCTGGAGAAGTCTGGTTCTTCTCCTTGATGACACTGAGCACATTCAGAATCTTTGTCTATAGTCCTCTGCTCCATAACTTCATAGGTGACTTCATAGGCCTCTGAATCCCAGTGCCCAGCAACACTGGTTTATTGAGCACCTACTTGCTCAGTGTTGGGAGATAAGGCACAGAAGTAAAATGAATTAAGTCATACTTACTGCTTTAGAGGAGCCCATGGTCCAGAGAGGAGATATGCAGAAAGTCACTTCAATATGTTAGAAAAATACTCAATAGAAATGTGTTCAGTTTACTCTGGCAATACAGAGAAGGGAGCTGTGAGATTTAAGATTGAACTGGACCTTGAACAATGTGGAGTTGTTAGCTAGACTGGCAAGGACTGCAGATGGTACTAATACTCTGTAATTGCTTAGTTTAGTTCTTACTCTAGTGCAAAGATGTGCCTGGCTGTTGTTCAAGGTGGAGTTAATGCTGCCAGGAACAGCGCTTAACCATCTTGAATAGATTTTGGTGAATATATGACTGAGATTTTTAAAATCCCTTTAGTAGGCTATCTCTCAAATATGTCCTTCCACATCTCTCAGGGTCCCTAAGTGGAACCAGCTGCCAGTTACCCAAAGGTGCCTTTTCTGTTCCCTTCCATATCCCATTTATCTATGACCCTAACTGTGGATTCTTTGGATGGAACATTTAAGAAATTATCTGCACTTAAATCCCAGTTTTGGGATCTGCTTCAGGGAAACCGGCCGAGTCACAAAGCCTAGAGGACATTTCAAGCAGAGAGAAACAGCATCAACAAAGGGGTGTGACAGACGGGAAGCCAGAGGGTGAGCTGGAAAGGCAGAAGGGAGGATCATGAGTGCCTTGCTAAGAAGTGGCTTTACCCTCTCTGGAGGAAGGATGGTGGGATTAAAAGAGAATTTTAAAAAGCCCCGTAAGTGTTTGGTGGTGGGCATGGCCACTGTCTGGGGGAGCTAGGGGAAAGACCTCCTCCTCATCACTGGCCCTTCTGCCTGAGGTGCAGGTCTCCAACTGCCAGTTCTGTATCATTCTGTACCACCTCAGTCAGACACCTGCCTTCCCTCTGAGTCTGTAGCTGCCTTCATCACCTGCCAGACTGAGCTGTTGCTGGGGCTGCAGCCACAGTTGCTGCAGGTGGGAGGAGCTCAGGCACCAGACAGCCACACCACACACAGTTACCAGGCCTGGGGCTGCAGTCTGTCCCCATTGGCTAGCAGACGGAATTTTCCTTTCTGCAGCTGTGCTTTGCCACTCATCACTTGCCTGTCTGCATCCTGGGTGCGGGACTCCTCTGAGACTTCCTATTCAGGCAGTCATTGGTATTCCTGTCTTGTGGGCTCTTGTCAATGGGGGAATTGGGAAGCATTTGCAAAGGAGGCTGGGTGAAGACCAGGTGCTTCTCCTGTTTGCCTGGATACAGAGATAGGGTGTGTTTTTGCTGCAGTATTTCATAAACACTCTTGTGTCTTGTTTTCATTTTCTTTGGCCTTTTCCTTTTCTTTTTCTTCCCTTTCTTTTCCTCCATTCCTTCCTCCTGCCTGGCTAAGGGCTACACACTCAAGATTTAGAGATAGAATCTTTGCCCTTGGAAAAAATCCTAGACCAAGGAGGGTGGGAGAGTGGAGAGAACACGACCTATTTATAACAGTGTTGTGTGATGAGTTCTATGATTTATTTATATATTTTAAATATTAGTCGATTGAAGACATTAAAAAATGATGTCAGGGCATAGGGGAGGAAAGAAAGAGCTTCCCAGTGGTGCTGGGGAATGAATAGCAGTTGTTAGGGCTAGCCAAAATAATGAGTACCTACTAACTGCTAGGGACCAGGACAACATTGTGAGATGGGTAGCCCTACTACGCCAAGAGAAGCTCAGAGGGGTTGGGTAAATCACCTGAGATCAGAAACATACACATGAAATAGCCAAGATTCCAAAATATCTGTATCTATGGCTGTCCAATCATGCTATGCTTCAAGGCATGGGGGTGTCCCAAGCAAAGACAACAGCTTGGGTAAAGCCTTAGAGACAGACCACAGATTACACGGATGCCCTGGTCTGTCATCTTCTCTAATCAACAGAATTTTCCAAGTATTCATTATGGCCTATAGGAAAAGCAAGGTGTCAGTGAATGTTCAACTCTTCCTTCTGAAGTTGGGAATTTGGGGTCAGTGAGATGGATCAGAGGGTAAAGCGTTTGCCCATGAAAGTTTGATGACCTGAACTTGATCCTCAGAACCCATGTAAAGGTGAAAGCAGAGAAATGACTCATGCTACATCATACACACAGAATAATAAACGATCTTTTAAAAAGTTTATGAATTTGCAATTTAAGTTTGAATCTCAGTTTCTCTGTGATAGGCAGTGTGACCTTGGGGAAATCCCTTTCTCGTGAGCCTCCATTTCTTCATTTGTTTAAATGAGAATGAGACTCTTATCGAGTAGAACTAATACAAGAATTCAAGTTCAGATACAAAGGGGCTCATCACTATTGATCTGTTCAAGGTGACTTTAGGCTACCCAGGTCTGGCTCATGATAGAGAGGTTGGCTGAATCATCATGTGAAGAGACTTTCAGATAATTGGATGGGGAATGCCTTCTATCCGCCAAGAAATGAGGGTGCTGGCAGACAGCCTATTGCTAGCCTGCTTCAAATGGACCAGATGCTAGTTTGGAGATGAGAAAAGACATTCTTTTGACACCAGCAGTGCAAGGAGAAGAGAAAAACCAGTAAACAGGAATATGGACTTATTCCTAATCAGGAATAGGGGGAAGGTAAGCCAATCAGATGTCTTAAATCCTCTGTTATGTCATGCTTGCTGGCAGATACTGCTAATGTGCAGGATGAAGAAAGGAGGGGAGAGGAAGTGCAGACAGGCTTGTTGGGCAGAATCCTACTCACAAAGACAACAGTCAAGTGTGAGACCTTGGAATATGACTGTTGTCTCAGAACCCTGTAGCTGGATGTTTTTCAATAAAAGAAATGGGGCCATCTGCTTCTAGCTGGCCCTGGTACCAAGGAGCCTTTTTCTGGGGACAAGCCATGTAGGTACTTGTATGCATAATGTGGTGCCATGGATTGACAGTGGAGGAAAGTTTCTTTTCAATGTACTGATACAGTGAGAACAAAATTAGAAGTTGTTTATTTCTATTTTGCAACTCATTAAGAAGTCACTCCCATACTCCCCATTAATAGGTCACTCTTATACTGCTTATTTGCAAAAATGCCTACCTCATAAATGCTGTTACCTGGATTAAAGGAGATAGCAAAAGCATAGCATCTGTCACTATGCTTAGCACAGAGATAATGCTCAATAAAGGGGGAATTAGCATGACAAGCCATTTCACCAATTACAGGGAAGGTACCTTTTTCTTTCCTTGTGGTTCAAACTCTTAGATTGCCATCAGAGATATTCTAACCATGCCCTCAAATTAAAATCTTTACAGAATCTCAGGCTGCTCCAATCTCTTCATTTTATACTCCAAAGAAAACAAACTCAGAATACTGTATAGTGATCAGGCAGCTAAATGATGAACCAGGGCTTCAGAAATTGATTGTCTCAAAGTTAGAACAAATGTTTCATTAAATTACTTTCTAAGATTTTTTTTGAGACAAGATCTCATGTGTTACAGGCAGTCCTCAAACTCACTATTTTGTGGAGGATGACCTTGAACTTTTGATGCTCCAAGGAGCAAGTTATCCTCTGAGTAATGGGATTATAGAAATTTGCCACCAAGTTTAAGTGGCAATGGAGATTTAACCCATGGCTTCACACATGTGAGGCAAGCACTCTACCGACTGAGCTACAACCCTAGATTTTTCTTTCAAATAATTTTTATCATGAATCTGTTCCTGCCATATGCCAGACTTGATATTGGATACTATTTATGTGAAATCTCATTTAATTTTTTAACAGCTTTGTAAATAATAATTGGTGCTCTATATAAAGAGTTTTATTAAAGAAGTGGTATTATATTGCTTGCTAATAAGTGACTGAGGCAGGTGATAAACCACATGGGTCTGACTCTTAAGCTTTAATTAGCACACAACTGGTATTAGCCAAGAAAGCTTAGGAAACCAAATTCTACCTGTTGACCCTGTAAACACAACAGCTCACTCAGTACTCCTTTTCTTACCACCTGGAAGGTACATCCATTAAATAGGAACTGTCCCAGCAGTAGAGAGAGGGGGTTGCCTTAAGCAAAGACTGGGTGAGAAAAGCTTAGTCTTGCTTCTGGTGTGGACCGAATGCTAAGTAGAAGGGATGGTGTTCACTCATCCCTGCAGCAGTGTGAAGTGCTGCTGGAAAACAACTGCTGATAAATCCTCTGAGTTTCCCAGGCTGAGAAAACCCACTCTGTGCTGCTTGTGTGTGCATGACAGAGATGCTCCTCTATCACCATGGCAACAGCCAACACACCAGCATCCTGCAAGAGACCAGAGCTGCTCTTTGGGGAGCTGTGGTCTTAGCTGGGTGAAAATAAGAGTGGGGTATGCTGGGGAGGGGGAGGGGAATGGGGAAGAGGGAAAGGGAAGGGGTTGGGGGAGGGATGTTCATTGGGTAGATTTTTTTTTTTTTTTTTTTTTGCTTGAATCTAGCTGGTTTCATGGCAGGACTGTTTACATGGGGTCTTGCTACACCAAACCTCATATGTCTGCAAAACTCTGGGTAATGAGAGGTGTCAGAGAAGCTTAGAAGAGTCTAGGAGGGCATGTTATTTCAGCTACGGTTTCCAATAAGCACATTTATTTGTCAAGCTACTGATGGATGGCACCTTTCTTAGGGGCCTGTCAATATATCCTAATGGAGAATCTCATGGGCTTTGTATTCAGCCAGACCCACTCCATTTTAGTTCTAAGAGCTAACATTAGCTCCCTGATTTTCAACTGCTTTATGGGCAAAAGAGAGAAATTTAACATTTCGCTTGTTAAGGGTGCGATGAGAGAGCATACAGGCGGTTTCTGGAAGGAAGTCAGTGTCTAATCAGTTGTTATTAGAGCCCCAATAAACAGACTTGGCAAGGGGACCATCTCTGGCTCCCTTAAAGTCAGAGCCAACTTGGAACCAGCACCCATGTCACCCAAGCTTTCTCTTGCTCTCTAAAACCATCTGTACTGTCCAGTGTCTGCTCCCCAGGCCCCGCCCTTGACTATATTCCCTAGCTCAGCCTGCTGACATCAGGTTTTGTTTGCCTTGTGAGACTCCACCCAGAGAATCTCACATCAGACCTTAGGGATCACCTGGCTCAGCTCCCTCACCTTTATTTTCCACACTAGAAAATGCAAGAGCCAGAGAGAGTGAAGTGCCTTGTTCAAGGTCACTCAGAAAGGTGGAAACTGTTAGTTGAAATGGTTGCTGCATTTATTTTAGCAGATATGACTAAGCCTGAGAGTCACTGAAAGAGGGATGACCCTTACACTCCACACCTGCTTGAGTGCTCTTGGGTGTTTAACACCGGGATAATTATGTGTGGGAAGAATTTTCTTTTCTTTCTTTCTTTTTTATTTTTTTTTCCCCTTTGGTAATTTAGTTGTGCTGGCAAGCTCTGTGATCCACTAGAGTTAGAAATATCAATAGCTAACATTTGCACAGTGCTTTACAGATTATAAAATGCACTCACTCAGTTTTAATCTCAGTAGTCCTTCAAAGTAGTTAAAACAATCGTCACATTCTTTCACAGCTGAGGAAACTGAGACTGACAGGGACTTGGGCAAAGATATGCAGTTAACATGATTTAGAACTTGACTTAGATTTCTGGGTTCCTAATTATGGCACATTGGTCCAGCTGATGTGGCTACTCTAATTGGATGCTAGAGACTATTCAGCTGTAGTCCTCTGCTGACCATTCAGAAGTAGAAAAGGAAGGAATCCACGGGACCCAGACCAGTAGTGTTAAGAGGGCCCACCTCAGTGGATATGATGGATTTTGGGGAGGTGCTCCAAAATACAAGATAGTGTGGAAAGAAACCATAATGTCTCTTCTGGTAGAGTGTTGGTATTTTCAAAGTCCCTCTTAGCTCATGTCATAAGATGCACCAATCAGGTAGATCCTACCACTTCCTGTTTCATATGAACCAAGAGACTTAAGCAGTCTGTGGGAGACTGCAAAGCTAATGAGTTAGTGACAGAGCAGGACAAGGTTATACAATTTCTGAATCCCAAACATTTCTATTTCTTTTTAGAGCAGATGAGTCTGAATGGGCTTCCTGAACCCAGAAAGTGAGTAAGAGCTAAAAATGGTGGTTCAAGCCAACTTCCATGTTTAGAAACCAGACAACATTTTACTCAGTAGCTAGTGCAACAGATCTTCCTCTAAGCTAGGTTTCTGTCTTACTCCATCCCTCTTTCCCCTACTCTTCTATTAAAAATTTAATAATAACAATAATTTATTATATGAGAGAGGGGCAGGGAGAGGGGAGAGGTCAGAGGATAACTTGTGGAGTTATTTCTCTTGTCCAACATTCATGTGGGTTCTGGGAATCAAACTCAGGTTGCCAGGCTTGCATCTTTACCTGCTGGGCCCTTTTGCCCATGAATCTTCCTTTCTGTTCTTGAAACCAGGTCTCACTATGTAGACCAAACTGGTCTTGAACTTGCAGTTATCCTCCTGTCTCTGCTTCCTGAGTGCTGGAGTTACCAATGTGAGCTACTACCACATCTAGCCTAAGCTAGGCTTTTGGATTCCGCCTACCCAAGACACTCCCACTGCTGCTCAGTCACATACCCAGCTCTTCCCCTGTGAGCTTTCTCCACTGCACTGCTCAAAGGAAGACATACCAGAGAGGTGATAAAACACTATTTTTAAAAAAAATAATCAGGATTATTTGATCTGCAGTTGCCAGATGTTTACCTGTTTTTACAATCTAGTGAGAAGATAAATATTACATGTAAAAGGAATGCAAAGAATTCTGGGTTTTGAGTAGAATGCACCTCTGAGATTCTGACAGTTGGCTCAATTGGTCACTGAGGGATTAAAAGAGGCAGGGGGGACACCTCTGCTGACTGCTCTGACAGAAATACCTTTTAACATGAGATGGGGGTGGGGAAAGCTGGCTGGTTTCTTAGACAGACAGGAACAGAAGTCCCTAATGTTGCCAGGCTTTTATATTTTGTAGAGTTTTCTAAATCCAAACTTGGCCATCCCTTCAATTCTAAGTAAAAGATAGTGAATAAGACAGAATGACTGGGCGGCATTCTACCTGCTTCTGGAACCTAGACCCACAGGTAGGGATAAGGGAAAGATTTCCATTACAACAGGATAGAATTCAAGCTTAGACTAATGCACAGATGAAAAGACACACCCTGGCAAGGACCACTGTAATACAGAGGACATGGCTTAAATTCAGGTTTAAATATAGTTGTATCCACTCACAAACACTTCTGATCACATGCAACTGGTTAATGGCCACCTATATACAAGTAAGAAAATAGTCTGTTTCTCCATAAGAAAAGATTCTTATTAAAATCTACCAGAAGATAATGAGTGAGTTCATAGAATATTTAATAAACATTTTTGATGGATTTGTGGACCTCTGTTGCTGTAATGGAGGAATTTAAAGTTTTCTGAGAATAGTTTGGTGTAGTTCTCACCTCTGTGACATTTACGTCTGTTAGCTATTTACCAGCCTGTGTAAATCATCCCGAAAGTAACAGAAACAATACCTAATCTTGAGATGATTTTAAAAAGACAAGTTGGATAGATACAGTGATATAAGCACATAGAGAAGTCTCCATTATCTGATGTGAATGCACTCTAAGACCCACAGTGGATGCCCCAAACCACTGGTGGTATAGATCCCTGTATATACGAAGATGCCTTCTATACAGACATGTCTATGACAAAGCTTAATTTAAAAATTCAACATAGCAAGAAATTAAGAATAACAACTAATAATAAAATTAGACAATAACAACAATATACTATCATAAAATTCATGGGTAGTTGTAGTAGTTCACCTACTGTGGCAGTTCACCAAGGAAGACAAGGAGGTGTATGACTATATTTGGAATCCCTGTCAGACTTCAGCAGAGGGAACCACTATCCTGGCCAGTGCATACTGGACAGTGGAACCCCAAGTGTCTGAGCTCAGGTGCTTTTATTGATAGAGAACTCCTCAGGTGTTCTACTGATAGCACATGCAGATCATTAGCAATTGAACATGCCCTCCATAAGCCTAACACCTTAGACAATACAAAACAACAAGACCTAGGCAGCTCCTCACTCAACAGTACACAAAACAATTACTTTATACATAACTAAAAATAAACTTCCATAACAGGTGGACTCTGCCCCCCATACCTTACTGTACTATAAATGTTAGGAACCTAAGCATATGATTTTTTTTTCTTTCCATAGTAAAATAAGAACTTTTCTCTTTTCTCTTAAAGGTACTTTATGGCTTGTCTTTAGCATTTTCTCTCTGGTCAGCATCACTATTCTTATGCTTTGAGGTTATTAAGTAGAATTTGGTTCACTTGGACACAAGTACTAAGATACTGCACTGGATGTGATAACGGAGATAATAACTAAGTGACATACTATGTTAATAGTGTCCACAGCATCGATGTGTTGGCAAAGGAGTGATTCATATCCCAGAGGTTCCATCACAACACACAGTGGTATGCAATCTCAAACTTTAAAAGATGTGGTTTTTCTATTCTCTAGAATTTTGCTATTAAACACACACACACACACACACACACACACACACACACACGGTATATATGTAGATGTCAGGGGATAACTTGTGGGAGTTGTTTTCTCTTCTACCGTGTAGGTCCCAGGGGTTGAACTAGGTTGTTAGGCTTGGTGGCAAATGCCTTTTTTTGAGCCATCTCAGCGGCCTCCCTGGAATTTTCTACTTAATGTTTCTGGATCACAGTTGACTTCAGGTAACTGAACTGCAGAAAACATAGCTATAGATGATAGAACACTGTACACAGGAACAGCCTCTCTGAGCCTCCTCTATAAATACTGTAGGCACATTATATACCATACAAAGGTCGAAGGATTAAAATAACATAGACAGCAATAGATCTACACAATCCTAATATTGATCTGGTCTCCCTGGCCAATCTCTTGTTCTCCTCTCCATCTCAATTGCCTTCTCCACTTTTTCCTGTCTAGGAGAATTTCCTTAGTCCCCTGCAAAATCTCCCATCCCTGAAAACACTTCTTCTTCTGGCTCCTGTAACATTCACTGCTTGCTCCACTTTCTGGTTACTCACAGACTGTTCTGCTACTGCTAATTATATGTTCATGTGTTTATAAGCTGTCTTATTAAGGCATGAATTTGGAGTTTATTCATACATAGAATCTTCTTTATCATCTAGCCAGTAGCACACAAAGCCTTATGTGTTTTAGTACTCAAAGTATTTTTTTTAATAGGCTGGTTTAAAAAACATTATACACATACTACAAGCTCAATATTTAAAGGGAATTTTTAAATGAAATATATTAGTTCAATAACAAAATCACCTAAAACTAGAAGTTACATTGTGCTGGATAATTTTATGTCAACTTGACACAAGCTAGAGTCATCTGAAAGGAGGGAACCTTACCTGAGAAAAATATCTCCATAATATCCAACTGTAGGGCACTTTCTTAATTAGTGATTGATGAAGGAGGGCCCAGCCCATTGTGGGTGGTGCCATCCTCAGCTGGTGGTCCTGGGTTCTATAAGAAAGCAGTCTGGGCAAGCCAGTAAGCAGTACCCTCTCCATGGCCTCTGCATCAGCTGCAGCTTCCAGCTTCCTCCCCTGCTTGAGTTCCTGCCCTGACTTCCTTGGATGATGAATTGTGATGTGGAAGCATAAGCTGAATAAACCCTTTCCTCCCCAAGTTATTTTGGGGTTCTATCATAGCAACAGTAACCCTAAGACATACATAGACTCTGAAATCCTGCCAATAGAGAAACATGTGTTTGGAAAATATTTCTTTGATTTTCTTTAAAAAATACTTTTAGAAAAGAAAGTATGTTAAATTACATTTATTTGATTATCAGTGACATTAGTTTTATTTGTCAGAAAGAAAGAATTGAATTATGTAAGGATACAGTTCAATTCTGAAACAACCAAGTCCTTATTATGTGACAAGTAATATACTTGATGTTGGGGGTTCAAAGATGACTAAGACACAGTTCTATGCTTGAAAAGCTCACAACCTAGTCATCAGAATATTTTATTATAATGTCTTCAGAAGATCTGACAAAGTCAGTATATGAAACAGCTCATTCTGGAGTAGCCATGAACTCATAGACACCCCTTTATTCTCTGCTTGAATGCTTCCTTTATATTCTTAAAAAAAGATGCATTTCTATTGATATGTATATATGTTTATATGGTCATTTGAATGAGAATGGCTCTCATAGACTTTGGATGCTTGGTCCCCAGTTAGTGAAACTGTTTGGTACAGACTAGGAAATGTGACCTTGTTGGAGGTGTTTCATTGGGAGTGGGCTTTGAGGTTTCAAAAGCCCATGTGAGGCCCAATCTCTCTGCCTGTAGATCAGGATGTAAGCGCTCAGCTCCATGTCCAACTGCCTTCCTACTGTCATGATTACTGCCATGGTGACAATGGACTAATCCTCTGAAACTATAAGCAAACCCCCCAATTAAATGCTTTCTTCTATAAGTTGTCTTGGTCATGGTGTCTCTTCACAGCAATAGAACAGTAACTAAGACGGTGTGTCTGTGTGAATGTTATGACATGTATGTATGGGTGCCCTTGGAGGCTAGAAGAGTGTGTCAGATTCCCTGGAGCTGCATTTACAGGTGGTTATGGGTCTTTTGACCTGGGTGTTGGGAACCAAACTTAGGTCCTCTGGAGGAAGAACAATTGCTCCAAACTGCAGAGCCATTTCTCCAGTCCTGGAGGACATCTCCATGTCCTTCAGACATTTTACCAAATGCCTCTAGACCTATCTTAAACATTACTTCCTCTGAGAAGCCTTTTCTAAGCCTCAGAGGCGAATTAATCCTGCCTTTTTGTTGTTCCTAAACCACTTTATCCAGCTGGATTACAGAATTTCTCATATCTCATTGTGTTTAATTGTTCCCATCTCTATATGTCATTCTCCTTGATTTCCTAGCTTTTAGTTGTGAGTTTACCTGAGACAATGGTTGCTTTCTAATCTAATTGGTTACTTATTTTCACAACTGACTGCAGACCTCTCTGATACTATTGGCTCAGAGCTGAGCACCAGTTGGGATGTATAAAGCAAGAACATCATGCTAACATTAGTGACAAGACACTCACTGATTCCATTCAGCCCAGTTAATACTCACTGAGAACCAATTCAAATAATAATAAGGACTTAGGCACCCCTATTGGAATATCTACTGTGTACCAGATGCTTTACATTCACATTCTCATTTACTCTAACAGCTTTGAAAAGTGCTCTTTTTATTAGCTGTGGAAAAAAGGTTCGGAGTAATGATTTGTCCAAGATCATACATCACTCTAGGTGGTCTGCATGTCAAGTACATCTGCTGTATTTTGCCCCAATACAATGTAGGGAACTAATGTACCTGAAGAACGATCAAAACAAACGTCTGAAGGGCACACAAAATTTAGAGAGTGCACAGAGGTTGGCAATCAGATAAACCTTCATCGAGGTGGTCTAGGTCTCCCTACAGCACTGGAAAAACAAAAAACAAACCCAACCCAAATCAACCAACCAACCGACCAACCAACCAACCAAAAACAACACAAGTCAGGGAAGCAAAAAGAGGGGTAGCTTTGGCTATCTCTCTGAGGGATCCCGAGGGAGACCTTTCCAGCCTTCACGTGATTTCCTCCGTCTAGTCAGTGAAGTGAGAGAATTATGTGCTGTTAGGTAGGCCACGGAAATTGCCTCCAAACGCCCTTCCTGGTCAGTATGGAGAAGCCTGCTTAAGTTCCTTTCTCCTCAAGGAAGATGAGATGTTCCCCTCTCTCCCCCACTGTGGTCTGGACTCCTTCTTCTTGGATTAGGGGAAAATTTTTTTTTCAAGGGGTGGGCAGCTTTTCTTTCATTCATTCATTCATTCATTCATGCATGTCTCAGCATTCAGGGTGTGTGTTAACAGGAACTGACTAGTCTGTTCCTCCTCACCGGGGTTTGGGGCCATTAACATCTTTCTCCTGATCTTCAGGAAAGGAGAAGCTTCGTTTTGCTCACTGAATGATGTGCCTGAGTGTGCGCCCGTGCACACGCGCCCCAGCAGGGTGGCTCTTTTCTCTCACCTCAGGATAGGGAAGCTGACACCTCTCTTCTACCTCGAGGGCCTGAGAATGGTGTCTTTGCCTCCATCTGGGACACGACTCTCCTCTCCAACCCACGAAGGTGGTGGTGGTGGGGACTCTCGGCTTCCTTTCCCTCCACTCGGCGAGGGCACTGGTTCCCACACAGTCACGCTCTGGTGGCGCGAGGCCAGACTCTCCCTTCTCCCCCACGCCAGCGCCAGGCCCGGCGCGCGAGAGTAGGCGGGGGCGGAGCGGGCGCTGCGGCGAGGGGCGGAGACAGCCGTAGCCACGCCCCCAGCACCGCCCACCGCTCTCTGGCTTGCAGGCTAGCTCCCCAGACCCAGAGCGCCGCGGCTGTCTGCTGGGCTCGCGCGCCGCGGACCAGCTTCGTTCGCCCCGCGCCGTCCTCCCTGCGCCGCCTGGCCCATCGCTTTCAGCGTCCTCAGCCCCTCAAGCCAGATGATGAACTTCTTGAGGCGCCGGCTGTCGGACAGCAGTTTCATCGCCAACCTGCCTAATGGCTACATGACTGACCTTCAGCGCCCGGACCCGCAGCAGCCCCCACCTGCCCCCGGACCCGGTGCCGCTTCGGCGTCGGCGGCCCCCTCAGCCGCCTCGCCCGGCCCCGAGCGCAGGCCGCCGCCCGCCCAGGCGCCCGCGCCGCAGCCCGCGCCGCAGCCCGCGCCGACGCCGTCGGTGGGCAGCAGCTTCTTCAGCTCGCTGTCGCAAGCCGTGAAGCAGACGGCCGCCTCCGCTGGCCTGGTGGACGCCCCCGTGCCTTCGGCCGCCTCCAGGAAGGCCAAGGTGCTGCTGGTGGTCGACGAGCCGCACACCGACTGGTAGGCCCCTGCGGGGTCCGCCGGGGACAGGGCGTGAGGATGGATCCTGGAGAATACCGGGAAGAGCCGGTGTCCGTGTGTGGGAGGGGCGAGGGCAGCACAGAGCTCCCAGACACCTAGGTCGTGAGGTGAAGGGTTCCCTGGCCTCCAGGCAGGTGGCAGAGCTGCTTCATTAAGCACGGATGGGGCTTAAGAAATAGTTCTAAGTCAATCACACTCCAGGGGAAGGCCATACAACTAAGAATATTTGGGCAGCACAAATTGGCCTTGATAGTGGTGATGGGGACATCGTAAAGTTGGGTGGGAAGGGAAGTGGGGATGGATCTGGGAAGAGTTGGGACAGAGGGTGAATATGATCAAAACACATTGTACAACATTCTCAAAGAACTAATAAAAAACACAAAAAAATACTTGGTGGGGGGTAGACTTGACAGTTCAGACCCAAACAAGGCTAAAGTAAAAATGGCTCTGGACTGCCATTAAAATAAAGGCCACAATAAAAGATTTTAGTCTGAAGGCCCGGAGTGAATTGGGAATAAATATTAGTATTTAAGGTGTTTGAAGATGATGGTGATTTAAAAAAAAATCTCTACTTTTGAAAGCTGGTGTCCTGCATTGACTTCAAGGTGGGTTAGATCACAGATGTGCTAACTCAGAGTACAACTGACATCTGTTTAAAAATATTGAGGTTATTGTATATGTGCAGTGGTGAGGGGATATATGCTTTTTAAATTTGGTTTCTCTCCCTCTCTCTCTCCCTCTCTCTCTCCCTCTCTCTCTCTCTCTCTCTCTCTCTCTCTCTCTGTGTGTGTGTGTGTGTGTGTGTGTGTGTGTGTGTGTCTGTACGCGCGTGCGTGCATAGATGATGGTGGCTTTTTCCAGCTGAATGATGAAGACCTAAGTAAAATATTCTAGATTGTTAAAGGGGTACAAATAAAATGATCAGCTTTAATGCAGTAAAGGAGAAACTTCAAGAATGCTTTTTTCTTTTTAAAGAGATATAGGGTGTTTTATATCTTAGACTGGGGAAGATTGGGGAAGGTGTTAGGTGCAGTTGAGAAACACATGAATGAGGTCTACTGAAGACTAATTATTTAAGAGCTTGAGAGTGGCTCCTTTGATGCAGCAGGAAGCTGACTTAAGAGATGGTGGTTGGTGGGCTGACTGGTAGGTCTGGAGGTGTTTTGAAAAGGCCAGGAATCGGAGGGGTTCTTCTTAAGGAATATGAGGAAGGGTTTTTGTTTTTCCTAAGGAGTTGAGGTTGATCGGTGCCTGGACCTGAGGATTCTTTCCAAGAGGAAGACACAGAGACCCCAGAACTGTTTATTTCTCTTTTAGCTGCTTCACTGTTGTGCTTTCTCTGCCATTTCTTCATTGAGAGACTTGAGGGAGTGAGGGAGTGCTGGTATGAGCTGGTGGAAGTGAGATTGTATACCTGGAGATGTAGATGTATGTCCTGCTGCTGGCTGCTGTTATCATGCTGGTAATTTTTGTGGTTGGCCTTTATTTTTCAAGATAGTAGGGTAGAAAAGACCTCATCAGGAAATAAGAAAGGTACCACCAAGAAGGCACTGGGGAAAATATGACAATAGTGCCACTGGCAGTCTCCTGGAAGAATTACTTTCAGTTCAAATCAACAAGTGGTTGTTCAGGAGGAAGGGAAGGTAACTAAGCTCCATTTAAGCACCCATTGTATGTCAGACTCTCCATTGAGGACTCTTAATGTGACATTCCATTGGGTTTTCACCACAAAACTGAGTCTTAGGAAAGGTAAGTGGTGGGCTTACAATGGTACAACTTACAAATGGTACAGTAACATGCTGATTTTAGGACTGTTTGGCTTCACTGCTGCCACACCCACTGCATTGCCTCATTATTAAAATGTTACTATGATCAATAATAATGATACACTTCCTTTTAGGGGTTAGAAGATGTTGGGGGCCTTTTGGAAAATTCACACTCATTTGGATGACACAATGGATACATGAGACAGTTAAACAGAAGATATTTCAGTAAATAATAAGATCTAGAGTTAAATGAATGAAAGAAAAGCCAGGAAACTGGGGGCGAATGAGACTAGCATTGATGTTTTGTTTTTCTGTGCAAGATCTGATTCTTGTGAGCTTTGTCCTGGTCTCTTACCCCACTGAAGCTATTTGTTTGCTTCTTATTGCTAGTTAGATATCCATAGTTAGGGAGATCGATATTTGTATGAGTATGAGGCCCACAGTGAGTCTGGTTAGTTAGATATGAGAGGGATTTGAGATTTGAAATTCCTTTTGGATAGATTATTTTCTAGGAAGAGTGCCTAGTATAAACTAGAGAATCTGCTTTGCCCTAGGGGCTAGACTTCTGATGGAGGCAATAGGATTCACTTTCCTGTGAGCTGACTTTGAACTGCTTTATGATTTCCTCTGAAGTAATAACATTAATTTATTAAAACTCTTAAGCCCAGTTTGAGTCTGGGACTTGATGGTAGTTCTGTGCTTCTGTGTTCTTGTAGTTAATAGCAATTCCTAGAATTTTGTCATCTTTTAACATGTCTAAATTTGTTTAAAATGCCTCAGTTAAATATTGCTGAATAGTTTTATTGAACGGTCTCTGTGAATTAAGAAGCAGGTGGCTACTTATGACAAACACAGTAGCTTACTAAGGTCCTTTTTTTCTCTAAAGGCTAATTTAAATAATTTGTCTCATAGTTTAAGCTACCTAGACAAAATTGAGCAAGCAGGTGTTATATATACCAGTGACATTTTTATGGTGCTTGAGTAGGAAGAATGTAGTATCCCAGTAGAACTTAAGAATGTTGGTCCCATCTGAATTATAGAATGCTAGCATAAAGAGGGTTTTTAACAAGCATCTAAATAATTGCAGATTTAAAAGAAAGGCTTAAAATAGGCACCTTCTTAGATCACTATTAATATACAGAGGGTTCCTTTGAATTTCTTATCAGTGTAATTATGGGCAATGTAGTTTGGAACCCTGATTTCTGACTTGATTCATGAGAAAACTGGAGGGTGCTTCTTTTTTTTCCCCTTGAAATTCCAATGTAGCCTGAGAGCTTTAGATTTATTTGCACATTAAAAGTTTATTGAAAAATATGTGTGTGTCACTAAAAAATGATATCAAGCTCATGATACACTATTTAATTATTATTGGTTTTTGTATTGCCCCCAATACATGTCTTTTTAAGGCTCATAGATAAATTTGAAGTGCAATTAAGATTGCACTTTAATGATCTACATTTTATCATAGAGCAGGTGGTCATTTGGCACATTATTGCTTCTTCTATTATACTCTCACTGGTGAAGAGGCTAACTTTTCTACTATTCTCCTCTGCTTCCATGCAAGCAAGCTATTGTGACTCCAGTAGTCAAGTAAGCTTTTCATACTGGCATACTTCAGTGTTTGATTTGAATATCACTATAGCACATGAATTCTTGATCTAGAGACCACAGATATGATAACTAAACATATGTTTATTAAGTATCTTTATAGGATACATTTGCTAAGGGAAATGATAAATAATATCTGTCTAATAAGAGCTTACTATCCAGCTGATCAGATAAGATAAATATACATTTTAAAAAGCTTACTAAAATCTACTTTTTTTTCCACAACAGAGTTTCTTTGTAACACTGGCTGTCCTGGAACTCACTCTGTAGACCAGGCTGGCCTCAAACTCACAGAGATCTGCCTGCCTCTGCCTCCCTAGTGCTAGGATTAAAGACTTGCGCCACCACCGCCTGGCTCTAAAATCTACTTCTTTTGTTCAAAGTATGGTTCTTGGATCAACAGCATTGACATCAACCAGAAGCATTTTGAATTACAGAATTTCAAGTCCTACTTTCTACTCACTGAAATGTATTTTGCATTTGGACAAGATCCTATAATCAAATCCTCATAATCAATATTACACACTGAACTGAAGGATATGTAACTAGTTCTGTCAGCGTGGCAACGTGCCAACTACTCTCATTTGTTGAACAATGAGTATATACAAGATGTTATACTAAGCTCTATAAATCTCATTTGCTCTTTGTGATCACATTGTGATTGAAAAGAATGAGAGGTGGAGCTGGGCTGTGGCTCACACTTGTCATCCCAGCGCTCAAGAGGTGGAGGCAAGATGATTGTTTTGAGTTCAAGCCAGTGAGACTCAGTGTAAAGGAAGGAAGGAGGGACAAACATAGAGTAGCGTGGGAATGAAAAGAAGAGCTTCGAAGAAACTTGACTTCAGAGAAGCAGGTTTGGCTTAGCCCATTAACAAAATGAAAACAGTGCCAAAAAAGGAGGCCACAAAGAGTTTGGATTGACGTGCAATATAGACTTCCCGTTTTTAATAGACAACTTCTGAGCATTTTATTAAGAATAGGGGAATTCCCGTTTTTAATAGACAACTTCTGAGCATTTTATTAAGAATAGGGGAATGAAAGAAATGAAGTCTATTTGGATCAGTGTTTGTGAGTGGCTCTAGGAAAATATTTGGATTGGAACTTGGGATGGGTAGAATTCAAAGGAGGTTTAGGGTTTATTTCTGACAGCTATTATGTCTCCTATTCCTAATTAGAAGAATATAAAGTTTCCACAGAATTTCATTGTTTATAGCTACAATAGTTTACATTTTAAACTTCTAGGATATTAGAGCTGAAATATGGTCATCTGGGATACTTACGATCAGGAAAATTTTGGTTTGAAGAAGGTAAGTGACTTCCTCAAGGTTATTAGACTGGTAACTGTACATAACCAGAACCTGAATTTGTAATGTCAGTCTCTGGCATTTTTATCCTTTCATTTCTATTCTCGGTTTTCTTAACTATTGACGGAGCCTTTTGATCTTATAATTATAGCATTTAAAATAGAAAGAAGCTAAGTAATCATGTAGCCTAGAGAAATGAAAAAAATCTGTCGCAAAGGTCACATAAAGGCCTGGAGAGATTGCTCAGCAGTTAAGAGCACCTGCTGCTCTTGCAGAGGACCAGAGTTCAAATCTAGCACCCATGTCAGACAGCTCACAACTACTTGTAACTCCAGTTCCAAGGGGTCCAATACTCTCTTCTGGCCTACACAGGCACCCTCACCCCACATCTCTGTCTCTCTCTTTGTGCCTCTGTTTCTCTTTCACACACACACACACACACACACACACACACACACAAAAATAAATCTTAAAAAGAGGTCAGCAACAAAATGGTGATAGAACTTAGGCCCTAATTTTTTTAAGTCATCATTTAAGACTCTTTTCTCCTTAAATCTAGACTCTTTTCTCCTTAAAAATAATAATTGTTTGCATTTATTTATTGTGTGGGAAAGGAGAGGAAAGAGGAAGAAGAGAGAGAGATTGTGCGCCTGCCATGGCACATATTGGAAGGCCAGAGGACAACTTGCAGAAGTTGGTTCTCACTGTGTACCATGTGGACCCTAGGGATTGGACTCAGATTGTTAGGCTAGGTGCCAAGTGTATTAACCTGTTGATCTATTTCACCTTCCCTGAAAAATACCTTTTGCATCTCCTTCAATTCTTAAAAAAATCTTTATTTTTATATTTATTTATGTGTATATATACTGTATTTGTGCAGGTGCCCAAGAAGGACGAAGAAAGATTCAGGTCCTTTGAATCTAGAGTTACAGGCTGTTGTGGACTGCCTGATGAGGGTGCATGGAACTGAACTTGGGTCCTCTGCAAGAGCAGGAAGTGCTCTTAATAGCTGGACTATCTCTTTAGCCCCCTTTATCTCTGTTTTAAAGAGTAACTGAGAAGTTGTTAGGAACACTTGAGTGTATTGCAAGATATTCAGGCCAGAAATCATACTGTTAGTGAGTTATGGATGTTTTAGCATAGGTCATTCTAAAATTGTTGAAAGATACTCTTGAAGACCTGGTCATAAGAATCCAAAAATCTGCTAATGCTCTTAGGACTGGTGCTGTAATGATGACCTTCTTTCTGAGAACCTTTCTCTAGCTTACTGTTCTTGTCTATCCAAGATTACTTACTTTCTGTACTAAAATTCAGTTCTGTAGTGTTAGCCTTTTAAAGTATTTTGCTAAAATATATTTCTAATTAAGCAGAAAATTTCCAGAAGTCTCTACTTTTTTCTAAAATGTACAAAACAATTTTAACTGGAATATAGTTCATTGCAGTTGAGCATCTAACATAAACTAAATGCTGGGAATACAGAATTAATTGGGTATACATATCTATAGGGGTCTTCTATCTCATGAGAAAAGGACAGGCATTTAAACAGCTTTTCGATATATTGTGATAATTAGTATGCATAAGTTGCTATGGCAGCACCGAGATAGGTTATTGGGGATAAAGATGCGTGATTGGAAATGTTGCATCAAATGTACATCATGCATTCTTAGGTAAACCACTTTGCATCTTTGGACATTGATTTTCTAAAATTTGTCAACTACTGGAACTGTATCACACATTTGGTAAGATCCTTTTCATCTCTACATTGTATCTATGGTATATAGTTTTTGTGTTTTTTTTCTCAGAAACTTTAGTTCTATAATTTTTCTGTGTAGGTAATATCTGTACATCTTTGTCAGTAAATGGTTAAACATTTCTTTGAATGAAAAAAGCATACTTTTGGTACTCTAGTACCTATTTACAGTTTCTCAACTAGGAGAACCACATGGTTTCCTAGGGGAAAAAGAGCCAATCCTGTAACATTTGTTGTGTCTGTTTCCTCATTAAGGATAGGACTTTTTAGCTGACTTCTCTACTGCTGATAGACCAAACACTTTTTGTATGCATGTTAAATTGTTGTTGAACAGAATTTATTTCTTGATTCCTATCAAGTGTTCTGTGCTTCACAGTTTGCGCAACATATCCATATTCCTTTTCACATTTTTATCTTCACAATGATCCTAAGCAGAAGTATCCTAAGTAGAATATCCATTTAACACATAAACAGACTCAGAAAAATAGCCGATTACCTAAGATTAGCTAGCTTATACTGAAGAGTTGAGATCTGAACTAGATTAGATACAGAATTCCATCAGAATCACAAGTTTTTTTGTTTTGTTTTGTTTTAGACAGAGCTTCCACCCTGTACCTTGGGCTGGCCTGGAACTCATGGCAGTCCTTCTGCCTCAGCTTCCTGAGTTCTAGGAGTACAGAGCTAGCATATCCAGCTAAAAAATCTTTCATATATAAAGATGGTTTCTTTTGTAATAATATATGCCATATGATTCATCTTAAGTAGTAACCACCCACTGTTTTTGATATTACTGTATTTACAAAATTGTGAGATACACTGGGCTTTTAGGATCATGCCTACTGTGTGGAGTGAGGACATGTTTAAATACAGCTCTCTCAGGTGGGAGTGTTCTCTATCTCCATCTCCACCCATTTCATGGCACTATCACCATGTGCACATTTCTGTAAATATTGTAAATAAGGTCTTCTGTATGTGTATAATGGTTGCATTGTATTCCTTTGTCCTTCCTATATAGTTGCAATTAAGGACCAAAAGGCTATAATACTTCCACTTTAGAGGAAATGATGATCTAGAAGACATTCCTCATGTCATTGCTTCAGTACAGCAGAATTCCTCATGTTATTGCTTCAGGTAGCTGAGAACCTGGCAAGTTTCCCATGGAGAGAATAAAGTGAATAAATAACACAGGTCTCTAAACTCTAGCTCATGTAGGAGGGCATGCCAACTTCAGTATTTATCTCTTGACGAGAGCCATCTGAGAAATTTTAACTATCTTACAGATTGTTATAAAGTAAATTAATATTATATTCAGTCCCTTTTTTCCCCTTTATCAGCTTGAGGCAGTGTGAAGATACAAGACTGAGGACCAGAAGACCTAGAATTTAGCTCTGACTCCACCATTAACAATATGACTTTATTAGAATTACATAATCTCTTCAGCTTTTCCTTTCTCTTATTTGACAACTTTTAAGTGTGAACCTATAATACACCAGCCATGTTCTAGGTTCTGGAATGAAACAGACATTTGAAAATGCTGTGTGAGAAATAAATATTGAGAGCCACCTGTGCTATTGCTTCATACATCCCTGTTCTCAGTTGTAGGTATCCAACAACAGATGGGCAAGCCATGTGTGTGTGTGTGTGTGTGTGTGTGTGTGTGTGTGTCTGTCTGTCTGTCTGTCTGTCTGTGTCTGTGTCTGTGTCTGTCTGTCCCGGAGGTCGATGTTGCCTGTCTTACCCTATGACTCTACCTTGTTTTGTTTTTGAGGCAGGGTCTCTCACCGAACCTGGAACTCTCAGATTCACCAAGACTATCTGGCTAGGGATCTCCAGGGTTCCACTTGCCTTCCCTTCTCAGTGCTGCTGGGTTTACAGGAAGCAGAATTTCTTGGACATAGGAATTTGAGCCAGCCTGGGCAACACAGCAAGACTTCAACTAAAAAAAATATGATTAGTGGTTTTTTGAAGATGTAGTCTTTCTGGGTAGCCCAGATTGGGTCTGACTCACTGTTGTAGTTCAGGCAATCTTCAAATTCCTGGTCCCCCTGCCTTAGCCTCTGCACACTGGATGATAGGCATGTGCCACTGAAGCTGACGAGTTGTTTTTTTAAATTTTGTTTATTTAGTATGTGCATGTATGTATGTGTATGTGTTCATTCCATGGTGCACTTGAAGAAGTCAGAGGACAACTGTGAGAGGTTTTCCTCCTACAATATTGGTTGCTACAGATTTAACTCCAGTGACCAGGCATGAAGCAAGTGTCGTTTCTACCCAATGAGCCATCTCATTGGCTCAGCTATTTAAAAAAAATACTTATTTCCTTTTTAGAAAGAAGAATTACTTATCTAATTCAGTCATCTTTAACAGTTTAGGGTCAGGACTACATAATTTTTTTGTTTTAATAACAGTAAGTGTTAAAATAGCGTCCATTTCATTTGAGACCAATTAAGGCAGGTGGTTAAGTGGGAAGTGAAGGAGAAGTACACAGATGTATTTAAAAGATGTTGCTTATATTTTTTCCTTATTCAGTCCATTGTTCATATTGCTTTCTGAGTATTTATGAACAAAACAAATAAAAGCATTATTGGATCTTATAATTTAGTTCCTTCTTAATGATCTTCTCTAACACATTTCTTATTATGCTTACTTACTTTATAACCCAGCTGCAGCATATCTTTTCAGACTCCTTTTGATGCTCTCTTGGTCACTTTTACCATTTTGTGGATCACCTTCTCTCTGCACTTGTGCTGGACTGGAAGGATTCTGAGATGTTATTATTCAGTTGCCTTGTGCTCTTGGTTTGTGCATTTTTTAATATTTATTTTCCTTACTCTGTTCTCAGAGGATAAAAGTGTTGCCTATTTAAAAAATCCCATTCCCTCGTTGTAGATCTCTCCCTCTCTCCCTCCCTCCCCCCTCTCCATTGCTGTAGATTTCTCCTTCCCTCCCTCCTCCTCTCTCTCCATTGCTGTAGATTTTTCCCTCCCTCCATTCCTCTCTTATTCCCTTCCTCCTTCTCTCTCTTCATTGCTGTAGATTCCTTCCTCCCTCCTCTTTCTTTTCTTTTCTTTTCTTTTCTTTTCTTTTCTTTTCTTTTCTTTTCTTTTCTTTTCTTTTCTTTTCCTCCCTCCCTCCCTCATCTCTCTCTCTCTCTCTCTCTCTCTCTCTCTCTCTCTCTCTCTCTCTCTCTCTTTCTTTCTTTCTTTCCTCTCCTCATACTCTAATTTTCTACTGATTGCTTCTTCTATTGGTTATAAAGAAACAAGGGAAAAATTCTTTGCCCTCTTAATCACTTCTTTTGGAGTGATATTCTCTTGTTATCCCATAATTGTTCTTCACCACATATACTGGGCGTCTGCTTTCTCTGTAATACTAAAATTTGTTCTTGCTCAGGTATCAAACTGCTGGAAACCTAATGAGTGCTATTCATTGATGTTTGGCAGTGTTTACCTTCCTCCCTCTAGCCTCTGAACACTGCATTCTTTGCTGTCTTCTTGAAATTTCTTTGCTTTTTTCATTAAATGGAGTTGTTTTTCCTTGGAGGACTATTTTCTGGTCACTTTCTTTTTCCATTTGATATTTTCTCACTGGTCCATCTATTCTCAAAATGTCAATTCCTAACTGTAACCAGCCTCCTCACTTTTTAAAAAAACCTTACACCAGAAATTTGTCTAGATCATCATTGGTTCAGTGGGCTATTTGACATTTCTATCTAGGTGGTTAAAGGCAGCTCAAAGTTATTTGGTCCAATATTGAATTGTTTTTCTCTCTATCAGTTCTTTTCATATTTGGTTTCTATTGTTGTGATGAGACACCATGACCAAGATAACTTATAAAAGAGAGTGTTTAATTAGGCTTACAGTTTCAGAGCATTAGAGTCTATGATGATGGAGAAAAGACATGATGGCAGGAACAGCTGAGAGCTCTTATCTTTTTTGTTTTTTATTTGTTTGTTTTGAGACAGGGTCTCCCTATGGAGACTGGATGGCCTAGAACTTGTTATGTAGACTGGGTAGACATCCAACTCATAGAGATCCTCCTGCTTCTCCCTTTCAAGTGCTGGCATTAAAGGCATATACCATTATACCCTCTCATATTTTTGTCTACAAGCAGGAGGCAGAGAGACATACTGGGAATGGTGCAAGTCTTGAACCCTCAAAGCCTACCCTCTGTGCTGGAGGAGTGACACACCTCCTCCAGCAAGGCCATATCTCCTAATCCTTCCCAAAGAGTTCCACCAACAGGGGCCAAGTACTAAAACATATGAGCCTATGCGAACCATTCTCATTCAAACCACCATACAATGATTACTTACTTCAAGGCCTCCTTAACGTTCACTTACAACTTCTGAGGTCTCTTTATGATTTCTATTTAATAACTTGAAGAGCTATTTGAATGTTAATTTGACATTTTTCAGTCCTTAGCTTTCCAGTAGCTTCTTATGTCCTGTAGGTAAAGTTATGTTTGCAAGTCTGTACAGAGATTATGGCATTCCTTCTTGGTTTTGCTTACCTGTTAATTTCTGTTGAAATTGCCATTGCTCTTCTTTCATGTAGTTTCTTTACCAAATTCACATTTCTGTTTTGAGATCAAAACAGGTATCTGCTTTTCTAAACACACTTTTCCAATTTCCTGGACTGTGTTGGATGTTGGACATCTTCACATCATCTTTCAAGCCTGTGGATCTCTCTTTTTCACATTTTATTTGTTTATTTTGTGTGTATGCATGCCATAGTTTACATGCGGAGATCAGAGGACAGCTGGTAGAGTTGGTTTTCTGCTTTCACCATGTAGGTTCTAAGGACCAAATTCAGGTTGTCACCATTGGTGGCAAATGCCTTCATCTGCTGAGTCACCTGGCTGGCCCAAGTTCATGAATATCTTATCTCTAGATACAACATAATGATCTGTTTGTCTGCCTCCACCTGTAGACTGAGTTCTCTTGAGCATAGGCTTAGTATTTTATTAAGTTTTATACTTACTATAAAATGTAATGGCTGCACATAGTTTGAAGTAAATAAATTGTTGCCATATTGAGTTGAGCAGAAGAAGATTGAGAAAAGGGATAGAAGGGAATGTTGTCAATTGAGAATTATTCTAGAATTAGACATTGTGTTAGTCAGTGTTCTATTTCTGTGAAGAGACACCATGACCATGGCACCTCTTATAAAGGAAATCATTTAATTGGGGCCTGCTTACAGTTTCAGAGGTTTACTCCATTGTCACCATGTGGGTGGGAGCATGGTGGCACATAGGCAGACAGTGTGGAGAAATAGCTGAGAGTTCTAAATCCAGATCCACAGGCAGCAGGAAGTGAGAGATGTTGGGCTTGGAATGGGCTTTTTGAAACCTCAAAGCCCACCTCCAGTGACATACTTTGTCTAATAGGGCCACACCTCCTAATCCTTTCAAATAGTGCCACTCCCTGCTGACCAAGTGTTCAAATCTCTGAACTTATGGGAGCCATTTCATTTAAATCACTACAGACATATATGTTATTATATTGGAAGTCAACCATTTTTCTCCTTAAATATAAGCTTTAGATTCCTTCTATGAAAGATAAATTAATTACTAGTTTTTAAACTCCAGACTGTGAAAGCTATGGTATCCCACACTAGTAGGACACATTATTTGGTCCATAACGGTTCTAACTGAGGGAAGGCAAATGGAATAAAATCTAGGATCATATTCCTCTTACTTAACTATGTTGTCACTTGGCTTTCAAGGGGCCATTTTTCTTAAGATAATTCTTCCTTCTTGCTCAGATGCTTCCCCCCCCCCCCGAGTGTAAAACACCAGTCTTGGGCTATCTAAGTTGCTCATTTCTTTCTCTAGAGAAGTAGTTCTCATGTGCCATTGTTTTGCCTATATTCTTACCAAAGCTTTGTGTGCTTTCTCCAAATAGCTCTTGTGAGCTTCCTGCTTTCTGGGAGTCTGGGAATAGTTAATTTGCTGATCTACAAGGACTTTTCAAAACTACCACAAACAATACATTTATTTACTCAAAAGAAACAACTTAGTTATAGACTATATACTGATAGAATAGCATTTTGGAGAACCAAAATAGCATTTTGATTTGACAAATAATAAAATAAAAAATTTACACAGCAAGCCTTCATGATCTGATCTGACTTTGCTTGTTTCTTCAGTCTTACCTTTCTTTGATTCCCTACCCATTTGATGTAGCCATGTTAGACTACTTGAGTTAACCAAATGTGCCATGGTCCCATGGTGCTAATTATACTAATAAATCAGCATCATTCATGTAAATTTATACTACCATATAGAAAGGCTTTTCTTCTCCTGTGCCATTGCCTAGGTAATTCTGAATAAGTAAGACTCAATTTTGTCTGTCAGTGGTTGCTTTATTTTCTTTGACCTACCACCAACTGTTTTATTCTCTCTATATATGTTTGACCTTTAAAAGAAAAAGGACACAAAGTTAGTAAACATATAGGATGAGTAAGCCAAGAATATATACTGTATAACCAAGGGCTCTAGTTACTAGTGTTATTTATTCAAGATTTTTGCTAAATTAATAATATAACTGCTCTTGGAAACTAAGAAAATGGGTAACTAAGATGATAAATATATTAATTTATTATATTACCGTAACATTTTACTGTATAGGTATCACATAACACAATGTATATCTTAAATTTGCATAATAAAACACATTTTTGAAGTATAATAATGAAAATTCAATTACTGGTTCCTCTAGACACAGGGCTATAGCTAATCCTTCCTTAAATGTTTTTCAATTTATGTTAAACAATCAATGTGCTTTTTTTGTTTACCTCTTATAATAGTTAAATCACAGTATTATAATGTTTTATTTAACAGTAATGCTTTACCATTCCCAGCACTTCACAATTTCTAAGAAGTTTTTAAAAAAGATTTATTTATTTATGAATATGAGTGCTCTATTTACATATATACCTGTATGCCAGAAGAGGGCATCAGATCCCATTATAGATGGTTGTGAGCCACCCTGTGGTTGCTGGGAATTGAACTCGGACCTCTAGAAGAGTAGCCAGTGCTCTTAACTGTGGAGTCATCTCTCTAGTCCCTTCTAAGAAGACTTTTTTGTATGTAGTCAGGCCTGGTGGTGCAGGCCTATAATCCCAACAAGCAGGAAGAGTGTAAGTTCAAAGCTTGCCTAGGTTACAGAGTTGGTGTTATAGGATACCCATATAGTGAAATGGTTATGCTCGTGGAACCCACTGAAATATTCATCGTTTCACACAGTTAGAAATTTTCCCCAATACAACAAGAATAGTTATAATCCATTCCCTTAACAAAAATCTTGAATAGGATGCATTAGTAACTGTAGCCTTCGTGTTGTAATAGTGTATTTTAGGGGGCTCTCCTATCCTATAGATATGCTCTCTTCCTCATTTCTCCACTTTCAACAGTGTTGGGATTCCCTTGAAGGAAATGACTATAATGTTACAAAAACAAAAACAAAACAAAACAAAACAAAACAAAAAACAGTTGTCATCATGTGCACTTTATTGAATCCACTGTAGACAGATGTGTGAGAGTAATATTTGCATATGTATGGGGTAAAGAGTTGTGCCTCAGCCAAGGGTAGGGGAGCAGCTGTGAACAGTGGAGCACATGGTAAGACTAAAATTTAGAATATAGTATCATTGTGAAATGACTTCAAATGCCACAGAGGTGGTGGAGACAATAATGATTCAGATAATTATCATAAGGATGCTAAAAATCAGGAAACCAATGTTCAGGCACTTTGTAGTAGAGGCATAGGCCTGGGCCCAATCATATTGTTTACCATCTTCCTGTCAGTAGGCTTCACAGAATATGCATACACGATAAAACCCAGCAGAAGAAGTTCATGAGTAGTGTGTTGAACATGGACGAGACCATGTGAGTTGGACACAGTGAACTCTTTGGGCATGTTAATCAAGTTGGTACTGACAACAGCTGAGCCATGGGGTTCCTCAAGCTCAGCCATGATGTATTCCTCTTTGATTCCCTTATAGCTTGAGGAGAGTCCAGTGTCGGTGGTCAAGAAGGCTTAGGGAATATGGTTCATGGTATTGACTCTAGAACAGTCATCCTTTCTGGAGGTTGTCCACTGCTACCCTTGATCTAATGACTATAACTATTATTTAAGTGTAGGTAGAATAAAGAAGGCTGTTAATAATTAACTGTAGAATTGATCAATAATTCCTTAAAAATGTATGAAATTATCAATAATGAGCAAAATCACTTTTTTAGTTTCTTATAAATAAGAACATCAAGCTACATTAACCAAGATAGCTAATCAATTATGTATTTTTATAATACTATGGATTGAACCTAGAACCTCAGGTGTGCTAGGTAAATGCATGACCAGTGAATTTTAATCTTCAGTTCTCTTTCTTTTAGTTTGAGGTAGAGTCTCTCTAAGTAGCTCTGGGCTGAGCTTGAACTCACTCTATAGTCCACAAAGGCCTTGAATTTGTCATCCTGCCTTTACAGGCCTGTGCTGCCAGACCTGACTGTATTTACAAACCTATTTTTATAAGCTGCAAAGTGCTATAAAAGCAATAATTGTTATTATGTGATATTTACACCCTATACCTTCCTTAGTGAGGCTGTTGATAAATTTGTTCTGAGTTTCTCTAAGTTACCTCTCTGGTGAGGTCAAATATTCCCATGCTTGCTTGCACCTCCCGGAGAATGGCTTCATGTTCTCTGCTTCTCTGGGACACAGAGATGACTTTGTTTACTTGAGCCTTTCTCACCACAGGTCTTGTCTTCCTGTTCTGAAAGAAAAAATGGTGTGGGACCATTCTCGCATTCCACTTCTTCTAAATCAACTGAAATTGATTTCCCAAGATATAAACCTTTTATCTGCTTCTCTCTTTAAGGGGCCTGGTTTTCTGCAACAACTCTAGCTTGATTTAGTCCTGTACAAAAAGGCTTGGGCTTGTCAGAGGAAATGGAGATCCTATTCTCCATAATGGACTTGAGTCTTTGGAGGACCCCAATATTAAAATGACAGTGTAACCCTGAACTGTCTGTCTTTTATACTTTGTTAGGTTCCAGTGATGTAGAATGAGTCCTTTCTCATTTGGATCTTGTGATGTGACTATTGGGATACAGATCAATATACTACGGTTTTTAGTCCCTGTCTCCTCCTGATGAATAACTGTTGTTGAGAATTTAATTTCTAAAGTGCTGTGTTCTCTGTCATTTTAACTGTTAGAGAAAAAAGTGTTCTAATGAAAGAGAATGAAAAAACAGCTTGTAAGTCTAGCGTATTAGCTGCTATGAGAGCAATAAAACCACTAAAATACTTCGTAAAAATATATGCAGTGTGTGTGTGTGTGTGTGTGTGTGTGTGTGTGTGTGTGTGTGTGTGAATGCTTTCAGTTCTGAGAACTTCTGTGGAATCTCAAGGAAAGCAAAACTAGTGTAGAAACAGTGTTCAAACATCTACATTTCAGTGCTGCCAACTATTTGTGTCAGCACCATAGGCAATTCTTGGGGCCTCAGCTTCTATTTAAAAATTTAGGAATGTGAGCTCTTCTGTTGTCCAAGGCCCTTGTAAATTCCTAGAAATTGAATGATTTCTAAAAGTTGAATCCCTTAGCAATATAAAGTGTTGTCCAGAGAAGGAAGATGATGGGACTGGAGATCAGAAATGTCTCACAGAATGGACAGATTTGATCTGAAATTTGAAGGATGAGTGGGATTTACATTAGTGAGAAGAGAAGTATTTCAGTTAAAAGAAGAGCAAGAACAAAAGCAAAAGCTTTTGATGAGTCTGGTATGTAGAGATTTAGGCTAGCTGCCATAAGGTTTTGTGCAGAGAAAAAAAGGGATGTACATATAATACATTACATATCAGCCATATACAATGTATCAGGCAGAAACTGCTTTATGTAGAATTAACTCATTTACTATGTTATAAAATAGATAACTGTTATTAACCTAATTTTACAAATGGAGAAACTGAAGTTCATAGGTTTAGAACTCCTGTGCCCATGCTCCATTCACCAGATAACACTTTCATATTTCTCCTCATGTAGATATGCCCATGTCTGTGATACAGAAACATGACTGAGGTGGGGCAATTTCTGTGGTTCTGGGGCCTTGCAGATTCTAGGCAACTCTTCTGCTGAACTGTACCAACTACCCTGATTCTGGATGATATTTTATTCTTTCTCTATATTATTCTTCTTTTTAAAGAGGAGATAGAATTTTATTTCAGAGAGTTCTTACGGGATTCAGTTGAAATAACTTGGAAAATGCCTGCCTTTATGACTGGCACATGAAAGACCCAATAATGATTTCACTACGACAGGCAGATTTCTATAGCACTTTCAAGACAATAGCTCACTGCACCAGTGTTTATGGGAGTCTTCAACTCGAGTCATATTGTTTGTAGACAGGTTCATATGACACCAAAAACAATTTTTGAAAAATGAAACAAACCCAGGTGACTATTTTATCCTCCAGACCCTTCATCTTTGTAAAACGGAGAAAACAGTAGATTTCAGAGGGTCTTTAGGAGAATCATTTGAAATAAACTTCCTTTTGGTTGGTATAGTTTGTAGCATAGAGTTTGGAAAATGCCAACTATTAGTGTTTTAAAACAGTGTCCAAGGAAGATGCTTTTAAACTGTCTAATTTTTAGAATCTTTATACTTATGTTTGGATGCTGTCGCAACCATTTGTTTAATCCCTTAATTTTCTCTAAGGAGGTTATGATGAATGCCTAATACCACAGCTAGTGTGTTATGGTATCAGGACTAAACTCTAGGTTTTTAATATTGATTCCATTTATATTTCTACAGGCTTTCTGGACTGAGTCTCAGTTGCCTTAGAACTTGGTGATTGGCCACTCTGGTTGGAAACACATGTTATGTAGGCAAAAATTCAACCCTTAAAGCCACTTCATGGACTTTTTTGTTTTTCAAATCATTTGGTTGAATCATTTGGTATTAACTGAGAATTTTCTTGTAGAAGTTGCTAGATCCTGATATAAAAAAGTGAGTGAAGAGCTGTTTTATTTTATTATTTCTTTTGGAAGGTGATGATTGCAAATTTCAGAGCAGTTTAATTCAGGCCATAACATGGTGGTGTTTCTCCTCTAAGTATCCATTTCCTTATACTTAAGCTTCCAGTTATAATACCCAAAAGTACTTTCTTCATATGATGTCTCAGAGAGCTTTGCATGCTATAGCACACACAAGTGGATTTCAGTATATTAGAAGGGTAGAGGCTGTAGCAACTGGGAGAATGTAGAGTAGATATGTAAAAGAATTTTCCACTTAATTTCTTAAGTATCTTTACAGGCAGTTTTTCTAGTTTTAAGGAGCAAGAATTCAGGAGAATAGTTTTTCCATAATATCAGGGCTACTGATTCTAGTTAGAGCTGTGGGAAATAGTGAATTTTGTTTTCTTTGTTTTGCCTTCTTTCCCCATTGGTCCCTGTCATTCTTTGACTATGGACATAAGTCATAGAACCCGGACCTATTCCTGAGATGAACATATTTTTGAGACAAAATTGATATATAAACTCTTAATTTCCAGTGCAAGAAATAATGTGGAATATTTTTTCTTCCCAAAATATTTTCCTTCACATTAAAAATATAAAACAAGCCAGGCAGTGATGGTGTACATCTCTAATCCCAGCACTCAGGAATCAGAGGCAGGAGGATCACTGTGAGTTTGAGGCCAGCCTGGTCTACAGAGTGAGTTCCAGGACAGCCAGAGTTAAAACAGAGAAACTATATCTCACAACCCTCCCCCTCAAAAAGTACAAAACAAAACACACAAGCCCAACCCAGCTATGTGAACCATACATCTATACTTATTTATTTAGATCTGTGTAAACCCATGTATACATCCTAACTTAAGAGCAGCACTATTTAAATAAAAAGCAAGGTATCTCTAGAACAATAAACTGGTTATAAGTAACACTTAAAATGTGTCAATTATTTTCATATTATCACTTTAAGAGAAGAAATAGGTGTTTTGTAGGAATAAGAGAATTACCAAGAACAAGTAAATTTTTGTGAGTTTTTTTTTTTTTTTTTTTTTTTTTTTGAGACAGGGTTTCTTTGTTGTAACTCTGGCTGTCCTGGAACTCACTCTATAGACCAGGCTGGCATGAAACTCACAGAGATCTGCCGGCTTCGGCCTCCTAAATGCTGGGATTAAAGGCTTGTGCCACCATTGCTTAGCTTTTGTGAGATTTCTTAAAACACATTATATAGGAATAATTCATAGATGAACCTGTTAATCTTTAGACTTATTAATACTAAAAATTCTTTATAGAAGACATTTTATAAGTGTAATCGCATTCTGTGAGTTTGGATTTGGGTTTTAAATATAAATACATAATTTATTTTGCATATCTCACAGTATTTCCAGGTCTTATCTTCTGTGGTGTAAAGATGATAGGTTGCTTGAGGACTTCCTAATAGCTGCCTACTGGTCATCAAAGGAAGAATCTGAACTTTAACACTATAGGTTATGCCAATGAATATGTAGAATTCAGTTTGTTTGAAGTAGAAATTTTAGATTTACTAAATATATAGTATATATGAGTGAGCACACAGACATCTTACTAATTATTGTAGCTAAGTAACAACAGATTTTTAATTCTAGGATATCATTTTTTTGTGCATCATTTATTATACACATGTGCACGCACGTGCGTGCACACACACACACACGTATGTATATTAAGCCTCAGATATCTAAACATTCCTATCTAGGAAACATATATAAATGGATACAGCTCATAATCAATTAAACTTATATTAATGACTTCATACTAGCAATGTAAAATGTACTCAGTATCATGTTTCTAGAGGAAATATTAGACTTAATCTGTGCACTTCAGCCTTGTAATATGAACTGCGAAAAGCATTTGATTTTAGTCACTAGTGAATTTGATGCTAGTCCCTCAAACACTGATTTAGCAAAGCAAAATCCCCTTCTTGCCTGCTAATCATTGTTGTAGTTTTTGGTAGTTTGTATGCCAGAGTTTCATGATGACTTTTTTCAATGTTAAGGGCATATACAGTATAAATAGGGATGACTTTCCTGTGCATCCACAAAGCTTTGAAAATAGTGCTTATAGAGGCAAAGATACAGGGAGAGTGTCTCTAGTGCATGGCAGTAGGAATGGAGCTTGCTGCTCAGTGTTATTAGGGAATGTTTAAGAAGTTGAGTTCTCACTTCAAAGGGAAGCAGAAAAAGCTGGAGGACTTTCTACTTATTGGCCAGTTACCCTCCTATTCCTCGGGTAATGCTGTGGGATCACATTACTATTGAAGGCATATTTAAAACAGTATCTTGTAGCCAATAGGCTTTCTTTCTCCACACAGTGGAGACAACCATGTTTGCAACAGCTGAGACAATCTCCTCAGTGATGGTAGGCAGCTCAGGCTCACAGAGGTGGAGACCATCATACTGGCTTCAAGATGACCCTGAGTGGGAGCCATTATTGTGGGGGGATAAAAACTCAAGTCATCATCTTGGAGCTCATTTTCCACAGACTGCTGAGCTCCAGAGAGGGGTCCTGAAACTAGAATCTATGATCAGATTTCCAAGGTACGAAAGACAGTTTTTTGGTTTTTTTTTTTTCCTCCCTGAGTTTCCCATGTTTGATTGCAGAACCCTTGTCCAGGGAAAACATCCTGCCACACTTGTGTAGAACCCAAAATTCTAACAACATGGAGAATGGCCAGGAGAAAAGCATTCTGGAAGTGGATATCTTCCTCTAGAGGAAGTCTAAGCCTCAAGGTCAAACTCGTTTTCACTGATCTTTTGCTCGATCCCCAGCTTTAAGTTAGCCTATTATTGTTTCGCATTGTTGCCCATCTCCTCTCTCAAACACTTCTTGGTACTTCCAGCTTGCTTATAAAGATCTCCATTGCACTACGGGGCTTAGGCTTACCACCACTGGTATCAGCAACTGAAAAACCAACTCTGGAAGATTTTTAAGTGCTAAAATTGAGAGAAGTTTTGGTGATTGGAAAAGATATGATTGAAAATTTTAATTGCCAACTTCTTGGGAAATGTAGGCCTAATTGCTGTTGGCATTCCTACTTCCTATCTCTTGATTTCCACAGGTAGAGTCAAGCTGAGCTTATGAGTTGTAAGGGTTATTGGCATTTTTTTTATGTTTTCAAAGCATTTATATAGAAAAAGCCATAAAAACAAAAACTTCTGTAAAATGGAAATAGGGAATTTGGGGATTTTTTAACATTAAAATTATGGGAAAACATGAATCATTCTTGCTGTCTTCTTAAATGGAAAGCTAATTTTTGAAAGCATAAATTATTATATTTGATTTGGAAAAATAGAATGTGACTGATTTCCTACAGCATCTAGATGAACTAAGCAGTGTTGTTTGAAAAAAAAAAATGCACTCCGCTGACCTGGAAAGACATTTGTGATTCTATAATAGGTTACACGTGTGAGTAAGATTTTATAATTTGCTGTATACATTGACTTTGTGTACTGTTTCACTTACTTGTCACCTAACCTTGAGAAAATGAGTATAGTTTCCTTTTTAGGAAACCAAGGCTCAGAAAGTTTGTGCTTTTCTTGAAGCTGCTATACTCAAATAGGTAAAGATGCATCTAAAATATATACCCTGCTTTGTACCCTTTTCTCCTTCAATTCCCCTCTTCTTTTCAGCTCATTCCATTATGAGCTCTGCACTAACTAGCCTATTGATGATGCTCTTGCATGGAAGCACCAAGTTTAGATAAAAATTACTCGAGCTGGAAAGAGCCTGTATGTTTTGTGACAGGTGTTGCGTAGGTTGACCGAAAAATAACTTAAGGGTCGTTTCTTTTCCTTGTGTTTTTGTTAATTCTTGTAATACTTTTTAAACTTAGAACTCCTTCTGTTGCCTCTGGTATATTTCAGACTGATTTTAAGTTGTCAGGAAAGGGAATTTTCACTCGAGAACTCAGTTCCTTTAAAGCTGTTTATTTTTCTTATATCATAAATTTATATCTTAGTTAGAGCTCAGGATGATGTCAGACCTGTTTCTACTAAAAGACTGTTTCCTATTGATGTGTATTTTTTCTGCATTCTTTTTGCCCTACACAGTCCCTCTTGATACAGTTTCCTCTGTCCAATTAATTACAGCTACAGTTATATGGAAAGTTCTGGGAGCCAAATATAAGTCTTAGAGGAAGGGAGAAGATTTCTGAAACTTCTGCTTCTGCTTTGGAATCTTCCTTGAAAACCTTGGAGACCTCTTGATGTGCTGGACACTTCTTAGACATCATGCTTTTTACTTTAGACCTTAGGAACAAAGAGCTGACCAGGAACTTTTAAAGAAGAAAGAACCCTCAGAGACTTTTGAGTTGATTTAGTTTTTCTGTAGTTAAACCTTAGAAATGGACATAAAGAGCCTTTTGTTTGTTTTAACTGGTCCAACTCTTCTCTTCTTCTTTGGAGCTATTTATTTTGAGGTTTCCTATGCATTTCATTCATTCTTGCATGGACTGTTCCAGAGGAACTGGTGCTATGAGGCCAAGCACAGGAAACATTGCCTTGTCTTCACACAGCAGTAGAGTTCAGCAGTGGAGACAGAACTAAACAAGCAGTGCGGTAAAGTGTTTTTATTGTTATATCAACGTGATAGAGGAATAATATAAATATATTTCTCTAAATTAATCTAAAGTATTTTTCTATGTTTTTACCATAGCAATCTAGCAGAGAGCAGTGTCTGTCACATCTTTCCATAATCTTTGTCAATATTGATCAAAATAAGCTGGGTGGTGGTAGTGCATGCCTTTAATCCAAGCACCCAGGAGGCAGAGGCAGGCAGATCTCTGTGAGTTTGAGATCAGTCTGATCTATAGGGTGAGTTCCAGGACAGCCAGAGTTACAACAGAGAAACCCTATCTTGAAAAACCAATATAAATAAATAAGTAAATAAATACATATGAAATTATATATATGATCAAGATATAAATGCACTTCCCATAGCTGTTTCTGGAGTTTAGTTATTATTTCAATTTTAGCTTAAAATTTTATACATTCTAATATTTGTCTATGTTTTTCTTAACATGTGTGAACTACCTAATTTTAAATGGTATTCTCATTATCAAAGAGGAGTGGATGGTGGTAGCTAGAGTGCCTTTTGGAGCATTTGGTAAAAATAATCTGTGATTGTAAAGTTAAGAAACGGATTTGGGGGAAGGTGTTTTGAGACTGGGTTTCACTATGTAACCCTGGCTGGCATGGAGCTTGCTGTGCAGACGAGGCTGGCCTCAAAATCATAGAGTTCCACCTAACTCTGCCTCCCAAGTTCTGGGAGTAAAAGTAAGCACTACCATGTCTAGTGCTAGAAAGGGATTCTTTAAGATAAAGTCAGTGTTTCAGGTAGAACTGAGACTTACGAAGCATGCTGGGAGTTTCACTGGGGCAAAGGGCTGTTTATTTGTTCCTTAACATGTAGCAGCTTGGCTGATAGTAAACTTCAAATAACTGCTGAAGAAATATGAAGTTCTCAAGGCTCAGAATAGTTATCTTCTTCTAATATCACTTTGTCATCATCTTACAGTGCATAAAATTTCACCATTAGGTACCAGGGCTTTCTGATATTGGAAGTCTCTTGGAAAGTAAATATATAAAAGAAGTATGGTACTTTGAGACAGCATATTGGAGATTATAACCACAGTAGGAGAACAACACCCTGCAGGGCTGGAATAGACACCTAACAGTAACGAAGTAGAGATTTGTGGGAAACATGCTCAGAAGAGTTGTAAGAGCCTTTCTGGGGCTGTAGAGATGGCTCAGTAGGTAAAGTGCTTGCTGCATAAGAATGAGATCTGATCCCCCAGGACCCATGTAAGTGCTGGGTGGAATAGTGTGCATCTGTAACCCCAGCACCAGGTAGGATGGAGGCAGGAAGATTCCCAGAACTCACTGGCCTGCCCATCTAACTAAATTAGTGAGCTTCAGGTTCCACGAAGAGACCCTACCCTAAAAAATAAAGTGGATAATCGATAGAAGACATTTGATGTCAACCTTCAGCCTCCATATGCACACACATGCACACATATGAACATGTACACACTCATATACCACCCCCACCTACAAAGATCATGTCAGTAGTAAGCTTTCTCTATTGCAGAAAAACCCAGGAATGTGAGACTGGAAGATATCCTTGGTTATTGATCTTAGTATCTTTGTCTGTAAATGTACATGAGCATGCCATATTCTAGGATTATCTTAAGACTTAATTGGAATAAAGAAGGTTATGGAAGTGCTCTATATACTCTAAAGTACTGCATCAATAAAAACTTATTGTCTTTATCACTATCGTGTAGGAAATACAAGAATAGAAGAGTAAAATTGCCATTACTTTAAAACTTGAGTTATTCTTTATGATTTGAAAGTAGTTTTTATCATCAGAAGATAAAATTGAAAATTTTAAGCATATTCTTTCCCCCACCTCCTTCAGGAGATATTGAGAAAGGATGGAGGGTGAAGAGTTGGCTTTGGGAAGACTGTAGACTTTGTTAAAGTTGTATCACATTAGTACACATCTATTGCTGCCTAGTTATATAGGTCAATGAAAAGAAGACGACAGAGTGTTGGATGTAAGTTATTTATTTTATTGAAGTCATTGGTCAAATGAATTGATTCTAGCTTGAGATTGGAATTTGATAGGGCTTACTATTTGTGTTTTATCTTGTGGTTAGTACAAAGTAGGGATGTCTTTGGTCAGAGGCTGACTTGATCAGTGCTGTGCTTAGTAAGTATAGAAAGTGTGGAGAGGAAGAACATGCATAGCCCTCATGTATTAGAAGCTTGAGACAAACAGAATCTGAGCAGTGGAGAAGTAGGGATGGATTTGTGGTATCAGGATGCAGTCCTGGGTTAAAGGATTAGCTCTTGGGCTTCATGGATTTTCATTCTGCTATTTCTCCAAGAGTTCCTTTATGAGCTTTAAAAAGATTGCATTATAAAATGACATTCACAAAGCATTCATAAAATACACGAGTAATGATTACATAGCTCAGTAACTTTTACGAAGTATGTGCAGCACAGGTCAAGATATATTACCAGTTTCTGCTCAGCCTCTACAATACTCACTGTCATTGGATGGCTATCAGTTTAACTTCCTCCACTGCATAATAATTTTGCCTATTTCATATAAGCAGAATTATACAGTATAACCTCTTTGTATCTGGTCTTGTTAGTTTGTCCATATCTTCATGAGACTCATCTGTTTCCTTTTATGCAGCATTAGTTTATTCTCTTTCATTGCTGATTTGTATTGTTATGTGACTATATCACAATTTAACTATTCTGTTATTGTTGTATATTTAAATTTTACCCAAAAGACCTTTCTATTAAATTGTCAGTCATCTTGTCTGCAAGTTTCCTAATTTGTAAATAGAATCTATTGATTGAGTCATTCATGGGCTCCTTTTAGAATCTACAGTAAGAAGACCCACATGAGAAATATAGTGTCCTTTGCTTATTATTTTAGCTCTGGTTTAATTTTTGCATGTGTTGCTGAGCTTCTTCCTGGGGTTTCAGTTAAAGTAAAGTATTATGCCAAATAATGTGATTGATTCACTCTACTAGAAGGTAGAAGTCCTCCACTAAGAGTTTTGTCACCTTTGTGAGAGATTACAAATGAACTGAAATAAGCAAAATATTTGGTTTTAATTTTTTTCACATGTACACAAGGCCTCATGTTATCCTTTAACCATCATGGGGAATAGAGAGGAATTTAATTAATTTCCCTGGAATAGATAATTAGTAAAGGATTAACAAAAGGAAACATCTGGGCTGGATTTAAAGGAAGAGACGTTGACTAAGTGGATCAGAAGACTGAAAGAATAATGCAGTTCAGGGAGAGGAATGAGGCAGGAAGGCATGGGAATACATTGCTCTTTTGGAATACTGTGTTTGATGTGGATGCTGTTTATGAAGGGAAGCAAATGACTGAGGAACACTAGGAGATAAGATTAGGAGTATTCCTGGACTTCTTTATAAAAGGTTTTGAATATTATAGTGGTTATAGCTAATAAAGAATTATAAACATCTTTTGGATGAATATTGAGCTCTACTAGATGAAACCAACTTAGTTCATATCTTGGTGAGTGCAGAGTCAAAAAGCAGAATGAGGAAATAAAAACAGAGAATGTTGTGCTTGTAGCAGGTTAGGAGTGCACTAGGGTGGTCTACAAAGTAATCCTCTTTCTAAACTAAGAAAACATGGGCTTTTATTGGGAAATCTATACACACTCATATAGGAAAGCAAAGGTAGGGGTGAGCACATTTCTGAACATGCTCATTTAAGATATACATTTCTGAGGCAGGCATAGTGGTACACACCTTTAGTCCTATCACTCACAGGAGGATCTTTGTTAACTCAAGGTTAGTTAGCATGGCCTGCAAAGAGAGTTCCAGAACACCCATGCCTACATAGAAAGACCTTGTCTCAACGTTCAAAGATACACATTTCTGAGCATAATTAGTTTAAAGTCATAGAGCATATGTTTACAAAAGAAAGATGATGGACATATTCTGAGCATGTCCAGCTTAAGGTCACAGAACACATGCTCAAAAGTGAAAAATGACACATACCAATGCTAGACAGAGAATATAATACTGTCTTGTTTTTATTTTTTGTTTTTTGAGACAGAGTTTCTCTGTGTGTAGTCCTGGCTCTCCTGAAACTCACTATGTAGACCAGACTGGCCTCGAACTCACAGAGTTCTGCCTGCCTCTGCCTCCTGAATGCTGGGATTAAAGGCATGCACCACCCCTACCTGGCAGGAATATATAATATTGTAATGAGCAAAGTGTACTCTAGATCATTTAAAGAATGAGTTCAGGGTAACTTGGTGATCTTAGCTGATTCCTTTTGTCTCTCCAAAGAATGTTAGCTGAATAAAATGAAAAACTTTGAAGGTATGTTTAAAAGGTACTTTCAAAGGGGAAGCAGCTTTCTCATTGTAAGGGTTAGAATTTTCCTTTGAAGGCACCTGCCTCACTTAGCAGCTAAAAGACGCAGGGCCCTCAAACACACAGCAGTTCACTCACACATAGGTTAACTCAGGCAGGGGCAGTGTTCATACACTCAGAAGTGATGCTGTTTAGGGAAAGCCTTGATGATATAAGGTCTGCACTGATTTCTTGTTAGTTCAAGGGTATTGGATATATGTGTACCACTGTATCAAACAAAGGGGTAAGGAGTTGGAGGCTGTGCTGAGGACTGACAAATTAGCAGTGCCCCGGCTTTTTAATCTCATCATTTATAATACTATAAATATTATAAACTATAATTTAGATTCCTATATAGAAATTTAGAGTAGGCCTCCTGGCTTTCGTTCCAGCTCCTTTCCATAAAGGATCTCTTTGTTTTGTCCCCAGAAACATATGTTTAATTGTAATGTATTCCATTTATGGTAATTGGAGCAGTTCCTCTCCATTTTTCTGTCAAATACCAATGTCTCTTGCTTGTTGATCTCCAGAGCCGGATATAAGGAGCCTATTACATTAGATTGGAAATTAGATCTCTAATTAAACCCATATAAAGGATGTTTCACTTATTAGCCTCTTTTTTTAAAAAAATTATTTGTGATTTTCAGGTGTCTCTGGGTCCTGTGCAATTTCTGTTCTGGTTAAGAAGAGCTTCAGATTGGGGCACAGTATCTTGCTAGAAGGCTGAAAATGCCATTTCATTCATTTGCTAATCACCAGGAGTGAGTTGGTGGTTGTTGAGATGTTATTGTTATCAGGCACTGCACATGTTACCCTACTGAATGGTTGCATTTTCAGAGGGATCAACTCCATTTTACACATGAGCAGTGGATTAACTAACTGCTACAAAATGGTAAATGAGGAATTGAGTTTAGGTGTGAATTCATAAGTTGTGTTTTTGTATTTCAATACTATGAAAGCAGAATAGTTTGTATCATTAAACAAAATTTTCATAGCTCAATAAAGAAAGTTTAGGAGGAAGACTTTAGATATCAGATTTATTTTGAGTGCTCTATCTGCATGTACACCTGCATGCCAGAAGAGGACGTCTGATCCCATTATAGATGGTTGTGAGCCACTATGTGGTTGCTGGGATTGAACTCAGGTCCTCTGGAAGAACAGCCAGTGCTCCTAACCGCTGAGCCATCTCTCCAGCCTCAGAAGAGGCTTTTATGAGAATGAGCACTTTCTGAGAATTGCAGCCTTCATGAAGTATGCGGAGCAGAGTTAGAAGTAGGTCCAGTACTTCCTTTACCTTGGGAGTGAATCATTATGCCATGACAGCTGGTAAGTTAGAAAAGACCCAGATGTGAGGCAGAGCAGAGCACAAGAAACTGTGATCCAAAGCTTGGGCATTCTAAAATTGAGACATTATTTACATATTATAAAATCCACTACTTAAACATATATAATTAAGTGGTTTTAGTACATTCATAAGATTGTGTAACTATCAGTACTATCTAATTCCAAAACCCGTTCCTCGCCCTCAAAAGAAACTGCATACTTCTGGCAGTCATCCCTCAGTTCTCCTTACCCTAGTCGTAGGCAAACACTAAGTCTGTTTTCTCTTTGTAGGTTTCTCAGTTCTAGACATTTCACATAAGTGGAATAATGCAATATGTGACCCTTTTTGCCTAGCTTCTTTCATTTTAACCTAACATTTTCTAGGTTCTTCCACATTTTAATATTTCAACATTTTGTGGATTAAAATCCTTTTATGGATTTTTTAAAAAATGTGATAGGATTTCTCTATGCTGTCTTGTCTGTCTTGGAACTCTCCATGTAGACCAGCCTGGCTTCAAACTCACAGAGATCTTCCTGCCTCTGCCTCCTGAGTGTGGGTAACATGTGCTACCACATCCGGTTGGATTTTTTTTTACACAGTATCCCCTTGTACATCTACCACGTTTTCTTTACCTAGTCATCATTTAATGTACATTTGATTTGTTTCATTTCATATGTTCCCACTATGAGCATCTGTACAGAAGCGAACACCTCCTTCCTCCTTCCTCCTTCTCTTCCTTTTCCTCCTCCTCTTTTTGTTTTCTACCTCCTTTTCTTTTTCCTTTTTTTCTTTCTCTCTCTCTCCTTCTCCTGCCCCCTGTCTCCCTGCCACCCCAGTCACCACAACTCAGTGTGTTACTAAGTACATACAAAGGAGTAGAGGTGATGGGTCTGTGTTTAACGTTTTGAGGTACTGCCAGATTGTTTTCCAATGGTGGTTGCACAATTTTACATTTTATATTGGTCTTTACCATCAATTTATTATATCTTTGACACTAATTATTTTCTTTTAAAACAAATACTATTATAGCCATCCTAGAGTGTATGAATTGATATCTCCTTGTGGTTTGGAGTCACATTTCCTTAATTATGAATGATGTTGAACATCTTTTGCTGTGTTTACTATCTGTGTATTTTCTTTTTATAGGAAAGTATCTATGCAGTTCTTGTTCTCTAATTTACCAGGCTAATTGGGTTGGTTTAATTAGATGGGATTTTTTTTATTGCCTTGTAAGAACTTTTCATATGTTCTAGGTACAAATTTCTTTTTAGATATATGATTTGCTGATATTTTCTACCATTCTCTGACTATCGTGGTATTTTTGGTAGACTTGAAGCACAAGTTTTAAATTGAAATTTATAGTTCAGTTTATCATTTAAAAATATTTTGTTGTTTTGTGTATGTATAAGAAACTATTGTTGGGGCTGAAGAGACGGCTCCACTGCTTTGGAAGAGGACGAAGAGCAGGTCATGTCACAACTGCCTGGGTTCGAACTTCAGGATCCAGTGCCCCCCTCTGGCCTCCTCAGGCACTGCACTCACATGAAACCCCCCCCTCCCGCCCCCAAATTAAAAGTGAAAAGGAAATATTTAAAAAACAAACTATTACCAAGCGAAAGTTCACAAAGATTTCTACTTGTATGTTTTTTAAAAATATATGTATGTTTTTTATACCCCAATGGATTCAACCCAAGCTCTTGTACAAGTTAGACAATCACCCTTAGACCTAACAACTACACTATCTTTCAATGCTTTTATAGCTTTATCTCTTCCATTTGGGCCTTTTAATCATCTTGCCTAAAATTTTGCTTATAGTGTGGATTAGGAGTTCAGCTTCATTCTTTAAAAGTACTATATATATTTCCCCTGGGGCTTTTATATTTCACTTTAAAAAAGGGGTAGAGGAAAGAAAGATAGATAAAGAAAAAGGATGTTATTGACAGAAAAGCCAGGTGTCCTTTACCCACCTGGAAATTCTAAGGGTGACATGTGCTTCTCTGTGCTCTTCTATATTCTGTAACTGAGAGATAATTTCTTAGAACTGGAACATGGGGGAAAGGAAAGATGAAGATCTGAAACAGATTTTGTTTCTGCTCAGAAGAGAAAAAGATGGGTGTAGGTGTGGGAGCTCATGTGTCCAGGCATCAAAACTTGGCAGAAAACTTACTCAGAGCAGATGGAGTGAGGATTTCATTGCCTGACTGACTGACTCAGACTTGCTTCCCTGCAATCAGCCACCACTGGGAATTGCTTGCATCTCTGGCAAGAGCTGTAAGATTGTGGTATTCATCCTCCTGCTCTAGGAATGGAGAACTCAAACTCTCCAGAGAAGAGCTGCCCCAGTGTTCTGTAAGGAGCTGATGTGTTTGACCTTGGTCCTCAAAGATGGTGACCGGTGAGATGGGCATTTCTTAGCCTAACATGTTTAAACTAGCCAAAGTGGCTCCTGTAGTCCAAAGTGCTTTAGAGGGGACTTTTACAGTGCATTGGAGCTTGCATATGTGTTCTCCCAGATCCTTTGCTGCTGTGGGATTATGAGAAATAGGAAATGGAAGCTTCTGTACACTTTAGAGATTGACTTAGAGAAGTCAGCACAGGACATGCTGTGGTGGGTGGAGGGACTAGAGAAAGGCTTAGAATTGCTGTCTAAGAAGTAAGCAGCTTTCCAGAAATCACCAGTCACGATTTTAGAAACTTGTGAAGATGAGCATGCTTTGGATTAATTTGTGTCCTTGCCTTTAGCTTCTCCTTGCTAATCTAGGCTGGAAATGCTTCCAAGTTCTCCCTAGCAAATCGCCGCTTTCACCATGGCACACTCTATTTAGGTGCCCCAGTGCCTGCTGATCTGCACTGAGCCCATCATACTGCCTAGCTTTAAAATTTATGTCTAGCCATGTTTCTTATCTTCCTTCTAGCAGTTGTCACTTGCTCCTGTCAGGCTTATCTCCTCTCTGTCTCCCAAGACAGAGTAGTATTAATCTCTACCTGCACCTCTTTCTCAAAACATTTTTCTTCTCTAGCTAAATCCTGTCTGTGCTGTAAGATTTAGCTTAACTTTGCTGTCCTTCAAGCTATTATAGATTAATAGCTTCTCTACTTACCAGAAATTTATAGTAGTTTGCAAATAATTTAATGGCAAATGGTGTCATATTTTAAATTTTGTTGAATATGAGCACTTTGAAGTTACAGAAGATGCTTCCTTTTCTTACTTCTGTTGATATTTAGGATGGTGCCATGGTTGGAGGGATGGCTCAGCAGTTAAGGTTGTGTACTGTTCTTGCAGAGGACCCGAGTTCTGTTCCCAGTATCCACATTAGGTGGTTTACAATGGCTTGTAGCCCCCACCTCCAGGGAATAAGGCCCTCTGTTCTGGGCACATCATTCGAACAATGAAAATCTTTTAAAAAGATGTCAAGAGACTGGAGAGATAGCTTAGTGGTTATGAGTATGTACTACTCTTCAGAGTAGTTGATTCCCCATTAAGACTCCCTTGGAGGAAACAAAATTTTTATTTGTAAGTCGTTATCAATTGGTGATAGCTTCTGGACTAGGGATGGGGACATGTGTCTACTTCTTCCAGCTCTAGGATCCCATCTGGTACAGACCCATGCAGGCCCTGTGCATGCTGCCTCAGTCTCTATGAATCCATATGTGCATCAGTCCTGTTGTGTTTAGAAGGCCTTGTTTCTTTCCTAGCAATATATGGCTAACAGAAATGAATGTAACAGAGTCTTTGGAGGGTCTTTGTCTCATAATGTTTTATCAGGAATTTTTCCTTCTTTCTTTTTTTTAAAATTTTATCTTTCAAAATTAAATGTTTTTCTCTCTCTTTTAAACCTACAGGTTCTTTGTATATGTATTATGGCTTCTGGTTTTGTGTTTTTATGGGATTCCTGAATGTGATCTCTACATCTATTTATGTTTCTCACACCTTTTCTTGGGCTCTTCTTCTTCTGTTTATTTTGTCCTATTCTGATGTGTTTTTTGCTTTATCTTATTTTATTTTATTATTATTATTTTATTAAAAAAGGTCTTAGAAGCCTTTTTTAAAATGAGAAACAGGAAAAGGGAGTGGATCCAGATGGGAGGGGAAGTGGAGAGGATCTAGGAGGAGTACAGGGAGGGGAAAATGTAATCAGGATATATTATATGAAAAAAAAAACCTAATTTATTCTTTACTTCTTTCTTTATTTTTTAAGACAGGGTTTCTCTGTTGTAACTTTGACTGTACTAGAACTCACTCTGTAGACCTACCTGGCCTCAAACTCACAGATATCCATCTGTGTCTGTCTCCTGAGTGCTGGAATTAAAGGCATGTGCTGCCACCACCCAGCAGTGAAAAAAAAAAATCTATTTTTAATAAAAGAAGAAAAAAAAAAAGAATGCGTACTACTCTTGCAGAAGATCTGAGTTTGGTTCCGGCTCCCATGTCTCACAACTCTAGCTCCAGGTATTCCAGTACCTCTGGTTCCTTTGACACTTGTGCACACATGCGTGTGTGCGCGCACACACACACACAACACAACACAAAACAAGTCTTTTTTAAAAGACTTTAAAAGATGGTGCCTAACAGCATCAGTACATTTTTTTCTAACTAACAAAGTTTTATAAATAATAATCAATATTTAAATATTATCTTAGAGTTTAAAAATGCCTTTACACTTATTATCTTTTTTTTGTTTTTTTGAGACAGGGTTTCTCTGTTGCAACTCTGTACTCACTCTGTAGACCAGGCTGGCCTCAAACTTGCAGAGATCCACCCGCCTTTGCCTCCCGAGTGCTAGGATCAAAGGTGTGTGCCACCACCACCCAACTTATTATCTTTCTTAATTCTCTCACTATGGCTCAAAGATGAAAAAATGGACTCTTTCAGAGGTGAAATAATTTGTCTGATGACTCACAGTTGTTCATTGGTGTAGACAGGACTGAAACCCAAGGTTTGAGTCTATTGGAGATGCTACCTTGCTTTGCAATTTCTAAAAATAATCTTAGTTCTCCTCAAGGGATTTATAGATATCGTCTAGTGCTATGGAAATACCCTTGTAGGTCAGTGAAAAGGTAAAAAATCTTGTAGACTGGACAGTGCTGAGACTTTCAAATGTGCAGACACAAGTGGCTCTGAATTAAAGAAGGAACAGATTCTATACTATAGAGAATTGGATAATGCTCATTCCCCCAAGTTTATGCCCATGCTTACCCAGGACCTCAGAATGTGGCTTTATGTTGAAAGAATCTTTTCAGAAATAATTGTCTAAGGGTCTTGATATTATATCATCCTACATTTAAAATGGGGCATAAAGCCACCATGGTGTGTCCTTGCCAGAAAGAACACAAAAATAAACTTTATCTTTCACATGGAGATAAAGCCATGTTCCTCCTTAATCAGCTTGGACCCTGACAAGGAGTGGCAAAGGAATAAAGAAATTACAGACACATAGACATAGAAAAGTTGGGATCAGGTAGGCTCGACTCTAATGGAGAAACCACAGCATCTCAGAATGTCAGTGTGATTTTTTTATGTACAGTTGAAATGGGGGTGCGGTTTGCAATCAGCTGAACAAGGAGGCAGAATTATTGCATACAGGTGAACAAGGAGGCAGAACAGTTTTCAGTCCGTGAACATGGTCGGAGCAGGGGTAGAAGGAAGAAAGCTACAGTGGACATTTTCTGTATACACTGTCAACAATCACACTTGAATCAAAGAAAAGCTTTGCCATCTCTCTAAGCTTAGCCCTGAGAAGATCCAGTTCCTGTGGTTCTAAGGCATTGGGGTCCTTGACATGGCTGTCCCCATGTCATTAACACACATTCACTCAGGACTTTACTTGCGTCCTTTAGCCATACGAGACAGACTTCACATAGACAGCTACAGGCCAGGGACCAACAGGGATTGCTGACAGTCCCCAGAATCTGGAATGAAGAAGACACAGTCCCTTATAGCCTTCAAAAGTAAAGTGACCTAGACAATACCTTGATCTCATGTTTTTAGGCTGTGAGACTGTAAGGAGAACACATTTACCCATTACTTATTTTGCAATACTGAGTTGAAATGGTCTGTCTAGGCTGGATTGGCTAAAGTTGTAAAGTAAAAGCAAGATTAGCCAAGAAGTGCCAGAGGTCTCATGCACCCCTTTACTTTCCCTGTTTCAGCTTTGTCTCCTAACACCTTGTTCTCCACCTCCCACACAGTGACACCACTTTCACAGGTCCCTCTTCACTTACTCTCTCAACCTCTCTTTTGCTCTTTCTCTCTCATATGAAAGGCTGTAGCAGTTCATCTGCTTCACTTTTTTGTAGTCTCTCTATTACAGTGTGAATTCGGCCTTGTCTTACTTGCACAGACATGCTATAGTTGTCTTGAGACTGGAGCTCTTGCTTGCTTATTTTTGTATCTCCATATTACCTACCAGGAACCCTCATTCAACATCTGCTATTTGTTGAGTTTCTGTTTTCCTGATCCCATGCCTGGCAGGATTTTTCTAGCCACTCACATACTAAGCAGTGCTCAGTATCCTTTTCTTCTTTTTTCTTTTTGGGACAGGATCTTGTTAAATTGTCTAGGCTGCTCTTCATGTTCTGTAGCTGAAGTCAGTTTTGATCTTTCTATTTTTTTCTTGCCTTAACCTCTAAGGGGCATCCCCATACCCTGTAAATTTTCTTTTCAGTGGTGAGGCTCAAATCCAGGTTCAAGTGAATTATGGGTAAGACCCCTACCTATAAGATACACCTCTAGATCAAATATTTTTAGCTTCAACAATTTAACACTGAAAGTTTGTTAAAGACCTCTTCAATAGTACGCTATCCATGGGAAGGAGGGATAATAGAAATACCCCTGAATTGGGAGTCAGAATGTGAGCTCTGGCCCCAGATCTGACTCACTAAGTTATACCTGTAGAGAGCATGTGTTATTTTTGTGTCTGAGTGTCATTTTATTTTAGTATCGGGATCTAGGTTTTTCTGGGGAGCATCTCCTCCCTGGCACTCAGACTTTGGACAGAGTCCATTTCATCCCTTACTCCAAGGATGAACACATAAATCATGCCTTGATAATAAGAGCACTACACTCTCTGCCTGCAGAGATGGGTTTAGGTATAAGCATCCAATCTTAATTTGAATTTGTCATTCTGACTTTTGTTCCAAATTTTTGGAGCAGAGATTTATTCCTTTTGCATTGTATTTGAATCTGGGAGGGTATAAGGCTGGATCGACAAGTGAAACCAAACAAATATGATAAGAAACTAGGAATTTTGAATTCTTAAAAGCTATTCATCTCAAAACCTATACATTTCAACTGTATGTATTAGTGAATAGTCTTTTCCTCATTTATATTGGCATATGCAAGCTTTAGTTAGCTTCTACTTCCTTGTCTTTAAAATGAGTACAATGGTTCTTAAGCAGTGGATTTACTTTTTCTTTAATATATCTTTGAAACAATGGGATATTTTTCATTAGAATAATCCAGATTGGGTAGTCTAGGTGTTCTTTGTCTCGTTGTCCTTAGAGGTTACATGGGCCAAAGTTTACTTTCAGGAACTCTCCGGGTGAATATGAAGTCTGAACTTTCAACCCAGCGTCTTTCACTGTATTACCGCCAGGGGGCTGTGCAGGCGCTGTGTCGTAAAAACAATGTTCATTGTGTTGATTTTAGTGCTTTTATTTTTAAGCCTCAGCAACTGCTTAATGACTGAGATGTGATTATAGTTTATAATAAGTGAGAACTTCAGAATTTCTAATACAATAAAATGAAGTAGATAAAAATAAGACATAAATTCATTGATCTTCCACTGCAAGTAGAAATTTTGTTTCTAAAATGAAAAATCAGTAACAATGAATGGGCAGAAATGTACTTCAGGTTTTCTGGATTAAATAAATGACTCAGTTGCTTCAATTTGAATGATTATTTCTGTTCTTGGGGTATTCTGTTGTTTAGAGAGATAACCACCATGATTACCATCACTGATAATAAACATTCACATAGTGTTTTACATTTTCCACATTCCTAGGACTGTGTCATATCCCAGATAAAATAACCACCTATCTCTTGTGCTTACATAGTTCTCAGCATATATATGTGTGCCATGTTGAATCCCTACCTCACTATGGTCTCCTAGGACAGCAGTTATAATCTGATTTGTGGGCCCTGTGGAGTTGGATTTTACTATATATGCAGGTATAGAGCCCTAGAATGCCTCCTGGAAGCACAGGAGAAAACTATATGGAATATGACTGTGCTGGAGTTAAGAAGAAAAGAAGCTAAATTCAATTATGCTTAGGGAGAAAAAAAAGCTTCGATTTACACCATATTTCAGTGAGGAAAAGTCTTGGGGTTTGGAGTGGCAAAACAGACATACATTTTAATTAGTTCCTTTCCCTTTTACCAGACAATCATTTATTCTCAGAGTATTTTACACTTCATTTTACAGTACTTGTTACAACTACAATTATGTAATTACTTCTTTAGTGACTATACTGTTCTGTAAGTTTCTACTGAGATACAATCAATAAAAATAATGTACTTTTCAAAACTGGGAATATGGCTCAGTTGGTAAAGTGATTGTCTTCCAAGCACAAGGGCCTGAATTAGATTCCCAGAACTCATGTTTTAAAAAATGCTGTGTGTGGTGGCATGTCTGTGCAGTCACAGTGCCAGGAGGCAGAGGCAGGCATACCACTAGGGCTTTCAGGCCAGTTAGCTTTGCTATTTGGTGAGTTCCAACCCCTTATTTAAGAACAAGGTTTACAGTGCTTCAGGAGTGACACTGAAGTTGTCCTTTGATCTTCGCATATGTGTACACAAATGCACCTGCACACATGTGCACCCACATGTGTACACAGAGAGAGAGAGAGAGAGAGAGAGACAGAGAGACAGAGAGTGAGTGAGCTGTACTGTTGACAGTTAATAGTCTCACACCTAGCACAGCAACAAAGATTTATTGAATGAATAAACAAAAGTCTGTAAACTGTTGGGTGAATTAAAACCAGCCTGAATGACTTTACTACTTTACTTTTTCATGTGTCCTAAGTGGAATGGGAAGCTGTGTGATAGAGGGGAACCTTTGCTGCCTTGGTCCATTCTACTGGAGAATAGACTCAAAAAGGGAGAGAGTAGATGCTGGGAAGTGATTACAAAGCTCCTGCAGAAGCTCAGGTGGGGTTGTGCTGTCATGTGAAAGTGGGGCTAGAGAGAAGTAGCATGGCATAAGATATATTTAATAAATAAGATTGCCAGGGCTTGATTGATTAGACAAGAGATGAAAGGAATGGAGATATAAAAAGATGTTGACTGAGGTTCTGACTGCACAGCTAGGTGTATAGAGGTGACCCTTACTGAGAGGAGGAGTCTGAAAAAAAAAGGCAGATTTTAGTTGGAGTGGGTTAGGCATATAAGTTTGAAGCTCAGGTGAACATACTGAATTCCATGACTGGTCCATATCAGGACAGAAAGAACTACTTCATTCTTTTTCGAAGTGATCACGAAGTGATCTTTTTATTGAATATACTAAGGCACAAATATATGGCACAATAAACTTAAGGAAAAGGTCAATTTCATGGAAAAAGAACATTATGATACTGTGTTCTTCCTTTAGAAGGAAAATGAGTGAGGCCCACTAGCTCACAGGTGGTTTTGATCTTGGATAAGAGGAGGGCACATGATTTATTATTTTAACAGAAGTGGTGGAAAAAACTGGGTAAAGTTACAGAAAGTTGTGTAGATCAGATGGTGGGAAGTTGGGGATGCATCCATCTGGTGACTTCTATTTTCTCTGTTAAGTAGGCGGGCAGGTCAGTATAGAGAAGACGAAGGATGGTTGAGGGGAGCTATTTGAGGGAAAGGAAAGATTTGAAATGATCATCTTTTGACCAGACAAATATGACTTGTCATGTGTTAGGGACCTTTATGTGACAGTCTGCTCTGTTGTGATACTTTTCCCCTGTGGTATTTTAGCAACTTGGAAGTGCAGAAGGTGAATGAATACTTGAGCTGACCAACATTTATTTTAGTTTTCTAACAGATGAAGGAAGAACAAAAGGAAATTTAGATTACTGAAATCCTAGATCACAGAGTTTTAATCTGAATACAGAGGCAGGCGAGGGACTGATAATGATTATCAAGTGTCCAAACACATCATTTTTAAAAATAAAAAATTATACCTTTCTCATTTGGTTACTGTCAGTATAATGGAGACATTGTATGACTGTTGTTTAGTTTGAGGAAAACAGCTAACATGCTTTTTGCTCCATATCATTTATAATTAAAAAAAATCAGTAAAACACAAGAATCTTAAAGAACCAAGGAAACCTTGTCTTTTTTAAATAAGCCAGTCTTGTTTGCTACATTTTACATACCTGAGGGGATATTTGAGATTTCTGCCTGTTTTCTGAAAGTGTGGGATTCTTATAAGTATACTTGCCATCTATAAGGCCTTCATTTTAGTTTTAGGACTCTGGATTTAAAAAATACAGATGATGATAGTTGTTAGCACTCAATCACTGATTGTGTATCTGGCATTATGCCAGAAATGTGGAATAGAAGGCAATCCGAGGAGTTTCTCAGTAGCGAGTACTTTTTATTATAGTGTCTTATTTAATCCTCTCATTAATATTTTGAAGTTATATACTATGTCTCCCTCATTTAGAAAACATATGAAGTTTTGGAATGTAAGTAACATGCTCAGGTCGTGCAGCTACTAAATGATATCTTGGGCTCAAACCTGTGTTTTCCCAACCCTAGACTGCTTCCTAATTTTCTACTAGAATTTCAGCAACCAACAAAGTAGCATGTTCTTTGGGCATTATACAATTATATCAGCTTGTGTAGGAATTTTGCAATCACATGCATACCTAAACACTGAGAGTGTGTGTCAGGGTTCAAAGTGAGGTAAGATTATCATGGCTTGTGAATTTGCAGCTTGGAGAGTATATATAGAAAATTATCAGTAAACTCCTGTTTGGAACTTGTTTTGCAATCTTTTGACAATTCTTAAACAGTCTTCTCCTTTGTGCCTGTTTATACCCTCTGGAAAATACATTGCTGATATATTTGGAAATATGTCTGTGTCCAGAGGCATCCAAGGGCAGAAACCAGCTGGAGCTGGAATCAGTACCCTGGAGAGCTCCAAGCACTGTGCTGCTGCCCCACAAGTAAACCCAGCAGTTCTTGAGCTGTCAGTGCACATCTCTGCAATGATTTTTACAAGCATACGATGTTAAGGTTTATCAGGATATATTCTTCTTTTTAAAGGACAGTGTCTCACTGTGCAGCCCTGACTGGCTGGGACTTGATAGTTAGACCATGCTGACCTCTAACTCACATAATTTGCTTGCCTCTGCCTCTGCCTCTCCAGTGCCGGGATTACAGGCATGTACCACCAAGCTTGGCCTGACTTTTTCATTTTACATATAGAGAATAAAAGTGATCCAAAGTAAGAATAACAAAAGATAAATGACTTGACAAAATGAGTATTGTAAGTGAAGAGAAAATTCAGAGCAGGATTCAAGACTTTGTGCACAAGTCAGTGTGAAATTATGACAATAGAGCTATTTTTTATTTTGTAATTGTCTCTCAATAAAAGCAAGTTCAGATAATGTAGATTTTAAAAAGTAAAATATTCAGTATAATATTTTAATACAGAAAAATAATTGATCTTCTTTGTGGGGCTGAGGATTGGACCAGGACCTTCTCCATGTGAGATAGGCATTCTACCACTGAGTTTGGAGAGTCAGCAAACATTTATTGAGTGTTGGTTATATATTATTGTGCTAGAATCTCATTTACATATATAATTTTTAAGGACTCAGGTTTTTTTCTAAAAGGTTATTATTACCTGCAATTTATAGAAAAGAAACTAGAAATTTAAACAGGTTAAATAGCTTATGCTCCATCCACATGGACTTTTAGTACTTACCACCTGATTAGAACTGTACTTAGGATTAGAAGTCTTGTTCAGTGCACACTACAGTTGATGAAGTGCCTGAAGGAGTCACATTATGGGAAGATGGTGTAGAACTTAAGCAACTGTTAAGCTTTTGCTCTTGGTTATACTTCCAAGAACAAGAGTTAAGCTACAAGAGAACAAGAAGAAGCAAAATTTTAACGGGACAGAAAAGTTAACAGATTTGTAGAGGGGTAGGACCTGAACTGAGGGACCTAGAGCTACTTTAGCTCCTGGTCCTATAGGTAGCATAATAGAGTTAGGTTAAATGGGCTAGGCCAGTATCTGATCTGTGAGAGGATATAATAATGGCAGGCAGACAAGTTAGAAGGCTGTTCTAATTGAGATCATCTGTAGTAGCTACTAGGTCTGGTCATGTCTTCCTTCTTTGTGAAAAGAGGGGAAAATTAATTTTATTCCAAAGAACCATAACATATCTAAGATTATTATTACTGCCCCTGTAGTTTAATCTTCTAATAAGTGGTAGATTAGGAGGTTTGAACATGCAACCAGTTCACTTATTTTCCTTTGACCCCAAAATACAGCTTTGAATTTGTTTCTGTTAGATTGTGGGCCTGTCCCTTTAAGATGCTTATCACTCCAAAGACCAGATTCACATATGCTGAAGAAATCAGACAGTAACTCTCTATCCTCACCCCCAGACCGTACAGTTCTCTCTGAGAGTTTAAAAGCTATGCCACACTATGAGTTTTACATTCCCTAGTTTATGGTCCTCCCAGTACCTGGCTCCTTCATGCTCCTTTGTCACTCAAGCTATTCCAGACTAACTCATGTGGTGTAAAGTTTCCCACAAGCCTCCAAAAACTTACCAAAGTCACATATCCCCTTCAATAATGGTACTTCCCTGAAAGCTCTCCTCTCTACCAATGCCCCCACACCCTCCACTGTCATTTTGTCCATGACAGCTCTCCCTTCCTTAGTCTTACTTAAAGCTATCCCTTAATAAAGCTCCTCTCCAGGTTCTAAAGGGAAGCTTCTTCTTTCCTTTAAGGCCCTCATAGGCTATTTTTAATACAGTGTGCTGTTCCTTTCTAATGCTCTCCTTCAACAAGGCTGGATCATGGTATTGAAGTCTTTTCTCCTAATAAAGCTAATTCCTGAAGGGCAATGGTGCATCAGCTCCTCTCAGGAACCAACAGCCAGGCTGCTCCTTTCCTTTGACATCTGCTCTTCTGAAGATACTTTTCTGTTTTCAGCAAACTTTACATGCATGATTTCCATCGTACTCTACAATAGCTATGTTAAAAAGGCTCACGTAACATTTTCATTAGTTATATGAAGAGACTGATACAAAGGTAAACAACCATACATGGTTAGGCATTGGCTTACATTAGAGTTGAGAATTGGGTTCTGAGTGAGTCTTCTTCTTACTTAGGAGACAGATGACTAAAAAAGGAACCAGAACTCAGATTCTCCAGAGTGAATGTCAGTTATTCCAGTTATTAACCTTTATGTGTCTGTGGTGTAAGATGATAGTAATTTACTGCTTTTCCTGACAGTAATTGTTCCATCTCAGAAAAACTGTTCCTTCCATGCTGGACAATTTGCTTCATTTAGTTCCACTTAAGTCCACTCTCAGCCCTTCTGATAACACCGAGCATTAGCATGCCAATATCCCACTGAATAAATCAAGACAGAAGCACCAGTGCTGGAGTAGAGAAAGACAGCTTAAAACCCACAAAAGAATGTGAGTGCTGGAGACCCATTTTGCGTGGCTTTTCCTGACCCATGTAGAGGCTGTTGGGCTGTTATCAGTGCTGAGGACTGCTGTAAGAGGAATACTCATCTTTACTACCTTCTACCCGACTTCCTGAGAGGCCCACTTGTTCTAATTCTACAGTAGTCCTGACTACTTTCTTACATTTCAGAACAACTCTAGAACTCTCAGTATTTGGCCCCAAACTAGATCCCACCACTGAGATGGACCAAAATCTATTTCTGTGGTTACATGCAACACAAAAGTATGTTGCTAAAGTTATTCCTCAAGAGAATCTTTGATTAAACCTGAAAGTAAAAATGCAGGTAACAATTCTCAACTCCAACAAAGAAGTTAGAAGCTGTTACTTCTAACGTTGTACTATAAACAGTTGAACAACATGAAATTCATTAATTTTTTCCCCCTAACTCATCTAAGAACTGAGATTCTAGCACAAAGTACTTGTGGTGGCTGATCTTGGTTGTCTATTTGATAAACCTGGGAAGAGGAAACCTCAGATTAAGAATTGCCTCCATCAGATTGGCCTATAGCTATATCTGTGGGGTACTCTCTTGATTGCTAATTGATATAGGAGGGCCCAGTCCACTGTGGGCACTGCCATCCCTAGGCACATGGGCCTGGGCTATGTAAGAAAGGTAGCTAAATGTGAGCCTGGAAGCAAGCCAGTAAGCAGTGCTCCTCCATGGCCTATGCTTCAGTTCCTGCCTCAAGAGTCCTCCCTTGAGCCCTTGCCCTGGCTTCCCTTGACAATAGGTTGTAATATGTAAGCTGAAATAAACCCCTTCTTTCCAGATTGCTTTTAGTTATGGTGTTTATCGCAATGACATAAAGCAAACTAATTCTAGTTTGCAACTCTAAAGTATGGGAAGATAAAGCTAAGAAGTCACAGCTAAGAGTTGCTTCTCAGAGCAATAGATACCAGTTGTAAACTGGCAGAAGTATGTGAATGGGTATTTTAGTAAAGTACTGGAGTCTCAGTGTAGGGCAGGGTGAGAAACTCTTGGGGTTTCAGTTTTTAGAAGATTCTCAAGTTTCATAGGCTTTACTTCTAGAAACCCAATTGAAATTAAAAACTTGTGCTTCAAGTGTTAATATTAACAAAATAAAAAATATGACAGAAGGTTCTACTATCCATAGCATACAAGGAAATTTTAGAATTTGACAGTGAACAGCAACCCAGTCATTAAAAATGCAGAGGAATTGAATAACCATTTCTCCCAAGAACATGTAGAAGTGGTTAGCAGTACATGACAAGTTGTTGAACAGCATTAAGTCATAAAGGATCAAAGCCACAGTGAGATACAATTTGATGGTCACTAGGATCAAATAGACAATTACAAATGGCTCAGTTGGTAATGTTCTTGTTACACAAAGACCTGAATTTGATCCCCAGTATTGTGTTAAAGAACAACAGCAATAATAACAAAACAAACACCCCCTTCCACCAGAGAATTGTGGCAAGCACTTGTAATTCAGTGCTGGGGGTAAAGACAGGAGGATCTTTGGTGCTTGCAGGAAAGTTAACAATTGAGCAAGTTCCAGATCCTAGTGAGAGACCCTGAATAATGACACCTGAGGTTCACCTTTGCCCCTTACCTGCATGTGTTCTTGTGAACACACACATGTAAACACATAAAAGCCAATTAAAAGTGCTGGTAGGGATGTGGGGGATTTGGAACCCTTAATACTACTGTGGAGTATATAGAATACTGTGCTTGGGACCCCTTACACTACTGTAGGGGATATAGAATCATGTGCTTGGGACCTTTTATTGTACTGTTGGGAATATAAAATAATGTGCTTGGGGAAAATCACAGTTCCTCAAAAGATCATACACAAGATTACTGTATTAGCTGGCAATTCTACTACTATCTATACCCAAGGTAATTTAAAACACTTGTTCATAAACAGCTTACAAATGTTCAAAGCAGCATTCTCCATTTAGCTGAAAAGTAGAAACAATCCAGATGTCTGTCTAGTGATGAATGAATAAACTGAATTTGGTATGGCTGTACATGACAGTACCAGTCATCAATAAAAAGGAATGAAATGCTGATACAGACTACAATATGGATAAACTTTGAAATCATTATACTAAGTTGAAGCTAGTAGCTAAAAATCACCTATTGTATAATTTAATTTACATGAAATTAAATGTGCAAAAGGCAACTCTGTGGTTGACTATGGGTGGAGGTAAAAACTGGGTATCTGGCATGACTACCAGAGGGTACATGGTTTCTGTTTTAGGCGGCAAAATGGTCTACAATTATATAATGATGAATATAGCAAAACCTCTTTATTATATTCATATTCTGTGGTCTGTGAATCATATCAGTAAAAATAAGAAAACTAAAACAATGACACCTGAAAAAAATATGTACTTTAGTTCATAACGAATCAGTATAGTTCATTAATTTGTGACAAGTGTACTGAAGATGTTAATAGGAATCTGAGTTTGAGGATAATGGAAGCTGTGTGCTACTTGCACATTTTTTTTTGTAAATATAAAACTGTCTTTAATAATAAATTTTAGTTTCATAAAATGAAAGTTTCGATGTCAGAAGTTAAGAATAACACAATATTACTTGGGAAAACAGAATTGGATTCATTTGTTCTGGAAAATAAAAAGTTAGAATGGAAAAAAATCTAACCAGACTGCAAAAGTTGAACTTAAATGTTCACTAAAAACTCTTGAAGGCACTGGTAGAAAATCTGGTCACATCTTCTGGCCTCCTAGCTTCAAGGAGGTGGTGAGTGTACAATATGTTTTAACTGATGAGAGGCAAGGTAGAGGAAATGTCAAGGCATTGAACTTTGACTGCTAAGTTCCTGTTCTGATTCTGCCTGAGAATCACCTATCTCCACTTTTCACCCACCTTATTGAGGATGGAATCCAGGCCCCTCATATATACTAGACAAGTACTGTACCACGGAGCTACAGTCAGACACTGTTTGCTTTTTAAATAGCAAATGAATTGTTTGTTGTTGTTTTTAATCATATTACAACATTATTGGCTTAAAACCATTTTTAGTCAGTGATCACTGCAGTTGTTCCTACAGTTAACTTTTGAGGGCTTATGTGGTGTATTGAGTTGAGGCTGATACACTTTACTTAGAGCTCCAGATATGTAATAGAAATATCAAGAATTACAAACATGTTCATAGCTTGAGCCTAGAGCCCAGAGAATCAATATTTTCTCCTAGGTAACACTTCTATAGTGGTTACCTATTCTCTTAGCTCTTCACACATGGTTAGATTCTTAATCTCCCAGATTCAACTTATGATGTTTGTAGCTTTGTAACAACAAAGTTCATATGAAGGCACACAGATGCAAAATGAGGATCGATTGCATTTGGTGCTGGTGGTGTCTGAAAGTTGCTAAAAATCCAGTGACTTTCTGCTTGGCTCCTTCGTGGTGTTATACATGAAGGCTCACAAAGCCTTTTATATTTTATAAGCTTCAAACTCCCTAGAGAGAGGAGTGGGGGAGAATGGTGAGGAGGTAGAGGAGGTAGAGGGAGATGGTGAATGAATGCTTTCTTCTATACTTCTATGTCAATCTCCATCTCTTTATCGTGCCTGAAATTTGAATTAATTTAAAATTAATTTTGTTTAAATTAAAAAATTTGTTTAAATTAAAAAATTAAACTAAGATGTATTAAATATGTCTAGTTGTACTTAACTTGATAGCCCTGGTGTGTGTGTGTGTGTGTGTGTGTGTGTGTGTGTGTGTGTGTGGTTTATGTGTGGTGCATGCTCTTGAGTGCATGGTGCACATGCAGAGGCCTTGAGACAGCATCTCTCTCTGCACTGTTGTGACTAGGCTATGTAGGCCACTTTGTGAGCTCTTGGATTGGCCTGTCTCTGGTTCCCAATGCTTGTTTTTTCATCTGGGTGCTAGGGATTTTAACTTCTCATGTGTGCAGAGCAACCTCTCTTACTCACCGAGTCATTTTCCCAGCTTCATGTCCTTGTGTTTTTGGAAACATTTGAAGATTTACCTTCCCTGTCTGAGAATATCTTTATGCCACTCTTGGACTTAACAGGTTTCTGGCTGCAAAATTTTAGGATGGAAGTTGTTTTCTGTTAGAAACTGATAGCATCGCTCTGCTTCATTTTGGCGTCCAGCACTTGGTGCTTGATCTTTGAAATGTGATCTCTTCTCACTTATTTTCTTGAAAGTAGTTAGAGTTTTCTCTTTGATTTGCTCTTCTTAAATTTATGATGATGATCACTTCCCCTTTATTTCCAGCAATTTTTTTCAGCATGTTTTTTTTTCCTGATCTTCCTGTTAAATTTTTTACTTTGATAAAATTTTCTTTAAGATTTTTTTCTACTTTAAGTGTGCACTCCAGTGCACATGTATATATAAACACACACATATGCATATATACGGAGAGAGAGAGAGACTTGTGAAACTATCACTACAATAGATCTTAGAAAATATTTATCACCTCAACGCAAAGCCATCAGTGTTCATACCCCATCTTCCCTTCTTTGCAGGCCCTACATAAACACAAATGACGTGCTTTCTATTTTTACAGATAGATAATTGCTTTCTAGTCACTTCCTTTAGAGAAAATTGTGCAGTATGTGCTCCCTTGTGATTTGGTTTCTTTCACTTAGCATAATGTTTTCAAGGGTCGAACATTATGGCATGCATCCATGATTTATTCTTTTTTCAAGTGGCATTTCATTACATGCCTCGATTGTGCTTTATTTGTTCATCTGCATGTAAACATTTGGGTTTCTGATTTGAGGCTACTGTGAATAATGCAGCTGTAAACATTTGTGTGTAAGTTGTGTGAACACGTGTTTTAAATTTCTGTAGTATACCTAAGAGTACGATTGTTGGTTTATATGCAAACCCTGTGTTAACTTTTTGAGAAACTGCCAACCTTTTCCCCAGTGCATCATTTTACATTCCTACCAGATGTCTAATTTCTCCACATTCTTACCAAACTTGTCTTATTTGTTAAATTTACGTGTGTTTGGCTATTTCAATTTTGATTTGCCTTTTCCTGATGTTTAATGGTGTTGAGTGTTGACTATTTTTTATGGGCTCACTGAGGAAATATTTATTTATATTCTCTAATCATTCTTAAAAATTGGATTATCTGTCCTATTATTGAATTATGAATTTGTTATTGTTAATTTGTGACTATTTTTGACATTCAATGAGGCTTTTTTGTTTTGGGAGTTTCTTTAACTTGTGTTTTATTTTTGTGATGTTGAGGATCAAATCTAGGGTCTTGCACATTTTAGAGAAGTGCTATACTATTGAGCTACTCTTGAAAGTTGATTTATTTTGAAAAACAAAAATTTTCTATTGTGATGAAGTCCAATTTCTTTTTTCCTGTGTTGATTGTAGTTTTGAAGTCAAGTGCACTGTCTAATCCAAGGTCACAAGAATTTATGGCTGTCTTTTCTCTTAAGAATTTTATAGATTTACTTTTTACATTAGGCATCTGTTTCTGTGTGTGTGTGTGTGTGTGTGTGTGTGTGTGTGTGTGTGTGTGTAACAGCACTGTCAGTTGGGGACCAAGGGTTCAAATTTCTGGCATTATGGAGGTATCTCTTCAAACACCACAGTTGAAGAGCTCAGGTGAAAACCTAGATCTTATTTAGTCTGTTTGCTTTCTAGCCTGGTCATGTCACTAAGGAGATAAGAACAAAGATGCTTTTTACAATATGGAGTTTCTTCTTCTCTAGATAAATAGAATTGATACCATAGGAGAAAGCTTTTACACTAAATGCTTAGGTGACATAGTGAGCAATCTCTTGTTTTATTTGTAGGAAAATTACTTTGGGTATAATTGATATATTAACTGATATAATTTGTGTCTTTTAGTACCTAATACAGGATAGAGAAGGATGCCCTTCCATTGTGGTAAATGATGAAATAACCATAAGTCCACATTTATCTGTGGATATTGCTTAATTTTTTATTGGCCTTGTATTTATCTTAAAATTATAAAGTTAAATCTTTCAAGTCATTAGTTGGAAAGATGTTTTACTTTTTCTCTTCTCCCTAGTTTAAAAACTTTTATATGCTGTCAACTATCAAAGGCAATATTTTTTTTATATGTTTGGCCAGTGATTTAAACTTTGGCCATTTTTTCATTTCTAAAATTTCATTAGAATTAATTGAAGCTTTAAAAACTATTCAGAGACGAAGACATGATTTCTTTAATTCTATGTCACAAGTAAGATCTTAAAAACAATGAATTAGTCACTGTTTTTTAAAGAGCATGTAACTGGTAGTATGAGCATCCAATCCCCACTGAGTACTTAGTACTTGTCAGGTACTGTTGTAATTACTTCAGAGCAAGCATTACTATTTATCAGACCACATGTACAAATTTTTGTCTAAGGTAATATAATGACCATTGGAAGTGAGAAGTCACTTTTTAAAGAGCAGTACTATCAAGTGCCAACACTATGCCAGATATTTTTATGTGTTTTTCCTTATAACATCCACTTTAGATAAGTATCATTAAGTTAAGGAAGTTTAAACAACTTCTCAAGTATTACTTGGCTCTGTTTTCTGAACATAAGTCTGTGTCTTAGTAAAGCTCTTGAGCTCCCATCGCACAGTGTACATCTTGTAGCCCAGGGATGCTAAGATCACATGCCAAATGCTTCTGTAGTGATGGATAGTGTGAAATAACACAGTTTTTCCAAGTTAACTTCCCCTTGGGAAATTGTATAGTTTTAGATGGTAAGACAGAGGAGAAAGAATTCTGAGGGAATTCTAAACCAGCTGCTAGCTGATTGGATAGAACTTGATAGAAGGAGAGATGTTATGGAGGAGGAGTTGTAGTTTCTTTCCTGAGTTTTTTCTACATCATTTTATTGTTCAGTGCAGTTTGCAAAAAAAGAAGACAGTGGCCATGGTGTCGCCTCCCTAATCTAGTCTCCAGAGGTAGTTAGGTTAATAGATACAATTCAGCACTGAACTTCATGCTAGTAACTCAATTAAGGTAGATTCATTGCTAGGAAAATGCATGTAAGAATAATTTAGGCCTGGCAATAGATCTCAACTCAGCCTTGTATAAGATCTTTGAAGTGACTTGTGGTTCCAGTGGTGACGGAAAAAGGGAAATTTGCTTTTAAGAATTTGAGGTCTGAGAATGTAGTTCAGTGATGAGGTTCCAGCTTACCATGTAAAGTTTGGTTCCCAGCATCTGGCTGGAGGATGAGGATATGAAGGCTGAAGAGCAGGGTCCCAGAAAGGCATGACAGGCACCATGTCCACCTGCAAAAACGGCAAGAAACAGGCTGGGGAGCTGTCCAAGGAAGACAAGCCTTCTAAGCAGACACAGAAGGAGGTATAGAAGGGTTCAGGTATGGTGGCACACGACTTTAATTCCAGTAATTAGGAGGCAGAGGCAGGTAGATCTCATGAGTTAGAGACCAGCCTGGTCATCATAACAAGTTCCAGGCCAGCCAGGGCTGTATAACAAGATTTTATCTTTAAAAAAATTAAATGAGTAGAAGAAACAGAAAGAGCTAAAAGCAAATAAGTCTCAGAGAAAGCAAGCTGTTCTTGTGCCTAGTATGATAGTGACCATTTATCCCATTCTTATCTAATATCCTGATTCCCTGCTTTATATATATCTTAGAATGAAGTGTTGTCTTGGAAATTGAATTACATATAAGAATAAACTCTTGTTTAAAAGAAAAAATAAACCCACAAAATAGGGCTTTGGAGATACCTCAGCTGGCAAAGTCTCTAATGCCAAGCCTGACAACCTGAATTCAATCCCTAGGACCCCACATTATGGAAGGAGAGAACTGACTCCCACAAATTGTTCTCTCATCTCCTGTGCCATGGCATGCCCTTCCCACAAACAAATAAATTCAGAAAAAGTGAAAACCTGCCCCTTTGTATGCAAAAGCAGTTGTCTTCTCAAATACAATGCAACAAGTGATCTACAATATGAAGTCACAGGAGGAGCTAATTTAACAGAAAATGGCATATGCAATGGTACCTTTTGTTGGTTTCAGAAGGAATGAGCTATTGTTTCCAGGTATTTTGCATTTCTCTGATAAAAGGTGACTGAAAGGATTTGCTTTTCCATATTCCTTATTTTAGTGTATATTCTTAGTTGGTTGTTAATTTTAGATGGTTGAACTTTTAGTCACTTCTTTCTGTTGTTAATGCAAATCATGCATATTCTAAGAGTGCTTGAGAAGGCTATTCAGTTGATTATTCTTATGTTAGACTCAGAGTTGGTTTCTCTACTTTTCTGCTATTGTTCAGTTGGTTCAGTTGATTCTTTTCTAACTGTGATTTAAAATCAGAGCATTAGAATCCCAGTCATATTTTTCTCAGTAGCCATCTAATCCATTCTTCCGCCATCATGTATACCTCCTCCCCACTGTGCCCAGTCTTTGTCTGTATTCAAATTCAAATTTTATCCTTGAATCTCTAAATGGATTTACTTGTAATTTCTTTTCCTACTTGTCTGTATCATTCTTCTTTCAAGGCCCAACTCAATTATGCTTTCTTTCAAGAGCTTTCCTGTATTGTTTTCATGTGTATAGCGATTTTTCATTAACTTTAGCATCTGTTCTAAGTCTACAGGTGTGTCCAACTGGTGGTCTCTGAGCCACATGTGGCCAACAATAGCTGTGAAAGTGGCCTAACACAAAAATCCCAAGCTAAGTTAGAATATTAAGAGATTTGTGTATGTGTGTGTGACTCAAAAGTTATCACACAGTTCCTGAGACAACATTTTGTAGATAACATTGTGTCTGAGTTTCAGAAGTTGGAACTTCTGAAGGTCCATGGGCAGAGACTAAGGAAGACTGAATTTGATTCATTGTGACATCCTACAACCACCTCAGGTTTAATAACTCAGATGGACAACAGGACCCGGCATGTGGTCACCAGAACTGAGTTCACAGTGAAGGGATTAAAAGCAAAAATAGCAAAAAGAAGGGGCACATGGACAGGGTATAGAGAAAGCCATGTTCAAGCTTCCAGGAGTCACTTATTTCCCCAAAGCAAATTAAGATCTAAGTCTGAAATGTTATATGCCAGGGAAGCTTATTAGAGACCCAGTGTGCTAAATTGTTGCTGTGAGCTGGTCATGTAGTCATCTTCTGTCTGGTGTAACCAACATTTCAGAGCCTCGGAAAGGAAAGCACATGTTCAGCATAAACCATGTTGTACAAATATCTCAGTTACAATTCAGTCACTCTTCTGAATTCTGAGAATGGCATTGACCCTTCTAAAATCTAAGTTACCACTTGCCAGCTATGGCCAGCCTTGTAAGCTAGCCTTTCTAAGGGTTAGCAATCTCATGCCTGCTAACTCCTGTCTGCAAAGTATGGTTTTATAAAGCCATTTCTGAAATGCTATCAGAAGTTGAAATTGACTGACTTAGGAAGTAAATACTGCCTTGTTATTCAAAGGTATTCAAAATGTGTTAGACAAAAATATGTATAAGAAATGTAAAATAACTTAGAACGTCCACTGCTAGTGTCTGATCTTGTGAGTTTCACAGTCTCACGATATATTAATTATATACTATGTACTATTTTATGTTTGTTTTCTCATATGTTAATCCTTTTTTATACAGGAGAAAATAGCTGCATTTGAAGTCAGAATATGAGTTTTGACTGGGTGCTGCCACTCTTTACCATTCTCCTTATATGTCTCTTCTGTGTTTATAAAGGATTCGGACTTGTCTATCTTAGAGGTTCTTATCTCTGGTATTTCTGCCTCTTGATAAAGTCTGTTTAAAATTTCTTTATGATATTGAGGTAAAATTCTACTTCACTACAATGTTTAATGATTCTTACTCTTCTTAGTTACATCTTGCAGACAATTTTCCATTTTGGGAGGCAACACTTTCAAGGATTACTGTTGCTAATCACCCCATCACTTTGATTAAAGGTGGAACTTTGCTTTCTTCTAGAGACTGATGGGCCAAGTCACTGAAGATAGGAAAGGTCGAGGGCAGAACTGAGGGCAGTATAAATGTTTACTCCTTCTTTCAGATTTGGAAAGCCTCTGTGCTTAAGATGATACATAGAAAAAACTAAAAGAGATTGAATATTTCTGAAACTCTCATGCCATTGTGATGACTTTGTGGGATATCATGGTTCTATCATAAAAAGCCTGAATAAAAGCTGCTGCTGCCACTGAATGTGGCCCTCCATCATCGTGTCCACCCTGTGTTTTCAAGTAAAGATGTCTTTTTAAAAATTCCAAAAATTCAAAAGAAAGTAATGCAGTCAAACTCACTTTATGAAGATAGCAGTAGTCTAATGTTGATGTTCAGCAAGAACAGTTACAAGAATAGAAAATTATAGGACAGTATCTCTACTGAATGTAGATAGGGAAATCCCCAATGAAACCCTGGCAGGCTAAATTCTACAGTATATCAGAAAAATCATTATAATCAAGTAGATTTATCATTTAAATGCAAGGAAAATTTAGCATATATAACACAATGAATGTGATACTACACAAAAATCAAAAGCTATAGTGTTGTCTCAATAGATACAGGGAAAGCAGTTTATAAAATTCAACATTTTTTCCATGATACAAAAAGTTAGCATGAACTATCTCAACACAATAAAGCTTATATGGGATGAGTCCACAGTTAGAATTACATTGTAAAATAAAGGATAAAAAAAAATTTTTTTTGCCTAAGATCAGGACTTAGATCGGCTCTTAAAGCTTTTGTTCACTGGAATATTAAAAATCCTGCTGAGAGCAATTAGGCAGAAGCAAGAAATACAAAATATCTAAATAGGAAAGAGAAAAGTGAAATTGCTTATGTTCATGATACCTTCTTATATACTAAAAAATCCCCAATAATTTTACCAGAATGAAAAGAAAATAGATCTGGTAAACAAATTCAGTAAAAGGTAGGCTACAAAACCAGTAAGGTTTCTATACTCTATCAACAAACTATACAAAACTTTTAAGAAAACAGTTTCACATACACTAATATTTTTTAAAAGCCTCTGAGTGTGACCAAAGACCTATATATCAAAAACTTGAAAACATTTAAGAAAGAAGTTCAAGATGACAAAAATATATTTGAATGCATGTTGTGTCCTGGATTGGAAGGATGTTGTTACATTTTATACTGCCTGAAGCAATTTATATATCCAATGGAGTCCATTTTGACAGTGTCACTGTTCACAGAAATAGGAAGTTCTACAGTACTTCCAGAACCATAAAAGCCCCTGGACATTCAATCTCGAGAATAAAATAACAGATTAGAAGACATCATATTTCCTAACTTCAAAATATAAAGTTATTCTGATCAAAAGAGCATGGTACTGACATAAACATATATAAACCAATGGAACAAAACAAAATCCAGGAATCAAGTTTATACATTTAGAGTTAATTGGTTTTTCTTGGAGATACCAAAAACACACATGAGAAAAGAACAGTCTCTCCAACAAATAGGTTACAGAAAAACTGGATATTTTACCAATAAGGATGAATTTGATGTTTATTTCACACTATGTGCAAAAATCAACTCAGATTCTGTTAAAGACCTAAATGTAAGACCTGAAGCGAAAACTTCTGGAATAAAACAAAAGTGACTGTTCTATGACATTGGGCTGGATGATAAGAGAATCTGAGTAGCTTTGAAGGATGAATAAATTTTCCTCAGACTGACAGTGGGCTACAGTGGTATATCACAAGAGATTACATATTCTAGGCTGAGAATAACATAAAAGTGAAAAAGCAGGAAGTGTGTATTTAATGATATGATATGATGATGTGATTACATGCTTTATGGAAAGGAGTCAGCCAAGGATGAATTCAGAAAGTTAATCAAGGTCAAAAGTAAAAAGGTCTGTGAAACCAGCCATATTGTAAGTTCGTTTTGTTTTTGTTTTTATCAAAGGAGTAGCATAATTAAAGCGTTACTGAGGATTAAGTAATATGGCTATATACCCCTAAACTTCCTGAGTCAATGAATCCCGGAAAATCTTTTTCCTTTGAGACAGGGTTTATCCCTGGATGTCCTGAAACTCACTCTGTAGACCAAACTGGCTCAAAACTTGGAGATCCACCTGCCTCTGCCTCCTTAGTTCTGGGATTAAAGGCATGCACCACCACCACCCTTGGCATCCCTGAATTTTAAATATAATACTTCAGACATTCAGAGTTCTTTGTTTTCTAAGAATAAGAAATTTTCAGGAGTAAAAAGGATCTTAATTTTTATCCAGTCACCAGTTATCAAATCTACCTGTTCATAAAAAAAAAAAATCCATGTTTTTTTAAAATAAGGTTTTCCAGTTTCCCTATCACATCTCTGTTGACCCTGATTTTTCTTTTAATAAGATTTATAGGTATTTC